>OX352212.1:2507587-3761380 GCA_947086425.1 Xanthorhoe spadicearia
TAGCGTTAATGAAGTCACAACGAAGTTCTCTATTGGCATTATTCTTTTACAAAATTAAATCTTATATCTTCAAAATAGGGCGTTGCAATTTTCGCTGGCTTTAACTGTTTTCCTTACAAAAAAATACACAAATCTAAATCTAGGTATCTAAATTAAACGTACCTTTCTCTTGCCTCTCAACCACTGGCTTATTCTTCTTCAGCGCATGTAGTTTCTTAAGATACAGCGTCCTAGTACTGTCTTGTATGGGTCCGGGAGTGAAGCCGAGCTTTAAAAGCTCAGCGCGTAATGTCTGATCGTCAAATGTCACTGTCGTGGGTAGAGATGAAGCGATAGATAGAATGGTTTGGTCGGGACTACCGTCGCTAGCTTCGTCGACTGGTAAACTGGAATGATAGATAGAAGTTACTTTGTTTACTTAGGAAAGTTTCTGCTGGCTGGATTTGAATTTGTGATGCAAGTGATAGATGCCAGACTGCCTTAACACTCGGCCAGGAACCCAAATGCTAGTAGAAAAACTCAATGGAATGATTAAAAATTAAATTAAGTTGCATTGCAAGGAGAACATAAAACACTAAATAAAAATACTGTAGGTATTGGTTTTAGAAGAAATAACTTGGAAAACAACTTAAAATCATTTTTCAGGATGTACCGTATTGATTTGATATTTGTAATTTTTGAATGAACACAAGCTTTCAATTGCTTAGCTCGGGACTAGATAACGCCACTACGATCCTGCGCCAGCCGCATCCATTGCCGCCCCGCGACGTGAACTATATCGTCGTCGACTGTTATTCCTACCTATTAAAATGTAATGTATACTTACACAACAGGGGAGAGAAGCGATCTCTCCTCCACTAGACATACATTTTCCTCGACATCAGTGTATGTGTACCGAGCCGTCGCGCGGGCGACCACAATACTACCGCCGCTGTAGTTAGAGCTAACACCGCTGCTAGCTGACGAGCGACGGGTGTTAAGACCTTTGTCGTGTAGCCATTCGTTTGTCCTGAAATAATAGAAAGGAAATTAAAAAAATAAAATAACACTAAACAATATTATAAAGATAGTGTAAGTGTGAATGTTTGTTAGTCCCTTCCGCTCAACGGCTGGACAGTATTTAATTCAATTTGGTATCAGGATAGCTTAATATCTTTTGATCCCAGTATTTCCACGGGAACTTATTCACTTAGAGGGGCGTAGCTAGTCTACATCTACACTATTATAAAGAGGAAAACTTTGTTTGTTTGTTTGTTTGTTTGTTTGTTTGTTTGGTTGTAATGAATAGGCTCAAAAACTACTGGACCGATTTTAAAAATTCTTTCACCATTCGAAAGCTACATTATCCACGAGTAACATAGGCTACTTTTTATCCCGATATTCCCGCGGGAACGGGACTTACGCGGGTGAAACCGCGGGGAACAGCTAGTAAGTTATATAAAAATTTAAACGCAATAAAAATCTTTAAAGTGACTCACCTATTTTGCACCACAGCCATAGCTTTATCCAACGACCTATCGCTCGATATCAAACTTTCATCCGTCCTGTTCCTATCTTGTATCCGTTTCTTCAACTCATCAATAACGTTATTCTTATCCTCATTTATCTTTAGTTTACTAAAATCGTCAGTAATTTTATCCGATCTATCGCTAGATATCAAACTATCTTCCACAACTTTGCTTCTCAAACTACATTTGGTGTTATAGTTCTTATGTGTTATAAGTTTAGGTGAGCCGGGTAGAGAAAAATTCTCGAACACACTTTTTCTTTTACTATCACAGTTACATGTCGGTTCTAAGGGATAGATGCCGCTAATCTCGCTTTTTTTAGAACGACATGTTTTAAAGCTATCTGTCGTTAAATCTAAAGTGATATTTTTATCCCAAGCATCGTTAGGTTCGTCTATTAAGTAGGTTTCGCCAATAATCGTGGGGTAAAGTTTGTTGACGATTAGACTGTTGTTTTCGCACCAGGTGCGCACGATTTCGGATTTTCTGCAAGTTGTGTTTGAGGTTGTTTTCGCATCTTCGGTTATTAGTTCGTATTCTGCGACTACTTCGTCGGTCGTCACTAGTATTTTGTCTGGAAATAAAAAATAGATAATATGATTTCAGAACTTAGTGTAATTATTTTCAGTGAAAAAAGCGAATGGACACAAATAATGATGATAATGTTTATTTTAGCGTTTCTGATACGTTTCCATTCACAACCTACATAATGTATGAAGAATATTAAATGGTAAGTATATTTCTAAATTATGTAAATAAACTCTCAGCGACTTGAAGTTTATTCAAATACGTAAGTCTTCAATATGGTAGAGTTGCTAGAAGTAAGTTGGAGTTAGAATGCACCTAAAATCTACCTAAATTACTCTGAAACTCACCTAAATCTAATGTATATGCGCAGTCATCATTCTGGTCGTCATCCAGCAGTCTGTCGATATAATCGCAGACGGTCCACTGATTGTGTTGCGCCGCGTAATCTCTTGCCGATAGACCGTCGAGATCCAACATAGTGACGTCACCACCACAACTCGCAAGCAGTCGCATGTTGTCCACACGGCCCCATATCGCCGCTATGTGCACTGGAGTTACTCCGTCGTCATTGCTGGAATATTGTATCTTGCGTGACAAACGAATACTAGCAACCAATTATCAGGATCCATTGATTGTCAAAGGGATTTTGAGGTTTATTCATGGCCATATAATAAGTATATAATAAGACTATAGAACAAGTTTTTTTTAAATGGTATGTAAATTTGGCTTGACAAGCCTTTTAAGTAAAGAATACGAAGCTTGCTAATCCATCGTAAATTAACATCCATCGTAGGTAATTAGAAAAGATCACAACTGTTATCTGTAACAGTAGATTATTAACCACGTTCATTAGTAGATATTATCATGGTCCATATGACCACTGTAGCTATCATCCATCTGGCAGGTGGTCTACCAAGAGATTTAATGAATCCTAATTATACGGGCACTTTAAAAGTTGTGTACAGCTAAAAGCCTGGTTACGTCAGTATCGGCAGCTGTTCTTGACGAAATAAGGACATATAGGACGAGTTATCCAGCTGCTCAGATATTAAATTAAACCAATATTTACTTTTACTTTACTCGTAAAAGTAAGTAAAATTAGTCATAGTCAAAATATGAACGAGTGGAATATTGTTTCTTTCAACCCTTAGGTTTAATGCCGGCCAAACATCAATAAACTTTTTATTAATTACTTAAGAATGTTTTTGTTTAAAAAAAAGGACTTTCAATGAGGTCCCATTAAATTTGGCGAAGATCAGAAGAGAATCTTCTTCTTTTAATTTTGCCACTTGGATAAATCAATATATTGGTTTGTTCATATTGCCTTGCCACCTATTTACACGCAAATAAAAAAAGGAAGGATGTACTAAAAACATCACATATTCATGCCAGAGTTTAGAACTTCCGCCACTTCTGATGTCACCGTGTCATGACATCATGCAATTTATCCAAGTCTTATATAAATTGAGCTAATTTTCAGATACGAGGATAAAATTGTCATTGTACTTTTTGCAGGAACAGCTATTGTAACAGAATTAAACGTATTTGCAATTTTTAACACTTCATTTTATACCTCTTAATATTGTGTTGTGTATTGGAATATTAATTTTATTTTGTGTTACATTAAATAATTTTTAATGTAACACAAAATAAACGACTTTATTCTACATGATATAGTGATGGAATTTCGCCTGAAAGACTTGCCTATCTCACTGCTTAAGTGAGATAGGCAGGTAAAATAGGTTTTTAAAAAAAGTCCCGTACTTAATATACTTAATAAAAACTGACTGCGCAGAAATTACTTTTACCAAAAAAAAAATTACTCCAACATCGTTTTTAGATATTAAACCGGTCGTCATTGTGTTTTCATTCATTATTCCTCGTATAATGCGTTGTTGCTGTAATCACGGCGATACAGGCCGGTTCCTTTGAAACGTAAACTCAATGTAGATCGTGACTAGTAGCGTTGGTAGCGTGTTATTATAGCCTTTTTGTTCCAACTGGAATACTTTATTGTAGAACAAAAATATATAACTCAAAAGAGGCTAATAATAATAATACGTAGTTGTAAGTATTTTTTTGTGTTATTTATTGCAAACTGTAGGGTACCTTCCAGAAAAGGCATAGTTTAGAAACCTAGAATAACCAAAAACAATATCTAGATCAAATCAACTTCATATGCAATAACTAGGTAGGAAAACCAGTCTCGCTATAAGCTGAAGCGCTCGTGGCATAGCTTGCTACCTTCTTGATATATTGTTGAAGTTAAGAAACGTTCTTAGAGCGTTCATTTGGATGGGTGACCGCAAGTTGCATTAGCAGCTCAGCGCTTCCGTGCTTCGTACGTCAAATCAAAACAATTAATTTAATTAAACTTTCCTGAATTTTAAAGTCACTAAGCCCAGCCTATAAACTCCGTCACCAGAGAAACATTAATAATTGGCGCTTTAAGCGAAAAAAACATCTTACTGATATTTTAGACTTCGATTTTCCATGGCCGAGTGCTTGAGGCAACCCGGCTAGAGGGAATCGCTTTGTATCATCGCTGGTTCGAATTCCGCCAGAGCGCCGTAACTTTAATCACAGAATACGCAGCGCTAGATAAGCTTCTAATAAGCTTATCTAGAGGGGACCCTTCTAACACAGGTTTTTAAAAACTTAAAAGAAGGGCTCCCAACCCTTGTATCTACAACTTGTACTAATTTAATAAATGATTTTTGATTTTTGAAGCTATTTAACTTATAACTTACCTTAAGTTAGGGTTTGCCCCATGTTTTAAGAGTAGCTCCGTGCATTTAGCGGACTTCGCTTCGGGTTCTATGCCCACAGCGAGATGCAGCACACCGATACCTTTGCATGGTATTATTGTGTTCAACTCTGTCGACGTTTCAGAAAGGAAAGACGATACTGATCTGAAACAAGTTATAAAGATGTTAATTTAAGTATTGCTATTTCTAACATAAGAATGACAAGAAAAAAATTATTAAGTACCTATCTAAATCTAAACTTAATTTAATTGAAAGATCATTCTGGAATAATGCGGAAAGAGAATACTTAAAAGTTTTTTAAGGTTGCAAAGATTCTAACACATTTCATGAAACTCCAGTAAAAATATTTACGAGTCTGTAAGTAGTAAAGTTTTTGAGTGATTAACTGTACCTATTTACTTACTCGCTTAAAATAATCATAATAGCCCATGTTTTTTTACAATAATTTTAATAATTTGTCATCAAACTCAAAATATTTTTCATTTACGTATCATACGTGAATTAGAAAGTAAAGGGTCATTGCCCTATATTATAAATTCTATAGCATCAGGCAGGAGAGGGTGTGGGCGTGAGTCAAGTATCTAATCCCAAATAAGTACATAGTTAATTGTCTCATAAATTCTAATGAGTCATGGCTAGAGATTGTTAAGTGTTTGTTTTGATTTTTTACGAAGATTATTCAATTTGGTAATTTTATTGTTTATTGTACTTACATTAGCTACTGGTTCTAGTTACTATTTTGCATGGTTCATAAAAAGAGTATTTGAAAAATATCTGATGAAAAAGTGGTTAGCTGAAACACAGGTGTGGGTACTATTTTGGGACATGCAGTAGATTTGATTTGCCTGGGTTAGTTCACCTAACTTAAGTATACTTGGAGCAGGACAAATGCAAACATTTGCGCTGGATGCAAGATATACATAAATAACATAGTGCAGTAATGTCTATAATTAATAGTATGATGTAACATGTCAATGGCTGCTCCACACGGCTTCACACATGTGTGATCTGAACAATATGTAGCCTATGTCCTCTCCCAAGGCCTAGTCTACATCTGTACCGAACTTAATCTCAATCAGTTAGGTGGTTTAGGCATGAAAGCATTAAAGATAGACTTTTGTATCTTTAATACTTAATATACCACACAGGGTGATTTTTTGAGACGGGCTAGTAAGGACAAGTGCCCTATAGTTACAGAAATACGTTTTTACAAGACTATTCACAGATTTTAAGATATTCTGAACAGCATTTCCAAATTTTGAGAAACAGTCAGCGAGAAAATGATAATTTTACAAAAAAAACTTTTTTGATGCTAAACAATCCTGTTTCTCTGTTCTATGTACCTATTATCTGACATGTAAAGGCGTTTACCAATAAATGACTATTATTGACTATTATTGACTATTATAAGGATTATTGAGTTGAGTACTATTACTATATAGAAATACTAAAGATACCTACTAAAAATTTGAGTATAATCTCTCCATCAAGTTATGATTGTTATGTCTCATGTAATTAATGATTGGTTGAATGTAAAATTGATTATTTTATCAATTGACACAAGACTAAGGCTCGTGTTCAGAGACTTCACTCAAACTTGATTCTACATTTAAGCATCGATTTTTGACAGTTCTCTATGAAAACTGAGTTATGAATCACCGCTTGAGACACAACTTACGCTTGAGTAAAGTCTCTGAATATGGGCCTTAGAACCGGTTTCCTTATAAATACCTAAGACCTACTTTTATTTTAGTTTTGTGTAGGTATATGACTCATTTTGTATTATGCAATATTGTAAAACTTTAATGAAATTTTTACTGTTTTTATTTGGATAGATTAAAAGTAGTTAGAAATACAATTCACACATGAAGTGCCTAATAATAAACCTAATTTATTAGGTGTATACAAGATACTTCTTTACAAACAGGTAAAACTACCTGCATTTTTTTATTTTTTAATAATTACATAAGTAACTACACAAAGTTGTATAAATTTGCTTAAACTACACAAGAATAAATAATAATTCTTTGAAAGCAACATAATCATCATCTAGCTACCCAATTACCCATAGCTCACACAAAAATTAAATTTGATAGTAGGTATAAGCAAACATATTTTGTTTTACCTACTGTACCAAAATAATAGGTATAATTATTTCTAAACATACCTGGCGTCTCCGTTTTGAATCAAATCGTATAATTTGAATAGTTCTCTATAAGCCGTTCCCATGATTTAAAATTCAGATTTAGAAATTCGCAACATCCATTCACTTCCTGTGGGGTTTCCTGTCGCAGATTTTCTCTTCATCATTCCACAATTAACTTTGTATTATCACACACACGTTCACAGATAAACAGTTATACTACACACCATGATAACATTATCTACACCACGGAAATTAAACTTTATCTCTACCTTTTGTTTTCCCTACCTATTAAAATAATCTGATTCAAAATAACGTCAAACCGCAAGCTGCGAATGCGAAGCTTTGTTTTGTTTACGTTTTTGATAACGTTCCTTTACCCTCCGTCATTTGAGAACGGTAGCTTACAACCACCAACATAGCCCGATGCTATTTATCTTACAAAAAGTGTTTAGAAATATTTTAGGAAGATTTTTCAAAATATAATAAGATTCTAGCTGTTTGATTAAAATTGTCAATAAATTATTTAATGGACTTTACTTTTTTCTGAAAATTTTATTTCCAAATAAGTTTGCGTGTAACGGGACGGACAAGGTGTCATGGCTAAAAAGTTCTAACATATCAAACTTAGATGGCGCTAATAACAACTTTACACACAAGAAATAAACTATGAATATGAATCATCAGCATCACTATCGGCATCGGTATGGGTGCATCCATCCACAACGAAACGTTCCGGATCAACATCTGCCCAAGAGTCAAGAGAGGTCAATTTTTCTTTTATCTCTTTTCAAGTTGGCTTCCACCTGCTAACATTCATGCACCTGTCTTACTTTATCTGGAAAAGCAGCTGCAAAGGTCCAAGATCCTACAAAGTGGGGCGGGTAGAAAAAAAAACATCTAGCATTATTTCTTTATAGCCTAACATAAAGTAGGTTAGGTAGGTAAGTACTTTTAAAATTATTTCAAAATCTCGGTGGATTTTCACCTTGCCTACTAGTTTATTGTTTAGTGTAGGGAGCGATAGATAATCACGCTATCCCACATTCCGTTGTAACAACCTTGGATCGTGCAGCAGGCGTGTATCAGGGCTCTATTGTAGCAATGGGAAAGTATGTTGAACTTTGATCAATATCTACCGTAAAAATAACAAAACAGCATCAAATAAGAAATATTGATGACAAGTAAGGCAATAGATAGCATACTATTTATTGCCTTACTTGTCATCATACTACTTTATCAAGTCACTTATAACCAGCACGCCTCTGTGTCCCAACCAAAATATTGAATGTCAATGCTGACCAAATCATTTCATTCTGGTATTGATTAATTAGTAATACGTCTACCTACCTACTAGCACTTATTAGTGTTTGCGCCTTGACAAAAGCATTTGCAACGCAGATAAACGTGACGTAAAACAGAAGCTTTCAGGCGTTAAAAGTCAAGCAAGACGTTTATAGGCTAAGTCATGTCTTTAATTAAGTATTGTACACATTTTTATTAGGTAAAGAAGTGATCTTGGGTTAAAAATATAATGACAACAAGTCGTTAACTGTTAGGTAAGTACTTCCCTTTGATTTCGGATAGGTCCTATAGGTTTATAGAGGTATGTACATACTAGGTAGGTGCATCAGTTTAGTCCGGAGTGGATGACCTACTAATTATGACAGTTTACGTTAGATATTTAAATGACGTATTTGTCATTGTTGGGGTCAATCACCTTTGATCTTATCCATGAGGTGAAGGTGGTGGTTCGATAAACAATCAATAGGTTGAGAGGTAGGTACCTACTGATAAAATATCTCTGATGATGTTGATGTTGACGGCCGAGTTTGCTGTAGGTACCTTAGCTACAGCCGAAATCTGGCTTGTCACTTCTAGCAACAAAATGAAATAACTCATTGAAGTGTTTGAGCTATGACCTTATAGAAAACTGCACCTAGGTACATAAAACATTTTGAGAAATTCAAGCTGATGCATGGCGCATGGCGGGTGGCCGCCTCTAGTAGGTACCTACTTATTGTATTTACTAGCGGGTTTCTAGGTACCTACCTATTCACCTAGCCTATATGTATTACTTACCTATCTAAGTACTTTTATATCCTATCTTTAACAGCCGTAGTTTATCTGCTCTCATTTTTGTGAGAAGTGGGTAGGGTCAGTGTGCCAGTTATCGGCCGCTTAGTGCTCCCGTCAACTTTAAGACTTCGAAAAAAATACTTAGAACCCTACTTTACTAGTTCTGATGATGTTGTATGATAGCCTATATCATGAAGTTTATTTTAAATATACTGTTAAGCAGTACAAGCTTTTAGTTATTTGTATTCTCATTTTAATATGTGAAAATGGCAAAAATGCTAGTTTTCGGCCACAAAATTCAGTTATCGGCCACAAGGTATTCAGTTATCGGCCACTACAATTTGAAGGACTTTAAACTGTTTTTATTGGTCTAGACTCACGAAAAAGCGTTTTTATTATTGTTATTATTGTTTATTATTGACTTTATTAGTTTTCTGGCAGTGTGGCCCTGCAAACACTTCCTATAGGCGAGTTTTGACATCTGCATCTGACAAGGGAATTTCTTAATCTAAATGCTAACAAAGCCTGTGGCCATGACGGTGGTCCTTTTAGCTGTGCTGTGTCAGGTTAGGAGCTGCGTCAGTGGAAGCAACCCCTCCCCCCTCCCCCCTTAGTAACTGTCTCCTTCTTTTTTTGTTCTATCTTCTTAGAAGATGGAATAAATGTCTTGCAGAGTGGGTTAAGTAAGACCCTATAGTCGTTTTCTATAATCTGCAGCTCCATGGAACAGGTTCTGAATCGCAGGCTCCCGGCATATCTTGAAGTGAAGAACAGGCAACTACGTTTTTCTCAGAACTATTCCAGTGGGGATTGTCTTGAGTTTGTCACTTAGACCTGGGAGTGAGGTCATCGAGATATAAGCAAGCCGTTACTCGATATTCTACTGGGTTTTTTTTCTTTATTTCTACAGGTTTGGCAATTGCCAAACCCTGGTATCCTTAGGAGTACAACTTACAGCCAGTGTTCCCCAGAGATAAGTACTCTCTGAAACACTCTTTCACGATTAGTTGAACCTCTCTTAAGTTGCACATGGCCTGTGGATGCGTTATGTCCACTTCCTGTTTACTTCCTACTATCCTATACTACTTCCTACTATCATATCCTATTTCCTACTATCCTATCCTACTTCCTACTATCATATACTACTTCCTACTATCCTACTTCCTTCCTTCCTATCCTACTATCCTATCCTATCCTACTTCCTATCCTATCCTATCCTTCCTACTAATATTATACATGTGAAAGTTTGTGAGAGTGTATGTATGTTTGTTATTCTTTCACGCAAAAACGGCTAGAGGCTAGACCGATTTGGTTGAAATTTGGTATGTGGATAGGTGATACCTTGGATTAACACATAGGCTACTTTTTATCCCGATATTCTCACGGGAACGGGACTTACGCGGGTGATACGGCGGGTCGCAGCTAGTTAATAACAATAATAACTGGACCTATCAATCAAACTAGCTAATAAAATCTTGTAATTTATGACATCATAACTATTCTTCAAGACAAAACTATCAGGTATCAGGTACTTACCTACCCAAAACAATAAAAAATTCAATCTTTCTCGTATACGGCCGAAAACTAATATCAATTAATTCAAATGTTAAATCATTCAATTATCGGCCACATGATTTCAATACATTTTACAGGTCAGGCCGAAAACTGAAGTAATATTTTATACATTTTTAGTTTACGGCCACCAAAATAGTCGTTATTGTTATTGTCTTTTCGTTATGAATGCTACATAATTTGACGGCCGAAAACTGAAGGCTAGGGTCCTTACGTATATTACTATCGTATAAACAAGAGAAATTAGATACATTTGTTAACCAAACAAATAAAAGAGACGAAAACGGAAAAGACTTCATGTACCAGATATCGGCCACCCGGCCGAAAACTAAACTTTTGAAAAAAAGTCAATGTTAGATCTCGGCCCTCTGAAATATTATTGTTTTGTGTACAATTTTGCGAAAATTATTTTATAAGTATGTTGTCAGGGTATTTCTGAAATGGAATTAACGCCTCTCAACATTATTTACTTAGAGAAATAGCACAAAGCATCCCTTGCCGTATAAGACGCGCCACTATTTTTTTCGTAGATTTCGCACGCCGCGAGGTCCGCGTTGGCAGCCCCTGAATTGAATAATTCACTACAAATCACTCGTATCTTGTTTCCTCCCAATTTTTTTGCTAGGGATAGAGTAATTCAATACAGACGTGTTAACATATAACGCGTTTGGTAATATTATTTATAATCGATAATATCTTAATTTGAATGCATCGGAAACGCGTAAAGGCCGAGAACTAGAGGCGGCCGGCGATCCGGCACACTGACCCTACCTAAAAACTGACATCGACAGACAATTTTTATCTCCATTCGTCCGGCAGTCACGTCATGTCTCTTCTCTTGGGTCAAATAATCGCATTGAATATTGATTAAAGACGCTTTGAGCAAGCAGAATAGTCAATATTGTTCTGTGGGATAGTTAGTACGCCGGTGTTTCTCTATTCGCATGGACGTTCCCTTGGCGAAAATAATTTGAAAACAGAACGAAGGAAATTTGAATTTGGAAGTTTTTACACCGGAAGAGTAAGTTTTCTTTTTATTTGGTACCTAGGTATTTAGTTTTGGAAGGTTGTACACCTTCCTACGAATAAGTAGGTATTGGCATAAACGGCATAAATGATAAAACGAAGGCCTTTATAGGTATTACCTAGGTACTAGGAACCTAGATGATCTAGACAGTGTCAGGACTTCAGGAGGCAATTTTGCCTACACATAAGTGTTAACGGTGCGCTGCTGTAGTAATAACAAATTGTAATGATAACATTACTAAATACGACTTGTTTATTAACATTGGTATTGATAAATTTAAATTATCAATTCAAAGGCATATTTTAATCAGCTTGTTTTTAACCTAAGACGTACCTTTAGTCGTAACTCGTATGTATACATATATACCATGTATACATACGACATGGAATAACACCATGGGTGCTAGTTATTTATATATATAAATAATAAATAATATAAATAATAATAATAATACTGTCGTTGAAAATTTATTAAAAAAACACTTAAAATAGTTTAACTGGTGATGGTGACCGGTTTAAAAGATCGGTGACCCCAACATTATGCTCTCTAAACAGTGGTTTTATGTCACAGAACTGGATTCTGGTTTTATAAATTGAGAATGACTGTCTCGGTCCGAATTAGACCAGTCTTAACCTTTCCCTCTCTTCATCATTACTATCATCCTAGTGTAAGCACCACGGCCAACAACTGACGGCAATGACACACTAGTAAACTTGCAGTTTTGGAAAAAAGTCTTCATACGACCATAACATATCTAAAAATATATAAGTACCTACCTACCTACCTACTTACTTAATTCTACCGATGATCGTTGGAAACGCTCGTGGTGAATGTTTAATTCTTTTATTTTAATTGGATATTTTGCAATTTGGAATAAATTCTATTTTTTTTTATCTAACTAAGTACTATATAATCTTACTGAACTAAATGTAATTCATCGAACCCTAGATAATTGACAGATTTCGGTCAAAATGATTGATTTTTATTTTAGGATCAATCATCTAATCAGATCAACACACTGTGTGCAATGTTCTATCTAGCTGATAGCATGTAAACCAACACTAAACACACAGACTCAAACACTGTAACCAACTACCTAAGTACCTAACGTTGTTACTGAAAGAAATCTAATAGCTTCTCTCGCTCGATGATGATGATGACTGTTTAGATATCATGAAACGATTTCAAATATTGTCTGAAAAGTGATATTCTTACATTGTTTGTACAGAAAACAATAAGTAAAACTTAAAGTACTTAACACTAAGTAGGTAGGTATTTACCTAATTAGGTACCTATGTCGTTATGCTATTTTACCAATGTCGAACGTTTAGCTTAGTTAGTTATCGTCTCAGCAATTTCTTTATCTACATATTTTTAAGGTAATGAAAATTACACCCATGACTTATTTTTCTATTTTAAATTGCTGTGCCATTTTGAACACATAGTGGAGCGTGAAAGTAAAGAAACGTAGCATTTAAAATTTTCATTTAATCTTAAAGGGAGGTGCAGTAATCTAGTTTCAAGATAATATCTAAATCTTATTTTCAGATGCTGTCGCTAGCGCTATTAGTCCTAGTTTCCTCGGCCCAGGGTCTGGAGAATGGGCTGGTCCGAACGCCTCCTATGGGCTGGTTGACGTGGGAGAGGTTCCGTTGCATCACTGACTGTAATAAATACCCCGATGAATGCATCAGGTAGGTACCTACTGTTTTAAAACCCTATGTATTACCAGTAGGTACCTATTACCATTATATATGTAGAATGTATCTATTATTTATTAAGCAATAGTTTTATTTTGTCTATGGTAGGTATTTACCTTGCCCACATAAGAAAGAAAATGCGTTTATTTCGGTAGGTTCTGAAGAAACACTTCGACTTCGTCTTACATGCATGCTAGGCTAGGTGATTCTATAGCCTGTTCTAACGCGACTCCATAGCTAAGCAACTTGCCACAACCTTATTGTTCTACACTCAAAAACTATCCTTAATGTCGGGCAGGTTTACACCCACTGTATCTGTAGTGATAAGTTATTATTCCCTTGTCGCGGAATTAATTAATGAAAGAAGAGGTTGTATTGTCACCTAACTTAACCGGCTGTCTTTATTAAACTAGTCTACCTTTAACAGTGAGAAACTGGTGCACCGGACAGCCGACCTGATGGTCAGCGAGGGCTACCTGGCCGCCGGGTACGAGTACCTCGGCATCGACGACTGCTGGCTGGAGAAGAAGCGAGGGAAGGACGGACGCTTGGTGCCCGATCGGCAACGCTTCCCGAACGGCATGAAGGCCATAGCTGATTATGTGAGTTCCTCATAAGCAAGCTGCTTAGAAACTATACTTCAGTTCAGTTTTACAGCTATTAGAAGTGCGAAATGGTCTGACTGTGCTACTTTGCTTTTAAAGAATCGATGTAAGTAGGCAGATTAGGTGTGTTGTGTTCACCAGAACCACAGAATGATATGAGATGATAGAGATGCCAGAACTTCGGTTTGAGATTGCCTAAAATAGTTCGATATCTGTTCACTTAAAAAATGGTTTTAAGCATGAATGCTTCATTGACACAGCCAGCTATAAATATTATGAGTTTCAGATCCACGGCAAAGGTCTTAAGTTCGGTCTGTACCAAGACTACGGGAACCTCACGTGCGCCGGCTACCCCGGCGTGCTCGGCCATGAGAAGGTGGATATAGACACCATGGTGGAATGGGAGATCGATTATCTGAAGCTGGACGGCTGTTACGTCGACACGAAGGCTATGGATGAAGGTAACTACTTCTAAAACAAGGAGTTTCTCAGCTTGACTGTTTTCTTTAGTTCGTTCGTTAAGGAACGGATATTGATGATTCTTTTGTTGTTGGAAAGAAGATAGGTACTACAAGGACGGCCCCATAGAAAAATTACAAAGTAAAAAGTTTTTAGGATCTGATCCTTCGGAGTTATGAACAGAAAAATCAAAATATGCGATAATCATAGAGTCTTAATTTAATTTGTTACAGGATATCCTGCCTTTGGCAAGATGCTGAACAAAACTGGACGTCCTATCGTCTACTCATGCAGCTGGCCAGCTTATCAAGAACCTAAATTTGTTTATGTAAGAACATCCGAATCCATCCATTTCTATTCTGTGACTAGACTTTTCAGACACATCATCAAGCCATGTCACAAAGTTATAACAGACATGATTCAGTGATTTTAATCTCTTTCTTCGCAGGCAAACTACGAGCTAATAGCTGAGCACTGCAACTTGTGGCGGAACTGGGACGATATCGAAGACTCCTGGGCGTCCCTGACGTCGGTGATGGAGTGGTTCGGACGCAACCAGGAGCGGTTCGCGAAGCACGCCGGCCCTGGACATTGGAATGACCCTGATATGGTATAAAAACAAAGGAAAATCTTACTAATATTCATGAAAAGTTTGTCTGTATTGATGGACAATGTATCTTTACTCTTTCACGCTGAAACCACTTTACGGATTCGAATGAAATTAGGCAACAGAATAGCTTACCCATATCCTTTGGATTAACACATAGGTAGGCTGCAGTTGAACCCGGTATTCCCATGTGAAAGGGAACTATTCAGCACCGCGGGTAACACCGCTGGGCACAGCTAGTAAACAATTTAGCTGACTGTTAATTAGCAGTACCTTCTTGTGCCTGTTTTATTTAATACACACCGTCAAATTCTACTTTTACAATTCCACTGCCTTATGTCTTGTTACTACGCAAGTCTTGTTAAAGAGCATTTGTATTGTTATATTACAAAGCATTGACATTCAATTGACAATATTGAATTGTAAATGTAGTTAGATGCAATGAGGAAAGGTCAAAGTAACTTGGTAGCCTCGACTGTGTGTGATAGGTACACCTTTAGAATCAGAAATGCTACTGTCTAGAAAGTAGGTACACTAGGTACTGATTTCTATGGGGTTGCGCATCAAAACTTCAAAAGGGTTTGGGGTGTAAAAAAATCTAAACTCAAAATCGCTTTCAATTCAATTCAAGCGAATTTTTCGAATTATTGTGTATCTTTTTCGTTTGCCTCTGTGGTTTGCCTGCTAGCTCTTGTCATAGGCCCATAACCTAATAGATTGATATAAATACTTCAACCAATTCCTACTTATTCCTAGTCAATTAATTATCGTAGGATAACTTAGGTTTTTAGGGTTCCGAAGTAAAAACGGAGCCCATAAGGGATGTAGAACTATAAAGTTTCGCCATTTCTATCCGTCCATGGTTTATTTCAGCTTTAAAATAAATCTTCTCTCAGCTGTTAATAGGTAACTTCGGGCTGTCAGTAGACCAAGCTCGAGTACAGATGGCAGTGTGGGCGGTGATGGCAGCGCCGCTACTCATCAGCACTGACCTGGCCACCATTAGGCCGGAGTTCAAGGAGATCCTGCTAAATAAGGATATTATCGCCGTCAACCAAGACGTGCTAGGGAAGCAGGGGACGAGGGTGTGGAAGATGGCGGGGAGTGAAGTGGTTAGTAATTTTATGTATTTGGGACAAAAAACACAGGTATCATATCGTAAACTAATATAAATGAACTTTGTATTCTATTCAAAATACGAACTAAAGATAAGAATACAGAGTTCCAGGTCACCGACCGCAGGTAGGGTGCCCAAAAGGCTGGCAGTTCTACCTACTTATCCTCTGTCCGAGGTACCTAAGCACCAGCCTTTTGGTCATTAGTTTCATCATGGTGGTAGTTGTTTTGGTGATTAATAGCTTTTGGTAATTAGCTCAATTTTATCGTAAAGTCTCTGCGACTGTTCAATCAAATTGATCTAATCAGGAAATTTGATTCCAGAGATCAGGCTTGGAGATATGGAACCGTGAGCTGTCAGATGGTTCATACGCGCTGGCCTTCGTGAGCTACCGCGACGATGGGACCCCGTATGCGGCCAACTTCACTTACTACGATATGCAACTACCTCAGAAGTGCTTTGTTGTAACGGTCAGTATAATATTGCAAAGAAATTCCTGCAAACTTTTCTGTCGCCTGATTGTTGGGAAAAAATCTGGGCATTTACTTACTGAAGGTGTTTTAGTACCCAGAAGTAACGTTATATACATAAACAGATTTTATAATTTTCTATGATTTTACGGTAGTAAAAAGTTAGGCCTTAGACCTGGGCAGTGGCGTAGTAAATTATGAATGCTTTTAAACCTACCTAGGTACTAGGTTAGGTCCTTAATCCTAAAAATATCTGTAAAATGATTCTGATTTTGTTTTACTTCCAGGATTTATACAAAGAGGAGCCAGAGAGGACTTGGGCACCGGATGATCATTTCCACACCAGAATTAACCCTACAGGTCAGTCTGTTCAAATAAAAAATCAAACAACAATAACAATTTAGGGTCAACAATTTAGTCATTCATAAAGTTTTATCAATTTAATATAGGTCTTAACTGTGTTTTCTTCTTGTTACTCCTAAGGCAACAAAACAAGATAGGTTGCAACAGATTTACCTTGCTCAATCCTTAAATTTTTTGTTTCAGGTGTCAAGTTTTACAAATTCAGTCCAACTAAACCAGATCAGGCTGAGGATGACATCGTCGTCAGAATGATTGTTGATAATAAAGTTCAACCCCAAATCTAGAAAAAATACTTAGATAAGATTTTGATAAGTACCTAGTATAGTAATAAAAAAGGATCATATTTATTATAAGTAAATTTTATTAAGATTTTAAATATTTTTTTCTGATCATATTATTATACGAGTAGGTACTACTTAGGTAGACCCTTAAGTTATGTTTAAGTAAGTAAGTAGGTACCTACTTAGGTTCATAATTTTTTACTTACCTACCTACCTTGCCTAGTTAGGATTCCGTAGTCAACAAGACACCTTAAATAAAGTAGGTAGGTAGGTACACTAGGTACCTACTTAAAGAATTTTGAAGAATGTAGGTAAGTTGTTATAAGTAGGTAAATCTAATCTAACTACCGTTACGGAACCCTTACTACACTACAACTGCTGGCTGACACGCACTTGGCCGGTTCTTTTATAACGATTTATTGGTCCAACCAATTTTACCTTCTGCTCGCGACTGACGGACGGTTAACGATTAGCAGTCGCAGTCGGGAGTATACCTCAAGGTATTCTTATTTTAAATCGATACAAAATGGATGAGTAGGTTGTTTCGTTTTGTTTGGGGACTCTTCTGCTTTTATTTGCGTTTTGGTGACAGTATGACAAGACAAATGACGTATTTGACAGCCTGCTGCCGTTTAATCGGTTATGTCAAATAAATCACAAATGTCATGTCGTCTGTCCAGTGCAAGTCCAGTGTCAATGTCCTGTGATGTGAGTCCGCTGCGCTGCCCTGCCCTGCCTGTCTGTCAAACTTGTCAAGTCCGGCCGGCCAGCCCAGCCAACGAGCCAGCCATTCGTTATACCGAAACATTCCGAATTCCTGAATTAATTTATTGTTTTGTATTACAATCGAAATTCTTACAGTTCTATTATAGTATCATTAATCCAAGAAAGTAAACAAGCGTAACATACAACTCATATCTGCGTAAGTTGATTATTATCATTCAAGGCAATTGACCGCACTGACAGAATCCACTATCGGGTTTCGCGTAAGAAAGAAAGCTGGTTTATTGGTATTGATACTAGGTCAATGGTGCGATCGAGCTGTCGAGCGGGAAGCTAGCGTTCACGAGTACCTTGTGACGTCGGTACACACAAGACGTGCTTCAGACAGACATCAGTTCGCGGTTCTATCAACGACCGGTTACACGTCCTACATAACACGCGTGAAAGTGATACTCGGAAAAATGGGTGGCAGGGTCGAAAATGTTGGAATAATCTCAATGGAACTCTATTTCCCGTCGCAATACGTCGACCAAACCGCGCTTGAAACATTCGACGGAGTCTCGGCCGGGAAGTACACAGTCGGTCTCGGCCAGGAGAAAATGGGCTTCTGTTGTGACAGAGAAGACATCAACTCGATCTGCATGACTGCTCTCCACCGGCTCATTGAAAAGAACAACATCGATCTGCATGATATAGGACGTCTGGAGGTCGGAACGGAGACCATCATTGATAAAAGTAAAAGTGTGAAATCTTTTCTTATGACCTTGTTTGCCAAAGTAGGTGCCACTGATATTGAGGGCATTGACACGACGAATGCCTGCTATGGTGGCACTGCAGCACTCTTCAATGCCATCAACTGGGTGGAGTCATCATCATGGGATGGGAGGAAGGCGATTGTGGTGGCCGGAGATATTGCTGTTTATGGAAGAGGTCCTGCAAGGCCCACAGGAGGGGCCGGTGCGGTGGCCATGCTGATAGGACCTGATGCTCCCCTGGTGTTTGACCGTGGTGTTCGTGCCTCATACATGACCCACGCTTATGACTTCTACAAACCAGATCTGGCATCAGAATTTCCATTTGTTGATGGAAAGCTCTCTATACGTTGCTACCTCAGTGCTCTAGATAATTGTTATAATTTATTCTGTAAGAAAATGAGGAAGATTGACCCTGATTTTAAAGGACTATTGAGCTTAGATGGGATGTTGTTTCATTCTCCGTACAGCAAGCTAGTCCAAAAATCCTTAGCAAGAATCTGTTTCAATGACTTTCTCAATGCATCAGATGAGGACAGAGAAAAACAATTCCCGGGGCTTTCAGAGTTCAAAAACCATAAGTTGGAAGAGACATATTTTGACAGGGATGTTGAGAAATCATTTATGACATACAGTCAGGCACTATTCAAAGAAAAGACTGAACCTTCACTATTCATAGCACGGAACGTTGGAAACATGTACACCCCTTCTCTGTACGGAGGCCTTGTATCTTATTTAATAAGTAAAAACCCTGAATTCTTTATTGGAAAAAAAATAGGCCTGTTCTCATATGGCTCTGGATTAGCTTCAACCATGTACTCAATAAATATCTGTGAAGATATGAGTGTGGGGTCAAAGTTGGAGAAGTTGACTACATCTCTGCGGAATTCTGTGGCGTTACTTAAAGAACGGCAGTGTGTGAGTCCTACGGATTTCACTGACTTGATGGATGTTAGGACTAAGAATTACCACACAGCTCCATACACCCCCTCGGGCTCGATCGATGTACTCTTCCCCGGAACCTACTACCTCATAGAGATCGATGACCAAAGACGACGCACTTATGAAAGAAAGAATGCACAAATTGTGCCCTGTTGACAAAGCCAAATATTAAACACATCCATCTTAACATTATCATTCCTTGAAAAATGTATTTTAATACTTGATTCACTGATTAAAATTCAAAAAGAACAGATAACATAAATTGTGTTCTATTTTTAAGACATTGTATTGTGTAGTTTTATCATAGCATTTCAGATTTTGTCCTTGTCACTGTTATGTTAATGAAAAGTTTGAGCAACAGTCCCTGGACTGGAACTAGTTTATTTTTTCATCTATAGGTATAATGAAAATAATCATAGTAAATTAAATATGAATAGATATGTTTGTTTGTTGGTGCTGGCATTGGCATAAAATGTTTACATTAAATTATTATTTATTGGTGAAAGATATAATTTTCTTATGTAATTGGTTGTTTGTTAACTTGTATATAGAAAATAAATGATAAACTAGGTACTTTACACTAATTGGCAAACTATTATTGTGACCCCTTAATCTATTAATACTTACTTAATTTATTAGAACCACAATAAAAAATGGTTTTTATTAAATTAAAGTTTTGTGACGTATTAGTACCATACTTACCTACTGTAGGTATTGAATATAAGTAGGTACCTACTGATTAGTACAATGTCTTGTACGAGTACATAATGATGTCTATAGGTAGATACATTTTATACTTTAGTTAGACTTTGTACGGAACTAATACGATAAATAATGCAACTTGACCAACATTCTACTAACTTTTAGATCGAACAGGGTTTTTTTTTGGTAAAACCACAAAGTAAACTTACCTTATTTATCTGCTATTTTTATGTTGGTTGGTAACCTACTTAAAATAACAGGTAAGTAAATCTAATGGTAAGTAGTTTTAGGCTTCGCCCATGGTATTATGAATAATGGATTAGTCAACAGATTATATGCGGATCCTGCGAGTTTTTAATAATAGGTACCTACGTGTCCAAACTTTGGTTTTTTTACTTAATCCACGGCTAAACTTGATTCCGTTCCGACCGTAATAAATTAAGTACCTATATTTTGGAAGTAGGTATATAAGTATACACCTATGTTCACCGGTTAGGAAACAACCTAGGTTAGCGGTAGTGGACCTCTGTGGCGCAGTGGGTGAATGGTGACGCTAAGGTTGCGGGTTCAATCTGATGAGGATCATCGGAGGTAGGTAGGTAGCTCAAAGAAGAAAGAGTTCAAAATATTTCGCTCTTCTAACTAAAACGAAATTAAACAATTTTTTAATTTTACCTTCAATAAACCACGGCAGAATTTTTAAAAGTAACTTACCCATAAAACTAAAAAACAAAGCCATGGAAATATGCCTTATACCCTGCTTAACATATGCATGTCAAACCTGGGCCCTGGCCATTAACAACAGGAAAAGCCTGGCCAAAAACCGTTAAAAACAGACAACCTGGAGTTTCTTGGAGAAGGCTTTTACCGCCAAAGGCGGTCCATACTTACTTATAAGAATTAGTTATAATTAGCTATTTATTCTCATTAGTTTACTTACATATATTTTTTTATTAACTTTCTTATCCTTTTTATTTAATAAACTACTTCTAAACTTTTGAACTGTTAATCATAAGTGTGGAAATAAAGCTCTTTTTATTTTTTATTTTTTATAAACCACGGCAGTGTATTCTTTCAAACAAAAAAATAAATAGGTAGGTAAGTACCCACATAGGTAGGTACCTAATGTACCTATTGACGGACCAATCGCAATCGGTGAACATAGGTACAATACCTACAATACAAAATACACGTTTATCGTGGAATATAGAAACTTTTTTTGAAGTCGGTTAAAAAACAAAAAATCCAACTGCAAATGGTTTTAAATTAATAGGTAGGATTCTTGCTCAGATAAGTCTGTAAGTAGGTACCATATTCCCATGAAAATAAAAAAAGAAGGTAGGTAGGTACTACGTGGTAAAAAAACGGGATATTTATTTATAAATATAAAAACGAACAAAATAAATGATTAAGTAGCTACTTACGCCAGTGCTCACCGATGAACGGACTGATAGTGATAGGTAATTCAATTGTAAAGCTAACCCTTGTTTATGACTAGAAACATAACCACTGGTAGGTACCTACTTAGATAAAGGATTAGTTATACATAAGCTTTGGTATCATAAAGATATAATATGGCTTTATGTTTAAAGGGTACCTATACCTATCTACATTTTCTACCTACCTATGCCATTGATAAATAACAAGCTGGAAGTTCGTACCTACGTATGGATGTTTGTTTATACCCACCTTACCTAGGTACGCTACGCTTGAATTGACGCTTGAAATAGGTAGGTAGGTTATTTGGTTTGAGAGTAAGACCTATCTGAAATTGCTGAAAAAACATATGCTAGTAGGTATTTGGTCTGAGAGTATGACCTACCTGAAATTGCTGAAAAAACATATGCTACCTATAATGTGGTATAATCTACTTTTTATCCACACGTGTGTTTCTTGATTGCCTACCTTTGCTAAACTACTCTAAACCTAACCTGGGTAGGTACCTACATGTTTCCTAAAGCTAAAGCAAAGATTTGATGGCCATTTATCTATCTTTTACTTTGAACTTATCTACTACTGGTTTAAGATACGCCAGATAATATTTAAATTGGCCAATAAATTGTTTTTTGGCAAGTTTGATAAGTAATTTTATACGTTCAGTATAAAAGGGCTGCCACAGTCATTAAATTGTATCATTGTGATCACGGATACCTATTCCTAAAAATGTAAGTAAACTTTCTAACCGATAATTTTTATTTTCAATTTTTCTAATGTCTATACTACCTATACCTTACCTACTCGTAGGAGAAAATCTGCTTTTATACCCTATTTTGCATTATCAAAAGTCTAGTGGAAAAAACAAAAAAATGTTTGCTCTGGGGTTTGATTGAGAATTTAGATCGTTATTCTGTGTTAGAAACCTAATTCCATAGACGATCACGTCTATGCTAATACTTAATTTTATGTTAATTGTAACATATTATTAAAACTAATTAAAAACACCAACAGCTAAGCATTTCCTTCTTAATTTCAGTGCAAAATGAAATTCTTCGTCGCATTTGTTGCCATCGTCGCCGTGGCTACGGCTCTTCCTACGAACAAGCCAATAACGAACGACTATGCTCAGCTTGAGGCAATAATGGCTGCTATCAACAGCCCTAGCACCGACCCTGCCACCGCCGTCCTTCTCCAACAACAACTCTCCGAACTCTTGAACCTCTCTCCCATTGCCGTCGGACCCGCCATTGTCGACGTGAACCCCGTTGTCGTTGACCCCATCGCCATCAGCCCCGTTCCCGCCCACCCCATCGGTGATGTCGAGGCCATCGTCGCCGCCATCAACAGCCCCAGCACCGACCCCGCCACCGCCGCCGCCCTAGAAGCCATGCTCAACGAACTCCTCGGTGTCGCCGTCGGACCCGTCATCGTCGACGTCCCCACTGTCGTCGAGCACGAGCCCATCGTCATCAGCCCCGCCCCCGTCAACCCCATCGATGGCGTCGCCGTCAACCCTGCCCCCGTGGTGACCCCCGTCGCTCCCGCTCCCGTCGCCGCCGTCGAGTCCGCTGCCTCTCCTCTCGTCCAGATCATCGTGAACGTGCAGAAGGCTGAGGACGTCGCCTCCGTCGTCGCTCCCGTCCCCGTCGCCCCCGTGCCCTCTCCCGTCGAGGAGGTGTACGTGCCCGGCCCCGTCAACGTTGTCGACAGCGTAGACATCGTTCCCGTCGCCCCCGTGCCCTCTCCCGTTGAGGAAGTGTACGTACCCGGCCCCGTCAACGTTGCCGAGAGCGTAGACATCGTCCCCGTTGAGCCAGTGCTGGTCGGCACCCCTGTGGTTGTCGAGCCCGTTCAGGTCGGCACTCCTGTCATCCCTGAAATGGTTGTCAACCCCATCGAATCCCTCAACTAAATTTAAGCAAACATGAAAGGAACATGAAGGAAAACACCGCTACGCAACTTTAATAAATGATTAAGTTTTAACATTTTGTTATATTTATCCCCTGTGGTGGTGTATGTAGAAGTAATTGTACTTATAGTACCTACAATAATAAATAATAGCAGATAATATGTAGTATTTTAAATTAACTAGTAAAAAGCGCAGCTTTGCGAGAGCTCACGATGAATGTACTGATATGTACAATGAGGAAGCAGTAAGGCTAGGTTACCTACAATAGTTTAGTGTTAGTAGGTAGCACAGATAAAAATAATACTATTTTATCTGTGTAGGTAGTAAGTATAGCATAAACAAAGTCTATGGTAATAGTGTACTACTTCAAGAGTTCCTATACTTCATTTCTTGAAACGAGCTAATAGGAAGGAAAATAAACGCACGTGATTGGTCGTCGAAAATAATTGTTTATTCTCGTGATAGCTAGATTTGACAATTGACAATTGACTTGACAATCTAGCCAATCACGAGAAAGATAATTATTTTCGACGACCAATCACGTGAGTTTATTTTTTCTTCCTATTAGCTCGCTTCAAGAAATGAAGTATAGGTATCCAATTTCAAACTCCAAGCATAAAGAATGTATAGACAGGAAAAGTTTTGAGCACAATTTTGTCTTCGATGCTATAGCATAAATAAATAAATAAATAAATATTCTTGGACATTCCACACAGCGTCATCTAGTCCCAACAATGCTTGTAATTTATAATTAGATTACGGAAGTACCTACATCGACAATATAACCAGCGGAAGTAAAATGACGATGATGACCGTAGACATAAATTAGGGAAGTAGAGGTATGAATGTGGGCACTGGGCAGACTACCTATTAAAGTAGGTAGGTAGGTAAAGTAGGTGCCCGACTACCTTTTTTTTTTTTCCTACCTACTTTTTTCCTTTGACCTAGTTGAATTTAAATTATTTCTCTTTCAAGTGTGACAAGCGTTAGGTTATTTCGTTACGGAATTTCTGGATTCGGTCTCCACGCTCAAGGCCCGCGATAGAAGCTATGCAATAGCCTAATAAAACTTTTATTTCTTAAAGTAGGCTAGGTACTCAACTAGTCTACTATTTATTTATTTTATTCTAATAGCATTTGGGAACATACATAACAGTAGCATAATAGCAGATGGTAACAGATACACCTCCACCTAGCTCTTGAATGTGTGAAGAGAAAGTTGAATCTAACCCTGTTGTTTGGCGACTAATACCAGAACAAGAAGAAAGGCATCAAACAAGGCAGGAACCCTTCTTCTCAGTAGGTACCTACCTAATTTACAAAACACTAATTCAGATATCTCTATTAATAACTAGGTATGCCTGCAAAATGTTTGAATGTTTCAAATAGGACAGAAATAAAAATAAAATGTTTTATAAGTCTGTAGTATTTATTACGGTAGTCAAGTACCTGTCTATACCATTAGACAAAGCTTAATTCATCTTACAAGCTGGTAGTTTACTTAGTAGACTGTTTTATTTAGTTGAGGGTTTCGATGGGGTTGACAATCATTTCAGGGACGACGGGGGTGCCGACCTGAACGGGCTCGACGGGGGTGGGGAGCACGGGGGTGCCGACCTGGACGGGGGCGATGACCACAGGGGTGCCGACCAGCACTGGCTCGACGGGGACGATGTCTACGCTCTCGGCAACGTTGACGGGGCCGGGTACGTACACTTCCTCAACGGGAGAGGGCACGGGGGCGACGGGAACGATGTCTACGCTGTCGACAACGTTGACGGGGCCGGGCACGTACACCTCCTCGACGGGAGAGGGCACGGGGGCGACGGGGACGGGAGCGACGACGGAGGCGACGTCCTCAGCCTTCTGCACGTTCACGATGATCTGGACGAGAGGAGAGGCAGCGGACTCGACGGCGGCGACGGGGGCGGGAGCGACGGGGGTCACGACGGGGGTGACGTCGACGATGGAGGGGAAGGTAGCGATGGCGGGTCCCATGGAGATGGGGGAGTAGTCAACCAGGGCGGGGCCTGTGGCGACGCCGGGGATTCCAACGACGGGGGTAGGGCCAGCGGGCGCGACGGCAACCGTGCGGGCCATGGCGACGGCAACAACTGCGGCGAAGGCTACTAGGAATTTCATTTTCGCTGTAAAGAAATGATAAAGTTAATAATGAACAATAATACAAAAAAGAAACTAAACAAAAGTGGCTTTGTAAAAGGAGAGAAGAAGAATCGTTCAGTTCTTGAGATCGTTATCATTAGAATAGAATTTTGAGTGTCTTTTTATAAAGTTAATAAAGCAGGTAAATTATACCTATACTTATATATTTTTTTATTTCAAATTAGTACTTTAAAACTGGTTACCTACCTGCTTGTTATTTGAACAATCAAACTATGCACTGTCTTCAAAATATTGGCTTTAAATACCAAATTGATATCTTTTTAATAATCAAGGCAATAAAACTTTTTGATTATTTGAATTCAGAGAATAATGTATATTACCTACCTATATAAAATTACAAACACCATTCGATAGGGCATTCGCAATCTTGTGATATATTGCTATTCAGGCTTCAACGCAAATTTTTGTCTAGAAGTCGAAATCTTTTTCCTACGATCAATGGGATCAAGCTAGCCAGTATAAAAATTGACCTAGTTGCTCACGATGCCTTCACCATACATTTTTATAAATGGATGGTGAAGGATATTTTATAATACATTTTTCGCAATTAAAAATCCATAAGCACAATCTTTAGTTACACTTCCATCTTAATTCTGTCTGTGCCAAGCTAACACTGTAGAAACCATCTACCTACCTATAGGGTATCGATCGATCTATAATGTAAATTTATGTAGGTATGTATTATGTAAAGGTATTCCTTCAGCTCACTTATTGCATAATGTGAATCAACACGAGCCCATTGAGCAGCATGACCTCTCTACCCTTGATCATGATCAGAGATTGTTTAAGTTCCGGGGCACTGCAACGCGTAGGCAGGCACTTATTCGTCACGTGTAAAATCGCACGTGATCATTAGATTATACTAGCAGCACGTCCAGGCTTTGCACAGGTGTAGGTACTGATAAAACTACCGCGATAAAATAGCCAATAACCACCCCGACGACGACATGACAGTTCGTTCTACATAATCCGTGAAAGAATTTTTGAAATCGGCCTCTGTCTTTTTATGTGGATATAAGTACCTATTCCTAACTCGAGCTTCTCCTCTAAACTGTCGGCCATGAAGTTCCGTTCAAACTTCAGTTACTAAAATTGCGGAAACGGAAACGGATAGTAAACAAGCGGAAGTTCCACAGTGAAGAAAACGGAAGCAGTATGTTGCAGTAGCAGAACTAACTTTGTGAACTATTTAAATATATTTTCTCATGTAGGACTTACTAGGTAGGTTTTCTACTACCTACCTATTTACCAAGTCTAGGTAGGTACTTTTAGACGTTTAGGTAGGTAGGTAATTATTTCCCTATTGCCCTAATCCAAGTAGTGAAGTCATTTTTGATAGCTTTATATTTTTAGGGTTCGGTAGTAGGTATTGGAAACCCCTGGAAAGTTTGTCTAGTACCACTCTATCACTTAATCTGTGCTAGAAGTAGGTACCTATTATTTTATCTGTGGCTAGAACTTACCTATACTTCCAAAAAAATTAAATGCCTGAGTACCTACCTAACCTACCTAGGTGCTTATAAAAAAATGACTCGTACGAGAATGAAACGTATCAGGTACCTACCTACTGGACTTTCTACCTTACCTTCAGGTAGGTAGGTACCTAAATGAACCCTTGATGTATATTTTGACTCGTAATTAGCCTTATATTTTATCATTTTACAACTCTATTAGATAAAAAATAAATTGATGATTATAATGAATTTTTATCAATACTGAATTTACAACATGCAATAAAATCGTTGTTATTGTTATCGGAGTAATTTGTCATCAAACAGAAGTTAACGTGTAACAAAGTAGACAAATAGGTAAATTGTTTCAAACTGGGTAGATTTAGGTAGTACCTTTTTTTTTTTTTTTTTTTTTTTTTAACGTCGAGAAATGCCCGCGCATACCCTTCCGCCGCGGGGGCAGCGAGAAGGGTTATGTCAGTGGGACTCGAACCCACTAAAACTCGACGGGGTTTCATCTTGGCGCCATAGTGCCGGGGCTAAGCCGGGGTAGAGATATGTAAATAGGTTTGTACGCTCTTTAGCAGAATCTAGTGGTTCTATCATTAAGTTAAGACCTTTTATATTGTTACCTAGATTCACAAACCACGAATAAATGAAATGAAATGAAATGAAATGCTATGGGCACGCGTTAGCATTCTTCCACGGCCCCGACGGCGCTGGCTCGTTGGAGTCCCCTCTCAAGAGTGGCGCGCGGAAACACCCGCGCGCGCGCCACCTCTAGGCCTCTTCCGCGACAGAAGCACCCCCCGGTGCTTCCGTCAAGGCCTGTCTTATGGGGGTCGGTCCCAACATCCACGGTCCCATACCCGGGGAAGCCGAGACCGGCACCCACAACCACCACTACGGCCCCTGACCGCTTTAACGGTCGAAGAGGATAGGGAGAACGGCAACGCAACACCGACACTCCTCTTCCCCTGCGTCCCCACCGCCAACGCAACCAACGGTGCGCCCCCGTCTTATGGAGGTCGGTCCCAACACCTACGGTCCCATACCCGGAGACGCCAAGACCGGCCCCCACACCACCACAACGCATCAAAACGGTGCGTCCCCGTTTGGTCGCGGAAGATAGGGCGAGCGGCAACGAAACACCGACACGCCTCTCCTCCCGCGACCCCCTCCTGGGTGCAGGGAACAGGACACCGTCCCCCGCACCCTGAACGCATCCAGAGCAGGCCCACCTCCAGGTCCGCTCGGAGCGTCCCCTCCTCGGATTCCTGTTAGCTTCGCCGTGGTCAGGGCCAAACCACGGCTACTGAGCCCCCCCATCGCGACAAGATCGGAATCCACCGGGGGGGAGATTTACCTAACCTAGAGTCATTTTGAAAAAAATCTAACTCTAATTTTACTAACCGCACCGACCGAGCTAGAATTCATTTACCTACCTATTTATTTATTTATTGTCGATATGTAACAAACAGTAGGACTACAAGGATTACATACAACACCCCCCGTCAACGTTGCAGAAAGTGTGGAGTTGTGGCTTGTGGACCTTAATTATCTCCGTTGAGCCTGTCCAGGTACCTACATCTCCTTTTTATTACATAGTGGCATTAGCCAAGTTATTTGAAAATTAAAACCTTCCGAAAACATGTTATGTAACATGATGCTATGACGAGACCATCTCGTCTCGTCTCCTCTGCTTAATCTGTATTAGCTACTTAGCTACTATAGCTACCTACTTTGTTAAAGGGTAGGGTGGGCGCTAGTATCTTTATTACAGGATATTAATTAAGTTATCTTAGTTTAGATATTAGTTAGTTCGCTAAAACTGTTTACTACACATTACCTTTAATAAGCCTGTAAATGTTAAAAAAAAAATTGTATTGTGTGAACATTATTTTGTACCTAACAAGCTAAAAAGGTGCCAATAAATGTATCTTATCTTTATCTTTACTTAAACCCATATCTAATACTAGTAGCGCGTCCGGGCTTCGCACGGGTGTACTAATGGAGCTACCGGGATAAAATATAGCCTATAACCTCCCGGACAGTCCATTCTACACACCCGTGAAAGAATTTTTGAAATCGGTCCAGTAGTTTCGGAGTTTACCTAAGTCAAACAAACAAACAAATTATATTATTAAGTGTAGAAGATCTCAGAGAGCCATTCAAACTCTCCTTTACCTACACTAAGATTAAGAAGAGTCGCAAGTCAGAAGCAATCTACATGGCTATTATTGGCTAATTGGCTATCATAAAAAACGTAGATATACGAGTTTAAAAATTCAAAATTAAAAATCATTTAGTAAGATGTACCAAATGTGTATATTCATAAGTTTATTGTCTAAATTTTGCGAAACGAAAAAATTAAGGTTAGGTGGTGTTAAATTGGGTACCTACTTACCTAACTATTCTATGTTATTCCTTCAGTTCCTTCTCCCATGGAATGGAAACCTACTCCATAAACTGTCATAATTTGACATAAGTAAGTAGGTAGGAAGTATTGGAGGACTGTAGTAAAGTAAAGGAATATGAAAGGTATTATGACGGCTGACGGTTAATCAAAATTACGGATTTACCTTGGATTTACCTAATAAAGCCTTATATTATATAGTATATATAAGGCCTCAGATGAAATACTTGATCTGAGATTACGAAGGTTATCACAGATAAAGAACTAAGGACCCTCGCGCACTTGACGGCTACCACCACGAATAATGGCTGTACTAGGTACCTAATAATTAACTTCTTTGATTATTGGCATTTAGGCCTCTGATATCATAATATACTTAGGTAGGTACGTAAATATCATAATAGAAGGCCTAAAATATCATGTACCTTTAAATACCTACTTATTCATTGTTACATAGGTTAAGTTAAGAAGGTGAGTAATAATATGTAGGTACCTTACCTACCTAATATCACAGATGGTAATAGGTAATAGCACGGAAGAAAATTATCTAGGGTAATAGCATACGTAATGTAAGTACATAATAGTAATAGTAACTTCAAAGAATACAGTGAAACTTATTTATTGTTGTAAACTCATGCTCAACACATTTTATAGAATACAAAAGTATAAGTCACAGTATGAAGATATTTAGTTGAGGGATTCGATGGGGTTGACAGCGTGTCCGGGTGTGATGATGGGGGTGCCGATGAGGACGGGCTCAACGGGGGTGGGGAGCACGGGGGTGCCGACCTGGATGGGGGCGACGACCACGGGGCTCACGACCTGCACGGGATCAACAACCACAGGGGTGGCGACCAGCACGGGATCAACGATCACGGGGGAGCCGACCTGCACGGGCTCAACGGGGATGATGTCCACGCTTTCAGCAACGTTGACGGGGCCGGGCACGTACACCTCCTCAACGGGAGAGGGCACGGGAGCGACGGGGACGGGAGCGACGACGGAGGCGACGTCCTCAGCCTTCTGCACGTTCACGATGATCTGGACGAGAGGAGAGGCAGCGGACTCGACGGCGGCGACTGGGGCAGGCGCAACGGGGGTCACCACGGGGGCGGGGTTGATAGGTGTGGGGCTGATGATGATGGGCTCGTGCTCGACGACAACGGTGGGTTCGACGTCGACGATGGCAGGTCCAACGGAGATGGAGGCGGCACCGAGGAGTTCGTTGAGCATGGCCGATAGGGCGGCGGCGGTGGCAGGGTCGGTGCTGGGGCTGTTGATGGCGGCGACGATGGCCTCGAAATCAGCAATAGGGCTGACGGGGGCGGGGCTGATACTGATGGGGTCAACAACGACAACGGGGTCGACGTCGACGATGGCGGGTCCGACGGCGATGGGGCCGACTCCGAGGAGGTCGTTTAGCATGGCCTGTAAAGCGACGGCGGTGGCGGGGTCGGTGCTGGGGCTGTTGATGGAGGCGACGATGGCCTCGATCTCAGCGTACTCGCCGGCCAGCGGGCTGGGCCTGTTGACTCCGGCCGAAGCCACGGCGGCGATTAGGGCAATAGCGATGAAGTATTTCATTTTTGCTAATTGGTGCTGTAAGAAAATTCACATAATTAGGAACTTAGTTCAGTAATCCTATCTTGTTCCAAATTAGTAAGATATTAAATCTACCTACCTACTCCTTCACAGAAAAAACAAGCGAAATAGGTAAAAGTAAAAGTTTTAAGGAATTAATGAAAAGGTTTATAGGTATTAGATATACACTGCCTACTCAAGTTACAAAACTGCTACAAAAAAAGAACTTACTTATTTCCCGTGTCGTGCTTGTACTATAAAGTACTAAAGCGACTATGCTAAACAAACTTTTAGATTCCTATTTATACTAAAATTTATCAATTGAAATAAAATATTATATTATGGCTAACATCAGATTAGATTTTAGAATCTGTAATCCAGTCTGCGTGCGTGAAATACGGTAAACCAAATTGGTCTTGCTTGTTAAATTGTACCTACCTAGATAGGTGGTCGATAAGTAATTACATGAGTTTTCACCACGATTTCAGAGTTGGCCGCTTGCTCATCCTTACAGACAGTCTAGGTACCTACTACAATACAATTTCAGATTTTTTACGATAATATTCTTAACGCAAAATTTGAAATAGAGTACTGTTCAGCTCAAACGGCAATGAAGTGAAGGAAAGCTGGTCATTTCTTTTTGGTTTGAAACTTTGAAGTTTTGAACGAGAACTAAAATGACACCAACGTAACGTCATCATATTCGGTTTGTGTCATTGTCAATGCAATGTCTTTTCAATCCAATCAATGTCATAGATGAAAGCGAACGAAAGAAAACATAACCTAAAAAAATCAGAATTATTTTTATTATTTACCTAAATTATATCTTCGATCTTCGAATCAGAGTGTAAGCCACTATGAGGTTGAACCCTGTACTTTTTGGAGGCGCTACACGCAAGGATGCCAGGCGGCCGCAAAGGGAACCTGTTCCCTTCAAGATGCTGCTACCTTTGGAACTGAAGAAGACTGTTTCTGGCAAAGGGGATAAATCTAATGATGCTGCCTGTATGCAAGAGTTAGCTGTGATGTTTGCATGTTTTAAAAAAGCCGACTTCGACCAGCAGGAGTGTATGAAAGAAATCTCACAGTTCCAAGGGTGCTACAAAGAATATTCAAAGAAAATGTCTACACAGAGAGAGCAAGGCAGGAAAGGTATCCTGGTTCCCGGAGAGAAGAATTTAACACATAAACAAACGAACCAGTTGTTGAAAAATTTCCCACCGAAAAAGTAGTGGATGTAATTCAGATAATAGATAGTTGTAAATAGAATAAATTATATTAATTTGCCCTAATCAAATGATTTTATTTCTGTTTTTTTTTTATTTTATTCAAATGTGAATTTGATTAGGAAAAAGAATTGACTTGAGAGTTGTGTTGTGTTCCTTATTTATTTTAAAGATCTCTGCCTTATTTTGGAACAATGTCAGTTTCATCATTTATCCAGTTTCTGCCCATTATACCTATTCTTTTGGGAAAGTGCTTAGATCTCAGATGTACCTAATACCATAGTATTATTTTATCTGTGCTAATACTCATCTGAGGCTTAGATGCTCTTTAAAATAGGTGCTCATATAATCCTTCCTTCCACTCGACACCACCAAAACGACACCATCCGTGGTGTCGTATGGAATCACTAGTCCATACGACACCACCGACTAATAGTGAGGTTACCTACATACAAAGTTGTTGATATGAAAACTCCAATTATGTTCAAGCAGTTTCATTAATGAGGTATGTCATTTGATAAAGTTTAACAAACAATGGTTGGATCAATGTATGTGATGTTGTCTGATATTTATTTATTTATTTTAATGAACTGGGAGCTGTTAGTCAAAAACACGCGTTTCTGAACATCACTAGGGTGGTGTCGTATGGACTAGTGATTCCATACGACACCACGGATGGTGTCGTTTTGGTGGTGTCGAGTGGAAGGAAGGCATATAATAGGTTCATTCCTCAAGATTTATTATTATATTATTAATTGCTCAACTGCCATTTATTTTCATATTGTTTTGCCATCAATAAGAAGCTTAGACTCACGAGTCACTTGAGTGCAAACTAAATATAGGGTAAAAGTAAAAACATATAAAAGTCTCACTGTAACACCGCACTACGCGCCAGCTAGCTGCGAGCGTCAGCGATCCCCACTACACCACGAATCGGCAACTCGGCCCGGAGTCTCCGCCCCGCCTGCCGCAATATAAGCTGCGCCCGAGCCGAGAGCGATCAGTCTGCGTTTGCTCGGCTTCGTATCCACGCATTGGAAAGAAGCCTTGCGAGCTCAGGCCTTCCCCTCCCCCCGTCGCGCACCCCGCGACGTACCCTGCGGTCGTTTCGTCTCGCGTCCTGCGTAACGAACGTCGTGTACCTATCTTAGTTTCTAGTTTCTGTATTTATGTCATTGTTCTGTTCTGTGATAATTCCTGCCTGTTGATTCTTCAATAAACTCAATCATCATTAATGTACAGTGGCGTTTTCCTTGAAGAAAATCATTTGGAGATCCCGTCTGCTACAAACTGGCGCCCAACGTGGGGCCCGTCAACCGTCAGTAACATACTGACGCCCAACGTAAAACCCGTAAACCGTCAGTTACAAACTGGCGCTCAACGTAAAGGCCCGTAAACAGGCTAGTCCGAAGAATCTCAGAAGGAGAATTAAGCAAGAACCAGAAACCATGAACCTGTCAACGGAGCAGTTCGAGAAACTTCTCACTGTGATAGGAACGCAGCAGCGACGCGGATCTTTTGCCTCATGCAAAGTTTCCTACGATGGAACCCGTGAGACAGAAGCGGTGGAAACATTCCTCGCTGCAGCGTCCGTCTTCAAATCCGTCGAGCAGATCAGCGATGAGGACGCGGTAAGGAGCATCCCACTTATCCTTAAAGAAGATGCTGCCACCTGGTGGAACGGCGTGAAAGAGCAGGTCCGGACATGGGCGGATTTCGAATCCAGATTACGCCATGCGTTCGCTCCGAAAAGACCTGCCTACCAGCTGTATCAGAATATCGTGTGTGTCAAGCAGGAGGAAAGCGAACTAACAGAAGTCTTTGTTGCGAAAAAACGTGCTCTCTTCTCACAGTTGCCTGAGACGCACACTGAGTCGCAACAGATCGACATGATCTTTGGGCAAATTCGTTATAAGATCAGAGTGAAGATGCCCAGAGAAACGGTGAGTACCTTTGACACTCTGTTAAAAGCCGCCAGAAATATTGAACAGTTGCTTCAAGAAAAACAGGGTACACCAGAAGATACACTGAAGCATAAAGAAACTGAAAAGAAGAAGGAAGGAGAAACAGCTCCATTTAAAAAGAAGCGTTGCACATTTTGCCGTCTGCCAGGACATTCCATAGATACCTGTAGGAAGAAGCTAAAGAAGGAAGGAGATCTTGTAAGTAGACCTACACCAATAGCCACTACCGCTGGGACTCAAGCGCCATCGCCCTCACAGCCGAAATTCTCGTGCTACGGATGTGGAACCCCAGGTGTGGTGAGGTCGAAATGCACAACTTGCGCGAAGTCTCCGGTCAAACAAGAGAAAGACGAAGCAAGCTTCTGTTCCCTGAATGTACAGACTGATGTTCGTCCTCGGCCAACTATTGGAATCGGAATAGGCAAAATTGTCGGGAATGCATACGTGGACACCTGTGCAAAAACGAGCGTTGCCTCTTACTCACTTTACAAATGTTTGCGGAAACTTGGGTTTCACTTCGGGAAGCAACATCTTGTGGTCACACTTGCAGATGGTGGAAAGACTCAACGAGAAGTATTGACGGTGAGAGTGCCGGTTAGTATTTGCCATAGATGTGTTCCAACAACATTCATCGTCTTCCCTGAATCGCGGGAAACTCGGACGTTGTTGGGCATCGGGTTTATACAGGATGCAAGGATGGTCCTGGATATCCCGCAGATGACTTGGCATTTCATAGACGACCCGGATCTCAAATACGATCTACACCCGGAGAACGCCGAACAAAGGACCCTGACCCGGATAGCATCGACCCCCGTCTATTACACACCTCGCCTAAGGAATGTGCTGAGAGAGGTCGAACTACCAGAGTTCTTATCCCCAATGTCCCTCACTCCGCCAGATGTAAACACGTGCAACCGGTATCCAGTGCCTACACAAGATGCACCGGAACCAACGTTGCCACAATCTAGCGCCTGTGCCGCAGAACTAGAACCCTCCGGTAATCCAAGAACAGGAGAGCCGGCCTTACCAGAGACGAGTGCGTGCTCCACAATGCCGTATCGAGTAGTTCCTATCGATCTGAACTCGCCTCCAACTAAACGGACCAGAACCCTATTCGACGGTTATTCGCCACGGTTCGTTGATTTTATGTATCGCGATGCACAGATACAATTACATGATTCAGCGTGTAAGTTGTCTCCCTTCTCCAAAGGACTGTTTCCAAGCGACCAGAGCAACAGCAGTGATGACGTAGAAATCGGTGCTATTTCAGTAGATGATGTTACCTCTGAAATATTGGACGCATCACAGAAGTCACAGTGGATGGAAGTTCTGTGGACGAGTATGGAAGAGTTTGGACCTGCTTTAATGCAGGGGGAGAGAGAACATGAGCATGCAGTCGAGTACGCCAGTAGACTAATGACTCCTGCAGAAAGGAATGATTCCACTACCGACAGAGAAGCTTTTGCGGTAGTTTGGCTGCTCGTAGATACGCTCAAGAGAGTTCGAGATTTTAGAGAACATGAAGAGGAACACAGGAAGGAGACCGCTGACAAGGGTCGCAGAAAGGATCCATACAATCCTGGTGACCTAGCCCTGGCCATCACTCACCCAAGCAGCAAGGCATCTCAAGGACGCAGTTCGAAATGTTGTCCTCAACGTGATGGTCCCTACTTAATCCATAATCGCCATGGTGTTTCCTCTTATCTGCTTTCAGATCCCAACACACCAGATAAATCCCTTGGTGTGTATCACACGTCTGCCCTGACTCCTTACCAAGGCAGTACAAGTGCACTCCCTGTACCTGTGCGCCCGCTGAGGAAACGAGGGCGACCACCGAAGTCCAAGACTGCTCCTAGGTCAGCCTCACAGCCCGTTCGTGGACGTGGACGTCCCCGGAAGAACGGAACCCAGAGCACCCAACCTGACTGTCTACTCGTCGGGTCGACTTCGCATCCAGAGGGGGAGACTGTAACACCGCACTACGCGCCAGCTAGCTGCGAGCGTCAGCGATCCCCACTACACCACGAATCGGCAACTCGGCCCGGAGTCTCCGCCCCGCCTGCCGCAATATAAGCTGCGCCCGAGCCGAGAGCGATCAGTCTGCGTTTGCTCGGCTTCGTATCCACGCATTGGAAAGAAGCCTTGCGAGCTCAGGCCTTCCCCTCCCCCCGTCGCGCACCCCGCGACGTACCCTGCGGTCGTTTCGTCTCGCGTCCTGCGTAACGAACGTCGTGTACCTATCTTAGTTTCTAGTTTCTGTATTTATGTCATTGTTCTGTTCTGTGATAATTCCTGCCTGTTGATTCTTCAATAAACTCAATCATCATTAATGTACAGTGGCGTTTTCCTTGAAGAAAATCATTTGGAGATCCCGTCTGCTACATCACTTCATTTATTTTAATATAGTCATAATAAAATATAAAAAATATCACTTAGTGGCAGTGTGGACCCACTGCGGAGAGGAAACTTGTAGCTGAATGCGCTGCACTATGATGTACTCTTCATCAGATTCATGTGCATTGTAGAATCGCTCCAGCTGTTCTATTGCCTTGTCTTCCAGCTGTAAACAAGAATTCTAGGTCAAAAATAATCTATCTATACTTATATAAAGAGGTAATGTTGGTTTGTTTGTTTGATGGAGGTTATCTTGAAAACTACTAAGCCGATACCAAAAACTCTTTCACTGTTGTCTGGGATGGAACGTCAGGGTGGTTATAGGCTATACTTTATCCCGGTAGCTTCATTAGTACACCCGTGCTGCTACTGTTTGTATATAGAAAGGGCTGGTATCTTTTAGTCTTAAACTATTCAAAACCCTAGACAAAATAAATATAAACCATTTTTCAGTGGCAGTGCTAATACTAATCTAGGTAAATTCTCGCCCTTAAATCGTATTGGTAATAATTACAACAAAATACATAATTCTACTGTCTCATATTTCGTGGAAGGTAGTGATGGGGTGGCAGTGGAGAGACAGCTCGATATCGATGTTTTTTCATGTCGCCTCCACACTTTTAAACGTAGCATTATGACCCTATTTTAAGGAACATTTTGTATGCAATTCCTAATTACCTATTAAACTTAATTGTAGATTTTATAAATTATTATCATTTATTACTTTAATTTTTGAATCATGTCTTATTGTATTCTTATTGATATTGTAACTAGCCAAATTTTATGTTTTTTTTTTTTTAAATGAATTGTAATTAAATTAGGTAATTATCGCTTTATTGTTCATTATTTTATTGTTCATAATTTAATTTTTTTTTATATAATTTTTAATTAATTGTCATTAATTTGCATGAGGTTTGCATCTGTAATTGAGGTGTCACTAGATTTTAATTTAAGGTGGAACGTTACGGTCAGCTAGGCACTGCCGCGCCACTAGATGGCGTTAATGTCCTGATAAAGCGTTTTTATTTTTTTTCACCAAAATAGAACAAATTTTTAGGAAGTAAAAGTGCTTGCCCGTAAAAGCGTAATATTTTTGATGTAACTAACAATACTTAGACGATATTTTAAGTGTTAAAATCACTATATTTGTCCATTTAGCTCCGGCGAAACGGCCGCGCCGTTTCGCGCAAGTGACTCACACACACACATACAAAGATTTCATCGTAAACGGAAGCGTTAGTAAATTTCGCTCACTTTGCAAAGCTTAATCTGGCCGAGTGCGTCATCGTCTTGACCTGTATTCAAATGGTATCGGGTTCGAATCTCTATACTGACATACTGTTTTTGAACTTTTAATTTGTTATATTTTTGTAATTTTATACAAATACATAATAGATATTTTAGTCGTGAAATATATTATGTATTTTTGTGCGAGTTCTAAATAAAAATCAGGTTTTTACTATTGCAGTTATTATTTATTACATTATTAGGTAAGTATTTGTAAAATTACATTTTACAATAAAATAAACATTTATAAAACAATAATTTGTGAAGTCTTATTCGAGAAGTAATATTATAATAATAAATGTGCTACCACAGTGATACATCTAGATATGCAGTTTTGATTATTTTTTACTTTTCGAAGTACCACCTCTGGCAAAACAGATTTTTTATAAAATGATACCAATTTAGGTAACACGTCCAAAATAAAATTTTCGTCACGCTCGATTTCTAGGACTGTAATATCATGAGCTGGATATAGCCCACAAAATAAAATTTCTTCATTTGAGAAACCCGTAGTTGCCCCTGAATCTGTAACAAGAATAGGTAGGTGTAAAAATACATAATGTTCAGACAGTAAAATAAAGGACAGCAGGTGATCACTGTTTACTGCATGCAACAACAGCATGTAATTGGTACTAACCTGTACAATGGGAAGTTTTTTTTATCTTTAGCAGCAGCATTCATGTCTTGATTGTTGCGAGCCAATGAGGGGAAACATTTAATTTCCAGAATAGATTTTTCTTCTTCTATAACCCCTGAAATTCATTGATTGCAGTAAATAATAATATTTTCACAAATTATCTGGACTGAAAAACAATAATTTGTACCTAATGAATTATGCTACATACCATCCGGACTAGCACCCAAAAAGCCAAACTCTTTGTCAATGAAAAGGCCTGCTAGTCGCACATTTTTGTTCATTATTTCTGTAAACAATGTCCTTGCCACCGACTCATTGTGTTGACCATACGACATGTCTTTGGTCAGAATATTGTTTTTATATAATATTGTTTTGACATGGTTGTGGCAGGGTGTTGTCGATTTTCGTTTACATATCTGTAACAGAGGCCAAATTGAGCATAATGTGCTAATTTGTGGTATATTTCAAAACTGGAGTATCATTGAATCAACCATTTGAAAGACTTACCATTTGGCTGGCAGTGAGCCTGTTACATCTGTGTGTATTATACACATCATTTTCATGTTGCCCAATGGTCAGGTGTTCAATATCTTCAATTTCTTGATCTCTTCGATTTGTCCTTGAACTCGTTTGCGACTTTTTCTTGAACCAGAATATTGGTGATTTTTATAGTCTTTTCGGGAAGTTCGTGGCTTCATTTTCTATCGGTGCAATAACACGAACAGATAACCACTAAAATCTTATACTTATTGCAATTTTTTACTAATTCTAATCACCTAAAAAAGTATCCCACGATAGAAAAGAAAACTTTTGTAATGTAACGGACGCCTTACACTGACAGACAAGTCATGTCATGTCATGTCTGTCTTGTCTGGTATGTTAGGTAGGGTATGCTGAACGGGGCTACCAACTCGATAAGTGCTATAGTGCAACAAACAAGTACCTACAGTACGAAGGACAAAATAATCTGTGAAATAAAATCATAATATTATGTACCTATTGGGCTTATTAAAAATTTTGTAACTGGACAAAAAAAAATATTTGAATGAAATTAGAAGAAAAATCAAAGTACCTAAGTAAGTATTTTTTGAAGAATTAGTTGCTTTTTACGGGTTTTGGTTACTTTTTTTATTTAGAACCTTTTCGACAGCAAAATAAATAAGTAAGTAGGTACCTAAACATATATATTTTTAAAAGGTTTTTGTATTTCGGCATCATCCGCGATATTTTGCATGCTCAATAGAAACGTTTCTCAAATAAAATTACTTATAATAACGATATAAAGCGAGGCATAATGCTAAGTTATAATTTATAAATATAATCAAATGGGGCTACGCATATGAAAATATTGTCAGATTAGTATCAAAAGTGCAAAGTTGGCAACACCTTTGTAAAAAATGGCAGAAACAAAATAAACTCCCCCACGAATTCACAATGATGATTTGAGGATCCACGTGATCGCCGAGAAGAACGGCAACAGTGTACGGAACGAGAATAGCGAGCTGGCAACGTAGCCGCACACACACAACTAAACTTTTAACTTAGCATACGATACTGTCGGTGTACACTCATACACTAACAAAATTGAACTGAATTTGTGACTGATTTACGCGATTATTATACTATTTTTATGTAGTAAATATAATTTGCCGCGAATAAACATCATAATAAATGCCAAATTATATAATTTGAGTTAAGGTTATGCTCCATTCGCCCGTAAATGGAAAAAAACTTTACTATGGAAAACGAACCACCTTAAGTTATTTTACTCTAAGCATGTGCTAGTGTACTCCTTGTTGATGCAACTAATAAATAAATAAATAAATAAATAAATAAATAAATAAACCCTACAACTGTGCATATGTTAAATCTCACCTGCGTCAAAGCCAAAGGTTTAGTCATAATTCTCGAAAAGTCCTCTTTCTGTTTCCTCTGATCCGTCAAAATCTGGTTAAACTGAACTGGTTTCGCCTTAGGACTGCTGCTTGCAACAGGCGCTTCTATGACTTTCCAAGGGTTCTTTTTCTCAGGCGGGCTGACACTCTTATTGAAGTAATCTGTCATGCTACGAGGAGATTGCTCAGTACCTTCTAACGCTAGCTTTTTACGCTGCTTCTGAGACAGCTTTGGACCGACGTGGCTTATAAAAACCGGGCTTATTGCATCAGTTGGCGAAACATTAGGAGATACGGACATACGCGAATTAGTATGCGCTTCTGGTATGTTTATAGAGCTTGATTTAACGAGTTTTGTGAAAGTTTCTGCTGGCGTTTCGTTAAGGATGTCTTTAGCGGTGCTGATAGCTTTTAATCTTGCTTGGACGACTTTCTGTTGCTTTTGAGACGAAGGAACCTCTGTCCATTTTTCTTTTGTTTTTTTCTCGACGCTCTTTTCTTTTTCATCCTTTATTTTGGTCAAGGATAATGTGATTTCGCCAGAAACTTCATTAGACAAATCTAAAGATGTAACTGAGCTTACAGACTCATATCTCATTCTTGCCTTTTCGCTTTCTGTGTATTCAACTTTCTTAGATTTTTTCTTTTTGATTTCTGTAATACTATCATCCCTTTTCACGTCCTCGTCAATAAAATCTAAGTCTACAGGATAGTTTTTAGTAAACTCTTCAATAGTATCGTCATTTGGCGCGTTAAAGAACGGTGTTATAACTCGAGACGACATTATAGGATTGAATTTGCAGTAGTATTTTGTGATGTCATCAATTAAGGTATCTTCGATAGGGTCAAGCGATCTGTTCTCAAGGATCGAAGATAGGTTTATTGATATAAACTCCATGCAGCATTGTTTGAGCTGGGTGGCGTTATACGTGTGTGCGAACTGACACAGCTCAGCGCAGTTTTTCAGAGTAATCATATTAGCTAGAGCGACCTCGCACATTTCGCCCAATCTAGATATGAACAGCTGATCGGCAACTATAAGCATGTTGCATATAAAATCAATACTCTCATTGCAATTCTCGATTTCAGGACAAATATCTGTGTACAGGAAGTTTATAACTGGCAGTAGAATTCCGTAGTTGATCGGCAATGTCACAGTAGATAACTTACTCTGTAATAAAGATAAAATAACAATTAGTTTTATAAAACGTTTATTGTGAGCAGTCGGCGGATTATGGATAAGCCGAAACGTGCAAAGTAATCAAGTATTTTATTATTATAGAGATATGTCTTCCGACAGTAGGATAAGGCGGATTTTGAATTAATGGATAATTTATTATTGAGATAGCTACCTATCTAAACACGTTTTGATAGTAATTCAGTAGAAAGTTATTTGGTGTTTAGTAAGTCTGGTAAATAAACAAATGTCGTAGGTACGTCTTAGTTTTAACATACTTAATGTTCATTTCTAATGTAGGTACCACATAATGGTTCATTTATTTAAAACACTAATAGTGACCTAACTCGATTTTATTAGGCTTAATGATAGCAATAAGGAATAGGTAGCCAGTCATATAATAAACACGTCACTAAATTAGTTTATACCCAGCTGCGGAAATGGGCTGTATAGATTGTTAAAGGATTACCATAAAAAAAAATAGGCCTACTTTTTGTTATTGCGAGTCTTTTTCTTGGAGTGTTGCTTTGAAACAGGCAAAAGATTTATTTGATGTTTTACTGAATAAAATTTTGATCTTGATTTTAAATATGGGCCGCTTGTTCTTTGCTGTGGCTTTGCAGATCGAAAAGGTTGACCAGTTTCCAATTCAATTATTTTGTTTTTACCAATGTAAAGGATACCCAATAAATAGTGGACTGTAGTATATTCAAGGTTACAAGTATACAGAATTAGAGAATTAGATCATAGGATCTAACCTGAATCGCTTTTAACTATCATAGTAAGCAAATGGTCAATCATTTCAGTCCGCAACGGTACAAGGAAAAAAATTTGCTTCGCTATAATGTATTAAAAAATAAATAGACTAACCTCCGTCCAAGAGTGCATAAACATGCCGTTAAAGTACTCCAATCTTGCTGCCAGCACACATTTGTGCGCGGGTATCAATGCCCCATCCTTGGTACACACGTTGGTATCAACTAGCTCGTGGAATGACTCTCTGTCCCAATGCGTTGTTGATTTCTTTGGGTGGTCTGCACTGTCTTTTAGACAGACTTTGCCGTCTTTGTAACTGCAAGGATTTTCAATACATATTAGGTAAAAAAACATATTACATATTAGGTACATATTAGGTATTAGGTTAGGCTAAAAGGACATTGTAGGCTACAATTTGTACGTTATTTGTACGTGTGCATGATCATATTTTTCCATTAAAAGCAGAAAAGTACGATTTTAGAGATTGCATTTTTTACGACAGTAGTATCTGTACTGTAAGTTACAGTACATCCATCCTATTTTTTTCTTCAGTTACAGTCTGTAACTGAAGAAAAAAATAGGATGGGAGAGGGATACCCTGTATGCATATTGGACGAGTAAACCTAATTAGCTAAAAATCTATTTAAAATCTGTTGCTATCTCTTTTCCTTACCATTAAGCAAAAAGAAAAAAACATATTAAACTCTCAGATTACGAATGAATGAGGTTAGTACATGAATGTCATGTAGGTATGTGTCAAAGTTTAAATAAAATGATCCGTTCTCGTGCTCTCACAATGGCTGTTTCATTATAGGTTATGGGCCCAACACTCTTCCACTTCGTTCGTTGACAGACTTTTTTGTATTGTGAGTATGTAGGAGTCTACTGGCTAATAAGTCGATGGTATAGTACATTTACTTACTAGAAGTTGTCTAACAGTTTGTGCAGAGCCATGATTTGCAGTCGCTTGGCAGCGGCTTGCACCAGCTTCACGGGATCGCAGTACGGATGGATGGGACGCGGGGTTTCTGTAGCTCGCTTGTTCTTACGTTTCTTCTCCTTTTGGACCTCAAATGCGGATATTTCCATTGGATTTTCTAAAGTAAATGAATTGTTAGCGCCGTCGACATAAGATACATAAATGTTAAGAGTTTTTTAAGCTATTGCATAGCTTCTATCGCGGGCCTTGAGCGTGGAGACCGAATCCAGAAATTCCGTAACGAAATCACCTAACGCTGTCACTTTAGTTCAGCAACTCACTTCTAGGTGGCATGCAATAGCTTTACCGCGGTAGTCCCCGAGTGCCACACGTCTTTTTTTAGAAGTGGAACGTCATAAGCTAACAGAACATAAGATTAAAGCTCTGTTTTAAACTTACCAATCTCTTCCTCGTTATCGCCGTCCTTTTCTTTCTTCCCCACGATATCTTCCCTCCTTATCTTCAGACTGCACGGTCCCAACTCAGCCACGTCGCAGCTTCCCGTATACATGAACTTTAGTAGTCTCTCGAATACATCTAAAATTATTGTTTTACTTTTAATTAAAGTTTTATATTTAAAATGAAGTTTAAAGTGAAGAAACATGAGATTTGTAATCAGATCGAATCGTAGTCAGCGTAATAATTACATGGTCAATAATATTGCTATTAAATACAAAACAAGAACTGAATATTTATATTTTTTTTAAACCATGTCTTTCTATTACTTAATTTATTTTTTAAATGAAAAACCTTGCCAAGATATTCGAACCCGCGAGATACAAGCGATTGTCTTTAAGCCGGACTGCCTTGCCACTCGGCCACGAAGCATATGGCGCCGAAGACGAACTAGGAGTTATATTTTATTTAATATCATATATAACATTAGTTTGTCATATTATTACTTAAAATATTATAGTGTACCTGGAAGCACGTTTGTAAGAGGAATGATTGGCTTTTCCCCCGGCGTAGTTATGGTATCCTGGTACAACTTATAGAGATGTTCGCTGCTAGAGGCTACTATGAAAATATGCGCCGGGTAACGTTTTGTACCGATCTGTGAAAAATATTAAAAATTAACTAAGAACTAAAAAAAGCTTAAAACAGATTTATTACATTATAAAGAGTTAAAAACTTTTTGTTTCTTTGTTTGACGGAGGTAATCTTCGAAAATACTCAACCGATTTCAAAAATTCTTTCACGGGTGAGTAGAATGGACTGTCCGGGTGGTTATAGGCTATATTTTATCCCGGTAGTTTCATTAGTACACCCGTGCGAAGCCGGGACGTGCTGCTAGTGTTATATAAATGGTCAAACCTGAAAGACAACATCGTGTAAGATATCATCCTCCGCTGCTGTTTCCCGCAGACACTCCATGTGCTTCCCGAAGCAGGATGGAGATAGTTCCGGGATGGACGTCAGACCGCACGTTGGTTTACACTAAAACATATACAATTAGACTACACTCCGTTCGCCGAATCGATCTAATATAGGCCGCTGTCTTTCGCACATTTCTATGGAAATGAAACACACTTATAATCATCTTTCGTGATTGGCTTGATTTGACAATTGGGTGGAGCCTAATGGCAATAATCTAAGAGCGCATTCATTCATTTTTTTCTCCCTATTAGTTCGACTCAGCGAACGGTGTATAGTGACTGTGTTTAGATGGACTAAGAACAGGATGTGTTATCTGAAAGGTCGAACGCTTTCAGATAACACATCGTTCGACCAATAACGACCAGATTTGTAACCCGTAAATATTTCAGATTTGTCACACTGCACTGTAGTCCCTGGGACATTGTAGAGATGGAATTGCCCGCACCTAAACCATCCTCTCAGCTTAGCCGGCCATATCCACAGGAAATACTAGACAATGGTCAATACGTGTTGGGCTGACTAGCCGCGGGTTTCCGCACAATGTTTTCCTTTACCGTTTAAAGCTCGTGTTCAAGCGCATATAAACTTTTCGTCACGAAAAGTCCATTGATGCATAATTAAATTATAGAACACTTCAAATTACCTGTAAAACAGAAAAGTTCAATCCCTCCGAATCAACAGTGATAGAAACCGCGCGGTGCACGTTCGGAATCTTCACAATCCTGACGGAAGTACAGTCGTCCTTTTCTAAAAACTTCACCAGAGCCGATCTTCCGTCCTTCTCTTTCTCTTTCCTGATTGGCTGGGCTGGCGGAGCTGTTTTGCGGGATATAGTACCGATGTAGGCTTCGCCTTGTTTAGTCGTGAAGTAGAGTGCGTCGTGGGTTAACGCCATGTGGGTTACTAAAGTTTGGTGGACCAGGCCGAATACGCATCTAAAATATTATTTAGGTTTTAGAAGGAATATGTAAAAATAAATTTAGTCAAATACATATTTCATATTATATCTGTCATTTATCTTCACAAAATAAAGAAGCTACAGAACTTCTAAATTTAGATGGTTGCACAAGTGCTCAAGATTCAGTTAATTCATGCAACGATTACTTTTCTTCCCTTGGTCAACGACTGGCGAGCCAAATCTTGAATAAGGTGAACAAAAGTGAAATGGACCTAGCTGGGGCAACTAGAGTAAAAAATTCCCCAGCTGACTCTTTATTTCTATCTCCCACTGATACCAACGAGGTAAACGGAATCATAAACTCATTACAGAACAACAAAGCCCCAGGTATGGATGGGCTCGGCAATAATCTTATAAAATCTATTAAAAATGAAATCTTGTTGCCACTTACACATATCCTTAACTTAAGCATTTGTCATGGTATTTTCCCCTTGCAATGGAAAATCGCGTCCGTGACACCAATACACAAGAGTGGACCTAAAAGCTCTGTAGACAATTACAGGCCCATTTCACTTTTGAGTACCTTTTCAAAACGGGTTACTATCGGAACACCTAGATAGCAAAATGAACACACAGCTGAATTGACCAAGACGTGAAAATGACCTTTTAGCAAAACGTCTGGAATTTTAAATAGTCCTTTATAATGAAATGTCTGGTACAGTCAGTCTAGTAAAACATAATAACAACTAAATAAGCACTTATAAATTTAAATGAAACAAAAAAATTATGTATACCTTGAAGATTCCGCATACTTAACAATTTAGATGAACCTGTAGTACTACTAGTAGGCTAGGCTTGGTACTTATGTTCTTTACGTGTCATTTAAAAATTTATCTCCAAAAAAAATACGCTCTTTGGGTCACATTTTTGAGGAATTGTAATGGTGACACCTTTTGTCGGTTAAGTTTTGTTATTTCGCGTTTATATTATTTATCTAAAATTATAATAACGACTTATAATGAAAATTATTTTTTAAAGTGGCCAGGGATTCGGTACCTCATCAAGAGTTATTTACTTAAATACTTACTTCAGAACTAAAAGAAGGTAAGAGAAAAAGATTAACACAAAACTGCAAATATGACTGTACTTGCATCAAGCAAACCAGACGTTTTGCTACCAAGTCATTTTACTTGTATGACTATATCGAAACAATGACATTTTACGATTAGGGCGTTCTTAAACATACAACGTTTTGCTAAGTGGGTTTTCCGATAGGTACCGTTCAAAACTTCTGGAAAAAATTGTCAACAAGCGTTTGCTTGGTTTTTTGGAATCACATAAATTGCTATCTCCTAATCAATTTGGTTTCCGAAAAGGTAAGAGTACCGAAGATGCAGTCAAGGCGCTCACAACCACGTTTTCTTCACACTTAGATAAGGGAAATTGTTGTCTTGGCATATTTCTGGACCTTGCTAAGGCATTCGACACAGTGTCCATTCCTATACTTCTCCGAAAGATGGATGGTCTTGGGATAAGGGGAGTCGCCCTGGATTGGTTCAGAAGTTACCTAACAGATCGGACTCAATGTGTCACTCAATGTGTTGGCGAGACCACTAGTAGCGCACAAGGCATCATGTTTGGTGTACCCCAGGGCAGCGTATTAGGGCCTACATTATTCCTGACATATATAAATGACATCCATGATATTCCTTTAAAACATGTTGAGTTTTTGTGTTACGCTGATGATACGGCGGTGATATTCAATGGTCCGACTTGGCCTGCCGTATACACTTCTGCTGAACGTAGTATGGCACAGATCTCTCAGTGGCTAGAGCAGAATCTCTTAACCCTAAACACCCAAAAAACACTGTATGTTTGCTTTTCCAAGACAAATGCATCGGCTCCTAAAACAGATGCACAGATAGTTATTCATGAAAGCTCATGTAATAGCACTGTTTGTAATTGTGATAAACTGACTAGGACCAAGTCATTTAAATACCTTGGTGTCCACATAGATGAAAACCTGACTTTCGAAACACATATTAGATATCTCTCAGCACGAATAAGAAAAGTGATAAATGTCATGCGTAATCTGCGGCACGTGGCAAACATTGACACGCTTACTGCGGTTTACTATGCACTCTGTCAATCCCTAATAGTGTACTGCATAACATGTTGGGGTAGTGCCGCAAAAACATTTGTCCTACGAGCTGAGAGAGCACAGCGCTCAGTCTTGAAGGTGATGCTTTTCAAGCCATACAGGTACCCTACAACGACTCTTTATCAGGATGCCGGTGTGCTCAGTGTGCGCCAGCTCTTTATACTCAATACATCCTTGTCGGTACATAAGACGGTTGTTTCATCACCTGAATATGAGGCCCTGCTACGTCGTAGAGTTTTCAAAATTGTAACACCCTTAGTAAATACAAAGTTCTCACAGAGAATCGGCAGCTTTATAAAGATACATGTTTACAATGAGACTGTTAAAAACTGTGACATAAAAAGAAAGTCAACCTCGGAAGCAAAACAAGTTATTAGGAAGTGGCTAAAATCATTAAATTATGACCAGACAGAGGACATACTTACTCGTTTTTGATATTTAGATAACTATACTAGTTGTTCATTTATTTTTATTTTCTTTTTTATTTTATTTTTTCATTTCATGTGTAGGTAATAATATATATTTTCAACCTAAAGTTTAGTAAATTCGCCAAACTGTCTCCATAAAAGATTGTTACGTATACAAGTTTCCTCGATACAGGCCTAGCCTAGTGAGGAAACTGACGGGAAATTTATTTTTATAATTTAAGACGTATTTCTGTGTTAGTCATTTAAGTACCTAACCTGTATTATGTGTAAACTGTTCACAGTAATAAATTATTTTTCATTTTCATTTTCATTTTTCATTTGATTTAATTATGCACACATATTGCAGAAGTTAACATTCCGTGACAGGTTAGCTATCGACGCTTCTAGAAAGTTAACTTGTTTCCTCACGATGTTTTTCTCCACAGTTTAGAGAAAAATTCATCGATTCACGGTCTGATTGGAACCCACGACCTTCAGAAGGAAAGTCGAGGAACCCAATCGGCTAACACGGCTTGTATTTTTTTGTGCTTACAATTTATTAAAGCTTAAGTTTGAATACTTACCATTAAGTGTAATTTTACTGGTAAGATTAATACAAAGTGTTGTTTACCTGGTCAGTTTATTGGTAGTATCTTGCCAGATATGCAGTTGTCCAACATTAGTCAGCAATAATACAGTAACTCTAGAGTACGCGCCTTGATCGCTCATCTTTCCTTCCACTGAAACTTGTCGTAGGTTTATCTGTCTGTAATTGATGTAAGTAAGACAAGTGTTAATAGTTTCTAATATCCCTGTAGGTGGCGCTAATCATTGATTTAAACCGATAATTGATCTTAATGATAGTTTCGACCCCGGTACGCTAGGATACTGTGGCCGAGTGATGAGGCATCCCGCGTTTAGTAAGATCGCTTGTATCACCGCGAGTTCGAATCCCGCCGTAATCGAAAGTTTTGGAAAGTATTTTTAATTTAATAAAATAGGTAGGTATGATAATGACTTACTTGATAGCGATCTTCTTGCAGATATATTTGTGCAGTAGATAAACATCCCCGCGCGCGGTTGTAATGACAGTAGCGGCGTCACCAGCCTCGACTAGCTGTATGCCCGCGTCTTCTTTCGTGTTCATCGATATTGCTACCTGAACGGCAAAGTTAAACAAATGTTAAATATTCATCATCATCAATAAACTTAAAGTACCATGTGAAACAATAAAAATAAAATTGCCACATGTCAATTTTTTTTATTGAACCGTATTCAATTTTGTGATCAGAGATTTCCTGCACTCTCGAAGTGCGTTCTTGTTCATAACTCTGAAGATCCTCATTAGATCCACTTTTTATGGGAAAACACTTGGCATTCTTCTTTTTAACAGAAAAAATATTATGAAAATCGGTTTAAAAATATGTAGGTACATTTATAGAGACAACTCCACTTCCTTTTCTTTGTCGTTTAAAAATAAAGTACCTTTTTAGGAGCATTAACAATCTTGTCCTCTTGCGAATGGCCCAACTGTCCATTATTAGTTCCCCAAGTGTAAACAGCGTTCTTATTCCAAACAACTGCATGACACTTTCCCGCGCGTACTCCGAGTGGGTTTGACAGCTTGATGAGCGGTTTGACTGACGGGAGTTTGATGATTGACGGCGATTTTGTGCTTGACTGACTGATGTTGTCGTTGCTGTTTAGGGAGTATTGGATCACCTGTAGAAGAAAAGTGTGTAAGATAAGTGCCTGTTTTGAATTAAACCAGTATTATCACAGGGATTGTGAATGATTTCTAAGCTGTAGATAGGAGACGCAAACTTTGCAGTAAAACATTACAGTAGATATCAGTGAGCACTGCAAGAATGCAGAGTTCAATGCTCTTGTCATAGCCTGAAAATGGTAGTTGGAAGTCAGTGTCAATCAGACTTTTTACCTGTTTGCAGCACTTAGACAATGTCGGTCATTGCACTTGTGGATTTAATGTTAAGTGGCGGAGAGACACAATAGTCCATTCTCTATCTCAGTAGGAGTCTGAGTAAAGACCATGGGACATGCAGATGGGCTGTTGATTCAATGATTTTCTAAGAGTGACATACCGTCCCACTTTCCAGCAACAAAATAGTAGAGTTGAGAGTAAGTGCAGTAGAGACGCAAGGCTCGGCCAGACGCAGCGGTGCGGGCCGCAGCGTTGTACACTATTCCATACCTAACCTACACGCCGTGGAACTATTTTAGAGTAAGAGTGTCAAAGGATGACAGGATCTGAGGATCGTACCGTCCCGCTTTCCAGCAGTAATATAGTAGAGTTGAGAGTAAGTGCAGCACAGACGCAAGGCTCGGCCAGACGCAGCGGTGCGGGCCGCAGCGCGGTACAATGCGGGGCGCCGGCGCGAGCTAGCTGCCCGCAACACCACACAGTGCCGGGGGCGGGGCCGCTGTCGCATAGCCAGATAGTGTGGAACTTGCCGATGCATACCTGGAGAAATTGTTGTAAAATAATCAATCAATTATATACATGACTACATGTAGGTAAGGTTCTTTTGGTAAAGAAAACCCTGCGTCTTTATTGTAGCACTAGCAATCGGCTGAGCAGATTACCTCCGTCAAACAAACAAACCAACATTACCTCTTTATAATATTAGTATAGATACTTAAATTATGTCTTCTCCTATGGTTAAGTATTGTCTAAAGGATTGGCTATAAACATGAAAATAAATGTACCTACCTATGTAGGAAGTTTTCAAAACCAAAACTAGAGTGGGATACCAACAAATAGGAATAAAACCCTGCACATCGTGACAGGATCTCTGTCTCGTTAGGAACACACTATCCTGACTAAACTCAGTAAGATACAAAAAATAAACAAATCACTATAGTAAATAACTTTTATTTTCACATTACATTTGAACACGTGATGGCATAGTCTGCGAGTACACTTTACCAGCCTGATACGTCGGAGCGTACTTATAACTTTGAAACGGATTCGCAGCAGACACCACCTTCACAACTTTCTTTGTTGGTTCCTCAACAAACATCATGTTTTCAAGAGACGTACTAGATGGCGCTGTGGGTTTAACATTCTGAGTTCTCGCTGGTAAAAACTCAGATAGACCGCCCGTAACTGCGCCTAGTAATGGCTCGCCCCGTATAATACAGTATGCGAAAAGTATTAAAATCGAATAGAATAAAGACAGAAGAATAATATAGAAGATCAGGGACGGTTTGTTTCTTATAATTGACTCTCTGAGTGCGAACATGCAACCGACGTCTTTGTACGACTTTATATTTGTATCTAAGCTCTGTGTGCATTCTTTATCAACAGGCAATAACGCAGTTATATTCGACAAAACACAGCACTGAACTGGATGAAATTTATCCAAGTTATCCTTCTTCCAACTAGAATTCAAAAAGTCGGTAAAGCCGTGAACGCCGCAACACTCAAACTTTACCATGACATAGTTCCATATGAACGTGAAAAAGTCGTTTTCTCTTCCGTAATAGTTCTTCAACGAAGACAGCAGATAGAACTTTGTTCTTTCATTGTTTGTGTAAATGTTGTATACCCCGGATACAAAGAATAGCCAGAAAGCGATTGCAGAGATAACTGTTATGAGGAAAATGTATGATTTGATGGCACATTTCATTTTGCAGCCAGCGCCTAATATTCCACAGCAAGACGTCAACATAACTAACACAGAAATCGGTATAAGAATGGTAGTCATCGGGGTAAGTATGAATCTTAGGCTCATGAAGTTAGCTATAGCGCCGACGTAAGAGCTTTTCGTTACTGTGTAGTTCACTTCTCTGAAGAAATCAGTGTTAAAGGCGCACCATATGCAAATCGTGGAACAGAGCAAACCCAGTATGAAGAACACAAAGTTGGTGCAACCAAGACAGGTGCGGGGTAGACCGACGGTATGCATTTTTTTAATAAACGGCAAATAAAAGTTTTGGAAAAATACTGGAAAACTGACTGAAGTTTGGACGTTTGTCAGTTGACATGATTTGGTTTATGACTTTTAGTTTTGTACGAGAAATAGAAGAACCTTTTTGATAAAATAGGTTTATACTTTTTTAATTCTTTACTATATAATATGTTACTCTCTGTTTTATTTTATCGAACGCGAAAAAATAACTACCTACTATCTAAGCTAGGAACATCATTAATGTAAGTAACTAAGAATAAAATTAAAGCAACAAGAGTTTTTGTTATTAAGCCCTATGTGCAACCATTATACATATATAATATGTGGTCTTTCAAGCCGGATTTTACCGAACTATCCAGCTCGAAGGACCACTTTATTTTCATTTCCTTACCTGTTTCACACTCGTGTACGCTTTATTAAAGGTAGTCAAAGCTTCAGGCACCGCTCTGGGCTGGTTCGATCCCGTGCCTAAAGTATAGTTTGTGTTTGTCCCCCATACATATGAGTCGCAGGGTTGAAGTAAATCATGCTTATACATGTATGCACGATCTAGCAATGCGTGTTCCAGTGCTTTGTAATCGTCTTTGTCGACTATATCTGTTTTTACACCTGGAAATATACATTTCAAAGGTATACATTTTGATAATTTTGAAAATATAATACATAAAGAAAAATGATATAACTTTCAATGGATGGTAACATAATTCAATTTTCTTTTGATGCTTTTTTCGAATTGCATTCGACATAAAGGCATCAAACTAACTTCACACCGCGTTGTTATTTGCGGTACATAGTTTTGAGCTGTTTGAGCGTAAAGGAGTAACAATTAAACATTCACACTTACACACAAACTTCAACCTTTATAATATTAGTGTGATGTGTCGAATACAAATACTCATTCAAAACAAAATCTCACCTATTTTCATAAGAGCAACGGCCGTATTGATCTGTCCATAGAATATGCTTCTATGTAACGGAGTGTACCCTGATTCCCGATCGCGTGCATTGATAAAAGCCTCCGATGAATGACGCACCAGCCAGCTCATCAGCTCGACTCTACCGCGAGACGCAGCCATGTGGAGTGCTGTTCGACCCTGGAATGGAGACATGTAAGTTCTTAATAATTTACTCAGGAATCTTGATTATACGATTCTATTGCTTTTTTCGCAAAGAAATTTTTAAGTACTTAACTTAAAAATTTATAAAACTTTATTTTTTTCTTACATTGTTTATCTAATTTAATTTCTGGTCAAACAAATGATAAAATTGCATTACACTTACCTCAAAGTCAAATGCCTTTATGAAATTGGCACATGTTCCTTTAATATAGCTGGCCAGATCCTTGTCTGTTACGGACCTCTTGGTGATGGCACTCGTAATGACCTGTCCATGATTCCGAGATCTGCACCATTTGGTGCAGTCCACCTCTGCTTTATGTTTACTCATTTTAACAAATTAATGTACAAATATTTGATATTATAAAAGACACAAGCGAAGACCTCAAAAGTAGCTTTAATAGTGCTTGCTTGTGATTATTTAAGTCTAGTTTGCTTTGTTTTTAAGTATAGTTTTGTACAATTTTCTATTCTAAGACAGTTACATCTAAATTCATAAAAGTTAAAACACTACTACATATTATGGCGATATGTGGCGATTGGTGATAGTCACAGGTACGATGAAGCCTAACGTAGCCCCCGAAGGGACTACAGAACTTTCTTCAGCAAGTCATAATTGTTGTTGTAACAATCTGGAAAAAAGGATGTAACTAAATCATATTGGAATTTTTTAGTACATAAAGTTTTCGTACATAATTTGAATACTGGGCACTACTTCACTTTTAATACATAAGTAAATACAAAACTTTACTAATTATACTATGTAAGTACTAGGTACTTTATCCCAAACACAGATGTTTCATTGGAATTTCACAATAATTATGAAATCAACACAAAAAATATATGTTCAACGTGTTTAACGCTAATGGTTTTATAACATTGTAGTAATAATTATTGTCGTTAAAAACTGGCTAGCCGGTAGAGATAACGTAATAAATGTCCTGAAATTTACCTTTACATGAAAACAGCTGGTAAAAGTCGCCCTTTGAAGGACACACATAGATTTTCCATTTTTCACGTTAAATAAACAGCACAAAAGAACATAAGCCTAAGCAGAGGTCTAGTTATCTTAGCATTAACTTGGTTTTCTGGTGAAATAACGAAAGGAGCAATAAAAATCAGAAAAACGTAATTTGAGCCGATTTCCGATCCCAATTCACATTTCACATATATCCGTGCCGTGATTCTATTTTTTTTTTATTGACTTTGACATGAGTTGGCAGAAAAACAAATTCCATAATCCGTCAAAATTGACAACTTCAAAAAATTAAAGTCATTTTCCGTCCGACGTCTTCTGTCTGTCCTGTCTTCCCTCATGATGTCAGTGTCAGGTGTCAGGTCAGGTGTAAAAAAGTCGACCGACACACAAAATCGCAATTTTACTTTGTTTTCATTTCTGGTGATTGTTACGTAAAAGTAACGATGTTTCAAGTTATCCGAAGCGCGGCTGGATTATCTAGATCCCAGATATCCAGGTAAGTCTTCTTCATAACCTGCACAAGGTTGTATCTGATTCTTGCACTTCCTCAATTTCATTTGGTTCTGTTTACAGATCGTTGCCAGCGTTCTCTACATCTGCGGGGCTGTTTGATTGTAATGTGGACCCCGTGTGCAGGAAAGAAGCACGTAAAATCGAGAACGAATCTATTTTGACTGAGCCTGATGAAGCCAGACAAAAGAGTGTGCTGGACTCCAGCATCACTGTTCCAACTAAGGTATGGCTTTAACATCCATCATCTTTCTGCACAGGCCTTTACATCTTTTACTAGAGTATATATATACCTATTGTGTGTGACACAGGTAACATGCCACAGTGCCTGGGACATTATTGAGATTGTATAGTTTGCCCATACTCTCAGCTTAGCCGGACATTGTGAGGAAATGCACAGTCAATCAAGATCCACAAACATTGTCCATTTGTCTGCCTTTATTTGTTACTTTATAAATTTTCCTGTTTTCACTTTGGTCGAAATTCAAGCTGTTGAATGAAATCATAGTAAGACAACCAGTACCTACCAATCAACATTATTATTTTACTACCAAATTTCCTTTCTATTCATCTAAATCTATGCTAATATAATAAAGAGTTTGTTTGATGGAGGTTATCTCTGAAACTATTCAGCCATTTAAAAAAATATTTGACCTATGTGTGGAATGGACTATCTGGCTGACTGATTATTGGCCATATTTTTTATTCCCATAGTTTCATTAGTACACCTGTGCAAAGCCTGCCAAAGCCTGTGCATTCTGCTAGTTACCTATAAGTTGTAAAACCAAGTATCTTTAATATTTCTTTTTGATTTTCAGGTGGACCTATCCCCTATCAATGGAGTCCCCGAGGAACACGTGAAGACTCGCCGAGTGCGCATCTACCAGCCCCCCAAGAACGCCATGCAAAGTGGCACCAACAACATCCACCACTGGGAAATGGAGTTTGATACCCGCCAGCGCTGGGAAAACCCTCTTATGGGCTGGACATCCACCGGAGACCCTCTCTCTAACATGAAGATTCAATTCTCGAATCCTGACGAAGCCATTGAGCATTGCGAGCAGAACGGCTGGTCTTGGTACTTGGATGTGCCGAAAATTGAGAAGGATTATAAACCAAAGAACTACGGTCTTAACTTCTCGTGGAATCGCCGCACCAGGGTCTCCACTAAGTGAATGTTAGTACAATTTTGTTGATTTTATTTAATTTTATCTAATAGTTCGAAATGTTTGTGTAATATAGCATCTCATGCAAGTTAAAACATATTTTATTACAAACCTAATTTTAAAAACAATAAGTTAATTTTAAAAGCTCTGCTCAGCAGTGGGACTTGAAAGTTCAAAGTAAACAAAATTAAAACAAATATTCTATTATTTTCATTTAATCATAGTTTTCAACATGGTTAATTTATATTTGTACCTCGGAAGAAAATCATATTTTGCAGGACTCACTTAAACTTTATTTACATATTTTACAGTTAAATTTTAAATTTACATCTGGAACCACACCCCACACATGCTTTCAATATTGCAAATTCGCTAGCTACAGTTTTACATGTACAACGTACATTATAATAACATTAAATCAAAACTAACAACCTCAAGGTATAAGTATAGATAATATTACTGACAAAATTATTGCATTCTTATATTTACAAATAATGTAATGAACATTTTTGAGAATAAATAGTCAACATTAAGTACGGTTAAGGTATAAGTGTGAGTGAGATACAAACTATTAAAAGGATCAAAGCATTGTGAAATGCTGTAAAGCATGCCGATACAAAGATTGAAGGAATCTGCTAAATCACTACTGGAATTTGATACAGGTCTCAAAAAACTACATACAAATCAATTCAAAAGGTTTTGGTCGAGATGAATAGAAAATTGAGATAAAATTTTAAAATAATCGACATTTTGGTCCTAAATTGAAATTGATTGGGGTTTAAAATCTACCGTATAAGGTAATTCTAGTATAGTTTAAAAACGTTTGTTTATTTTATAATGTGTCATTATAGCAAGCTAGTTAAACTACTACTAAGTAAGCTCAAACTGTTATAGTTTTTAAAGTATTATTGGTGAGTTATGAATCAGATTTTAAAAGCTAATTTTATGAAGTAACAAGCACTCTGTGCGGCCTACATTCACAAAAAAAAATGGCAGCAAATGTATAACATCTAGAACCAAACTGTGGACGGGCTACATCAGTATAAACTATTTTCAAAGACGTTAACTTATATAAACATGCAAGGGAAATTGAAATATTGTCATATTGTACCAAAAATAACATCTAATGTTTCTATTACCTAATAATAGTAATACTATTTGAGATTTGTGCGAATCAATGCATTTTAGCGCAGCATACCGTATCTTTTCATCACGCCAAAGTATCATTTCCAGTGAAAAGTTCATAAATATTGCTAAAAGCATAAATGCTACCATATTGAAAAAATGATCACAATTTACTGGCAACATTTTACTAAATCTAATTTTAATAAAACCTTTTCATACCGGAGATTACTCTAAAATTAAATTTTAGTTAAAGCTTTGCGATAACTATGTTTCTAAGAAAAAATTTGAACATTAAAAATGTTTAAATGGCCTGCTAATATTGAGGTACATTACATTTTAAACTTAACGTGAATTGTTTTTGGGATATTGTTGTGCATCTTAATCTCACAGCCTTTTCATATGTATTTCAAAACATATGGAATTATTTTGTTCTGAAACCCTACAAGACTATTTATACTGCTTTGTTAAAATTTTAATGTAATTTTTAGCAAGACCGTCGACGATTTTATTCATTTTGTTTATATTTTATACTTTCATCTTCAACGTAATTGGGACGTTATCAGTCGTTCTCGTTTAATAAATAACTATTTACAACAACAATAAATATACAACCGTCTCGATGCGAATACAGCGTATTCAAATTACTACAAAATTAACAATTTAAATGTTTATATCAACTTTAGATCATGAGATGAGATTAAACCTACTTTTATATGAATTATGTCCATTCACTGTACTCTGATAACATAGGCTGCCTCCTTAGCATGAGCGAAATAACCATATGTTGTAAGACGATAGGGAAAATCGATGTAGAATTGACGATATTTAAACTACAAATAAAAATTGATGATGCTCATGCAAAGAGGGCTAACGTAGTTTTTGAATCTAATGTTCGATGGCTTGTTGGGAGTCAAGTAAGTGCACTTAACGTTCTTTAAAACTATTTAAACTAGCTTTTGCCCCAATAAGCTTTCACTCTGCCCTGAATGATGTAGCTAGCTTTCTATCACTTAAAGAGAGAAGTAAAGACACTTGGAAAGACCTATAGTTCATTTCATGATCTAAATTTGACTCCAGCCTATAATCTAGTAAAGCGTAATGCTAAAACATTGCTAAAATTAATTTAATAATTAAATAACAGCGTGTTCTCGCAGTGACCAATGTTTATTCTATTAAAGAAGCTTAATTATTGTGAAATCTTGTAAAAAAAGTATCTCATTGGAAGTATCAGGTTACTGCTCTATTACGTATGACTATAAAGGTTGCTATGCGAGGTAAATAGACACAAATTATTGTATTACTTCACGCCCTTACCCTCCTATACCACGTAATGGGATCACCGGGCACCCGTTTATAGAAATACTCTTTTAAAATATTTAAACTATCAAGTAGCTATAATTGAAATAACTAGATAAAATTCTCTTCAAGAATACTGAATGGAAACTTTAGAGTTAGTGATATAGTTAATATCGATATTGTCTATCTACCTCGTACTGTCTTAACTTTCGTTATTCAAAATGGCTACTTTAAAATCACAATTACGATCGATTCGACCATCGATTGAACACAATTAATCGATCGTTTTGACACGCACACTAAGGCTAGAGTCCCCGCACACAACTGAGGCGTTTCACACTAAACAGTTTCAACGTTGTTCTGTCTGTGTCAAGTCTGACACTCTGCATTTTCGCCATTGTTCAGTTCAGTTTCACATTGAGCCTCGTCGGGCTCCGTAGTGGATCAGCTGGGCTGTTCGTCGCTCTCTCTATGTACGAGGACCCTGACGACTGTGGGGGGCGCGGAGGGGGGCGGGGCGGCATCGGGCGACGCTTCCGTCACCAGGATGCTCACTTCGCTATTGTTCGCGTGAGGGGAAGGGGTCCGCGCCCTAGCTGGCGTCGTCGCCCTACGCGCTGAGCTTCTTCTTGACGTTAGACGAAGGGAACCTGAAACCATTCAAACCTTCAACACCTTATTGTAGCAAAGGCCCTATGACATGGCCACAGCGAAGCAGATTTACAGCTGAACTACTCAGCTCTTCAATATCCCAAGTGCTTGATGACGAGATAGCAAAGGCTTTTCGGTGCTCTTTAGTGTCGTGTCGCAGTTTTATTTAGGTTTATTATGGGTGTATATTGGCTATTTCGGCTTGACGTGAAGATTTTAAGTGCTTCGGCGTGTTAGACTTCATCGTGACAACACAGTTGAATGCTATTTAGTAATGGGCTACGTAGCGACCTAAACTGTTAGCGCATTCCGTCTGCATGTAACACCATGCAGTCAATATTTTGAAGTCTTACTTACGAAGTCCTGAGATGCGTTAAGAGTGAAGAAAGAATAAAGGTAGAATATGTCCTACAAGGGGTAACATCAAAACCATGCCAGCTCAAGCAGAACTCAAGCCACGATAGCATTATATCAAGTGATTCTGGAATATCGAGTGCGGGTCTAGGGTCGCTGAATTTATATTTAGAACATGATAGGTACATTGAATCGAACGATTGACGACCATCTTAAAATATCTGCAAGATAAAGACCCCACTGAATTAAATTTAGATTAATTTATTTTCACACAATTCAATGCAATTTAGCCATGACTCGCATTCAGTAATCCGAATCCATAAAAATCGCAACAAGCACATGCCAAAGCAAAATTTTGTTAACACCCCAAGAATAGCCTTGGGTTTTGCCAATTGGATAAACACGCCATCTAAAAACGGAAAACATTTAGATGTTAAAAATCATTCAAAGCACTCCATATAAAATGCAGGACGTAGGTTGATGGTTCATTCAAGGATCTCACTACGAATGGATTCACACTGAGTGGTATAGTTGAAAAATATTTAGACGATGACAATTTGATACTAAAATTCCTTCACGTAAGTCCTTACTGGCATAGTCGCTAAAATATGCTAACACACGTTCGACCTTAGAGAAAAACATCAACTTTTAAAACATCACTGTAGACTTTTGCAAGCATTTGAAATATCGATATGAGTAAACCTGAATAAAAGTCCGTTATCATAAGCTTGCGTAGTATATCTTAACTAGCACTCTCAGTCGATCCCCAAAGCTTAAAGTACAACCCCAAATTATGGTTTGACGAAATCCCGTGATATGAATTGACGTGAGCACCCACCCGGCTGAAGATCATTAAATTCGTAAATATGTAAGACCCCTAACCACTCAATGCTACCCTGTCAAAAACAGCCATCTACCAATAAATAGGGGAGACACGGAAAGCAAAACATTACATATGAACCTGCGCGTTTAGGGCCTCCGTCCTCGTCCATAGCATCCTGGTGACGAAGGAATATTGGCAAACCGTACGCCGATCTGCGTCTAGGCGGGGCTGTTTCCGATCCGCTCGCCCCCTGCTCATAAATCGGTGTTTTCCAAAATGTTTAAGCATATTAAAACAAAAATAAATACGCTAAATGATTCACCAATTCTTGAATTGACTTATAGCACTGGATAGTTAGAATTTGGCATCTATTTTCACATATTGTGCTTGTAAGTCAATTTCCGAATGCGGTGACATGTCGTAGTAAATGTCTCTACGATAAAGATAAGAAATTGTTACTCAGGACTTCTAAATCTATTGAGATCTATTTGCATATTATTTGAAGTATGATAAACGTTACCTTAAAATATCGGTAAAGTTGATTTGAAGAAACGAAACTACTGGCACTTTTCTAATGATTCTTACCTTACATAAGGAAAAATTGAATAAAAGTCACATCAGCGTTGAATTGAATAGTAATAGATAAGACAAATGTGAATTGTGAAGTCACCTGTTCGTTCGCCGCTCCAGGTAGCAGAAGCAATGGCAGGTTGAGCCATGCTCCTCCTAAGTCGCTTACATCTGACGCGTCTGACGCCCGAGAAGACTTTCTGCTTGATGCATGGGATCCTCTTCGGACGTGTAATAACGCACTGAGCTTGCCACCCCAACCCGTACCCGGGGACCACTTCGTACTCTCCTCTTCGTTGGAGGGGCTCCGGTTTTTACGCCTGAAAGTTTTCGAAGAAAACAGCTGTAACATTTGAAACGTCGATCCTTTAGATCAAAATTGATCAAATAGAAAGACTGAAGAAAAACTATCAAGTGGTGCAATAGACCCCATAAAATTAAATCCAGGAGACGAGGGAAAGGAGAGAATTTCTGGGGTTACAAAATATTGTGATGAAGAAAGGCTTAGACAGTTTGCAAAAGACTTTCCTAGATTCAACTTACAATGAATGCCTCCTTTTGCTCTGCAATAAACGAGACACTTACATATCCTTGTGAATGGCTAAAAACAGTTACATTTTACTTACAAGTAAAGTACAATTTTAACGTTACTTACTTCACGTATTCTCTAAAAGTACGCTGTATTGTCCTAGCTGCTTTATCCTCTCTCTTCCATATCCTGGTCGAAGATACAATCTCCAACTCTTTCCTAGTTGGAAACTGTTTCTTGAACTTGATATCCATTTGCTCTTGCAGCTGCCTGAATGTGTCCGTCTCTTCAACATGTCCTAAGACATGCTTGACTAGCGAGTGAAGGATGTCCAAGCAGTGGATTTTGTTTCCTCTAGCTATGGGGAGGTTGAAGCTCACTAGAGCCACGGTATTGGGCTTGGAGATACCCAAAGGAGGGTCTAAAGAAGCTATAAAATCGGAGAGTTGCGCGAAACTGATGAATTGCGTTGCGTGTGGATCGTATCTGAAATAATCAAGGAAGTTTGTGATTGATTTATATATCAATGCGAACAAAAGAATTGAGTGAATAAACTACTTACTTGGACCATCTGATATAGAACATCTCAAGGTCATCTTCTACAATTCCAATCTCTTCTTCCTGGTGAGCTTGGTTGAAATTCTCGAGTATAATAGCTATGTACATGTTTATGACGATCATATAGCTGATTATTATGAAGGAAGTGAAGTAAGTGATGGCTAGAAGAGGGCTGCCACAGTTTCCGTTGCCCCCATTGTCTCCCAACTTGCAATCCGGTGGCTGGATCATAAGGGATTCTAGTACGTCGTTCCAACCCGCTGACGTCATAAGCCTGAAAAATAAAAGTTTTATGGTTACAACTTACAATTGAATCCATAACTTTTAATAGTTGCAGGTGCTGGCAATGCAATATCTATAGTGATTCTTCATATAAAACGTCAGTTGGAGTCAGACGAGATAGGAGCGTAATGTAAGGTTATTGAACTCGTAATTATATTTACATTTGTGTAGATAAACCTTGAGTAAAAATCCCGGTGTACATAGCTATAAATTTAAAACTTACACGGGAAAGGGCTACTCAAAGCTTGCACCTAAGTAGCTCATTTAGTTGAATAAATTAGATTACCTCGTTAGTCCGCTAAGCTAAAGTAGATAAACAAACAGCAAGTAACAAAATTGTAATAGAACTCAGGTTTATTATAGCAATGAATTTGTATACTTACCGAAAAAGCAACTGCATACTCCTCCCGAATGTTTGAAAGTTGACAATATCGTCCAAAGCTCCTTGCTCTTTGACATGCCCGAACACAGACATGCCTATGATGGCGTAAATGAAAGTTATCAACGCGAGTAATGCGCCGATATTGAAGAGGGCTGGCAGGGAAACTACTAATGCGAACAGCAGCTTTCTAATGCCTTTCGCAGCCTGAAATCATACAAATCGATTACCGAAAAGCTAACATTCGATTTTTTACACCGATACACTTATACAAACAACATCGATTCACAAATGGTTTGACATTCAGACGAAAAGCGAATGATAATGCGGTGATTCATCTAGGTACTTACTTTAATCAGTCTTAAAATCCTCCCTATCCGAAACACCCTAACCACTCGGAGCAAAGTAGGCGAAATGGGCAAATCTATCATTATGTCTTCCATAAGTATGCCCAATATTGACGCTAAAACTAAAAGAAAGTCGAAAACGTTCCATGGAACCGTAAAATAATGGTATCTTAGACCTACTATTTTTACTATCGCCTCTGAAAAAGAAACAGAAATGATTACAGAAATAGTCATAAACTTAGTAGGTATTGGATGATAAAATATGTAGGTAAGTTTGGGAGAAATATTATTCTTACCGAGTCCAAATACTGTAGTAAAAAATGCATTGCTAACTTCTAATATGAAGAAAATAGTATGTGGTTGATCGTAATGTTCTATTCCCATCGTAAGCATGTTTAGAAATATCAACACAAAAATGGCTATTTCAAAACGACGCGAGTTCGATAAGTCGTAAAACATTGCGAGGAGCTGGTTGCGCGGCCTCTTTATTACTTTTTGGGGCTTTTTTCTTCCCAATTTCTTCATTGCTGTGTAATAATGCTTTTGGCTTTCTGTAAGGAACATTTCTAATACTCCTCCTTCATACTGAAAATTATTATTTAACGTTGTAATTAATTGCAAACACACAAACTAATTTCAATTATGTTTTTGAACACTTACCCTTTTCTTGAGCATATTAAAATTATCTATAATTACTCCTATAAATAGATTTAGTGTGAAGAACGATCCGCACACAATAAATATAACGAAATAAATATAGGCGTAGAGATTAGCTTCCCTCGCAGGCTGCAAGTCCACTCCTCTTGCGTCCACCGCGTCAGCCATCACTTCCATCCAGCCTTCAAACGTTGCCACTTGGAACAACGCTAAATATGCTATACCCACGTGGTCGAATGATATCTTCGAATTAATCCACGAAAAATTATTATAATAGCATTCCCATTTATCGTTTACTATCTGAAAGCAGATAAGCAAGTTCAAAAGAATGATGAATCGGCTCTACCAATGACATGATGCTATAAATACTTACTTCCAGTGGTAGCAGTTCGCCTTCTCCATCGACGCATTTGAAAAACTTCCCACCAAAAAACTGAACTCCCATTATAGAAAAAATCAGCCAAAAAACTAAACAAACTAATAAAACGTTAAAAATGCTGGGTATGGCATACATGAGAGCGTTGACAACTATTCGCATACCCTGCCACCGCGATATAGCGCGCAATGGCCGTAAAGCTCGCAGAGTTCTGAGTGATCTTAAAACTTTTAAGTTTTCATTCTCTTCTATCAACAAACTAAATACTGAAACCTGAAAGGAAAGATAAGGGCTTAAAGAGGATACAGTGGACTACAGTCTACGACATTCTCTCTACGTCATCAAATTGTGCTGTATAGGTTCAGTTGTGACAGGTAATGAATGAAGTCATACTTACGAAGACTATAGTAAAATCTAGCAAAGTCCAAAAACTTGTGAAATATCTGAAAAAGCCCAACGCTATCCATTTCAGAAACATTTCAATAATGAATATCATGCAGAACCCCAGATTCGTCCAATATAATATCCTTTTCAGTGGTATGTTCTTTTCTAAATGGATATCTTCGAAACATAGCGTTATACTGGATGCGAATATGAGGACTAAAATAAACCACTCGAAGGCTGGGGTGTCTACGTAACGCAATACATAGGTTCTAAGAAACATCCAGCGTTGACCCAATTTAGTTTCAAGGCATGTATCCCAACAAGAACTTCTGCAAAAATAAGCAAGCATTAAAATAAGAAATGATTACCGTACCTTTTGCGATGTGATCGTACTTACAAATCGTAGCATTGTTTTGGAAAACAGTTCTCTGGTACTTTTGCCTCTTTTTGTTTCCCAAATCCCGGAAAATTACCCATCGCATCCATGTATTGACCCTGTGAGTTTTTCCTTCCACCTACGGTTAATTCATCCACATATGAGACTAAAGTTTGCCAGGGATGCTTTATGTCCTCATCACCCGGTTTGGTTCCATCCTTACATAAAATGTTCGGTGGCTCCATCGTGCCTTGTCGCCTTGATTTTTCTGGGGTTGTTTTGCTTGACAATTGCGCCATTTCGTAGTGCTCATATTCATCTGCGATTAAAAATTGTTTTCGTACTATTCCACATTGCGATGATTATTATAGTTTAAGTAAATATTTACCTCTCGAGTCCGATGGTTGTGTGTGGTAACCAGATGACATCTGATTCAGTAATCTTTGCGTTACAACGTGTTCCATTGGAGATGCCGCATCTTCTAGATTCTCTTTAGAGTCTTCTCGTATGCTAGTGATTTTATGCTCAGCCGCCAAGTCTCGCACGTCTTTTAATGTTTCTTGACTGCCATGATTGAAATTGTTGCCGGATTGAAATAGATGTGGGTAAGCGAAGTCTGATCCTACCGATATTGGTCTGAAATTTTTATTTAATTTTATATTCTTTGCATAGATATTTTACGCTGAAATAACTGTAATATTGTACACACCTATTTAATGCTTCTTGGTAACTATGGCTGTAGACATTGTCGTGTGGAAACAATATGGTTTCCTGAATAGACGCGGAGTACCTTTGCTCGCTCGGTATTGACACTTGTTTTTCATTCACGCGTTGGTGTACCATAAATTCATTAACTAGCTCTTCTAACTTAGATTTTTTTTCAGTCTCTTTGCTTCTCGATATAAGGAAACCTTTTTTTCTTACTATAGATCGTATTCTATCGAAACTTTTAGCTAATTTTGAATCTTCGCCAACCTCCTAAAAAATGAATTTATGTCAGTAAGGTATAACAAATGTTATAATAAACGAAGTATAATGAGACATAGATGGAAGTAAGTATATTTCTGAAGTTCATTAAGCTCAGGTCTTACAGCTTTGATTTTATCGGAAAACTCTTTATTTACCTCCTTTTTGTTCTTGAGTTCCTCGCTGTTGAAGCTGTTGAGCAGCAAGGCAAGGAAAAGGTTGAGCACCATAAAGTTTCCCATAACCAACGCGGGTAGAAATATAAAGAAACAGCTCTCTGCCCCCGTATCTTCTTCTGCCCTCATACAATCCCACAAGGGCTCGATCCACTCTCCACAGAGTATTCGGAATATCATCATGAACGAGTGGAAAAAGTCGTTGAAATTCCACCTAAAGTTGTAAAGATTTAAGGTAGGATCAGTCTCTTATGTTTATGAAGAACAATAATAATATAGATTTATTATACCTAGGTATGGGATCCGGCTCGAACTTGTCAGGAGTATACGATTTGGAGAATAATTGCATACCGATAACGGCAAATATGTATATAACTATCACTAACACGAACGTCAAATTACCGAGAGCACCTATTGTCGATATTATAATACTCAGCAACACTTTCATTGTAGTCCACGATTGAGCTAATTTTAACACTCGTAACTGAAAGAAATAAATCACATTATAGAACATTGTAAAATACACGTGAAAAATAATGTTGTAAGTAAACTCACCAATCGAAGACCTCGTAATACAGATAGGCCATCTACAAGTTCAAATATAAGATCTAGAAGACTGGCTGAAACTATTATCAAATCGAATATGTTCCATCCGCAGGCGAAGAAATCTTTACTCATTGCCATTACTTTCAATATGCATTCTAATGTAAATATTGACGTGAACACCTGCAAAAATAATATTCAATGCAAAATACGTCTTGTGACTAGAAATTATACGATTTATCTTTTTGGCACGTTGTTTTTACCTTGTTTCCTATATCTAAGGCTTGTCTTACGTTCTCACTCATACCATGATGCTCTAAAGCTAAGAAGAGCGTATTGAGAACAATGCAAGTGGTAATAAATAACTCGAACAACGGATCTTTAACGATTCCATATAGACAGTTTTGAAACTGTAGCCAGCCTTCATAGTCTATGCAGCAACTCACACAGCATTCACAGTTCCTATCCATGAGTTCATCTACGGTAAAATATGAGAATTAATCAGTATCTATTTGCACTTCCAAATTGACAGTAATAACATTGATTTATCTAAAATGGAAGAAATCGAAAATCAGCGGAAGCGTAGTGAGGCGTATCAAACGTAATCAATGCAAAGCTTTCGTTTGCAAAATCGTAACGGTAACTCTCAATGTAAGGTAAAAAATCATGCAATGTGAAGCGGAAGAGGGAATAAAAGATATGCAGGAAAATTGCATTGAACTTCAATATTAAAACCAATTAAAAAGTTTCGAATCGGTGCAGTTTACCGGTCAATGGTTATTCAAAATTTTGAATTCCACCAAACTGTAATTTTCGTGGTTCCAAGGATGAATCGCATAAAAGTTTGAGAATGTTACATTAGATACAAAAGCAATTGTCAGTATGTGGGGTGGTGATGTCGAGGACTTGAATGCGATTCTGGTGATAGGACAACAGCGAGTGAACCATCGCAAAAGACCCTGCAGTCTTCCTGTAGGGAACAGGGGTGGACTGGGGGGGAGAAGCGTTGGCGTCAGTGTTTACTAACCTGTGAAGTAAGTGCAATTATGCTCGTAATTGCCCATATGAGTTTTGTGCGTGGCTGCCAATAAACTGAGCTCATTAATTTTCGTCGTCTCCGCTTGGGGGAGGTCGGGCGCGCGCTTGTATGGCCAGTCCGCCCCTGACGATATTAATGAGGGTAGAAGCGAGATTGCAACAGTGTTGTATTAAAATGCTCAATGAAGTGTAGCCTCATTGAGTAGTGAAGCTACTTGTGATGTTATCAGCCATTAGAAACTACCATACGTCTGTCTGGTTTGGTATATTAAAACAAAGTTAATGTAAAGGCAATGGCTGTTTCTAAGGCGATAGCAGTACCTATAGGTAACTGTTGTTTTGCAAAATGTAATTGCATTATCTACAGCTTTGGTAGCTCTTTGATTTTTCCAGATGTGGTTCTGTTAACATCTCAGAGCTACCAAATTGTTGCGTGGTGCCGTTCGAGTAAGGACTTGTTGATGTTTAAAAGTGTGTGAAAATCTGCCCAAAATCAAACGGTTCACGGCCTTAACGTAGGATTATACAAATTAAAAGAAGAATCTTACATAATTCAGACATCCAAAGAAATTATTTGTCGGCAAATGAGAGTTGAAACAGAGTGTAGATTAGACTGAGAGAAGAAAAAGTACTGCTAGTAATCAAAACATGATCATCTGAAAGAACTGTACATGGTAATTGATTTCAGTAATAGGAAACTACCAAAGATTACAAGCATTGATTTCATAAACATAGAATTATAGTTTTCGCCAAGTTTGATCAGATATAATTTTACCATGCAAAAGTAGCCAATAACTTGTTCAGAAATCTAAAACTACTGAGTTTTGAAATTTAGTTGACTGTCTGTAATGCTCAAGTTGCATTTCTATCAATGATACTGAAATGCTTTAGTGTTTGCAAAGCGTTCATTCTGAAGTGTCAGCATCATCAAGTTGAGTGTTGTTTGTACCGTGCTTATCAGTGTCGAAGCCGTGCTTATAAAAGGGATCATCTTATCTAATGCCATCAACAGCTTAGTTAGATTTGTTGATAGCATTACTAAAGGGTCTAAGAATAATGTGCGTTGCGTCTATTTACTTACCCAGAACGACAATCTGGTTGAGGTAATCTGGGTTAAGTGGATATCTTTCATGAACAGGAGCTTTCTCTGGTGATTTTTGTTTTTCTGCTTTCTTTCCCTTTGAGCCCTTCTGCTTTTGTTTCTGTTTTGGTTTTGGTTCTGGTTCTGTTTGGGTTTCTTGAACCTGCAAATCATGTTCTATTGTAAAAACTCTTACTTACCTATTTATCGCAATGAACCTTCGTTTCATCATCGAAGTTTGTTGTACTATATTGTTGTGTTCGTAAGCAATAGATATACCGGATTTCTTACCTGTTGTATCGGCTGATATTGCTGAATTTGGGGGATTTGTGGGATCCATCCCGGTGGATGTGGTGCCAGGGGTGGTGGTGGTGGTGGAGGAAGAAGCAGATGAGCCCTCCTTGGGTGATGCTGATGAGGATGCGGTGCTTGGTCGTCTGATGTGTGCTCTCCATCATCATGATCATCCACCACCCCTGAGTCGTCGAGGGATGACTCTCGGTTGTTGCTGTGGTCGCTTAGCTGCCGTCCCGCTGCGCTCAGCGCTCCGCGACCTAAAACTGTTATGTGCATGCATTTCTTAAAGCTATTTTGTCCTTAAATCTGGATGCTAATGCTGAATAGGTGCTATTAAGTAGCCCGTGCCTAATGCCTGTCTTTGCAAAGCTGCAAACTGTTTTTTTTGCTAAATTCTGCACAATTTAGGTAGGCAGGTAGTTCTAAATCTTGACTAAAATCCAAGTAACAATTTTCATTTTATTTTGTTATACTCGTATGTATACAAATCCAAAACACGCCTAGACCAAGTCATAAAATGAGGTCTAGCACAGTTAAGCTCTGTCATAAAGACGGGAGAATTCGCTCAAACATCCCACACAAAGGGTAAAGAACGGGCACATTGCAATACACCCACGTAACTTTACCCCGTGTAATTACACACAAAGATGCAAGTGGTGTTTTACCTAATGCATTGTCTGGGTGGAGAGTATGTGGAGGCGGTGGGGGCGGCGCGGGGGGCGGCAGCGGCGGCGGGGAGCTGGTCGGGGTCACTGATCGCGACCGGGACCGCGAATGCGACCTGTAAATAATTATGCATTCAATCTCCTGTCGATCTATGAGCTCCTGGTATGTCGGGCTACTAGGAAAATCTCCTTAGTCTTCAGTCTGGCTTGAGAACGTTATCTTATAATCGCTTGTATCTCGCGGGTTTGAATCTTGTCGAAGCCCAAAACTTTTAGTAACATTTTTCATTTATAAATCTCCTTGGCATAGAAATGTACTTCTGAAAAAGCTTTTAAAAGAAAAATCCTCATTGATTTCGCTTTATGCAGTGGTTTTTTAACTACTCTAACTGCTGCATAAAGCGATTAGAAGTTCAGTTCATTAAATGATTATTTCCTATCATCTGTCAACGTATGGTTCGCTCATTCAAAACCCACGCGCTTCCATTTGCCTCGATGTCGAGTGCTCGTTACGGGTGGTCTGTAGCCTTACCATCAGTTTTCGTGTTGTATAGTTAACTATCCTAACTGACAAGTATTTCAAATGTATTAAATTATTCGTTTATTTTTAACTTTATTGAGTTCCTGCAAGTTACGGGGACAGCTCCTGCGCTGGATTCCCATACATTTAAAAACTTGATATCCAATGATACTTGACTCGGTATCGAGGATAGTATCAATACTACAGTAAACTGGTGGTAGAGCCCCTGTGAATGCACAAGATGTGTGTATTTGTGTATACACGGAAATGTCAGAGCGCTTCCTGTTACGCCTACATCATCATACAGGCATGGAATAATGTGACACGATAGGGCTTGATACAAATAATAACTTAGTGAACGGAATCTGGAGAGAAAACATAAAGGGAAATATCGCAGTGTATTTACATACACTGCGATATTCGTTCAGAAATCATGTTCGTTCATAACATGAGTTAACTTTACAGTTAACTCATGTTGTTTAACATGAGTTAACTTTACAGTTAACTCATGTTATGAATGAACATGATTTCTGTTCTAAAACCTAAGCTATGATAGCTGTTTTACAATTAAACTTTACAGTTAACTCATGTTATGAATGAACATGATTTCTGTTCTAAAACCTAACAGCTATTTTTTTAACAGAAACCATAAGTGCCAGCATATTAACTGAAAGAATGAATACTCGATTAAACAATTTTGTAATTTGATAGCACATCAAATCAAATAAGATATTTGATGATTGAACAACCGATCACCGACAACCGAACCACTCTTATTTAAATCGTGAATCGCATTCGTAAGTAAAGAACCCTAGATAATTCTAAAAGGGTTTTTATAAGACAAGTATTTTTATTGAGCAAACACCCGACCATCACCATTCGCCCTATAATTCGGTTTTATTTGCTTTATCAGGTATGTTTATTTTGTTTCATCCATCAAGGTAAGCTTATGCTGCGAAGACTGAGACAACCAAGTTTATTGCTGTTCTATTAGGAGCCATCATACTAAACTACGGGGAAAATTATCAAAGTTTTACGGTAAAGTCAAGTCCTATGCAATTTCAACGTTTCATATTCTTGAATTTAAATTCACCATTGTGTGTGTTTTGTTTAAAACTTGCAAGCAATGTTTGGTACTAGTTTTCTTCTATACTAATATCATAAAGAGGTAATGTTGGTTTGTTTGATTGTTTGTAGGGGGTAATATCAGAAACAGCTCATCAGGGATCGTTCGAAAATCTTCAACTTCTAGCTTCAAAATCACGTGACCTTAGACTTACTAAGTATCCCATACGTATTGGCCATTATCTTTCCTGTGGATAATGGCCGGCTAAGCTGAGATGATGATTTAGGTGCTGGGCAAGCCTATTCCATCTTAACAATATTCCAGGCTCTACAATGTCCCGCTAAGGGATGGCAAAGATTGCCTCGCTGTATAAATCATCCAGTAAAGATGTAAAGACCTAAGTAAAGGTCTTTACATCTTTACTAGATGATTCAAAATGACGTGACCTTAGACTTACTGCGTCAAATTTTCTAACGAGAGCAAACCTTCGCCTGGTATGCTAAATCGGCCCGCAAACACTATTACCATGTAAATTCAACATGTTGACTGCGGTCTGGAATTGGGTCAAACAGGTGAGCGGCTGGACGGAAATATGGTGTAGAGCCGGCGCGATCGTGCGCGACCTATGTCATCGGGTACCTTGGAATATGGGGTGAAAATGAACATGTTGGAGAATTAATGTTGTTTGAATTTGGAATAACAAAGGTTTGTGATAAAGACTTGTTTAGTTATTCAAAGACTTGTTTAATTATTCGAAAAAAGATTACTTGCTATGACTGAAATGGCTGCTGAATCTACTATTTTTTTCATAGACATCACATGGACAAAAAAATGGTAAAATACTCTCCTAACCTAAGTGACTGGTAAATATGAATAAGCAAGTCATTTACAGGTACAATATTGTCATCAATCTTGCTAGGGTTAAGTTCGCCTTGTGATAAATGTACAATTAATTCCTCTGTGTACAACAAATAATATTGAATCTATCGTTTTTGATAATGGTTCAATTATGATCAACACAGAACTTAGAATCTATCAAAATTTGTGTTAAATTTTCAATTTTTTTTTAAAGAGTATATCACAATAACTTGTAACAAAAAGTCGAAAATTACACCTAAGATTTTTTTTGTACGAGAAAACTAAACAGTAATCTTCACTTGCGACCTATCTCCTATATCGCAATAGTACTGGTAATCTAATGGTACATGATATAGAATTTTCAACGCTTGCTCCTTGTCTAGCCGGTATTACTCATACTCGTGGTTGCATGGAAGTGTATTTGTCACGGAAATCCACTTGTGGTTTTATCTTGTTTTGCATTTTGAAATGATATAACTTTTAGCTTATTAGCATTGTATTACACACAAATCATTGTTAGTGTGAATCAAAATCTGTATTTACTTATTTGTAATAAAAGTTTGATCAAAAATATATAGAATACATTATGTAAATCTACACTTCTACACTAATATTATAAAGAGGAAAACTTTGTTTGTTTGTTTGTTTGTTTGGTTGTAATGAATAGGCTCAAAAACTACTGGACCGATTTTAAAAATTCTTTCACCATTCGAAAGCTACATTATCCACGAGTAACATAGGCTACTTTTTATCCCGATATTCCCGCGGGAACGGGACTTACGCGGGTGAAACCGCGGGGAGCAGCTAGTGAAATATATATGAGAATAAAACGAAGTACCTAGGATGATAACTCTACGAAGCTCTACCCACTACTCTTATTATTATAAATGCGAAAGTTTGTAACTTTCACGCTCAAACCACTAGACAGATTTTAATGAGATTTAGTTCCAGGATAGCTTATCATATCCCCATTTAACACATATGTTACTTTTGATCCATTCCCACAGGGACGCTACGACGAGGGGAGCTATTCATTGCGGGTAACACCGCAGGGTGCTGCTAGTCCTGTATAAAGTTTTTTCTTTATTTCGTGGGTAGCAAACTCTTCCAAGCTCATCGATGTTATCAGACCTTCGTCAATAAAGTGGACGGAACAAAGAACAACTTCAAAATGAGCTTTTTCATTATCGTCGGGAGCTCTACAAAGGTATCCTGAGACTTTTAGAATTGAATTACGTCAAGGTGGATTAATTAAGAGAATAACTTGACTTGACTGAGTATATAAAACAGAATAAGGTATCAGAGTCTCCTAAATTTTTGGGGAGATCTAAATCCTTTGAACATTTTCTAAAAGCTTAAGTTCTTATTCATTCTGGTCTAGTAAATTTACTTTAACTAAAACGACTATGAAATCTGTTACTATCTCTTATCATTGACATAAAATAAAAATAAAAAACATTTTAAAACCCTTTATACAAATCTTTATATTTAGTTTTCAATTTTAATTTTTTTACTGTGAGGATATTAGTGATAATTGGCAAAATTTTATTCAACTTTCTTCAAAACTACAAAATAATAATAATAATAATAATAATAAGAAATTTATTGCAACACTTATAATTAGGTACACAGAGTAACTTAAAACTATGTTAGTGTACAAGAGTATAAGAGTTGTTGCAAAAGGCCGTCTTATCGACTATGCGATTTCTTCCAGACGGCCTGCTTAAAACTAAGTGGGAACAGTAGCTATGCTCATGACGCGCCGACGGTGCTCGTTTCAAACTTGCTCCGCCTCCCGAACTAGTATAAACTGTGTCTCAGGAGACGGGCTCAAATAAAACTGTACCTACTCGAAATAATATCATAAAGACCCTACTTTGCTCCGGTTGAAATACAATGGCTCTTTTATCGCGCGGAATAATAAAAACCTTAGCAACGGTAGCCCCGTTAGGCCCTATTTCACTAGGATACAACTGGTTGGAGCAACCAGTTGTATCCTAGTGAAATAGGGTGAAATAGGGTGCTATCTTGGTGTCTTAAGCTTCTAAGCGAGAAGAAGCACTGTTTGCCCAGTAGGTTGGTCCTTCGACTTTCATTCCGAAAGTCGTGGGATGGGATCGAAGCCGTCGTGCATCAATGGACTTATCGTGTCGAAAAGTTTATAGATGACGAGCTTTAAATGGAGAAGGAAAACATTGTGAAGAAACCCCGCGGCTAGTAAGTTATTCGGTTGGTGGAAAGAAATTTGTTGCGCAACAAAGCTGATACCACCGTGGCCTTCAAAGAACTTGAAATGTTGGTGGTGCGAAGTTGTCCGTCACCATGGTGTTTAAGTGAAATAGGGCTCAAGAAATGTCTTGTTATTTATATATCTTCAGTGAAATGACCAAGAGAAGCCGAGATAATTTTCTACTTTACTCCTCTCACACTAATCTGAGGCTTAGCTAGCGATTATCCAGACACTCCTCAGATCTTGTTAGCTCTGTGACTGCATAATGTCTTTGTACTGTTTCAAATTAAGCATTAATGGTCCAAGTAATAAATCAACTGTAACATTACAAGTAGGTACAATGTTATTTTTAACAGACTCCAAAAAAGGAGTTTCTATGTTCCACTGTGCTGTATGTATTATTTCTCCGAGTATTTTTTATACGAATTATTCAACATCAACTGTTGTGTCAACTGATACAACATCAATCTCTTTTACGAATGTAGAGTCCGTTTTATATTATTTTTTATTTTGCATGTCAGAAGTCAATATGCAAAAAAATACCTACGTTTTTCAAATCTTAGCCAAGATTTGTAAGCTTTGTACTTTTAGGAACTGATTGGCTTAATACGTCTTTAGTAGAATCTAAAAAAGAGTTGCATGAATTTTGCCGAAAGAGAAAAGTTGCCATTGACTTGCTAATGAAGTCCACACAATTCCTTTCGCGAATAATTATCGTACAAAACTCCTGCCGCCCCTCCAATATCACCATACTTTCTGACAATAAAAAACACGAAGCAATTGCATTTCCTATCACCGTTTTCATTGTCAAAGACAAAAGTGTGAAATCGTTTACTTTTTATATCAGCACAGGCGTTTTTAACTGCTTTTATCTCGGTAAATCCGACAGCCGCCGTCGTCGGGACTCGTTTAGATGAACGCAATAAAGGAGGCAGAGTTGATTTACTCGCTGACGTTTCAAACCAATATCCATGAGACGTGCACTGCACTAGTTGACTCGTAATTGCATGATGGTGAAATGGGAACTTTTGTACGGGATTTGAGACGATTTGGCTACGTTGCAACTAGAACAGACTGGCATATGTTTCACCGCTGCACACAGTTACTCTCGTATTTAAGTCTTTGATATACATTTATGTATTTATAACTTTTTAGTAATTTCTTAGGTTTAATTTAAGAGTAGAATTCTCACCTGAATTATAACTTGTATGTTATGAGTCAAAAGAAAACCTACCTCTTTATAATATTAGTTTAGATATAGATTATCCTCGCTAGCAGGTTGAGTGTATGTTCATGCAAGTTACCAGGGCGCTGCGCTGTATTTCTCATACTTATATTTTGTGATACTTGACTCAGTATCGAGCATAGTCTCAATACTACAGTAAACTGGTGACCTCGGATGTGCGTGATATTCATAGGTTCTGCATTCACCGATCAATGATAATGGATGCACGGGATCGGCAACATGTTGCATGATCCGAATACCGAATGGCATACGATATATGAATTTCCCGCAAGGAATAGGTAAACGATATGTATTGTTCATCAGCTTAATTATTGACGTAGTGATGAATACTGCAGATAAATTTAACGCAAACAGGTGCATTACAGTGAGAAAATATTAGGTTCGATTAGTAAATTCAAATTTATTTGCTGCATTTAATTTAGTGTAGGTAAATGCAAACTGACTAGCAGAAAACGTAGAACCTTAATTTTAAACGTAACTTATTTTTTATTTTCGCAATTCGTTTTAACTTAATTTAAATTGGAGGTGTGACAATTCGAATAAATAAAACTCTTTTAATGATTAATAATGTGGTTTTGCCTAAAAAAAATTCATAAGTACTTTTTCTCAGCATTATCTATCAATGTAGAATATTTACTCGACCGTTTAAATTAAATTATTCGTGCAGTTTGAATAATCGAGAGCTTCGGGCTAAACGTGAATGCGAGAGATATACTTCTAATAGTTTGGTTCATTTTGAAGTTAGCTGCTTTTCAGTTTTGAATTTCATGAGCGACTGATCAAAGTGAGATAAATGGCTCGTTGTGGATGATGTTGAATGTGCAATCATTTGTTACTTGTGAAAACTACTTTGTTTTGGAATTTAGAGATGTCAAAATAGGAAAATCTTTATTGAAAATTTCTTAAAATATATTTTAAAAATTATTTACAGTAATTGGAGTTATAGTGCTTGGATTTTAAATCCAAAATGGTTTGTTTGAATTGGGGTTGTGCAGTGATATTTGTTTGTTTTGGAGAATTCATATTACACGAAGTTTTTACGATAATGAAAAATATTGTAAGAACACCAGTTTCTATTTCTAATAGACGAAGATGACCTACCGAGTGTCTTTGTTTTCTTCCTCTATAGGTATTGTGTAAATTGATTTCAGTAAAGATATTTTTTTATATAAGTAATTTAAAAGTTATTAAACAATTTGGATTGTTGTATCAAATAAAGAAATTTACTTTTCGACATTTTTACTTTTAGTAGTTCTGGAGAGATGATCAAAAGTTTACGGTACTCAACCCAAGTGCCCAATAATGAAACCCTTTTATCGAGACGGCTTCCTGTCAACAGGTAGAAACGTGTGAGTTCACTGGCCCTATTGAAAGCACAAAGGAAAAGGCAAGAAGCAATTAGCCCTTTATAATGAGCCTTTGAAAAAGGGCTTTTGAATGGTGACTTGATTATAGCACATCCTTATTATAGATGAAGTTTATCATCGGCAACTTCGTCTTCGGATCGTGCCAGATTTTCGAAATACAAAACTTAAAAATTTTGGATTCAGATTTATAGAGAAGTGTTGTCCAAGAAGTCCGAGGAGGTGAAATTAAACTTCTATCTAAAGGAATTGGAATCTCGTGCATCAATGAAAAAAAAAATCGTTTGGAATATAGTAAGTTTTTGAATTTAAATTCAAATTCCTGTCTTACTGGACGCCTTTATTAATCTAGTAATGTTGTTATACTCTTATCAAAAATAGCTCGCTACATTTGCTACAAGACATTCATAAAGTAAACCGTTTAAAAAGAATGTCATGGCTTTATCGTGTTATTTAACTTGAAACTCTTTCAGCTGAGTGTACCGAGCCGAGCGGGACAGGTGACGGGAGTTATTACTACTATTCAATTCCCAGTGGGACGGAAACGTTTTTATCTCTCGATTCGCTAGACATCGTCAGTGGGCTGGATTCGCCAATTCATCCAATGATAACCCTATTTGTTGCTTTGGACTTTGGTGAAAATAGACGGGAACTAAGAGAATTAATCATGAATTTCTATCATCATTCATTCTCTGAACATTTTTGTGTAGGTATTTAATTACCTCTCTTTATAACCCACAGTTTGCTGTAAGAAATAACTCTTTCAGAAAGCTCGCCTTTGTATAGTGCCCCTAAGTACTATCTATCTGTTTATTATGTAGGTGTTCAATAAAGAAATTCAGAATATCTGGGATAAATTAAATAAAATTCTTAATGTTTATCATCATCATCTTCTGACTGAATTTACCCTCTATTATATACCTATACTTCATGTCTTGGATCGAGCTAACAGGAACAAAAATAAACGCACGTGATTGGTCGTCAAAAATTTACCTAGGGCGAGTTCACATTGCCTTATGTAATGCATTCTTTTATAAGGGTTTCTTTACACTTAGCAAAATATCTACCTAATTGACAACACATTTGGTCAACATAAGAATTAACAGAGTGCGTCGTTTACAAGTAGATTCTGTGGCATCTACCTACCCACTCGTCGACGACGAATTCTGTTTTCATCAGGACAGTTCATATCAAGATGCGGCTGCTGTTGCAGATTACTTTTTTCTGCATTATAATAATACACTAATGTACACAGAAATATAGTTAGATATTTATTATTATTACTAGCCGTGATGATCCCACTGCTGGGCAAAGGCCTCCCCTCTCTCCACACCTCACAACAACAGGTAACTTTTATTCGAGCCAGTAGATACCACGAACGAAAAGGCAGGCGGCATTATTAATGGATTAAAATAAAATAATATACTCACTTGTAATAAATTTAGAAAGACTGAAGTTAGTACCTATAGATACACTTTCTGGCTTTCTACATAATTGTTGCATCGTATTTTATACTGTCAACATTCCATTTATTATTTGTATAAAACCGACTCTTTTTGGATATTTACAGTAAATTTCACAACGTGTACAAGGCCCTTATTTACATAGATTAGGTACTTATATGAAAGCGATAGCCACGGGACAAGTGAATAAAATTAACCGACTCCTCACGTGGACACGATGTACTTATTGATTCCACCTGATTGCTAATGACTTCGACTCCGAGCTTCGCCTCTGGATCGGAAAAACCGGCTACTAGACGAGACGGCTCACTGAATGATTTATGTGGTGTGATAACGAGCTAAAGCGTGATGGGCACACGATTGCATAAACCAGTGCAAAAGAGAAGAACAGCACGTTTGAAATATTGTTGGTTCATTTACAGTTGATGTTTTTTCATTATTTTGGGAATGTTTTGTTATAAAACGATTTTAATTCGTGTTTCCCACACATACAAACATTTAAAAAAAAAATGTGATGCTTTATGGTTAAATAAGGCATTCAGAGTTCATTAGTCTAATGTAAGAGAAATAAGGAATAATTATGACGTTTAAGATAATATGGTGGATCTGGAATAGGTGAATGCTTTGACTTTGAAGAAAAAAAACAGGTCCCATCTCTAGCAAATTATGTTTGACACATTAGTATATAAATTATTGACATATCACAGTAGGGATAAGGCAGCAAATAATCGCTTAAAAATATTACCGATTTTCGATTACTACTCCCATAGAACTTGGAATCGATATTTGTGTGGTTAAGCGATAATACTCACGATCAGGATTTAACTAGTGCAACATTTTATTTTACTAAATTAATCAACTGACCAAGCCAGCGCAACCTCTTATTTCTAAATTAAGTAGGTATGAAAGATCACAACTTTATCTATTATTCTACTTAATATAGTAGTTGATTTGTTATGCCGAAATTATACCTAAATACAAAATATTCAACTTTCAGATTGAATGAATGTACGATTACCTAGATAGTTAGGTATATCATGTAAGTAATCTTCGTTTAAGTATTAGGTTTTGGTCAAGATACAACCTGACATTGTACTGTAAATTTAATATGATAGCGTTGACCACTACCGCTGATTGAATAAAGGTATTTTTGTAGTAGATACCTATTCGTTTAGGTATCTACTATACAAACAACTACGTGATTTTTCATGTAGTAGGTAAATGATTTTAATCTATATCTATACTAATATTATAAATTATAAAGAGGTAAAATTTGTTTGTTTGTTTGTTTGACGGAGGTAATCTCCGAAACCACTGGACCGATTACAAAAATTATGTCACGGGTGTGTAGAATGGACTGTCCGGGAGGCTATAGGCTATATTTTATCACGGTAGCTTCATTAGTACACCCGTGCGAAGCCGGGTATGCTACTAGTAGAATATAAAATTGTTAGTTAATGTTCGATTAATTTAAGTTAAAAACCGATTTTCGATTTTCGTTTTGTAGTACGATATGCGTGGTGGGTGCATCACTAAGTGACAGGTTCCCGTCCATGAAGTTCAAAATTGTCTTTGTAGCATTTTGCCGAAAAAAATACGAAACTTCATGACAAATGAAAGAACATTATGACCACGTTTTTATATTTTCTGTCATTAGGCTCCGCCCAATTGTCAAATCTAGCCAATCCGAGAATAGATTATATACTTTCGACGACCAATCACGTGCGTTTATTTTTGTTTCTGTTAGCTCGATCCATGGAATGAAGTATAGGCCTTTAGTATGCGCCTTCTGCCAAAATCCTGCGTTAATCGTATCTATCGTTTTGCGTCGATTTTAATGTCAAAGCAATATCGCCTACCCATCTCAGTTTCATTGTTTGATTTAAATATTTTACGATATATTGTAAGAAAATAAAAATGCCTCACATTACCTATGCCATTAAATGCGAAATGTTACTTTAAATTAATGTTATTAAGGCAGATAATCGAGAGGTCACTGAACACGGCCTGAGCTCACGCGATTAGCATTCGTAATGGGTTCGTACCAAACTGAGGGTTTTTGTCAGTCACTTAATGGCCCGGTTGTAACCCCCACTATTTCTTCGCGAGAAACCTTTGATTTCCTTTGTGTGGCGTGAATTAAAAAAATAAACCTCTACACTGAATTGCTATTAGGCTTCCAATTGCCTATTTCCATGAATACCTAGATTTTCAGCCTTTGAGTGTTAAGGAAATAAATATCTATTGTTGGGCATTCACCATGTGGTATGGTAACTAGACGACTGATATATTATACTTGGAAACCATGACATTACGAATTTAAAGGTGGCAACTGATTATGAGCATCCGATCGCGTAAAAGCTATTGCCGTTGCGCTCGCTTAATCAATGATGACTTAGGAAATTATGCTGAATTACCTATTACTAAATCTTTATTTAGTTTTTATCTCGGCTCTTACACAAACTTTTCAAAGTATGTACCTACGCCCATTCGGAAGTTCAAATCAGCAAAAAATAATTTAATTCCTCCGACAAAAGCAGAAGTTACTGAATGGCCCCTGAGTTCATGCGATTAACATTCGTAATAGGGATCAATTCAGGCTCCGTTTTTGTCGTCAACGCCTCACTGCCGCCAGTGTGACCCTTATCAAAGTTATTTTATTATACTCACTTTTTCGCTATAAAGTGTTGAACCGGTACATCGGTCGAGGCTTTGACCGCTATAAATATATCAATCTGTCGACAGCGGTTGCTCTGAGTTGATTTAATGTTGGTTTAACATGGAGAGTTTTCTGTACATACATCAACTTTATTGCCGCTCAGGCATGTTACTGGAGATGAAATCCAATATGCAGTTAGTCGTAACAAATACGGTTTTCAACAAAAACTAGCGGCTTCAGATTTTATATCGAAAATGAAGATTCTACTCCAATAAACCCCCAGAATAAATAATAGTACAAGTAATAAACTGAGTATGACTGAAAGTCTCATAACCACAGGGTTTTCTCGTAATCCAAACCTGGGCTTGTCACATTATTCCGAAGCTTAAGCAATTTCTTCTAAACCTAAAAGCAAAAACAATAAAACTTACTTTTCGGCAACAGCAGCAATTGCAGCAGTATGATGAATAGCACTCCGTCCTCTTTTCCGTCGCCTAGTCCTTTTCCTTGAGTAAGAAGAGAGTAACACTCCTTTACGGGCATCTATCCTCTTCTTCGAGTCTTTGGCCAGCGTCCGTACCGCCAGCGAGGTGGGATCGAAGCTGAAGGTAGAATCGTCTCGGTGCTCGTTCAAGTCCTTTTTACGCTCCTGTAAAGTTATGCGCTCCTGGTAGTAAAAGTACAGTATAAAGCCAATTACATTCTTTGAGTGCGACTATAATGACACAGCACGTCCCGTCTATTAAAAGACTATAAAACTCTTGTAAAGTTAAGTCCTAGTAGGCCTGAAGTTATAGGGTATTTTATCGTGTCAGATAATGACACTAATGGGCTTGAATATCGGCCTACTAAATGTTTATTATTCTGGCAATGCTTATTTGCTGCTTTTGATTATGAAAAAAAGGAGTCTTCCAGAATTATTTTAGAAAAACTTATTGTTTATTGTTTTGTGATTTCCCGTGACCCGTATGTACGAAAACTCATTTTAATGTTGCTTACAAACTATAATTAAGTCTATGACTATAATTAATTTAAACCTAAGCAATAGTGTCTGTAATTTCCAGCGTAGTTCAATCAATTTCCACCAGTCACGTAACTCCAAAATCAGACTTAGTTTAAAGTTTGCAATGCGTTTACAAAGCGGGCGATGCATGGCTGCTTCTTAAACGTTATTAACTTGATGGAATAGGGTTGCCAGGATCTAGAAACTTCTACGATTCTATCTTTAGTACTCGACGAGACTACTTTAAGAAGGTTACTCATGAATCTGAAACATAACATGTTATGTTTCAGATTCATTGCTACACGGCTAAGTGAGTACTAAGTACTCAGCCATTTCTCTTACAACTTTCTTTGAGATGAGGTTGCAGTTAATTGGAGGAATTAAACATAGCATACTTTCTGTTCCCCAGTAGAAAATGGGTATTATTTTTAACAGGTCCATAAAAAGTTAAGGCCGCCGTATTTTACCGACGTTACACCAGTTTATAAAACGGCTTTGTTTACTAAATTGGGTATTTTGTGGATTGACGGTTTTCATGAAAATTTAGTATTTACTCGTAGGGTGTTTCGGAGGCAATAAATCGATCTAGCTACAATTCATTTTTGAAACTTTCGTTTTGTCTGTGTTTTCAGGCAACGAAAAAAGATCAAAGCTGGGTCCATCCAGGTACTGATAAAACTTAGTGAAGTAATACATATTTCTTTACTCTACTTAAACTGAAATTATTTTATGTTCTCGCTTTGTCGCTCTCAGTGGCTTTGCACGCGTTGGACCCGAACAAATATATGCCTAGGTCCTATTCGAAAGTCTGGGACATCTTTGTATCTTTCGTCAAAATAAAGTACGATTAACCACGATTAAAAAATTGGTTTAAACGTGAAATCTTCACAGACCGACAAACTACTTTCGAATTTATAAAATTAGTAGAGATAAATCGTAATAAAATAATTAACTTTTCTAATTATTTGTTACACAGTTTATTAACAAACTAATTAACACAGATAAGACAACCCCGTGCAGGTATTTCCAACTTATTCACAATTAATAGTTCCTGAACTAGGCGCCTTGTCCTGTCGTTGACATCAGTCGTTGCATCTAGAAGGAAGTTCATGCCAGAACTTGAAAAGTAGTGTATCCTGTTTAGTCGAAAGTGGGACGCGAGCCTATCTTTAGCAACACAAAACGACAAAACGGGTTCACGACTGTACCTCAAGAACTTTAGACAGAGCTCATCTCCCTCTAGTCTCATTACTTATCTATGATCATACTCTTGTTTTTTACATAAAGATCTGAAATAAATTATCTCTCCCTGAGATACAGTCGTGATTATATTTCATTTATCTTTATTCATTTACTTACTTCTTGCGTAATTTGCGACTCCTCTTCATAGCTGAGCGCCACTACGGCCAGCATCAGGTTGATGAGGTAGAACGACCCGAAGAACACCACCACGGTGAAGAATGACACTGACATCGGCCCGCACGATGACAGCACCTGTTAAAACACAAAAAAAAAACACTATAAACTGTTGACCTACCATGATTTGTCCTAATCCTAATGAACTGTCTGTACGTGTAGCGTGTAATATATAAAAACTTGTCACAGTGCCCGTGCAGTATAGATGAAGTACGTACACACATCTACCTTAATTTTGTACTGAATAACAAACAGAAGAGAAGAAAAGAAAAGGCAGTAAAACATATTATAAAAGAAAAACATATACGAGTATAAGTAAAAAATATTATAGTAATGAATGACACATAATAATTATGATGTATAAAACAAAATTAAGTTTGAATTTGGGTTGCCTGATTTTGTAAGGAAACTGCACAACATTGGAATCACCACATTAAACTTATTTATTACTTAGTATTATAAAACAAGCTGGCTTTTATACCTGACCGCACAAACACCCAAGTGTCAATAAATTCCACGTTGAATTCTCTTACTTCTCTCTTGTACGCGAATTTAAATACTTCACTTGTTGCTTTGACTTTTCTAAGCTGGTAGAAAGAGCATGAAATCCAGTACTAGCTAATTTATATTCTACTGCGATTTAGATAATTGTTTAGTCTAGACAGCTTGTTTAAATAGAATGAATGAAATTGTTTAGCTAAAGCATCTCGTAGCGGTTCGTAGCACTCGTAGTTACTGTGCTACGAAGCTACGACATTGTCTCTACAAATAAAAAATGAATGATGTTATGAAGTTTAGATTGAGCCATTGAATCAGAAATGTAAGATATTGAGAAACTTCTGACTTCAATCTGAAGGTATCTCTATAAAGGAGTGAATAAACTTTTACAATCTACATTTCAATCTCATAAAGAATGTATGAGTTTATTCTAGGTGTAAAATTTACGCGAGTTTCACATGAGGCAAATGTTTACAAGTTATTACTAAGATTAGAGCTTGTATGTTTGTTCAGGCTACATAGTTTGCGGTTTTGGTGTAAGGTGTTTAGATGTTGGCTTATGTGATTGTACATAACTATTTCAGAGCGAGAGCTTGAGAGCTTAAAAATCTACACGAAATCTCGGTTTTAACATGCAAGGAATAAGGCCGATCGTTTTTTATACAATTCCGATTTTAATTTTGATATTATTTAGAAATAGCTTCTATATTATGTTCATAGTATGTTTATAGTGTCATATAGTAAGATAACTCATTGTTGAGTATTTGAATGAATGAAATGGGCGGTCTTATCGCTAAGAAGCGATCTCGAATTTGCTCAACTTAAACCACGTAATCTCTTACCGTTTAGGAATGTACATCAAACATTCACCAAACTATTTTATATCAAAACCAAGCTACCTTCAAGGGCTCTCTTGTGAGAATTAATTAAGGGACAGACAAACGGTCCAACATTATGTAGATACAGTTGGCTGAATATGTGACCGTCCAAAGATTTAGGGACTGTTCAAACTTATGGGAATTCCGCGCCGTATTTCAGTATTAGTGTCCTTTTCTACCGACAATGAAATAGAGAGTTGTCTTCGGTAATTTTTAATTTACTTTATGAAAGTAAATAAAAAACCTACTGCGTTAAAAAAGTTAAGTTTTTTTGTGCCATTTTACATTTCATTTTGCGTTCATAAAAGCAATTCATTACTAAATATACAAATATTTTTTAAATGATATATTTAAAGCGTATATCCTACGTCTAAATGTAAATTAAAAATCACACAAATAAAACCCTTGTAAAATAGTTCACCACTAATTTCGCCGACTGTACATTCCTTTATTCAAAGTTCATCCCAGACCCTTCGTAATAAAATTCTGGGAGACCAGACCCATTAGCAGTTGAAATATCTCGTCATATCCTTGACCATAATGAAGATTGGACCGATGCTGTAGATGGGAATAAATTGACGATAAGTGAGGATAAACTTAGCTTTTGTTAAGAATAATACAGATTTGTAGCAATTTGATTCCTTGATTGGAGAGAGCGAAAACTGTTGGGATGGAAAGTATCAGGGTCAGAGTGAGGGCAGTTATTTGGAGAATAAGGCGGCAGTAAGTTCGTTCCAAAAACTAGGTGTGCATAGGTTTTAAAATACTGGTTGTAAATAAAACAATTATCGATGGTCATACGTTGACACCTCGTATCTGCTTTATGTCAAACTTTACAGTAGAGAGAAAAAACTGTCTAAAATAAGTTATAGCTACTATATAAATGAAACAAAAATATAGTTGGTAGACAATTTGTTTATTTATTCTTCTGCTTATTTAGGCTTCTGCTATAAAGGCAACATAATATGTTGCCTTTATAGCAGAAGCCCATTTGTTATTGCAGAAAGTGATTGTGCGAAAGAAAGTCGTGTTATCGATAGCGCGAGTTTGACAGGCACTTCACTATGTTATACATGATTCATGATTCCGTATCGAGCGACTTTAGTAGAATAGTAGACCAAATCATCAAGATTTAATTGAATTAATTGAATAGACGATTTGATTTCTTAATTGATGAATATTTAGTAACCATTGAAAGGGTTCAATGGGTATCATATCCATCAGGGATGGGATTTGTGGGATAATAAGATTTACATTAAATTTGCATGCTATTACCAAGCCATACATGGGCTACTCCACGCACTAAATTATTCGCTACTCCACTAAATTACTAAAGTTGTCCGAAGTCATTAGTATCGTATTATGAACTCACCATATTATAAACATTCTCCCAGTAATCCAGAGTGATGAGTTGGAACGTCGTCAGCATGGACCACATGAAGTTGTCAAAGTTTGTGTACCCGTGGTTAGGGTTGGGCCCCACACACAGGCATGTGAAGTCCGGCGGGCAGTGCCGGGCCCCCGTGAGGTTCCCGCAGATTATAGGCACTTCTTCATCATCCACCATCCAGTGAGATGTGTCGTTGATCCACCTGGAAGAAAGTTTTTAATATAAGAATAAGAATATTTTGTTCATATCTTCGAAGATTGTCATCAGATCTTTTTTTATTGTAACTCCCTTGGAAGTATTCCTATCAAATTAAAAAATAATAATACAAAAGCGGTTCACTATTTATTTGACGGTATAATCAGTGAACAGACATTAAATAGGTTGTCTATAGGTCCGAAGATCCTCGTCAGGTCCTCAATATTTAAGGAACTAAATCGGGGGTATGGGGTATAGGTACAAGCTAAAGTACAGAGGTACTTACGAAAACCAAATATCCTCAGTGAAGTTTTCTCCCGGCGGCAACACGAGGTTCATAACACACTTGTTCCTCAACTCCCCCATGTAGACCTGGAGAGCGAACAACGCGAACACCATCAGACAGAAGATGGTCAGGGTCATGACCTCGGCCAGCTGTTTGAAGGAGTGTAGCAGCGCGTTGATGATGGTTTTCAGACCTGCAAACAAAAGTTAAGAGTTATGTTAGGCTTACTAGCGATTTAGTTTAGGTCCTACAATGAACTGCTTTTGACGTAAGTTAAGGCGCTGACGTAAAGTTTGGACAGTGACCACCAAGATGTTAAAGATATTTAGTATGTTAAGACAAGTCCAACACCTGTGCTTTGACAGATATGACAAAATTTTCCAAAAGCATTTCATATAAGTGAAAATTTACAAGCCTATTGCGACGTATAAAACATAATCAGAGTAGAAAGTAACGCAAAAAAAGTGTAACAAGTTTTTATCCACACCAAAGTATGGTAGGCTTGTAAACCGCTTAGATCTTCAAGTATTCCAGATCCTTTGAAGATTTTTGAGAGAGTCGTCAAAGGCACGAGTATTTTTGGGTCGCGGGTAGTCGGTAAATTGCTAGAAATTATTTACTGTTCCAAAATGCTGGAATTTTTTGAATGTCTAAGCCTAATGTTTAAGATGAAATTGAAAAGCTAAGTGATTCTTCTGACTGAATCATAAAAACACGATCTAACTTTTCTTTTGACTATCAATCTGCAAAAGTCTGAAGTGTTTCACTTAGCTCACAATCTATCATCCACAGCCCTTAGGTACCCTCCCTACTCACTGATGAGTGTAGACCAGTTTTTTTAGGTAAATCTATTAAAACAATGTTTAAAATCGGTCTACAACTGACGCAAATTGGAATGTTTAAAAGAAATACTTAATAGTGGAACATAAAACCATTTTTGAAGTCAGTTCAAAAGTCTAAATTAACGTAATGGAGTAGGTATTTCATTTTACAATGAGAGTAACAAACCTTGTTGTTTTAAGATTGCACTCACATTTATTCGCAAAGTTGATGCATTACAATTTCACAACTCACAAGTTTGCATTGTGGAGCCCGCACGAACTTTTGAATGAAACGAGAAAAACTTTTAATAGTGCAGCTTTATAATGGCAGTCATCTTTACAATTAATTGCTTGGGTTTGTAAAATTAAAAGAAGTGTAGCATTAAGTACTACAGTCATATTGTATTAAATTTATTGCAATTGATGAAAAATTGTACCCTGAGAGATAGAGCGATCTTTTTATATGAGTTCACTCGAAGCTAAAACTTGCTTTGGATATTTATTTATTTGTATTATTATTTATTATACCGATTGAGTGTTGGCCAAATGGAGTTTTGCCTTGATTATGACTGTATAATATTGCTTCGCGGCCGGGCATTTTTCATTTCAAAAATATAGTCTGCGAATTAATAAACTAGGTATTTTAGAAAATAAGTAAAACAATATCAAGTTGAATTATTTTTATTACAGCTGCAGTAACCTCTCCGGAGTAAAGATATTTCCTCTGCTTAATGGTTTTCATGTCCCTGTCACTAATGGGATATAAAACTGAGATTGTGCTGAAAATGAGCAATTTACTGTTGTTTTATTGGAGCCATTATCGCGGTGGTTCACAGATTTCGTTTTTATTGATACTCATGAAGAGGTAACTTCAATTTTATGATCCTACTATGAAGTGGTTGAAGTATGTCTTAATGAAAAACCCTAAAAAGACGCTGTTAAAGAGGTAATGTTGAAAGTAGCCCATGAAACAAGTACATAAAGTTAAGCGACGTTCCGAGCTATTATAATATGGATGGGTGACCACAAACATTAAAAGCTGAGCACTTCCATGGTTTAGAGGGTACATTATCGTTTTCGACTTATGAACCAATTTATAATTGTGACAATGAAACACTGCCAAACTTTTTAAAGGAATTTGTGTATCACAAAAGTTCGTATGAAGGCATGTTTCCGAAGAATGTGCATAAAGTAGAGCCTTAGAAAGAATGCGCACATCGTAGCAGGGCCTACGACGTAGATGGTACTACGGCGTAGAAGCATCTACGGCGTAATTGATGTAAAAAAGTTGTTGCAAGGAATTTGCAAAAAATGTGTTTCAATCTATGTGGGGTAACTTTAAATTTTTGTTCTATTTGTCCTAGTTATTAAAATATTTATGCCATGTGGTACTTAGGATAAATAAAAAATCGGTCACCAGAGTTAGCCTCGTTAGATAGATAGATAGATTAACACTTTAATGCAAACCACATTTACATACAAATTACAGACACACAGATCATTTGAAGTGAAGTACAATGGACGGTCTTATCATGAGCGACTTCTTCCAGACAACCTTAGAACCGGATTTACAAGAAGGCAAAACTCTCGTTCATGAATACTATTTAAGTACTATTCATAGTGAAATCTTACCAGGCATGATAGAGACAGTCTTCAAAGCCCGCAGCACCCTGAAGGTCCTCAGTCCCGCGAGGTTCCCCACCTCCATGCCGATGGTGGCATACCCCGACGTGATCACCACAAAGTCCAGCCAATTCCACGGGTTCCGGAGGTACGTGTATTTGTTGAGGATGAACCCTTTGGCTATGCACTTTATTATCATCTCCGCGGTGTAGATCGCGAGGAATATGTACCTGCGGACAAAAGAAAAAAAAATTTAAACTATGTTTTTCTTTATAATGAATAAATAAATATCCTTGGACATTTCACACAGCGTCATCTAGGTCTCAAGCTAAGCTATTTAATGCTTGTGTTATGCTAACCAGATGACTGATACATAGATAATATAGGTACATATAAAACGAAAAAAAAGTTCAGAACACACGAAATTAGGCATAGGTTACCTAGTTTAGTGTTAGCTTAGTTTGCTAATTACAATCGACCATTAATCATTTTAATTAAATTAAATTATCGTCTAACATCGCACCGCAGGACCGCAGCAGATGAAAACGGCAACGGCTTTGAAATTAATTGACTGGTTTAATTAATTAATAGCACTAACTAGCCTTTGTGGCGCTAAGTTTTTGCAGAAAGGTATCTCATCTGTTTTACTTTTAAGTACTTCTTAAGTTACTCTATCATTAAGTAACTGCCTTTTAGCCGTTTAGTCCTGGACATTAAAAACAGAACAACTATAAAATCAACCAAATGGATCACTTTTCAACGTATGTGTACGTTACCTAACATGTACTTAAACTGATATAAGATTAAAACCATACTTAAGTAATAAATTTACGGGACTTGAACTTGTTTGTCTTCTCGGAAATATACAAATAAAAGGTAACACAAAATAAAGTCTAAGCAAATGTATTCATTTGCCTTTAGCTTGTTTGCAGTTATAGATATTTTTTGAATGTAGAAGTTATTACAGACAAAATAAAACCAATGTCATTTATTTTTTAATTTCACGTTACAATTACCTACTTGTATACTTGTATCGAATAATCTATTAATAGTGTATTATATAGCAATGAAAACAGCTGGTGAATTTATATAAATAAGGGTCAGAACATGGTCTGAATGTTTAGCACATGTTGATTATGTGAATATAGGTATGTAGGGTTGAAATGGATTGTAGTAGGGACATGATCTCATGGCATGTTTTATTCAATAGAAGCTGAGTGTTTGAGGTTTGCGCTACGGCATTATTTGACCCTAAGGCGACGTGACGCTTTGGAAATGAATTGCCTACAAATTTGGTGTTATATTACACAGACACTATAAAACAATGATCCTGCTGGGTTTTAGCCGGGTTTTTAGGCTGGGTTTTATGATTGTGACACTTATTTTATTGTTTATGATTGTGAAAATGATGTACAGTGTACCAGTTGTTCCTTCGAGCCGGATCCCGGTGCAAATACCCATATTCTAGCTTACGTCTCTGAAAAAGACAGTCTTATTTCAAATACAAAATTTCACTCCCGACCTCTGTTTTTTTGTTTATGATAGTGAAAATGTATAGTGCCAGTTGTTCCTTCGAGCCGGATCCCGGTGCAAATACCCCGACATGCGATGTCCTCATTAGGGCTCGTTCGATCCGGATAATGAGTTTTGCCTGCACCGCGTCCGCTCGGAATGTTCGCTTCTGTGTTTAAAATAAACTCCGCGGCTTAAATACGTAAACAGAGCTCTTGTTAAGCAACCATTGATTGCTTTACATTATGTGCTAACATTTATCACACTTTGTTGTCTTTAAAACGTAAAAATCTTTCCAAAAATCGATCTCTATTAGGTATACGAAACATTATATTAACTCAACGGAAAATTACTCACGCAAATATACTGTCTATAAATAGACAATAAATATAAATACTGTCTATAATATTACTTGAGTATTTTTACTTGAGTACCTAATTTGTGTCTTAAGCTCAATATGTGTCTTAAGAATAAATCAGAATAGTTTATTCGTTTGTAAGCTCTTGTAGTCGGATTTGAATAATTATTTCTACCCTTTTAATATTTAATTTCTTGAGGAAGTTTTGTGCCACCAGTTAGGTTATTTTTTTAATAAAATGGCGGTTGAAAACCCCCGCCATAACTAGTTTAAGATACAATTAACAAAAGTATACGTAATGCCAGAAATAAGTCCCCAATGTATAATCTCAAATTGATATTTAGTCTACGTAGTTATGTTAATGAGGAGGTACTTCTACAATTCTAAAACTTGTACAGCCACAACGGCAGTTTTGATAGTGCTATGTTCTGTGCGGTTTGCAACAATCCCGCGGTTTTGACACATGCACACAACGGATGCGGTTACAAACCATTCTCACAAACAATATCGTTTTCAGCTATTTAGATAGAAATTTAATTCAAATAATTATATTTAAATCCGATTATTCCGATTATTATATCAAGATACGATGTAGGCAATAGAATCACCTAGGTTATAAGACTGTCGATAAGATCCTTGATGTCCTACCGAAATAAACGTTTCTTTTCTTTCTTTCAAGATCACACGAACACAAAAGCAAGAAAACCACGATAATTATCTTCAAAGTGAGAGAGATTAGTTTAGGTCTAGAGTCTGTTTATAATATAAATATAGCCAAGAGGATAATTAGTGTTTTAAAACACATTTTTTGTATAAAATAATCGCAGTGTGCATTAATAGAGGTCAACGCTCTGGACTAATTATTAATGCCCGGTTCCTATAGCTTACGCGTGGCCGTAGGACTTTCGCCATAGCAACGTATTTGTCAAAAAGTTTCATACATTTTATATTGGTTAATTGCTCTTGCACTATCATAAAGTAGAAACCTTGCAATAACACCATCTAAGTGCAGAAGCTGAGCGTTGAAATAAAATCTAGTTAATTAAAAGTGTAAAAGATAATTGGAACAAAGAAAGACTCTTGCTGTACATGAAAAAACTAAGTTTAAGTTGAAAGCTCCGTTAATCAATGATTTAACTGATTCCAAGATGCTCCGATGGATATGGCCGAGAGCTCAGAATGTTTTGCGAACTTTTTATCATCTCTTTTCCTATTCCAGAAAAAACCTCTTACACAATTCTTCTTCTTCTTCTTCTCAGCATATATTTGCCCACTGCAGGGCGTATGCCTCTCCAATTTTTCTCCACTCTGTTCTATCACCGGTTTTTCTGGTCCAGCCTGTCCCGGCGTGAGCTCTGATATCATCAGACCATCGGGTAGGTGGTCTGCCAGCGTTTCTCTTTCCGAGCCGTGGTCTCCACTCTAGCACGGATTTGCTCCACCTGCCGTCTCCACGTCTAAACACATGTCCGGCCCAGGCCCACTTACACAATTACTACAGAACAAATATCAGCAGAACGTTTAGAGCTCGTAATGCGCATATAATTAGAACTATAAAACATACTACATTTTAGAAGACATTCGCAAACAGTATCCAGTTAATCTTAACCATTTATTACTAGCTATTTTCCTTGCGGGTCGTATCTAAGTGTTAACATCTTAATGGCTCGCCCTATCGCGGAAGTAAGTGATTTTGTTAGCAAGTGTACCCAGGGCTAGTACTCAAGCAAAAGTGAATTAGTGCTCATTGGGGAGCGACATCTAATTACCGAGACCGGTCCTCGGATAAAATGCTAGAATTATATTTAAAATTTGTGCTTTGGAGTAAAAATCTGGTTAAAAGCATCTGTAGCCATTTTTTGTTGCTGTTTAGACTTTATAAAGTCCTTATTTGACCTCACTAAAAATCTGTGTGATTTTTAAATAGAAACATTTCTTTATCTTTAATGTAAACTGTTTTTAAATAAAAACAAAATTAATGCTTATGAATGATTAAGGTTTAGTTATTTTCACGTAGAGTTGTGTTTTCGTAAATATTTACAGATGAAACAAAATATTTGTGGGTATAATAAACCCAACATAAGTATTTTATAAGATAAATTTCCACGTTTTATCAAAAACATCTTGTAGCAATCTTATACTCGTAAGATTAGATAGCGAAACTTATCTCTTCTGGTGTGCCTAGTTAAATAGATTTACGAAGCAAAACCAATATTGTGCTAAATGATACCGCCCCGACAAGTTCGTGGTTGCGACCGATAATAGAAGCTTAGTTTCATGAGCTCCCAATATCCTCAAATGAAACCAGACTATAATAAACTTTATATCCTACAGCTTAAAGCAGAAAATCAAGCAAGGAGATAGATTAATAAATTCAGAATACGAAGTCAGTGACTGTATAAACAAGATTTTGATTGGCTTTGGATTTTCAGATCTGAGAAAAGTTAACAAAGTTTACTTTGTAGAAGTGTCCGTTAATTTCAAGTGTTTTATGTAAAATATTTTGGATCTTTGATGTTTAGGGTTAGGGGCACATCTTGGGCTTCTGAGATCTTGTTAATTAAAAGGTAAGGAAATTTTCAAAAGGAGAGGCAAAATAGAAAAATATAAAATAGACTTTAATTTAGTACCTAACTATTTTCGAAAACTATTTTTACTGTTTCCATATTTCTTAATTAAAATCTGCATTTTCACATGTGCACTATTAATAGATAGGTACTTTCCAAACTTCTGTCGTCGTATCAGACTAGCTAATAGCTCAGAACAGTTCAAAGCACCTCTGACGTCATTTTGTCTAGACTTCAGCTCTCTAGATAAAATGTTTCGGGAACAAACGTAACTATTTATTCATTCAGTACCTTTCTCGTGAGAAAGACAAAGGAATAAGGTATTCCGAGCGAAAATTCACAGCTACTTCGTCAACAAGAAAACTTGAGAGCGCTTTAGGGTAAAGTTTAAGGACAGGGTTATTCTTGACACACGTCTCGATATTGATGCTAATTTCACTCGAATATGATGTTGATATAAATACTTGTATTGAAAATTTTTTAGTACTATCCTATCTCTATCGGTACTTACCCAGACTAATAGGAACATTGTATGAATGACTATAGTTCAACGCTGATAAAATGCTACGCGTATACATCTAAATAACTAGCTGTTACGGTACGCGCAGTACCGATGATATTTTATCGGTCCCTTTTACTCTACAAGCCAAAGACCATAACATCGTGCCAATAATCGCAGTTCATTTTATGTTTGTTAATCTTCCGAATTTCAGTTTCCAGCAACTTAAGCTTACCAAAAATTATTAGCACGATGTATCGCTTTCGGTTTGCAGAGTTGGAGAAACATACAAATAAGGAATATTTGTTTATAAATCCATAGGTTTCCATACCTATTACCTAGCTGTTACGCATGCTAACGATGCATTCCAAAGAAAATTAGTTGTTGGATTCGAGTTACGATTAAAATTGAATCGAGTTATAGTGGTAAGACCATAAAGTTTGGATTTGAAACAAAATGCTGGCAAGATTCAGGTATTCTCGGTGAAACGAGTGTTAACATCGGCCCAGTGTGAGTTTTCTCAGCTCAGTGTAAAACAATGTGTTTAACCAAACTGATACTTTATGGTATGTTTAACAGCAACTTAAGTTATGGTCGATTTGTTCTTTGTAGCGGTTTTGCGCATTCAGTTTTCATGTATGAAAAAGGAAAACATTGCGACTGAAAAAATCAGTTAGTTATTAGTTAGGTATGTGGTGTCGGTCTGCAATATGACATGTGCAAAATTGGTTTGTACATAAGTATTAAATCAGTCATCCATTTACCATCGTACAAGCATTCAGTTGCTTAGCCCGAGCTAAGAAACTCACATTTCACACAGCGTCATCTAGTCCCGAGACTAGATGACGCTGTGTGAAATGTGGAAGGATTTATTAATTATTCATTTGTTTGCTTTACACATACAGTAAATTTTACCATTTTACGTCCACATTCAATACTTATAATATTGATGTGAGTGTATTAATTGTGGTTAACTATGAAATACGCACCACAAGCAAAACCACAGATAGGCTTTTAAAAGTGGCCGTTAATCGTTATAAAAGATCGCGGTTATTTTAATCGATAAAAGCTACTGCTGAAATCGAAGCTTATTTGTCTAACAATCAAACCGTTTTGTTTCGATCAATCATACTCGTTTATTCCCCATTCAATCAAAGTCATCTCAATCTTTGTTTAACCCAATTTATTGATCAATTAGCTCGCAACTTCGTATCGCTAAAACATTTTGTATTAGTCCACACTCGTCATACAAAATACCGACAAAAACGTTAACGAAACGTTCTGTTAGCAGAAATATTACGATTTTTTACCATGTAAACCTGACAGCATGTAGGTATGTATTAGGTATGTAATGTAATATACTAAAGTCGTGATTCCATTGAATTTTTCGACTAACAACAATGTTGAAACCTTGTTGTAAAATTAAAAAAGCTTTACAATTACCAAATTGTTATTCGGGGCGAAACTGTATTTTTTATTTTATTCCAATAATTCCGGATGTAGGTACAAAATGTTTGAGTTCGCCGCACCATAATTCCAGGAATTCCGGTTTATTCCGGATCTTTGCTACAGAATAGACAATATTTTCTATTTCTGTGTTATCACTACTCACTACATAGTATAAAACAAAGTCGCTGTCGCTGTCTGTCCGTCCCTATGTAGGTATGCTTAAATCTTTAAGCCGTTTTTTAATTATTGATAGAATGATTCAAGAGGAAGGTTTTTAAGTATAATTATTGCATCCGTGTAAAGCCTAGGGAAAAAACTAGCGACCCGCTAGTTTTTTAATATTGTACCTACTTGAACATTTTATCTAACTATTATTATTTTTATAGTCGGTTTAGACACGTCTGGTGTAACATAGTTCCCAACAATCTACTTAATAAACGTTTCTAAAGATATTAAGTGGCCGTAAAGCTAAAAGCCATGCTAAGCACGGTCTAACTTTTAAGTGGATCTAGCCGGGCTGAGTATACCTAATGCTGGTCATAAAGTTATACCCCCCCGGACTGGCCACTTTAGTTAAATTATATTTATATTTCAAGGCTTCAAATCTCCGGGGGATATATTTGTAAGATACCTCCTTCTTTTTTGAGTCTGTAAGAAAGTATTTAAAACACATTCCCGTAGAAATAACACAATTTTATTAAAATGGGCGTTTCTACCTACCTATGTTTTTTTCTAGTCTATTTAAAATAATCAATCCGATATTTTACTTAATTTCTTGTTCGTTACAAATTGAATGGAACAAAAAACAATGAAAGGAACACAGAACAATTCCACACGATAGGAAAAGTCAGAATAAAAGAAAACTGATCGTGACTCTTCGTGCCGACCAAATTGGATTTCGTGGACTAACACAATCATACTGAAGGAAATTATCGTGTCGGCCAAATGACGGTAAAACTCTATGTGGTTATCCCTGGTGACGGATATTTAGGACGTCAGAACGTCATGAACGTAAGAACGAAATGAAAACTGTTTCTAATATTTAAACTAAATGGTTTTCATAGTTTGACCGTGGTCATGGCGCATGTGGCGAAATATCGGGAAACTCATCAATCTATAAATCATGGTAAATATTTTGTTTTAAGTGTTTATAATGTTCGTTTGTTTGTTTGTATGAGCAATTGGCCAATTCAGGTTACTAATATTTATTGTTTTCTTTATACTTAGTGTAAATAATTGAGATAATAAATGTTTTTGTATTTGTATTTGTATTTTTTTTTTTTTTTTTTTTTGGAATATAATAATATATAATTTCCAATCCTTTATTTATTGAGATAAGGAACAAATTTACAAAACAGACAGAAACAAAAAATACCTAAACTACTTAAAAACTAATTTAATAAAAATGAACTCTGTATTCTAACCTAATAAGTATTACCTAAAGATAGAATACAGAGTTCAGGTTACCGGCCGCAGGTAGGGTGCCCAAAAGGCTGGCAGCGTTACCTCGTTGAATGGCTAAACTTATCCTTTGTCCGAGGTATTTATAATTTTGTATTTATTTATTTATATTTTCGTGTCGATTATACAAGCGATCGTCAAACCGGACTGAAGTTTAATGAACGAAAATGGTTAATTTACTTGTGTTCGTGACTGTATTTAGCTGTTTAAACTCAAAACAACGAACAGGCCCGTGAAAATTAATCACTTTGTTTACAAAAACGTTATGATTTTGAAGTTTCCAAACGAGCAAAATGGAAGGTGCCTAATCAACAACACTCTTTCGTTGGCACGACGCCACTGCACCAATTATCCATATAAACAAAACAACTTTTAATACCAGTCACAACAAAGGTTTTGTTTGGCAAGACTACTACGATTTAGGTGTTTCGATCACAGTTTAATGAGAAGATCTATTTTTCATGGACTACAAGAGAGATGAGACAGCAGATTTTTTGGAAACATAAACAACACTGAGATACTTCTCTTTATACGTCAGGGGTCAAAAGAGCCAAGACACAGGCAGAAGCTATTTGCCCTTAAGCTTATTTTATCATTTTTACTTTATATTCAGTGTTTACCGCATTGCACCATAGGTCTAATGGCACCTGGATATAAAACGTACAGCACGATTGCTACGAGTATAAAGGTCGATTCACACATATCAGTGAGCTCACAGTCCCGGCACAGTACCGCATCAGTGATAATTATTCTTTCAAACATTCTCTATGGATGTATTCACACTTGTCAGTGTCAGTGTCGTCTCAGTACCGTCAGTGTCAGTGCCGGCACCGGCCATCACGGACGTGATCGGCGACGACGATATTTTATCACGGATCACTGAAGAGTGCCATCAAAACAATCGACGTCAACGCTAGTCTGAAGGGAACGTCGTGTACGAAGACCCGCAGAGAACTGTACTGTGCCGGGTATGTGTGAATTGAAGCACTGACGCACCACTGTAGCACGGATACGGAACTGTAACGGTACTGTGCCGGAACTGTGGGTTCACTGATATGTGTGAATCGACCTTGCTCAGTTCTGACGTTTTAACACGCTGTATATCAGAATATATCAGTATTCTAAATTCGTGGATTTCCGAGTTTGTAATAGACTTAAAAAGAGGGTAGACGGATTTGCCTGCTAGTTTATTTATAGGTAGATACATAAATACTAGAAGGTATATATTTTTTTAAATAGATACATTAAAAAACAGCGTACTAGGCTGAATAGTAATATGTTAATTAAAAGTAAAAGCAGCAAAATACCATTGTAGAGAGATATCATCTATTCAATGTAAATAAAAGTTTAATTGTGTTCGTTGGAAAGCGCATTAACTTGAAAAAGACGGGATCTTTTTTGTTTTATTATCGATTAGGTATACACTTGTTTGTATTCGACCTCTGTGGCGCAGTTGGGTGAACGCCCGGCTGAGACGCGGGGATTGCGGGTTCGATCCCCGCTACGGGACAAATGTTTGTATGTTCTGCAGATATTTGTTCTGTGTCTGGCTGTTATCTATCTATAATATGTATGTATTTACAAAAAAAAATGTATCTATGTATTATATCAGTCATCTGGTTACCATAACACAAGCATTAAGTTGCTTAGCTTGGGACTAGATAACGCTGTGTGAAATGTCCAAAGATATTTATTTTTTTTATTTTTTTATTTTATTACTCTGGCTTACTTATAAAGTTTAAAATGTTTTTTTTTCTTTAATTTATTTGAAAAACGCGAAGTTCGACAGCACAAGATACGTCGGAGCTGCTAATCTTTAAATGTTTTTGTAATTCAATCACATGTCGATAAAATAATCCTTAGTAATTTATTACTCATTAAACAGATCTCTGTCTCCTATCCTATCTACTAACTGCTAAATAAGCAAAGCAAAGCAATATACAAAGTAAATATTAATTTAGCGGTTGTTTATTTATCGTAAGGTTTGCTACACACAGACTATTTGCCACGCTGGCTCTAGCCGAAGGCATGAAATTGGATAATTTAATGACATGTCAATAACATAATCCTATTTAAACACACAAATCAAATCTTCGCCCCTATAAAGCTACTCTAATACTACAAAACAAGCAAGGCAATTTTTTTTATTAACCTTTCATGACCGATTGCTGGGAAAGGCAGTAAAATAATAGTTTATGCATAGTTTTTATGGTTATTAGTATTTCCCTTAGTAAATCAATATAGTACACATTTAGCAGTTGATTATTTTATCGGCACATCTATATTTATACTAAGGTTTCCTACACACGTACCTAGTCTGCTTGCCACGCTGTAGCCTGGTAGGCTCTCATATTTCCAATTCAAAGTATTAGGTAAAAATTGGTTTGCTTGCCGTATTAGCCGAGTGATTTAGTTGCTCTACTTTGATACCAACTTCATTTGTTAGGTGGTTTTTTTCAAGGTATCCTTTGACCACACCACAAGAAAAAAGATAATTATATGGTTAAAATATTATATTTAAATTACTTTTTAGATAAATTATAATTGACAATCATTTTAAATGTTATTCGTGATTCTTAAAAAAAGTAGAAACAGTTTCTTAAACAGTCGTATTTACAAGTAACATTTAAACTCAAGCCACTTAACAATACTCATGCAAAATTATAAATGATAAGTTAAAAATAGTAAGTTCACAATAGCCTGGCAACTTGTAGCTGTGGTTGTGGCAAGTGGCCACAGTAAGTGGCTCGTGTATGTGAGCCTTATTGAGTCTTGGCTCGCTGCCTACCCTAATCGATACTTGTTGATGGTAAATAACCAAAGATGGGTTTGCATTTTTACACAGCAACTTTTTCTTATTCTGTTTTATAATAATGAATTACCTGTATAGAATTAAACATTGTTTGTATGTACTTATGTGTATAATTTTCAATTGTGTACGTGACTGACTGAGTATTAGGTACCTATACATTGATTAAAGAACATAAGTAACACACACAACAATGATGAATTTTCCATTTTCTTTGTTGTTAAAAATATACTTTTGAGTAAAACAGAGTGCACAAGTTTACTTATATCAAATGTATAACTACCTATATTTATACACCATATTATGTATGTAACTAAATGATAACAGATTAGGCAGCTGTTTATAGTCAATAAGTCCATTAACATAGCAGAGTTAGTCACAAAAGCCGAACTCAAAAGTTTTTTGGCGCATGTCCGTTTGCAAGCATTCATATTTTGCAAAGAGCCTCCATATATCTACAGGTCAGTTCCTCGTCGATGTCGGAGCCTGTTTGTTTTGGAATAGCAACCGCCACTGAAGAATCAATACCTGTTGATAAGGGTATAGCGAGCACGGATACCGCAATGCCTACAAAGAGATACGAGTACCTGCTCTAGAGTAACTTTAGACCGGAGGGTTTTAAAAATAAATGTTTTATTGGCAGGTAGATAATTATTTGGATGTATTTTAAAGTTTCAGCGAGGGTGTCAATTTGCGCTAATCGACGGAGGTGTTCGGCATCAAATCGCAGGTCAGCTTTTGTTGGTGGAAACTGAATTTGGAAGCTGAACTGCGATGATTATCACGATGCATCGTTTTTGGCCCCTATTTAATCTGTCTTTGCTTTAGCTTTCTGTGGGTAGATATTTTAGATTACTTCCGTACAAAATGTGTCAAATGTTATAGAGACTAGTAAGTGGGCTACCTTTGTTGTATGGTTTTTGCTTCCTTTCAGAACCGCAACTTTTATAAATCGTGGGAATTTTAGTAAATGTGCGATTAAGAGCACTTTGTTTTATTGTCTATTGTCACTATTGTTTAAAGAACAATATAATGCCCATAATTAAAATTAAGTCATACTAGTTCCGTATGGGTTTTACCGTCGAATGTTATTGTCTTCGGGTGGAACTAGAACATTCGCACGCAGGTATGCTAACTTCAGAAAAAACTTTGGGCAATTTACGACAAGTTTTAATTTTTAAATCTTGAAACTGATCAAACTTAAATGGGTGCGCTACGAGAATCTAAATCTGCCTTCTTTAATGCTAGCTATTTTTATTGAGCTGAAAAAAAAGAATATGTAGGTACACTGTATGTTTTTCTTATTATTCCGTCAATACTAGGCCGATTTTGAAAAACCAAATTTTTTTTAAAAACCCATTCCCATAGCCACTCCTACTAAAAAAAAAAATTGACGTTGAAAAACTTACAACCAATAAAAAGTACGTACAATAAAAAATACAGTCAAATTTTATAGGTTTTTTTTGTTAAAGTCCTAAAAAGGCAAAAATCACAGGAAGAGAGTCCCTATATTGAGACTGGTTGCTAAGCCGTCTGTCGCATTTCTTGTAAAATAGGTACGTATACACATATTTGGAAGCAGTGCATTAGGTCTTGCTCTTTTGAAATACAGTTCAGATTTGAATAATCGATGTTCAAAGACGCCTTTACTTAAATCGTGTTCCGCATAATCTAAGATGCTTCAGTTATATATTGCTACTTCATAGAATTTGCCACAAAAGTAAACCTTATCTAAGGCCTTTTAGAGATTCGTTTTCTTTCTCCTACTTTCCTTGAAAGATAGTCAAGATAAAACAATTTCGTAGATAAATTTATAGGTATTAGGTATTTAGAAAGGACGGCCCCATTTCGTATTCATTTTAGATTCGAACCCCAAATCAATTCGGTTCCGAAAAGTAAAGATTGGATTAATCAAATCAACTAAACTCCCTTCATGTTTCTATACCTATCTATTTATTTATTTACTAGAAACAATTACATCTGTTTTGATTACGGCTGTTGTCTACCTGGCTATAAAAACAATGCCATTTTCTCTACAAATATCAGCATTTATTCCGAATCCCAGCGAATTCTCAGAAGTGTGAGACTGCGTTCGACATCTCTATGATTTCCTACCACCTACGAGTGTGTGAATAAGAACTGCTTTTGTTATCAAGTACAGAAGTGATATTTGGCAAGTTAAAGTAAAGGCACGTAAATATCTATTTCTAGCAATGGCAAGTAACATATATATAATAAAAATAGACTCAAAAACGTAGGTAGGTATTTAGATATGATATAAATTAGAAGACTGTTTGCTAACTGAACCATTTTGTTGTTCTTTACGTTTTTTTGAACAATTTCGACTGGTAATTTGAACTAAACAAAACAATACGCGGAAACACGTTGTAAATTAGTAGTACTACGTACTACGGAGAAAAAATAGCGTTTTTTTAGTATTATATTTTCAAAAGTACAATTAATTTAATTTCTTATATTTTCAACAAGATGTCTAGCATCCTGCATTCCATCAGCGTATCAACAATCCACCTCCATAGGTTCATTCATATTTTACAACAAAATAAATTAAAAACTACAGTTCAACACCCGGAATTTCATTTCCTGTTCCTAGCCTAGTAGAAGATGCAAAGGGACGGATACTTCGCATGCCGCATGCAAAGCGTTCCCAGGATCTTTGGTTACTTCAATGTGCGGACATTGTTCACATATTACACTGGTTTCCTTATATTTAGCATACTGAACACAGGACATAGAAGTCTCAAAGCGACTCTTACAAGTTTATTTAAACTTAAAGAAAGGGTTCCCAACCTATTTATTTACTACTTGTTTTAAATTAATAAATGATTTTAGATTTTGATAACCTGTGGCATAATTTGTTGCCTGACAATTTATAACTTGGTCTGAGTCGCGTCGAGTCCAGTCTTTTTGGATTCCATTTCCTTTAGATTTAGGGTAGCATTCAAATCTTATCAATCCTGGTTCTGAATCTTAAATTATCATTTTCATTTTAGACAATAATATTAGGTGAAAGTTTCTGTGTAAAGTTAATACGTTTTACGCTCAAACGAACGGCCGGACTATGAAATTTGGTACCAGGATAACTCATATTCTGGACATAGTACTTCTTTGATCCCGTACCATCAAAAAAAACTTTAGTAGGTAAATACTCACTCGCCCATATTCATCGATAACGTGGTTGGAAACCAGCGGATGACGCGAAGTATCGTTATAAAGAGGAGGCCTATACCAAACAGTGGCTGTAAATGGGCTGAAATTATAATGATAACAAAATAAGTACTCACTCAGCCTCTTCGATCGTCTCCGACATGGCGAGGAAGACACAATTGAGCAGGATAGTTGCCATGACGAAGTAATCGAAGTACTGATTGGTGGAGAGGTAGACGCAGGCGCGGCGGACGCCAGACCACGGCGAGTACCAAAACAGCGAGCGTGTCGCTGTAAATCGGTGGATGTAGTTCTTACGAAACCGCTTCGACACCACGCAGAACGTCTGGAACAGAAAGACACTATGTTATATTAAATGAAGTATAATAAACATACATTTATTTATAGAAACTAAACTAATAGGTACATTTACTGTACAAATAGAATCAGTTGAGCCACTTAAGGACCGTTGCAAGACCGTACTTCCATTAACTCTACAGAGGGCCTAGACAACCGGCATTCGATACGAAGCGATTCGATTTCTACAATCGTCATGGCTCAAACGATATCGAAGTTCGATTGGTAGACAAAGTAACCTTTGTTTTGCGATCGCCTTGTCCATTCGACTGATCGCTTAATCCCGCGCTTAGTCTATGGTTATCGACATCAAACGTCAATTGTGTCATTCGAACGCTGAGCATTCGACCGGGAAGCGGAGAACGTTTGAAAAGTTTTGTGTCGTGTTGTGAAACAGTGAAACCAACGATATTTATGGAATTATTTATGCATGTTTTATATCTCGCTATATCTTCTTGTTTGCAGGTATTTGACCGTAATTTGCCCTAAAGTTGGAGTTTAAAGTTTAACCAGTGACGTCGTTAAGGGCCCCCGCAGACGGCCGACTTTTTGTAGGTGGAAAAATCGGTCGAAAAATAGAACGTACTGACAACAATAGCGCAACGCACACGACCTACAAAAAGTAGGTGAGAAAAAAGTAGGTGGCATTCCGACCGACCCGACACCGACTCCGAATGTGTAGGTCGTTTAGTGATGCGCTTATCGGAATAAGTGATAGAGCTTACTCCGCAAGTGGACTATTTACTCCGAATTTTATTTGCTTAGGTACCTAGGTACATTTCTGGTAGATAAGTAGGTTCAATCATTCATAATTATAATTTATTGTTATTGGATTAATAATAATAATATTACAAGTAGGTACTTACCTAACCATGTAATTTATTAAGTACTTATTGTAATTTAAAGTAATTTCAACGAATTCCGCGGGAATATCAGGATAAAAGTAGCCTATGTATAATAACATGTCATTAGTTACCTATATCCCAAAGTAGGTATACAATAGGTTTTGTAGTTTTTTCGTGAAAGAAAAATAACCATACATCCATACTCACAAACTTTCGATAAGTAAATTATAGTAGGAATTTTCGTAGGATTAATAGAAAGGATTATAACCGAAGTTTATTTCGGCTGCATTATAAGAAAAGAAAGCTAGGTAGTCTTATCTTCTACTATATTATCTACTTAATTATCTTCCTTTGCAAATCCACCGTTCTAGTATTTTTCGATGTTGTCCCCTCACTAGCCACCTACAAAGTGTTGGTCGTGTGCGTTGGAGTCGGTGACAAAGTAGGTGAAAAAATCGGTTGAAAAGGCGACCTACTTTTCCACCTACAAAAAGTCGGCCGTCTGCGGGGGCCCTAAATGGTCTCTACACGAGTGTACTGACTATCTCTAATTGTTTCAACATGAAGGGACGTGTTCATGTTATGTTTGAGACTTGTTCCTCAAATTATCTCGAGTTAAATGTTACATGAGGGATTAATGGCTTCGGGAGACATCCTTTAAAATAAAATAGATTAAGTGACGGCTTTGAAATATAACGAACGGCTTGGAAGATACAACCAACTAGGTATACTATTGTATTCATATATTGGTAACTTATGACAAATTTGAAGATGATGAGTAGGTAGGTACTATGGTACATAAGTACATAGCTTAATATTATTTAATGGGAAAACCAAACATATAAAGTAATATTTGTTTCTTTGGAATCTTTGTTTACTTATTGAAAATGCTCTAAGTAAGTATTCCGGCTTGCACAATGTACTAGTTTTGTTCTGGAGGTGCGCTGCTTCAGATTGGTAAACTTTTGCGCTAAACTACATTGTGAGAGTACTTGTGACCTGTATTATGATCCAAGAAATCAATTTAGAATTTTTATTACGTAAGCATCAAAATGTAAATCGGTCTGTTTACAATTACAATTAACCACCGATAAATATTGCAAAATCATTGGAAAAATTCTGGAAAGCTTTTTTTTCTTGGTGTTAGCCCAAACTGTCACTATACTATATCCCATACCATTTTAAAAAAATCCATCATTCTCCTGTTCTAACAAAATATATATTTTCGGGTGACTTGTAAACAAAAAACAACTCACCATTGTACAAAATCCGTAGTGAATTGAAATCCTCAAATGAATTTAAACAACAGAATTAATCTTATAACACGACCTTTAATAAAAACAAAACCTCTCTGAATGAATTCAATTCAGGTTTTCATAGTTACCAATTCATCCACTCAATTCGTATTAACGGGATTTCAATAAGATTTATTCCGAAAAGTAAACACATCGATCAAATAGTGGGAAGCACTCAGAATCACTATTAGGAGTTTTATTGACAGGGTTCAAGTTCACCAACAATTGAGCTGGTTATTTTAACCAGTTCATGTTTACAAGATTAGTGTGTTTATATTCTAACTAGCAGCACGTCCCGGCTTTGCACGGGTGTACTAATGAAACTACCAGGATAAATATAGCCCATAACCATCCCGACCAACGGTCCACACTATATACATATCGGTAAAAGAATTTTTGAAATCGGCTGAGTAGTTTAGAGTAGAGTAGTTACATTACCTCTTTATAATATTAGTACAGATCTCATTAACCAACAAGTAACAGATTTGATATTGATTTTAGTTAATATATGTTATATTATTATTAGGTTTACTGGTCCAATATGCTTTATGGGGTTAATCTTTTTAGGGTTACTAAGACTCCGCCGTGCTCGTGAACAGTGATAGCTAGACAGTTGTTTTCACAATGATGTATTTCTGTTTCTACCCAGACTATAAACGGCCGGTTATCTGGTGAACATTTAGTACGGTGGAGTGACAACATAAAATCGTTGCAGACAGATTTCCAACGAAATATGTCATGGGATAATGGATCATCGTTGGGTTATAGCGTTATTTTGACAATTTGTATTTCATTTTTATTGGTTTACCCAAAATATAACAATTAATAAATACAATTTGTGTTTTTATTTGGATTCAATTGTAAAGTTAGGGGCAGTAAAGATGTACAGCCTAAGTACACTGACTCTTCGAATGACAAGTAGGTTTGACTCGTAGTAAAATTAAAACTAAATCCATATAGTTTATGAGACCTTTGAAAAGCTTGATTGAAAAAATCTTAGACAGTCGTTTAACAGCTAGTCTCAATAACCTATCTGTCTTTGGTTTTTACTTAATGTGTTTTTTCATACAAAAAATTACGAATTTCCGGCGACAGCAAGGAAAAATAAGTTTTTAAGACAGTCTGTCGACTCACGTGATTACTTATCCTTAATTCATTTGTAATTTGTTTCACTTATCCGTGTCAAAGACATTAAATATCGATTTTATTTATCATTTCTTACTCTAAAAACACAATCACACACTCTCTCACACATACTTAACACTAAATACACAAACACAGCGAGACGGATATAATAGGCTGCCGAGCTACGAGTACTTTAGGTTGCCTTTCCACGAGAGATATACTAAGCCACGTTGCTATAGATGTTGCTAAGGATGTAACATAGCACATCTCTGGTAGAAAAGCTCCCTGAACATGATTGGTGGATATCATACGCATTCAGATTCAGATTATTTATTGATAACAATAGTGTTGCATCTATAGCAAAGTAGCATAGCACATCTCGGTGCAAAGGTACCCTTAAATAGAAGTTTGTAAATTAGACGTGGCACGACGTGCTGTAGATTGACGCTTTGGGAGTTAAGACACCAACAGACTTCAGGATGAAGGTACGAGTATAAATGTTTTACATGTGGGATAAAATAAACACTACTACTAGTTCAGAGGACGAGTGAGACCCTCAAACATTTCAAGTGCAAATTTCTGGAGACGCAAACAAATGAGAGGTCGAAAAGGCAAAGGCGAGAACTGAACTGACCCCATTGGGAAAGGCGAGATGCCTCTATAAAGCACATATTACTTATTATAGTCGTTAAGCCATGACGGAGGCCTTTAAGCGGCCTAAAAACTCCGTCACCAGAGTTGGCCTCTTGCTCATACGAATGAACGATCTTATTGACTAAGTAGTTTCTGATTCTCGTTCTGTGCCATCAATATACAATGTATGTATCCATGTTTCATCTAAATCGATTTGCCCTTGAGCCGTGACACACAAACATAAAACCCTAACCAATTAACCATACCAATCCTAACTTACAAATCAATAAGTAGGAATTTGATTATAGAGCCAATAAATAAATAGTAGAAAGAGAGCCATAGAAAATATAATATAGGTATATGATCACGACTGTATCCCAGGGAGCGGTAGTTTTTTTTTTCAGATTGTTATGTAGTTCTTTAGATCCTTTGAATGTCTAATAGGGTAGTTAGAATGGTATGTCCAAAAACATAATATTTAGTACATGCCCACATTTTGGAGAAGTTAAATATCCATACGTGACAGGTTGCAAGCCTGTCGACGCAGCTAGAAAAGAGCCATAGTAATAAGAAAAATATGTGGCGGCACTAGTTTGAAACTTACAACCATCTTATGTGACGTTTTGTTCGCGTATGCTCGTTTACAACCAAACTAATTGCAGTAAAGTCTAGCATGTTCGTTTGGGCAGTGACAAGTTTAATTTAATACGTCGCTTGGGCCGTCCTGATGGCCCATTAAATCCGCAATGTGGTTACAACTTGGCTCATAAAATCAAATAATAGTTGAAGCTCTTTCTCAATAAAGATCTGTTCCACATAGAACGTTTGTGATTGGGAAACTAACTCCAATGCGGATTTGGATTCAATTTAGATTAGAAATGATCTTTAGAAAATATAATTTGGTAATCGCACACGCTGATGTAAAACGCGAACTACCTACAAATAATAAAGTACCATACCTACCTAACCACATGAAAATCTATAAAGTATATATAGCATTCTGTTGGAACGAAAATCTGTAAAAATTTGAATCTATAGACATGGTAGGTAAGGTACTAATCAAAAGTATGGCATTTGTAAAACCATTTTTTATATACCTACTTAGGTATCAAGCATACAATTTTTTAAGAAAAAGATTCATTTATTTATTTACAATTGAAAGTGACACAAGAAATGATAACGATGTTAAAATATAAATAAGTAGTATTAAGTAATCTTTTCCTTTAAAGTGACACATCCATACATTTATTATTGCATAATCTGTGGTGCCTGATGAAAATGGACGATACGACCTCAAAAGTTCGATACAGAATGGTCTTGTAGCGATGTCCTCAATAGCGGACGTGACGAGCCGATGAGATGATAGCCTTTTGGGTGAACCTTTGTCGACTTCATAATCTGACAAATGGCTAGTTGATACTCTTTCACAATTTAATTCTCTTAGCTCTTTTATCATTTATTTAATACGTTTTTAAGGCTGCGTTTTAACAAACACGCATCGCAATGTTTCCTCCTTCATTTTTGCAGGACTCTTAATTTGTCACTGAACGAAATTCGTCGACATCACGTTTGTTTGTTCGTAAGAGCAAGTGGCAAATTCTGCCGCCTTTCTCCAAATAACCATGTCCTAACGCGGTACGTCACGGCGCGATTGAAAAATTCTATGGATTTCAGTAAACAAAAGCTAGATAACGTGCAATCTCTTGTTTTGAATGTTGTCAAGAATCGAGCAGCTGGTGGTGAAATTATTAGGCTGTCTACAGTTTTACAAAAGGTTATTTATATACAAATCTGTACAAAGTCTATTGTGCAATTTCAAACTTGTAAGGTAAGCTTTCAAGTCACTGAAATAGAATATACCTACTTTAATATTCTAATAAAGTACCGCGCTTCTAAATTTCGACGCAGGTGGTGTCTGTCCATAAAGTTATAGGACTTAAATAAAATTATTCTGTTCTTTATGGGGATACCGAAAGGTGTTATAACATTTATACAAATTAACTTAATAGTTGTATTATGGGTTAATTGTCTCTAAAAACACCTTAAAAAAACTACACATATTTGAGTCCATAACTCGAGTTCATTAGACTCGATAATATTTTTTTAGGCTAATGATAATTAAACACAGTTGAAACTATCATTTTTTCTGCCAATAATTAGTGTCTATTATGAATATTTATTAAAAAACTGTTTATTTTACAGAGAACTACTTTTTTCTTTGTTTTAATAAATTATGCTCATTCTTTACATAAGAACCTGACTCCGAATGTAAGGAAAATAATTAAAAATCTAGAAAACCATAATATCTAAGCGTAAAGATCATCAAATCGTGAGAAATCGTAAATCAATTATAAGAACTGAGATGTCAATGCATGAGACCTTGTTTATGTCAATGGCCTGTGTTCTTAGCCTTAGTTCACAGACCCATGTATTTATAGAGGACCACTTGCACTAATCAAAGTTTAACCACTGGTTAAGGTAGACCCTCCAAGTCAATTGATGGATAATGCATTATAAAAAAAAACACTGTCTTTTTTGACTGTGTGGGACCGCTCTATCGTTAAGAACTCCCGCCACTACCAACCCAGTTATTCATAATGGTGTACCTAATGCTTCATTTCAATAAGACCTCTAGGATCGCATTGACATAGTCTTATAAGCTACGTTATATTGCCTGTTAACGCAACTCCCTACACCAGTGAATCAGTGAAAACAAATATTTTTAACTTATCGTTAAACTAACATTTGGTTAACTTCAGTCAGTGTTTGATGCAAGTGGTCCATACCGTGGTGTCTGTTGACAGTCAACGCTCAGTGTGCAATTTGAGCTCAAACTAAATAGATTGTGCCGTTTCTGTGTTTTGTAGTAGATAAATAAACCGGGTTAAAATATTTATTTTTGTGAAGATTTTTTGTCTGGTAAGTCTTTTCTTTAATTATTACCAATACAAAAATAGCAAGTTGCGATTATATTTGTAAAACCTACATTTGAATGAAATACCTAAAATGGTCGATACATGTGGGACTGACTAAGCCGCGGGTTTCCTCACGATGTTTTCCTTCAATGTTAGATAGAGCATTGATAGAGCTCGTGTTATGGTCTCAGTAAAATACCACTACAATACACCTTTGGGAGGAAGCGCTGGTCTATAGACCGCACCCAGCAGGGTCTTTTAAAGTCGTTTAGCTATAACTGAGGTCCGTAGCCTAAAACTCCGTTACCAGACCCGACTTGCTCTACAAACTTACTACCTATAGAAATCACGTAGTTCATCACATCTCCATTTACAAAGAACAATGACCACTTTGAATCCGGAAATCCACAATCCACGTTCTAAATCACAGCTCGCACAATGTCCGTACATTCCAACGCTCGATCCGCGGATTCATCACAGAAATCCCTTTGAGACCCTTGTGGATCCGATGATAGGATATTTGGAGTTTTTGTCCGGAACCCCTATTGACCTGCTGCTCGGTTATTTGTTCCGCTTTTTTTTAGTGCGACCATTCAATATGGAAGCATTCTTTGTTTAATTTTGATAAATTGAATAAACCTACATTTATGAATAGCTGCGTCCCGCTGTGTTACCCTCGGTGAAATGTTCCCGTTTCCGTGAAAAGACCGGGATCAAAATATTGTTAATATTAAATAATTTGTGAAATGGCTCAAGTAGTCTAGATGTTCTCAGTCATACAAATAACATTATCTACCTCTTTATAATATTAGTATAAAGTATATGATTTTCACAGGTCACTATGAAATTCTTAATTGTCCTCTGCATCATGATATCTGCTTCCATCGCTCAACCAGTCGTGAAGACTTGGACGCTGAACGAGCTGTCTTCAGCCATTGAGCGGCACACTAACGAGGCTATGGAGCCCTATTTAGTGGATGCCCTGAACAAAATCATGTATGCCCTCTTCACAGGGAGCAACCAGGTACTTCATAGAAATATAAATATTGTTTACTGCATTCACTCTTTTCGTATAGGTACTCGTAGGTATTGTATAGGATTCTACTTTGTGTATAGGTATTGAGAGGATTAGGCATTATTAGTTCTTTAAAAATTGGTAATCGACTACAGGATTTGACCCACTTCAATTTAGCTAACAAGGTTGAGACTGCAAGTATCGCTGCAGGTTATCGTATGAACTTAATAGGTCGTGTCTGTACAAATCCGGGTTTCCTATCACCGATGAATACATCATGATGTGCGAGACGCTATCGGCTGATGACTTCATTATGCGAGTAAATCAACGATGATATTTGTAAATATAAAAAGGTAAATATACCTTTTTATTTACTTAAATGTATTACAACTTGAGTGGGACATTCCGGGTCACTAACCTGCCTCGATACGTTTATTAAATCCACTAACTTAAGCATTTGGTTTTGATTTTTGCTCACGTAATACCATCTGATTATTGCATAAATACTGTACAAATGAAAGACTTTAAGTGGTAGGTATACAATATGCTGAAAGGCCAGAAGGAGTTAAGGCCCTTGCACATTTGCAGGATGTCCACGCAATCATACCGTCACCAACCGGTAACAAGACGTGGACGATGAAGCAACTGGAGACGGCTATAGAGGACCCTGACATCAACCCGACATACCAGCCTTTCATCGTCAGAGCTCTGCACCAACTTCATAACTTGGCTGATGCTGGGAAAAGTCAGGTAAGATTATAAAAATGATTTTTCCTTCTGCTTACCGCCAATCCTATCTTTGCTTTTGCTTACTGCTGGTAGATATTTGACATTACTTCCATGCAAATAAAAGATAGATAGATTGTTGAACCTTGTAGTACCAATACAGACATCTTGAAACCAATGAAGTTATGATTTAATTTAATAAATTTAGTATGAGTTTCTATTTGAAACGGATTAATACAAATAAAATTATTTCTTAAACTTTCGCGATCACAATTCATATTTTAGAACTAATTAAAATAAACGTCGGGATATAAATGAGGTAAATAACGCGATAAAAACCTGTGTATAATTAGTTCTAAAATATATATACAAATAAAGTTTGTAATTAGCAATTAATCAATTGATTAACATTATATTTTTAAATAAAACATTTAGTCAAATTTTGGTGTTTATGGCAAAACGAAAATGCGTATAAGAAACATCAAAATCCTAACTAGCTGTGTGGTTAAAGTGAACTAATTAATTATCGATTTCAACACCAATAAAACTATATGCAAGTTATTCAAGGCTAGTCTTCATGAAACTGATTAGCTTACACAATACGGCTAATTTGTCTCATCTACTTCGAAGGCTAAACAATGCACGGTTGATGAGTAACTGAATAGAGAGATCGTGGATGAAACAGTACGCAAATTGCAAAGCAAACGTGGACATTCAGACTATCAAACTAAGCTTTGTTAACTTGCTGATATTGTTGCGTCTGGGGCGATGTTTGGATAAATTAGATTATCCGGCGTCTATGCCTAAGTCTAATCGGATTAATTCATAGGAAAAACACGGTCACAATGGTTAAAACCGTTAGTTGTTGGCTGTCGTTTATTGATACATTGAATAGGTTTACAAGTATACCTAACTCACCCATATTATCTTAACAAGTACCTATAATCATTATTATAATCATACAAAAGTAAAAATGCCGTTCAGATATTTTTTACTAGGCAAAGTCAGCACATATTTTGTCTTTAGTAAATATAATACTGCCAAAAGTTTGTGACGCAATTGATTCTTCTTTATTCAGGACAGCATAGAAGTAGCCGTGCCTGCATTAGACATATCAGTGTGGACCAATAGCGACATCCAAGCAGCCAAGGCTGACCCTGCCACGAAGCCAGAACTACTACGATATCTGAAGAAAGCAGAGGATGAGATCCAAGAAGCCGTAAACGGAGGAGAAAAGAAGGTAGAGTTTTTATACAATTTTTTGGATTGATGCCCACTGGTCATGGTGATCGATCACAGGCGGTTATGAACGTGTAGGGCTTAATTAATATTGGCCAAGATCGTCGACGATCGAGTGTATGAATGGTGGCTTTGGTGGCAATCATGGCGCAGTCAATGACCGTGCATCATGGCCAGTGTGAAGAAGACCTTTTATACTCTTGATAAACATTCTTAAATTCTTAAATTCTTATTATTGTACACGTAAACAGATAAAATACAGTAACAAACTTATACTTAGAGGCAATGTACAACGGCGAGCTTAACCCTGAAAGAGTTTTCTTACAGCAAACCTGGGGTGGCAACATTTTTTGATCGTTCCCAAACTTTCACATAAAACTACCTACTTACATTTAATAGGTAATGCTTATTAAAACAATTTTGGATGTGGAACGTGACTTGCTAAAAATTGAAATAAAAAGGGTAAAATGGTGCTCCCACACTGCTGTTATATAATGTTAAGTAACGTTAGTAAACATTTGTTAGCTAACATTTAATCACAAAAGTTAAAAAATGTTTTCATGTTAGTAAATGTTAATTAACATTTTTGAACAAAATTTTGTTTGTAAACATTTTATACAGGTGACGGCGGGGTAGTAAACAGTAGTAAACACTTTCCATCAGTGTAGGAGCACTTATAACATATAACAGTTCCTAACAAAATGTAACAATTGACAACATTTGTTAGTAAATGTTTTAGTGTTCAAAAATGTTTATAAACATTTTGTAACAGCAGTGTGGGAGCACCAAAAGATAGTTGTCGGTTTTCTTTTGTTTCAAAGAGTGAAAAACAAAATCAACTGGTGTCGTTTATTCCAAGTAAAACGGATTAAGCTTGACGCATGCGTAAAACCGCTAAATAAATTGTAAAGTGATTGTGGGCCGACCTCAACAAGATTATTGATTTTTCTTATAAATTCTGTTTGTGGTTTTAAAACCAGCATAATTATTACAGGAAAAAGCAAAAGCTGTTTTGGTGACACCTGTTGGACTTGTCCCAGTGACCGACCCCGTTCCAGTGATCATCCCAAGAACAACGAACTAAGGAAATATAATGATAGAAGTTGTTGTTAATCTAGTATCAACTAAAATAAACAACTAGATAATTACAGTAGGTACATTATGGAATAAACTCTACATTGTACTGTAATGTATTTTTCTTGGTAAAGAATCCATAAAAAAAAAATCAGTTCACTACTGAAGGAACAATCAGTGCATGGAATAAGGAAAATTCTCCATTTATGAAGTAAAAAAAATACAGAACCCGTAAAACCTATCTGTACTAATTACTAATCTATACTAATATTATAAAGAGAAAAACTTTGTTTGTATGGTTGTAATGAATAGGCTCAAAAACTACTGGACCGATTTTAAAAATTCTTTTACCATTCGAAGGCTACATTATCCACGAGTGGCATAGGCTACTTTTTATCCCGATATTCCCTCGAGAACAGGACTTACGCGGGTGAAACCGCGAGGCGCAGCTAGTAATTTATAGAGGTAATGTTGGTTTGTTTGTTTGACGGAGGTAATCTCCGAAACTCCTCAGCCCATTTCAATCAAAAGCCCTTTCACCGATGTGTAGAGTGGACCGTCTGAATAGTTATAGGCTATAGCCTAAATTATATTTTATCCCGGTAGTTTCATTAGTACACTCGTGCAAAGCCGAGACGTGCAGCTAGTAGTTGGTAATAGACAGGTTTCTATCATGGATGACTGTTATGCCATCGGTAGGTATATATAATTATGAAAGTATGGTTATCTTTCAGTTTATTTCGCCAGTTGAGTATAGTGCTCTTTCAGATCAATTTGTGTTCACATTTTCTAGGCCATTGACCTGTCAGTGCATGTATGTAAATTGAATGCGGGAGCGATATGACCTGAAAATTATGGCATTGCACAGACTTGTCATTCAAAGCATGCATGCGGTATCAGCAAGCGGGCTTTTTCAGACCAATACCTACTGATAGCCTCCAAATAGAAAATGTACTAAATTATGCCTCTTTTCCATGCAGAGACCACAGACCTCCATTTGCCACGCGTAAGTCCCTTCCCGCGGGAATATCGGGATAAAAAGTAGCCTATGTCTCTCTCTCTCCATCCCTTCAACTATCACCACTTAAAAAATCACGTCAATTCGTCGCTCCGTTTTGCCATGAAAGACGGAGAAACAGACAGACACACACACTTTCGCATTTATAATATTAAGTATAGATAGATATATATAAGTAATAAGTGTGGATATACATACAATATTATGTTTTTTTATCGTATTACCACAGATTTCCACTTGTCGGGTCTCTTTGAAAGTTGTGAGCGCTAATCTCGGTTGTGGTACAGCGTGGATCATTTCACATCGCGAGGTAATAAATTAAGTAAATAGCTTATGTTTATTACTTACTTAGTTTTGAATATCATTATCAGCCTGACGACCTTTACAGGACAAAGACCTCTAAAACATTAAACTCTCGACCGAATTATTTTTCGCTACCAAATACAACTACATACTTACAATTGCTACCTGTTCACAATAACATCTAAAAAGAAATTCTATTGAACTTTTTAAAAACATTTAACACTATTTGTGTAGGAACTGTTTGACTCTGTAAATTAAAAGGCCGTACCTAAACTTTTCATGAAAGGATTTTAATTATACCTTTCCACCTGTGAATGCTAAATTATGTATTTCATCAGAACGTGCAGGCCGTAGAGTTTCAGCTGTAGCCGACTTCATTAAGTAAATAAAATATTTACACCCTACAAGAAAATTGTTTGGCACAGGGGCGGTCTAAGTGGTTTTATTTTAAAGCACTCTCCAATAAGGTTTTTATTGCAAGGTGGGCGTAAACGTGGACACTTTTTGTTACCGACACGGGAAATTAAAGTGTTCTTAGTAAACAGTTGGCGTTAAAAAAAGAATAGGAAAGTCTGAGGTATCGAAAAATGTTTGTAAAGTATGTTCTGGAGATATTTGTTCCATGTCTGGGTGAATATCTGCAGAACATACATACTTTACAAACAGGTTTCGTAAATATGTGTGAATTTATAAAAAAAATATAAGTTGTTTGTCAGTAGCTACCATCACACAAACATTTTGCTTAGTGATGATGACTTAAGATGGAAAAAACCCACATACAGACGACCCCTCCAGTTGCCACGATACTTCAGATTAATTCATACAAGTCGCAAGGAAGTGTTCAAAGATACCAACACAGAATTTCATTTGTTCACACGATATTGACTATCGTTCAATAATTGGAACATTCAATGAATATCGAATCATTCCCCAAAGCGCTGGGTTAGGGTGATCGGCAATAACTGGGGAGTTACAACATGCTCATGACGTCATTACTATAGCCTGAATACACATGCTGCTAAAAGAGCATGCTTTGTTTGCTACTACCTACTACTTAGATAAAATTATAAACTGGTTTTAAAAATACATTCTATGTTTCACTGTAGTTATATTTTTTTAATTTTATTATCTACTTACTCAATACTGGCATACTACTACTACGTAGCTCGTGTATTCCAGCCTTAATAATTACCTTTACTCAGTAGATGTTATGGTACGCACTAGTTGTGGTCTCATTCGTTACCCGCGTAATTTATTTATTTATTCAAAAAAATAATGTATGATGGCGTAAAGTAATAAAACCTTTTCCAAGAACTAACTATCAACGATAAGTGAGTTTAAAAAACAAAAAAAACAGTTACCTACGAACAGATTTCCTTTAAAATATAGCCACTAAGCAGATTTCTGTGTCACGACACAAAACTTTTTGGTAGAAGATTACCTACTTCATTGGTATGTTATTTAAACTGGTTATAAAAGAAACGGTAAAAGAATTTGTATTGATGTGTTAGGTTTACTATACTTCATTTCTTGAAACGAGCTAATAGAAACGTAAATAAACGCACGTTATTGGTCGTCGAAAATAATTGTTTATTCTCGTATTGGCTAGATTTGATAATTGACAATTGATTTGACAATCTAGCCTATGACGAGATAGAATGACGTTATTTTCAACGACCAATCACGTGGGTTTATTTTATCTGCCTATTAGCTCGTTTCAATAAATGAAGTATAGTTAGGTATTCAACGTTCATTCGTTTTATTTAAGCTCTTGCTGCACTTATCCGAAGTACTTAAGCTATTTTAGCTTTAAACAGAGGTATATTTAAAAGTTGCCAGTAAGATCTCAAAAAAATGTTTTGGCAAGCTTCCAAATCAACACCAAAGCCCGGGTCTCTTCATATGGATTAGCTACTTTTGTTTACTCGGATAAAGTAGAGAATGTTCTACATTATAGTCCATTGAAATGTTACAATTTGAGGGCCAAGTATTGCATTTGTTAGAGGACGCAATTTTATTATTGGGCCATGTGTGGGGGGTCAATAGAAGCTTAACTTCAAGTTTGTGGGGTCGCCACCCTTGTTTCCCGGCCGCCATCTTGAAAATAGTGGTAAACACGATATCTCAGAAACTATGCGTCTTACAAAAAAATTGTCAAGCTATCATTTGTAGTAAATTGTTTTGCCTACAAATGTTTCTACAACTTTTTGCCCTAAATCAAATATTTAAGAAGTTATAAGCAAAAAAGTGAGAAAATCTTTCTATTTTGCTCTATCACTTCACGCAAAAACGGCTGAACCGATTTGGTTGAAATTTGGTATATAGATAGGTGATACCTTGGATTAACATATAGGCTACGTTTTATCCGGTTTAAGTTATTGCGCCTCGCGGTTTCACCCGCGTAAGTCCCGTTCCCGCAGGAAAATCGGGATAAAAAGTAGCCTTTATGTTAATCCAGGATATCACCTATCACATACCAAATTTCAACCAAATCGGTCAAGCCGTTTTTGCGTGAAGTGATAGAGCAAAATAGAAAGATGTTCTCACTTTTTTGCTTATAACTTCTTAAATATTTGATTTAGGGCAAAAAGTTATAGAAACATATTTGTAGGCAAAACAATTTACTACAAATGATAGCTTGACAATTTTTTTGTAAGACGCATAGTTTCTGAGATATCGTGTTCACCACTATTTTCAAGATGGCGGCCGGGAAACAAGGGTGGCGACCCCACAAACTTGAGGTTAAGCTTCTATTGACCCCCCACACATGTCCCAATAATAAAATTGCGTCCTCTAATAAATGCAAAGCAAATGTAACATTTCAACGGACTAATTACGACTTCATGACTTTGGATTTTTTCTTTTTAGATTCTTTTTCTATTTGAGCTTGTGGTAAGCTTGTTTACTGTTTAGTCACCAGCTACAATATGTTTTGTTAAAATAAATGTGGTTAAATCTTGAAAGAGTTACGGAGTGTTTTTTTTTATTAAACGATATCATCAGATAACAATCAAGGTATTTGTATGCGTCTAACTATTTCATTTTATTATTATAATTAGGTATGTTTAACAAAGGATTAAGAAAACAATTTCTTTCGTTTGCGACAGCTATCATGAGCTATTTCTTAAATACCTCTGTAATAGTTTAATTTGGATAAGGGCCCCCGCAGACGGCAGACTTTTTGTAGGTCGAAAAATCGGTCATACCTACTGACAAAACGACTACTGCAAGGAAAAATATTGTAACTCACATTTTGGCCAAATTGAGTTAGAATCATATTCGTGCTGAGCGTATCTGAGCTCAATTTTTAAATGTGACTTTCGTATCTCTTTATTGTTAAACGAATAAAAACAAGATAAAGAGCAAAAAGTATTATTTTTATAAATATTTTCTAACGTTGTTGCTTATAACTTCTTTTTTAGTTGATTTATGGCAAAAAGTTATAGAAACATATTGGTAGGTAAAACAATTTGCTACAAATTATGTCTTGTCATTTTTTTTGTAAGACGCAAAGTTTAAGAGATTTCGCAAAATAAGAGTTTTCATCCCTTTTTTTCAAAATGGCGGCCGGGGAACAAGAGTGGCGACCCCACAAACTTGAGGTTAAGCTTTTATTGACCCCCCACACATGTCCTAAAAATAAAATTGCGTCCTCTTACAAATGCAAAGCTCATGGTAGTAACATTTCAATGAACTATTATGTAAAGTTACGAAAAATAATCTAGCCCATTCATAATAAGATAACAGTAACAAAATTGCAACATAATTTACAGTCATTATTAGACTTAAATGAATTTTTTGAAACCTTAACACGCTCCCCTAAAAAGTAGTGAAAAATGGGTTACAATGATTTTCCTTGTAGGCGCCAAAAAAGTCGGTGAGAAATAAAATCGGTGCATTCCGACTAGGGATGGGTCATACTTGTAAAATCGAGTACCAGGGCTTGCAAGTGCGTTTAAAAACCAGGGCTCAATACCTTCAAAGTATTTTAAGGGTCCGACTTTCTTCTTCATTCGGAGCGAGCGCGAGTGCGCCAAAAAGTCTTTTTCTACATAGCATTTTACCTGGAAATATCAATTCACGTATATTACGGCGTATTACGCCGTAATGCTTTTTATATGGATGAACAAAGAGATTATTATTCTTCAAAAGTATTTTTGGCTTGAAGTATTTTTAGCAAAAAAGTTTTTTCTGCAAAGCACACAATTATGATATGACAAAAGGGGTTTTAATTCTTTAATAGTATTTTTGAGATGGACCTTATTTTTTTAAAAGTATTTTTGACATTGACGTATTTTCTGCATAGGTACCTACCTACCTACTCAATTATGCTTTTTGAGTAAATGGAAACAAAGATCATTCTAAAGTGAATACCTACAACTAAGTCATAAAAATATGACTTTTAATTGGATAGATAGGTACCTATCTACTTACTTTTTGTTAATTACGTACATTCAATAAGTAATTTACTACAACCTTTTATAAAATTACGATTTTTATTTCAGAGTTTTTGATTTGACCGCGATTTTTCAATTAGCCAGGCTAAATTATTATGGAACTTACATACGTAAGTAGGTAACTAAATAAATAAATGGAAAATTGTTTAGAGGAATTACTCGCATACGTACTCACTCTTACCTACGGTCATCCCGTAGGTAGAAGTGAGTATGCGAGTATGCGTACTGTCCCCTCACTAGCACCGACAAGAGAGTCGGTGACAAAATTTTTCGTAGGTATGACCGATTTTTCGACCTACAAAAAGTCGGCCGTCTGCGGGGGCCCTAATTTAGAAAGAGAAGCGCAAAGAGTGTTTGGTTCACTTCTTAGCTAAGTTAAATTTTGATATAAAATAATAGCAAGACACTTCTCTGAACCGAATATTTATTTTTCCTTATTGTAAAGTTTTATAGTAAAATTCATTCGAAATGAATGAATTCTATAGAGAATTTACCCTCATTCTTCATAATTGTTGTACCTTACTTGTGAAATCGATGTTGAAGTTCAAGGCCGTTTATATTACGTAGGTTGTTATTTATACTTTATGTCTACCTTTGCTTTTAACCGCTATGTGCCCTAAAATATAAAATAAGTACTTAACGGTCATCCTTCCAAAGAGTTGTCTCGCTTGAATCTTTGTAGGTATCACTAGTTCACCGTACGTATTTAGAAGTGGAGAATGTATACAAAGGTGCTCATCGGTGCTTAAAACCGATAATTGATCTTAATCATCTAAAAATGCATTAAGAACCGAAAGAATAAGTCCACGTTAGAATAAAGTCGTAATCATTTTCATTTTATTTTTATTTAAAAAAAATTGTGACTGACCGTACAAAGTCTTCGTGCCAGGGTACAGCCTACAAAACAGTTACAACAGCCCTTGTGTTCCGCAATCTCGAATAATAGGAGGTACCTATTTCTCATTTTCCTGCAGCGAAATAAGTCCACTTACTTTCATCGGCCTACTTCGAAACTTTGAGATGATTAGTATAAGCTTGTTGTAAGTTTGAGGCTCTTTGCTCAAATTACAGTCTCTTTAGGCCGAAGGGTTGGAACCTCGACTCTCAATCTAAGAGTTGTGGATTAAAACTCAAGTAATATGGTATTTTTTTCAGTAGTGAAAGTTAAATTTTTATAACAAAACACGGAAATATAGAAGATATCAGGTGTGGGTTTGGAGAATGTTAAACAACCAGATCTGAGCGATTAAGGTTTTCTAAATAAACGAAACATCATCAATTATTTTCTTTATCTTTTATCCCCACTTTACGTGGAGTGCCGGCACAACATGAATTCTTCTTCCATCTCCCTCTATCAGACGTCCTCTCATTCGCGTCGCATTGAATCCTTTCTTACTCATGTCATCTCCCACGCAATCCATCCAGCGTTTCATATATTTACCGCTACGTCAAATTGAGTCTCTATGAATCGAAATAATGTCGTTATTTCCAAGATAGAGAGTAGAGCATAAAGTCCCATTTACAGGATGCCTGATTACAGGAGGTCTACAACTTTTTTAATGATCATTTAAATTTCATGACTAGTTCCAGATTTGCTGTAATACCATTTCCTTAATCACAAACAATTTTAAAGTAACTAAACACAAACAAAATTAAATACCAATGAACATTAAAATTTGCATAACGATTCCGCAAAGTTCAGTTGAGTTGTGAAGAAAATCTGCGTAATCATTTAACTTTGGGTTTTGTGGGATTGAATTTCTCTGATGAAAAAATCGGTCGGAATGATAAGGATTTTGGTAAAATTTACACAAAAAACATAAGTATTTATCGAAGTAGTACCTACTAGTTGTAGTATGATTAGTTGTTTATCTCTAATCAAGATTCTCTAGTACGTATTTTGACCACAAACGATTTCCAATCGGCCAGTAGTCTGCCAGACATCAATCTTTGGCCAAAGGCAGCGTCCAAATCATCCCCAAATTGCTCGTACAAGGATTACGACCCCCAGTTAACCCGATAGGTTTTGTACTGTCATCTCAAGTGGATCATAAAACTCACATTTGAAGGGTTAGCTCACAAAAAATGAAGATAGCATGAGTATCTATTTGAGGATTTTGGGTTTTATAATTCGGGTATCGTGTTTATTTCTAAAGTATTTAAATTTTAGTTTTTTTCAGTAACCAATTTAGTAGTCGTAAAAATTGAATGTAGTCTTAGATTTATCATTAGATTTGACGGACTATTTCGGGATTATAAACCTATATTTTTTGCATCAATGGATTTTTGTGCTGAAAAGTTTTTATGCGCTTTAATACGAGCATAAAACATCGTGAAGAAACCCGCGGCTAGTCAGTCCCACATGTATTGACCATTCTCTTTCCTGTGGATATGGCCGGCTAAGCTGAGAGGGTGGTGTAGGCAAAGATTGCCTTCTGACACTGTATAAATCATCTAGTATATGTAAAGGCCTGAGTTTTTTTTAAGGAAGATGGGTCAGACCCAGTTAAATAGTTCACATTTTTACTGAAAGCCTACCGAGATATCAAACGGTTTGTGGTCAAAGCGGCTGTAGGTGGCGGCTCATTACGCGCCTCCCCCTCCCCCCCCTAGCCCATGGGGAGAGGGGGGGTGAGGGGTGATGACGTCACCGTGTCGCAGTGCTGTTGCGCCGCGTATGTTGGTAAATATTTGTTTTCTTAACTTTTATGTAAGTCTTTTATACTAGGCTGTTTTAAGTATTTATGTGGGATTCTAAAATGTTTTTATGAAAAACTTTTTTCGCTAACCTGAATTATTTTACCTAAGTATAGATTACCTATACTAATACAAAATTACGTCGGTAAGTTTAGTAGATACATTGTACCTATATTGAGATATTCACATAAAATATTTTTGTCCATGCTTTATACGTTTTAATTTGGCCTTTATACTCGTACATTTCAATTGCATAAAATTAACATAAATATTATTTTATTACTGTTATAGGTACTGCATAGTGCAGACATAAATTTACTTGTTACAATTTTGCTGAAGAATAATTATATAAAATACTTATACTTTTACTTTCATTATCGATAAACACTTTGCAGAGTTCCTTGCCCAGTATTTCTAAAGAAAGCGACGTTGAAAATAGTAACTACCTAGCTATAAAAATAGAATCAAGGTGCTTAAATTTGTTCCTAGTTTTATTACTACGAATATATTCCTACCTACTCGAATTCACTCAATTGACCAAGCTCACTCATCACTCGCCGACAAGTGACCATACAAGTTTTCAGTACCGATATAACTTGTTTAAATCACGCACCCTTATCATCACAGGCATTTTCAAGTTCTGATAGAATACGAAATTTTAATTTCACTTCGGCTTCTGCTCTTCGAAATGAGTTTACAGAATACCTAGGTCTTCGGGCTATGTGTCTCAAACAGGAGATTATTATATTAAGATTATAAGATTATGTACACTTTATTTTTAAGATTGCACTCGATTCATAGAGGTAGAAAGAAGTTACTATCAGGTACATTTGAGGTACATTCCGTTCTTGTATAGCATATTCACTTCAGCAACACACTCGCCATTCTGACCCACGCCAAGACTTTATAATTTTATATTGGCCAAATTGAAGTTCAATTTCCGTTAGCTCTATAATTTGTAGCAGTCAGCGCTTAGGTAGAGTTGAGTCTAAAATATTTGTACAAAGCGTTTTGCACCCGCCACGAGGCTGTCCGAAACGAATTTATGATGAGAATAAATTTAGAGAATTCTGTGATGCAGCCTTAGTTATACCTAGGATCGTCAGTTTGTTTGAGCTAGTTAGCCTAGTCCACTGCCTTATCTCAAAAATGTCCTCCTGAACATAATATTTTACATAGTTGTTTTTTTTTGCGAAATAAAGCAATAATACTGAACAAAATACATTAAAACACACAGTATTATAGTGGCTACTCTATGAGCTTCTCAAAGGGTACCTACCTAGGTACCAACTTTGTTTTCTAACATCCTGAAATTATTAATTTACCGTCTTTCGAACCTCAACATTGTACCACAGTCGTGTTCCCTCCACTCGTCTTCGTACAAGTTGGCTGAGGCTTTACCCAATAGGCTCCTATATCAGTACCAAAGCAGTAAAATAAAGAATTTTCTTTATTAGATGATAAGTTTTACGGTTCATCTGATGGAATCGAGATACCTATTTGGTTTTCGCTTACTCATGAGTGTAGGAAAATATTCGCGCTCGCGTTATTATCGGCAAAGGATGCTTTGGGATATGGAAATTTGAATAGGCACGTGTACGTGTTCTTATTACCCGATATTTAATCTAAGGCGTAATCTATATAATAATCCTAGTACAAATAGCTTTGAGGATTAAGTTCTACCTAATATATCGGTTGAAAAAAGTTTATTAAATATTGACTATACCTTTCTACATAATTGTTATGTAGGAAGGTACCTTCGAGGCCATTATATATACGCATTCACAGAAATAATTCGCAAAAATGTCCAGCACAATAAAAATGTTACACAGTCGTATGTTACAGGCCGTAATATAAATATCCGGGTAGCGTTTTGAGTTATATGCCTGTATTTACGATTATTGGCGCTGTTTATAGCTATTGTGATCCTTCCTACTCGTTTAGGAATTTATGCGAGTTTCTTTTTAACAGCATCCCGCCAAAATGTTACCTTTGAATACTACAGCGAGTCTAGCATAATGCGCAACACGTAATCCTATTAAAGTTTTAAATGCGAAAGTTTGTGATTATGGATAGATGTGTGGATGGATTAATGTTTGTCACACACACTCAAACAGATTTGAATGAAATTTGGTACCACGATAGCTTATATCTTGGATTCACACATAGGCTGATAGTTGGGTTATTCCCATCTGACGGTTTGTTGCCGTAATTCTTTTCTTACCTTCTCTACACAAATACCTTGTACTCTACACAAATACCAGTATTAGACTGTTTCGTTTCTTGTTTTCAACTCTGTCGATACGAAAGTTAGGCCAGATAACATTTTTGAACAGCAAGATTAGGTTTTTATTGTTTGAATAAATTTCTTACTCGTACCACTGGTACCTCATCTTGAACATTGAAATCACTCCTTTTTTTCTTCGCCGCTTGGGGCGCCGCTAAAATCAAACACCAAAAAATAGCCAGAAGAAAAGAAGGAGTGATTTCAGTGTTCGAGATGAGGTATCTGTACTTATAATAATCTGTGCTCGTTGACGCTAAAAGGATTCACTATATTTTTTGTCAGTTTAGTATTTTAATGGCTCGGATAGCTGGCAGACTAGAAAATCTACGTCCACGGCTGCAATGCACTCCGCGATGGAAATCTACCAATTTGCCCGCAAAATGGGAACGTGGAACGCAAAGGTAGCGTTGGGGACGTGAGAATGCATTTTTTCGAGCCATTTGAAAGCAAACCGACCAATATCGGTGTATACTAACAGTTTTTCTATCAGGAAACGTAGAATTAAATTTATCGTAGCAATTTTAAAAGCGTTTTTTTGGTAAGATTTGTTTGTTTCAAAAAACAAACAAATCTTACCTCATTATAAAATTGGTAAGTATAAATTGAAAAAATGCGGTTAATTATGTAGATACAGTTTAGTTAGCAATTGCTTTATTTTTTGCGATTTATGTTGTGGGTATAATTCTAAATACCTATTTCTAAGTGTCCAACATACCTTAGGCGTTGCTTCATTGGGAATTAAATGGAAAGTGATTTTTTAAAAATTACGTAGGTATACTTAAAAAATTATATATATATTTAAAAATTATATAGATACTACATAATTGATCAGCATTCCATTATGCAAGCAAACTAAATAAATATCTTTCATTTTTGATATACTTAAATCATCTAGGTATAGATAAAGGGCAATATTTGTATATGGTCCGAAGAAGTAGCTGCTTTATTCATGAAATAACGGAAGCAATTACGAGGGGTAATTAATCACCTTGTTATGAGGTGGCAGTTCATTTGCCAAACTAAAGAGCTAACTGAGCCAACAGACCTGCGAGGGAAAAGGATATTCTGTTATGAAAATGTTATCCTACTTATTTTCTTTATTATGAGAAACAGTAGGTCTTTGCAAATTAAGTACTAAACGGCATTAAATCGCGGATCAGCTTTTGTTGGAGAAAACTGAATTCGGAAGTTTTTCAACATGAGCTGACCTGCCATGATTGTCATTGTGCATCATTTTAGGTTTAGGTATATAAAGTATCTAGAGGGGCTGGGTTGTAGGATATTACCACGACTTTCGATCCGAAGATTGATTGTTTGAAGCCCGGCCTCAATGAATTTTCGTTTTTGAAAAAGATATGCTACATTACGAGCTCTAAACATTGCAGGAAAATATCTTGAGGATTCCGGGCCATCAGTCCAACACGTATTGTTGATTTCCTGTGGATGTGATGTGATCGGTTAAGCAAGGGCGGATCCAGGGGGGGGGTCACGGGGGTCATGACCCCCCCCTGGGGCGAGCCCAGGACCTAGGCAGGCTATGTTTTTATATTTATGGTTTATATATTTTTAAGAGTCGTGCTCTCCTCTCTCCGTTCGCCTCATTCAAAGCTCGATTAGCAATGTTTTGGAATTTACTCCAGGAGTCCTTGTGACTGTTGAATGCAAAAATTATGTTTTTCCAGCAGAATGAGAACCTGACCTAGCTTGTTACTTTTATGTGAAAAATGATTCACTCGCGTCAAGTTGCGTCGTTTCTCGCAGATTAAAAACCGGTCATAGCAAAACCAACTGACACGTTTAAAAAATTTTGCTCGTTTCGCTTGCATCGATTCACACAGTTTAAGAACTTGCTAGTATCTAGCTACCTACGCTGCTTGTATCTAGTTCAGTTTTTATCGAGAATCAAACGCGTTTAACCTAAAAAAATTTGCGCTCGCTTCGCTCGCGCCGTTTTACTACGATAGGAGTCAGCCTTAAACAAAACAAAGAGACACGATGCTTTTGTCTTCAATAAAATTACTAGTTGCGGACTTGTCGTTTTTCGCATTATAAGAACCGGCTCTAAACAAAACGAAAGGCCACGACACGATGTTTTTATGGTAAAAAAATGTTGCTCGCTTCGCTCGCATCGTTTCGAGCAATATCAGAGCAGACCTGAACAAAACCACGTGCAACGTTGCAAAATAACGGTCGTCTTATCTCGCAGAACCGAACTAGATACCTTGATTTTAACATAAAAAAATTTTGCTCGCTCCGCTCGCATCGCAGGATAAGTAAGAACCGACCCTTAACATTACCATGTGCCTCGATGCTTTTATCTTCCAAAATGTTGTTCGCTTCGTTCGTAGCGTTAAAGTAAAGTAAAGTAAAGTAAATATTTAGTTTTGAGCAATATATGAGCCGACAAAACCAAGTGCAACGTTGCAACTTTTCGCTCGGGTCATTTTCCGCAGAATAAGAACCGAACTACCTATCTAGTTTTTTTTTGTTAAAAGTAACGTAAATATCTAACTACGTTGCTCTTAATTTAAAAAAATTTTGCTCGCTTTGCTCGCGTCATTTTTATCTGAATAAGAATCGGCCATTAACAATATCTAGTGCTACGCGATCTACAAAAAAAGTTAACTCGCTCTGCTCGCATCGTTTCTTACAAGATAAAAGGTACCTACATACCTAATTTTATCTTAAAAATATTACTCGCTTCGCTCGCGTTCTTTCTGCTAAAATAAGAATCGGCCCTAAACAAAACTAAAAAAAATGGCTTCGACTTTGTGACCCCCCCCTGAAGCCAAAGCTGGATCCGCCCTTGCGGTTAAGCTGTGGATGGTTTAAGGAACATGAGTAGCATAAGCTAGCTGAATCACATCCCAATCACTTCTGTAAGGCTCAACTCACACCAAGATGGAAGGGTAATTTATACTTTCATCACCATAAAGCTACAGATACACATGCTACTAAAAAGCATGCTTATTTGGTACTAGATAGTATGCTCATGTCAAAATAATTTCATTTCATATATTCACAAGCATGCTCTTTTCGTATACACGTGCTCATTGTATGCTACTAAGTAGCATCTGCTCAAAAATAGCATGCTTTCGTGCTACTTTCGAGCATGTGTATCTGTAGCTTAATACATAGTATCGCTTGAGAAACTTCAAACGCAGGTGACCACGAGTGACCGCAAGCGGCTTTTCAAAGCGCTTGAATACTATGAAATATAAGTAGTAAAATTCATAAAGTTTAAAATTGTCATGTAATTTTAAACAAAGACTTGCTTCGCTTCCATCTCTCTGTGAATTGACGCTAAGGAATAGAGGAACGCCAATCAACTACTTGAAAGTAAAAACTGCACAGTTCATTTACCATGATTATTATTTGCCAATCATTCTTTACACACAACATTACCTACTTTTGACAGTGCCTCTATCTAGCTAGCGGTTAGTTGATGAAGTAGGTTTTAAAATTGTTTAAACATTACTTTTACTCGCGTGTAAATTGGTAAGGTTATGGTTAAAACATACTGTCGTAATAGTAGATTACTACACGAGGAAGAAAGGCACAGATTCCGATGCACGAGATGGTTTATCGCGCGAGCGTCAGCGAGTGCGATAATAGTTCGAGTGCATCGAAGGGCCTTTCTTCCGAGGTATGTACTCTACTTTTCATTACGAATATGAGGAAATTACCAAAAATATTGACGTAAAATTTAAATTTCACACACAAAAATTAGCTGTCTCGCTTTTTTTTTTTAAATCTAGTTTAAAATTGACTAAAAGCAGCTAACGATGGCATGGCATAGCTGCGTTCCAGATTTAAAAAAAATACTGACTGGTAGTAGAATGGCTATAAAAGTAGTAGGCATTCTACCAGTAGTTTTTTTTTGATGATGAAATAATTTAAATAAATAAAATAAAATAAATAAATATAATATAATTAGTGATAGAGAAGCACAAATTCGTGCCAGAGAGACATAATATCTAGCATCTGATTGAGTTAGAAGAACTTTAACACTTAGCATGCATCGACATGCCACAAAAGAAATGTCAAAAATGAAGTTGACATTTGACAGTTATTTACTTTCCTGCCCTAGGGCAGGAAAGTACTTGTTTTCCCTAGGGACAGAACATGCTACTTTGAACCCTATAATCAGGCAACTTCGTGCGTACTTTCCGTGTATGAGTAATGAAAAATCTTTTTTCTGATGTACTCGTAGTGTTTGAAAACGGAAATAAATTTAAGCAGAAAACAAACACTGGTGAAAGTTCAGCATGGTTGGCTGAGCATGCTCGCACTCCTGTTTATTTCGTTTAAAACAAGCTTAAATACAATTGTAACTCAAATTTTAGGAAATTGTGTTTGTTAACTTCAAGTAAACATTTCGCGGGAATATTTTTGAATGTTAGGAGTCTAATTTAAACTATTTTTACCCGACTAAGCGAAATAAATAAGAATGGTTCGTTTTTTTAGCAGTCTATGAGTGTTTTTAGGCAGAATTTATCGTCTAGTAATTGTAATGCTTTAGTATTTAAAAACATGATATCTTATTTTCGCTCGCATCACCATCACATCAATCTGTCTAAAAATAGCATTTAGCTATTTCCAAATTTGTAGGTATAGGTATATTAAATACGCTAGTAAGGTTATTGAACCGCAAACAATGTCTCCACAAACTTTTCCATTTTAATATACCTACCTACCCAGCTAGTGACCGCAAGGATTTACCGGGACCCTTACCACATTATTCAAAATCATTTGTCATTTTAGTAACGGTCTACTGGGCGTAATAAGGTAGGTCCTCAAAACTAGCAGCTTATACAGCCTCTGCTAAGTTACATTTTAAAAATCGCTTTCTAGAAATAAAAGAAATGTAAAGAAAATGGCATTCGATGATTAAAAATCGAGCGAGTGTGAAATAAATATCTAAGGAATAGTGATAATATAATAAAATAGAATACATACCGAGAGAGTTCTATCATTAGGCTTAGGATATACTTAATGAAAAAAAATTACAACTAAGTAAACATTTCTATTTCACTAATTTTGCGGGTTCTATTCCCGGTTCAGGTATGGTAAGGTACTGGTACGGTACTCCATGTGGCATGGCTCTGGGAAGCCCTGTATGTAGCTACTCCCAAGATAAACCCTTAACAAAGAAACCGATATCTAATCGGGTTCACGGCTGATTTATTATTTATATCGTTGCGAACAGGAAACACTTCCCCGAGCTCTCAGAAATCAACTTTATTTCCACAAAAACATTCGCTAAGAAGATCTGTGTTAGGAAGATGAAAATGTTTCATCCAAATTGTTTTATGACTTATTTTGCACATAACCATATGACAAATGTTACGTTCTGTTTTTCTATCATTTTAGTTTGATGTGATATTTCTGATCGCGTTTTCGAATGTTTTTTGTCAAAAGTGATTATAGATTATTATTATTATAAATTTATGATAATTACTTGATTGCGTTTGCGATAAATAAACTTTTAAGAAACTATTTAGATAGCTTTGTAAAAGCGTCGATGTACTTGCAACCTGTCATGTACCTATATGAACTTTTGTGAAATGTAGAGGCCTGTATCAAATATGTCTGGACGTAGCTGTGACTACCACCATAGACATAGGTTTTACTAAATGCCTAAAGATTTAAGTATATGTCCACCGTACGAATAGCATACAGTCGTTATCATTTAACTTTATATTAAGTACTTTTTGTTTAATAAACAAGCTGTTTTAAAATAATTACCTATTCTTATTCAGTTTCGACTACATTTCCCAAACTTTAATTTAAATACCTATGCGCCTTGCACCAACTGAGATGACTGACTTATTCCAGGTTTCTTAAGCGAAATTAATTAAAATTTAGTTTATGTTGGCAGACATTTTAATTAAAGTCCAAAGCTGTTGAAATATTGCTTTTCAAGCTACTGCAATTGGGACTGGCGCTTTTAAAGTTGGGTATTACTTCGATATTAGATATGTAGATTTTAGGTGGGTACATTTTTCTTATTGTATTTGACAACAAAGTAAATGTGGTAGTTTTATTTCTTTAAATAAATGTCTTACAATAAGTATAAAAGCTTCTGTTTAGTTGTGCCTACGATGGCATCATTCTGAGATTTCACGAATAAAACTCATGGTAAAAATGTTGCAACAAAATTAGGTCTATATAGATTCATAAACTTTGACAAGTATAGTAATTAGAAGCTTCTGTTTGCGGTTCTGTTCAATTTTTTTTTGAAATTGTGATTAAGACACGCATATCTATTAAAAAAAAATATCACCTAATTTCGTTCTCTTATTATTAATATGACCATCATACAATTTGTTTTCAAGAATCTTATATTCCTTTGTAGATAACTCGTACTCCTCTGTGTATTTGTCAGATGTATTTCCAGATACACCATTGGTGCATGTCACCACTCCGCAGTACATAGTATTACTACGTGACTAGATGCAGTCATATTACAATTTTAGAATCAGTTTAGTGTAATGTATAAAGCAAAGTACGAAACAAAATGAAACCCAATAGCTGCTAAATCAAAATAGGTATATATATTCATAGGTAATAATAGGTTTTTTGACAAAATTAAAATAAATCTATATTAAGAAATAAAAGAAACATTTGATCTTTAGGTCATAGATGCAGAGACAGTGAAGCATATAAAGGACGTGCTCACTGCAGTCTGCATTGTATAGGGGCATATGTATATAATATTAAAAGAAGCGACTTGGCACACTTTTCCATTTTCCTCCTGGGTTTTACATTTTAAAACTCGGGACTTTGCTATCCGGGTATAATATTAAAATTAATTAAATAGTAAGTACCTAATAACATTTTAAACGGCAGTTTTATAAAAAGCTTTAGACAAATGCTTCCACGTTTATTTAGTGTTTTTACGAGTACTAAGACGGTGCAAAATGTGAGTAATGAATTGTATGGACGTGCCTCTACTTTAATCTTGAAACCTACTATAATTCAAGAGACTCTTGTAGGAATAATATGAAACAATTAATAAAAAACAATTCTTAATATGAAACAGGGGCGGGCAACCCCCAAGGTATTGCCAACACTGATGCTATATAAAATTAGTTTTCAGTCTCTCTTATTTGATGCCGTATTTCTTTTAAAATAATTATTTAAATATTAGATTTTCATGAACATTTTTCGATAGCGCTATTTATTATATTCCCGAAAAACACAAGGTCTGTGAAACGATTATCCGATTTATAACTTCTATCTTTGGTTATGCTTATCTTCTTTAAAACGAGAACAAAATTTAAGACATTTTCATCCAAAATTACACAGTTTTTTTATTCCCCACATCCGACACAGTTCCTTCGACCTTGGGTGAGGTCATTGCCATCCATTGCAGGTCTCGAATGCACTGCATCGCATGAAACATGCATGGCTCAGTAACGCCCTCTATGAGATAACATAGTCCCCGCTAGCTTGATTTTCCGTTGGTGTAGTTTTCATTACCTACCTTTATGTTAGCGTTGTTTCCTTTGAAGTCTGAACACAAATTTTTCATTTTTCATATTTTCATTTTCAAATTAATGAAACTGATTGGTATCACCATTTGTAATAACGAAATAAATAAATATTTTGAATATTTTGAAGAAAGTAGAAATATCTGTGCAATCAAGCTTTGAAATACTTCAGCAAAACACCTCGAATCTCAACCGAAATTAGCACTATATTTCGTTTGAGATGTGAAGTATTTCAATTGAAGTTCAGCACTCAGATTTATTAATATATTTTGGTTGTTTTAGATGAAATACCAAATCACTGAAATAAGTTGCTAACTTTGGTGACGGAGTGTAAAGTAACTTCTAAGAGCGTCGCACTTCACTCTCTTAAGCACACTATTTTAGTTATTCCTATCATGTTTTTATTATTTTTAGTTTTTTTAACTTTAGGTAGTGGGAAAAACTACAGAATTTAGGAAATACAAAAACAAAATTGAGAAAATTCCACAAAAATAAATAAACTTTCAAAGAATAGGTTTTATGTCGAACAATAAAAAGCAAGCACAATCGTCAGTTGAACAACAGAACAATAAAGAATGCCTAGCTGAATAATTTTATATTTCACAGCCATTATTCTATATAGAGGTATTCTATATAGAGGTATTTTATATAGGAGCTGGTATATCCCAAAAGACACGTCAAATTGTTCAAGAATTATATGGTTAAAAATATAATATAAACAAAGAAATATTTGTTCCACTATTAAAAATGTCTCTCAATGCAATACAAATCTAGTGATCAGTAAAACTAATTAAATCGAGTTAGTTAATCTTTTACACATCGTAACTCCGGAACAGATTCGAATCAAAGCAAAAAAAGTTGTAACACACAAATTGGAAAACTGGCGCCCAACGCGTTACAGACCATTTGGGAATAAAAATCGACATAATACCCAGTAGACACCTAATAAAGGCCATCGCTTTCAGATAACACATTAGATAAATTAAGATCTTATAACAATCCACGCCTCTTTACATTCGATCAATAACGACCAGATTAGTGACCCATGAACATTTCTGATTTGTCATGATTTGTCCGTGACCTTAAATGGAACAATAAGCGCTCACTTTCCCACTCCGGCACAACTCAGTGTGTATTAGAAGTCTTCTGCCTAATTAATCGATGAGAATAAAACACATGTTATTTTAATAAAACCCTTCCTCGTTAAACGATGCTTCGGGCGATGTTTTGACATGAAGCTAAAAATTGGATAATTCACGATCCATGTTAGCCCGTAACCAAATAACCCAAATTAGGACCGACATGAAACATTACACCGAATACCACAATGAAAACAAATGAAGCAATATCCTGCAATACAAAGCTTTTAAACTAGCTCTTTTATATCCGGGATTGGCAAATTGGTTTCGTGGAACGGCCGATAATAATTGAGGGCATTTGAGGGTACTTTTAGTGAAGTACCGGTCATTCAGCGGGTGGCGGTCACGCGATGCGGACGTGTCAGAACGCCGGATTTATTGTTTTTTTACGTGCTGTATAACTTTTATGACATCTTGATGTGCCTTGCAGACTCCAGTCGTTTAGTTTTGCTATAAAAATAATAACTAGATTTCAATATTTACACACACAAGTTTTAGATTAAGTAGCGAGCGTACTAAACTAGAAATTTTAATGTATGAATTATAGAAAAATAGGTAAGTACCTACTTAGATTGAAACGTGTTTTACTGCAACCTTTCTAGGCTTATCCATCCCTTAAATCATTTGGGGCCGCTAAATACCTCTGTAACTTCAACATCAACAAGTGTGTTGTGAATTTTAATTAAAAATTATTAGTGGACCCTCCCAAATGCCCAAACTTGCGCTTACCAAAACTGTCTAATTTGGGAATTATTGCGGGAAGGTAACGAATTGCGTGTTTGGCGAACCGCAGGTACAATCACGTTGATTTCGAATTAATTTCAGTTCGTTTGGTTTGTTTCCAATCGATTATTTAACATTATTTTTGCTAGAATCATACAGGGCTACTAGGTTAAACTTATTGAAAACATGAGCAATTATTGGTTATTTTGGTAGGTACGGTTTCGCCATTAATTTTGAGAAGCCGAGATGGGCCACAAGGTAGTCATAGTAAGACAAATCAAATGTCCTGTTGCTTACGGAATCTATAAATAACACAGTCAATTCAAATAAATTATGTCTAAAGACCGTTTGCAACGGTTCTTAGGTGGATCAACTGATTCTATTTGTATTTTGTACAGTTATGTAAATATGCATTAGTTTAGTTTCTGTAAATTAATATGATTGTGTCTTGTCTAAAGATCGCAAAGTTTAATTAAATTATACAATCAATTAATTTTATGCACGCTAATTTCCCAGATCGAGAATCCACTGACATAATCCACCGCCATTGTCTGCCAGTCGGAAATGTAACGCGCTATCACGAGCGTCCATCGCGGAGGGAACTTATCTATTCAACGGAGAATCTATTACATTCCTCAGTTCTCTCGCTCAACCACTTTTAAGATTCATTGTTATTTGAAGTAGTGGTTTCAACGCAGACGGATTGAATTCTGTGAAATATTGCGATAAGCTGCCGCCTTATTTTCCAAATAACTTATGTCACTACGTTGTTATTTTGAAAAATTCTATGGATGTCAGAAAACAAAAGCTAGATAACGTGCAATCTCTTACCGCGTCATGTTTTGAAAGTCGTCAAGAATCGAGTAGAAGGTCGATTTTTGACGTGCTACATCAAGACATGGTTATTTGGAGAAAAACGTGGCTGTTTGCGAACGAAATTTTCTGTTACATACGTCTCAGCGTAATCGCTTAGTTTTATTGAAACAGCGTGGCAACGAAACCATTTGGCTTAATAAAATTCGTGCATGTTTATTTAGTTAAATTAAAAGTTTACTTTTCAAGTGTTAGATGATTTATTAAATTTTATATGAGTTTACACTTCAGTTTCAGTTCTGAAAACTAAAGTTTAGGTTGCTGGCTGATAAAATATATACAATGTATGTATACATTGTAACACAGATAAATTAATAGTATTATTTTATCTGTGATTGTAAACACTTAACACGGACGGGATATCTACCAGTTTGACCGTGATCATGGCGCATGCAACTGTGTCGAAATATCGGGAGACTCATAAATCTAAAAATCATGGCAGTTATCAAGTTTTAAGTGTTTATGACGTTCATCATAATCGTTTGAAAAGATAAAATAAAAAAAGATAAAATGTATACATCACATCTGTGTATTGTTTTATCTATCCAAATATACGGGGATTTACATTAATTCTAAAATGATTTATACGGTGTCAAACCTATGCCTTGTGACATTGTTGAGATTTAGTAGACCGATTACAAATCACTGTTCCAGCTAAATCTGCTATCACAGGAAATCCCACAATAAACCGGCGAGCGGTGTCTGAGAGCGGAGTGGTTGTATGAGTCTCAGATCTCTAAATAAGGCCCTATATTTCGTGTTAAAGATAATAATTATTACGGTATTTATCAAATATTATAAAGAGGTTTTTGTTTGTTTGTTTGAATTAGGTAATCTCCGAAACTACTCAACCTATTAAGTACAAAAAACCTGTCACCGATTTATAGAATGGACTGTCAGGATGGTTATAGGCTATTTTTAATACCGGTAGTTTAATTAGTATACCCGTGCAAAGCCGGGAAGTGCTGCTATATAGTATAAATATTGTCTTATTGATACGATTAAGTCTTACGTTGAATAAAGAAACGATTTCTATTATGATAAGAGAACAGTGTTTTATATGTAACAATAAATGTTTCACTGAAAGAAATAATCGCAAAAGAACACAACTAAGTAACCTAATTACGAATATCTTGGTATAAAAGTTGGCACCTGAAGTTCCGCTGTGCCTTTGTAGCATTTCAATGAATTGTACTGTAAAGTTTCTACTGTAAGAAAGTAGAGCTAAAAATAAAAATAGCGGAAGACATTTTACGCCAAGGCAATAAATTGCAGTAACTATGTACCGTTTTCACATTTGGGTTCCGTTCTTTTCTTAGTACTTACAAAATAAAAAAAAATATCGAAGAAAATATAGACAGATAAGTATGTTCATATTATGAGCAAGTGGCCAACTCTAATGACGGAGTTTTTAGACCGCCTAAAGGCCTCGCCTCGTAGCTTCACGACTTTAAAAGCCTAGACCGATAAATTTAACGTGTCCTCCAAATCACGGAAGCGCTCAGTTGTTAAAGCCACTTGCGGCCAAGATACTTGTGTTAGAACGTTGCTAAACTTCAATAACCCAAAAGCTGATTTAATAAAATGATAAACATTGTGCAAAAAAAATTGTATAGGCATTTCTGAATATTTCCATATTTACCCCCACAGTCAGTAAATCATAAGAATTTTCATTTATAGAACAGCTTTGGTTACATATGGATTGATAACTTAAGGAGTGTTTTATTCATTTTTAAATACTTAGGATTTGTTTACTTTGTAAAAAAATTTGAATGATTTGTCTGACTGTGTGGCCACCGGCCAGCGCACGCGACCGCCTAGACACACTTATCTGAAAAACTATAGTCTCCCCGTACCCTAAGAATCGTTATCCTCTTTATAATTTTATAAATCTTGGTTTGAACAGAAAGTAGTTTTTCAAGCAAACTTCAAAGATTTTTATAAATGTATACAAGTTCAGCATATTGTTGGCTTGTTTGTTTAACTCTCACTAGATGTGGGTCACCGCCAATATGGCATTCTGAATACAACTAGTCGGTTAACTTGCAGCGGAAATTGGCCCATAAAACTGGAGGGATAAAGTTTCGTTTACGATGAATTATCTTATGTTTTTTTTTATTATAAGGTGTCTTAGGGTAAGATCGGACAAGGGGTAAGTCCGTACAAGTCGCATAACTACTAAATTTGGCGATATTTTACAATTATGGCAACATTGCCTTTTGTGCCATTTTGTTATGCACCCCCCTACATCCTGCGACTGACGCTAGGCCCAGCCGAACGCGAGTAATCATCGTTCTAGCAAAAGATGGGAAAAAAATGAAAAAGGAGACGATCCGATCTTTCACTTCAAACTTTCAACAAGCATTTTGGTAAGTAGTTTTCATGATTTTTGAAGTTTCGCGGCTTTATCGCTATGAGTGTAGTTAAATTTATTGATTAATATTATACATTCACGTCTAAGACGTTTGTAAACAGAGATCCGATCTTTAGCCTCGGAAATTTCAGTAGGTGAAGTTCGGACTATGATCATCCGGTCATTTTTTCGGTTTAATTTCCCCGTGAATTATTTAATGTATTTGCAAATTCCTATGTTAGTTGATCAACTTGTTCATTTTCTTACCATTTTTTACTAATTTTAATTGGTTAACTAGTTAAAAAGTCAGAGTTTCAGACATGCAGGGGTAAGATCGGCATAGAGGCAAAAATTTTTTACAAAATCCAAGCTAAAACTCAAAGTTGTGAAGGGATTCAATCCATTTTTTACTATGTTTTTACTAGGATAAGTCCGAATGTTTTCTAGTGATAGAGCTTATTCTATCTGTTCCAGGGGTGGTTTTATTAGATAGTCCGGTCTTACTCTCACACGGTCCGATCTTTCCCTGGCCATTTTGAAAAATTATGCTCTTTTCTATCATTCATAAAACATCGACCGTTGGGTTTACCTAAAAACTAAATATAAGAAATGAAACCTCTGTATTTTTGCATTTGTTGACACCCTATTGCGTTAGGAAAGAATAACCAGAGGCGATACAAAAAAATATTTTCAAACACTCGATTGGTTTTCTGAAAACTAGTCCGATCTTACCCTAAGACACCTTAACTATTTCGGCGTTGATTGCGTCTAGTCTTCATAATGTTTCGTTTGGCTCTTAGGCTCGTATTCAGAGTCTGCAGTCAGGTTTGTGTCTTCGCTCCTTCGATTTTTTTTACAGTTCTCGATATAACTTAGCGTTTTAACACCGCTTAAGGCACAATTCACGCCAATGACTACACTTTTTAAGCTAACGCGGCTTGAAATCATGTTTATAAATACTATCTTTAAGTAGTTAGATACATATAAGAATTGGTTGTTTTCATAAACATGTAATCTCGATCAGTAACATTATTGTTGCAAAACTTCCACGCATTATTATATGTTTATTCCCTAACAAAATAGTAACTACCAGAACCCTAAACAAGAAACATGAGATACGGAAAAAAATCCTCCAATTCATACAGGGTGCGACGTGAATAATGGCCGGGGCCTTTTCGTGAGGAAACTTGATTCCTTGCCGTGATAATGAAATGCTGATGCCGACGCAATTAGAAGGAGTTTGAAGTGTGTTTTGTTTGCACAATATTGTAAGAGTTTCAAGCTTAATCTTGTCGTTTTTATAATAGTCAATTAATTTTAATTCCAAATCGTCATTATCATCATCTTTAACATCTGTCCATGAGTTGCAAGGCCTCTATTCCTAATTTGATTGTAATATGTTGGTTTCATTTGGAATAAATAAATATTTTGAACTCTGAGCTAATTCAATATTTAAGACCTAAAGACGTTCTTCCTCGTCAGATTTGTCATAGATAAATATTGGCATTTCAGTATTCAAGCATCTTCTGTTGTCATTGAGATGGCTTTGGGAACATTTTGTATCTTTCATAAATTTTTCTCACACTTTTCTTCGGGACGAAGACAAATCCAACAAATCAAAAACATTATCAACTGTTATCGAGTTATAAGTGCTGTAACAAACCAGACTTTGTTATATAAATAAATAGATGTAAGTACCTACTTCTGTGCTGATGTATTTTACTCTGTGCTTTTAAAGCCAGCGTCGGTGTTAACTTTAAATTATTTAAAGAAACTCTGAAGCTCCGAGACGGCGCTACGTGCGCTTGTAAGGTAAAAGCTACAATTTATAAAGCGATGAAATATATAAAATCTTTTAGTTAAGCATCCAATCTACTTACGTTTACTAAAATTTACAAAACCTTTTTCTGAAACTATATTCCCTTCTAAAATACAAATGAGATGTTCTTGGACATTTCAGACAGCGTCATCTAGCAGCTACACCCAGACTCGAAGCAAATATTTATAGACCATACAAACATTTGCCGCCGAAGAGATTATTACCAAATAGTATTTTTGTTACAAATATTTCCACTTAAAACAAGGCATTACAAGAATTATTCTGATCATATTTATTATCCTTACTCTCTAAAATGGTGATTAACAGATATTTTATTCGCAAACATATCGTCGAAAAGTTGAAAACAACGCGCTACAAATCATGCAGTGCAAAACTCTTCTCCGTCTGCGTAATGACCCAGCTGCTACCCTAATAGCTGTGGCACGTGACTGCTGTTTCAACAAAACACTTCGTTTAGACGATGATAGTAACACTGGCTTGTTCGTGATTAGTAAGGTACTCACCTAGCCGTGTAGGATGTAAAGTATTTGAGACTGTATCAAGTGTGTACGTAGATGTAGATGAGCCGTACCCGACGAGCCTACATACTCACTTGAAACAGTATCAGTTACATTACTTGCTACACGGCTAGCGTTGAATATCTACCCTATTATTTTCTATTGTTCGGCTGTACAAAGGTCCTCCTTATCATTCATGTAACTTCGCCTAGAAACTTCCTGTTCCTCTCACTGATAAGGATAAAATTACTAAAAAGATCCGAAGGAGTTTGTACTACGCACTTTATAATACAGTCGTGATCGTTTAATTTTTTTAATATAATGGTCTCTTTTAAAAGCATGTAAATATATGTTATTTTAAGATAGTGTTTTAGCAGTAGACTATGTTTCGTTACTATAAAAAACATGAGTGGTATTTAAACTACAAGAAGCGTTACTTACTTGTTTTTCCTGTTCTGTGGTTCTTCTATTGGCGCCAGTTACTAGAATCGTTTAATATGCCTAAGGCTAACCTGCGACATGTCACGGTAGCTCATTGTCTACTTTTATTTGTCGTATTTTATTACCTCTTTGTTCCGCCTTAGCTGTAACAATGTCAGGTTTTCGTAACATTTGAAATTATTTCAGTGGATATTTTAATAAAAAAATATCAGTCTATAAAATAAAAAATATCAGGTAAGTAGGTATTAATTTAAGATCATTTAAGTTGTCAGAAGAATATTCATCTTTATATTTATGAAATTTTTGGTTATTTATGAAGTACGGCAACTTTCAAAGTTTTTTTTGCATGAAATAAACATTCAACTTTAATAGGTTTTTGTTTAAGGGCTAGTCAGAGACGAACGAACAACAAAGACGTACCGCCATTATGCTATGTATTGCACTGCTATATTCAAGTTAAAAAGTAAGTACCTAAGTTAAAAAAAGCTTAAATTCAGACAAACGTAAGCTTTGGCAAAAATTTCTCAATTTTTATAACTAACATTAACTCTGTTGAATCGTTAGGTTTCACTGTAGTTACAACCTTATGCCAAAGCCTTATGCTCGAGAACCGAATAACACTCGTTCCTTCCTTGCAACCGACAGGTTTTTTTTCGATAATCAGTAGCATTGCTCACATGAAACAAAAACAAATAAAATGCTTGGCACGGAATCGTAAACTGTGCATTTGAGTTAAAGCAACAATATATTTGTAATTTTCTATTTATTGCCTGTGGTTGCTGCAAAAATAGTTTTTAATAAATTCTCGTTGTTAAAAGAGTAATTTTTGCCATATTTCGTTTGTTTGAAACAAAAACAGTAGATGTCTCAGCTAATGAAGTTACTATTGATTGGGTTATGGTGTTCAAGTTTTGTGTCCGTTTTTGAAGAATATAACTGCACTTTTCACACAGTATACACTTTTTGCGAAGCCCCGAGAGAAATTAGTACAATCCTGAAAAACTAGAATATATACGCTTTAAGAACCTAAAATATTTAACTCTGCCAGTCCCTGAACCGAATTGAGCTTATAAAACAACCAGTACAAATATTGTTTCGGAAGTAATTGCCACTATTCCCTGTTCAAGCCGAGTTAATAAACGAACGGTACACAACACGGAATTTAAAACAAACATTAGATGTAGAAGCTTATGAAAAGGTTTATTCATGGTTTTCCACGACTTTTACCATCTGGCAAATAAAATGAGATACCTAAATAAAAGTTTAAAAATTCCGCTGACTAACCGTACAACTTTACTTTTAAAATAAATCAAACATGCAGTTTACACAACATTATATGTTATTTGTTAAGCGCCTTTGGTTTAATCTTAAATGTATGAAACTCAACAAATTTTCCAATTCATGTCAGTTCCAACTAAATATAATGATAAAGAGACCAACTCAAAGGTTCAAAATATTGAATAAACATAAGAGCTATTTGAAAAACTCGTTGATTCGTATTTTTACATAAATTTTTAATTGGCACTCCTTTAAAAGATAGCATATCAAATGCAAGCGTTCAAATATCATTTGAATTGTATATTTCGAGTGGCGTGATATTTCGTTTTGGCAGGAAAATGTTGGAATAAGATTTTTGGTATATTTACTGGATATCGGCTGAGCGTCCGGCGCACGTGTTTTCACTCTCAATATACCAGCAGTACGTTTTAAGTGAATGAACTTGTATACATGCCATAAAATGAGAACGTTTGTGAAATTTCTATGAGCTGTTGAACATAAGTTGTTCAAATTGGTATTCCCGTTTTGACTTAGTTTAGAATGTGCTTTACGTGATGTGTTCTTTCTTAAACAAATCATTATTAGATTCAAATAAACCGTGAAATAGTAATAAATAAGTGAAGTGTTATACTTACAAGTGTTGTACCTTTTCTTTATAACATTAAAATGCAGTTTCAAAGGTAAAACCAAGACTTCACAACTCTAAAAGCATCGTTCGATCATCTTGTCATATCTATCATAGTCTGGAAGCCCGCAATAGCCTTTATATTGAATGCAAATTGCCTGAATGCAGTTTGAGCATTGATCGAATGTCACGATATGATGGAAAGCCGAGGTAAAAGTTACCCTACCAACATCTATACTAATATTATAAAAAGGTAATGTTAGTTTGTTTGTTTTACGAAATTAATCACCGAAACTACTCAGCTGATTTTAAAAATTCTTTAAACGATGTAGAATGGACTGTCGGGATGGTTATGGGCATATTTCATCCCGGTAGTAGTAGTACACCCGTGCAAAGCCGGGACGTGCTGCTAGTGTTATAGAAAAGCGATGTGTGCATGTGTGTTTCTCTTTCACTCAAAAAATGCTGAACGTATTTTGCTGAAACATTAGCATAGAAACACATAAGCTAATTTTTATACAGTCAGATACAACGCTAGCGAATCGTGTAATGTCATCTTAAAACTAAAAGCAAATAAAATGGACTGCTTAACAATTTTTAAATAATAAAGAATAGTAAGTATAGAAAAGACAAGACAAAGACAGGTTTAAATACATCAATAACTGTAGGTAAGTCACATATAAAGTCCAGTATCAATTCTAAGCCACAACAGAACCGTTTCCCGATAATAGGTACAAATGTGAAGCAAATCCAGCGATCTAATGTCGCTTCATTTGTAGCTATCCATTCCAGGCTTGCTGAACTGACCAGGGACGGATTTAAGTATCGCCAGCTATTAGAAAATCAAATCGCTTTTGTTAAAAATACAGAAAATTAGGGCATTCGATAAGGAAAAGTTCAGAAGTGCCATATCCAGTTCTTTGAAAATAATTGGCAACTTAGGTGATACCCTGTTAACACATAGGTTACTTTTTATCCCGATATTCCCGCGGAACGGGACTTACGCGGGTGAAACCGCGGGACGCAGCTAGTTATATATAATATGTATAAACTACTTGATCTGCAAAGTTTTATTTAAAAAAATATTAGACCGACTTCTATTTCGAACGGTTTCCTCTGTTTTGACATTTATGATCACTCTAGTTTTTGCTATTGAATGTCAAATCTTATACTTTTGACTTCGTTTCTAATAGTAATTTGGCTAAAGGGGCAGATACCTAATGCCACCCCTGTCTGTGACGTTTTGGATTCGGTCCAGAACGAGTGATTTGAGGCTACATCTCGCAAGATTAATTTTGAGCGATTTATCTCGTAGCTTACAGCAGTAGCAGCTTACCACTACTGGTACAGCCTTGAACTGATAATATACTGACCTACATAACCTTGATATCTTCCTAGCCTAGACTAAAAGGCGACAAACAGTTCACCAATACATTTATTACTGACTAACCCGAATTCCAGAGACATTACAAATCTGACGATACCAAGATGTAAACATGTCTCTACAGCAAGATTTAATGTATACAAATATTTTGATTGTGTCTGTTCGCATGTGTAAGATTCAGGTAGCAATAAACTACTTCTTCTTATTACATCTCTTCACTCGCTTTTTAATTGTCTGGATCCAATTAATATTGTAGACGTACGTTGTACGTCGTAGTACCTATCTAAATCTATACTAATATAAAGGTATACAGTTGGATTGTTTGTTCGTTTGACGGAGGTAATCTCCGAAACTACTCAGATGATTTCAAAAATTATTTTACCATGTGTAAAATAGACTGTCGGTACCTATATTCCAAGTTTCATACCTACTCGTATTGTATGTTAAGCTTTATTATAAATCATCTCTGGTGTCTTTCTATCAATATAAGTGCAAAGACACGTATGATCCATTAACGCCCATTGAATGAATGAATGAATGAAAATGCTTTATTGTACATAGAAAGAAACTTATGAAATACAATCCTAAAAATAAATTGTACAATGGGCGGTCTTATCGCTAAGCGATTTCTTCCAGACAACCTTAGGATGCAAAGAAATCGATGAGATAGTAGGAATGTTATTATTAATTGGATCATACATTTAAAGTCAAGTAAAACATTTAACTTACTAAAACACTATAAACGATGTAGACAGAGTATTTTTACTTTCCAGACTTCGTCCGTCGCACATAACAAGCGAACTCATAAAATATAATGTGGAAGGCTCATCCGAGGCGGTAACGAACCACACCGGCTTAATAGCTCGGACGCATATCATGGTGTTTATGACCTTTTGAACCCAAGCATCGTTTTGAAAAGGTTCAAGTATCTTTATTGAGGTAATGACAGGGGAAACAGTGTTTTTTATATTATACTCTGATATTTTTTGATTTAGAGCTTGTTATTAAAGATGGTTGAATTATGAATTCTGTATAATAAATAAATAAAGATCCTTGGACTTTCCACACAGCGTCATCTAGCCCCAAGCCAAGCAACTTAATACTTGTGTTATGGTATAGACTAAATAGAACAACTGGACTCCAAAGACTAAATTGAAAGTTACATTTTAATTAATTTACTTTCTAGCCCTAGGGTCGCAAATAACTTTGTGACGCTAGGGGTACAAAGTGCTACTTTGCGTACTTTCTAGATGAGTAATAAAAGAGTACATTTAAAATTTATATCAAAATCATAAAAGCCTACAAGTTCTATACTTAGATGAAACATTCATTATCTATGTTGGCACATAAATAACTAGACCGACAGAGCGCTTAGATAATTATCTATGCTGCATAATTAATGCTTTGTATAATTATGCAGAACTTAGGATATAACATGACCTGGCCAAGTTGGCTGGTCCACTTGTTGCTAACACATTTGCATTAAGCAAGTGTAAAACTAGCTTGCTAAGGTACTAGCCAAGATGCTATCTACTGCTTTAGGTTAGTACGAGTATAAAGTTACGTACAGACTAAGTATTTTACTTTCAGAACTCTCGTGAGTTGTAATTTGATATTATATTAACACTGAGTAATGTACTTTGGCTAAATCTGTCTACCACCAGTGAAACGCAGTACTTAGAAAATAATAAAAATAGACATTTAATGGTGCCACAGATTTTCAATATTTTTCAAAATTAATTCAAAAACCGTCACGTTAAACATTTCGCCTATTAGTGACTTTTAATTACGTCTTTAAACCTTTTTAATTAAGCGTCAGTTTCCACGTTTCCGTAAAGCATTGAATTTCCATTTGCACGTTTTAATTAATTCCAGCTATCCGGAAATGTTGGAGACTCCGATGTCGGTGAGCTGGATGACTAACTACGAATTTGTTACATGTGCCATAGCCAGTATGTCGCATGTCACATGTAACGAAATTGTATGTTAGTCTTATTATGTAGACCGCAAAATCGAAGCCACATTTTCATGGGCTGTTTCAAAACTGGATCAGTGTCCAGTCTATTTATTATCATCGTTATCTCAAGGTATTATCTATTGAAAAATCATAAAAATAAATACCGGATTCAATCACCAAACAAATCCTTGAAAGTATCGAACAATTTGAACAGTAATAAGAAACATTTTATCCCAGAACTCCGTTTTACGATGAACTTTAAAGAATTTGACTGACAAGCGAGGATAGTTACGGCTGAAGTTTTTACGAGCTTCAGCTGTTGCGCGGCAACAAGTGAGCCCGAGTGACGAGCTTCTATGCTGGTCATCCTTATGTGCAACAGAGTAAATTATTAATTTCTTCTTCTTTGCTTGTCCTATAGCGAGGGCAACTGCGTCCATGGCTTTGGTCAAAAGTTGTATATTTTCAGAAAATTATTTTGCATGCAAATCTTGTTTTGATAGCGTTTGTTTATTAGCTTCGTAATAGAAACAAGCAGTTGCATTATCTGTTGTAAGTGAAAATAATCGTTCAATTTCAATTGATTGTTATTAAATATCACAACTGTAAAAGACTGGAAAAATCGCTTTTGAAGCCCGAATAAATTAATAACTAAACTCACCTCATCATAAATAAAATTGTCGATCTCCTCGAGCGGCCGGCCGTACATCTTCGGCGGGAACGGCTCATACTTCCTCGGCAGTCGAGCTCCGTCCTCCACACTGAGCCGCCTCCGAGGCATAAACCCGAACTCTCGCACGAGCTGAGCCCCCCTGGAACCAGCTCGCCTAGCGCTCTCTCTTGTAAAAGGCGTGACCGCAGCGCGCGGGCCGTTCTCATCTCTTGGCATAGGAATTTCCGCGAAGGTGACCCCTTCGAGGGGGATGCGGAGTTCATCGCGGCTCGGTCGTTCCTCCGGCAGCGCGTCGAGCGCATCTCGCGACTGGGACGCGACGAGCGGCGCCGCCGCCTCTGAATTCGTGGCCTCGAGTTGACGCACGATTTCTCCCAGCAGCCGAGAGCCATCGATCTCTTCGCCGGGCGAGTGCAGCGGCGCCGGCGGCGGGAAAGAGAGCCGCCGCTCGTCCTCCTCCATGCCGCTACGCGCGCGCCCGCCGCATCCCCCGGCCCCCACCGCACAACACTATCGCACCACCCGTATGCACATCCTCACTTTACTGCCACCTGTCGACAAAGGAACGATGGTTTAGAAGAAAATTCTTGTAGGATTGTTTTTCAAGGGCATATTATCATAATTATTACTTGAACCTACTTATTTTGTGCTCTCTGTGTATTGTGTGTTAAATAAACGTTTTCGAAAATCGATAACAACGTACTCAAACACAGGAATAGTAAAACAATTTAATATAAGTTAAGCCTCATCTAAAACTATTGTTGCCAACGGACACTCTTAGTATGCTAACGGAAAAATAATTTATATTTAATTTTATTTTACTACGTATTCACTATCAAACACTAGTTGTCGGACACACAATCGGCTAACAGTTGCCAAAAACAGGCCAAGTCACTTGTAATCTACGGGTCAAACATTGCGTAATAAGTAATAACTCTGAGACTATATTTTTGTTTTAAAAATAAATCTGCTCATAAATACTACACTGCCGAAGCTTGTTTATTTATATTTCGTTCAAGGCTACATTGTTTTCATCTGTTTCGAGCAGTGATAAGGAAAAACACCATTAAATTCCTATAAATCTTTACGCTTTGCTTGACTTTTAGAACATCCCAGTGTTCGAAAAGTCAAAACAGTCTTCGCATAAACAGTGTTAATCACAGATTTCAATGATAAACGAACATTTACCCGAATCAAATCTATTCAAATAAATACCAATAAAATAAAGATGAGTTTTTTTTGTTTTGGAGTTTTTAATTGTTTTCAAAATCCAATTTTATACGTTCAGTATTCAAGCCAACGACCTTCGTCGATATTCAAGAACCATCGCATTTGGCCAACACGTTTCTGCTCATCAGGGGGTCACATGATTTTGTTGTCTGTTCCAATTGCAACCTCGACACACAAAGAAAAATAATCAGGCGGTACAAAGTGCGGGCATTTTTAACGGTGACCCCAGCCAAACTCTAGTCAAAGTATTTTATGTACCTACCTATGTTTTGACAGCTCGTCAAAACATAAGTGGTTGTAAAATTAACTCCTCAACAAAATTGCCGGACTGCAGCCAGTGCGGCACCGTTTAAATTGAAAGTGCAACTATGAACGTTTAGCCAGTTTAGCTCGCAGTCTTGCATACTTGATTGAGTGACAATGTTAGAACTTCAACGTTCGATTTGTGGATGATTATCCGAAAACTATTGATTGGATAACTATTTCTTATAATGAAGCTATTTTTTAAGGTTACTGGATGAATTCAGATGGCAATTGGAATAAATGTTTAACTGGAATGGCTTTAAATAGGCACATCGTGAACGAAATTGCAGGCGGAAATCATTCATCTAATCATTTGTGCATGAAAAATAATACAGAAAGCCTTAGATAATCAATGATCAGGTAACAAAATAATTTCGGATAAATTTATTTTTTATTTAATTACTAAAGCTAAAAAGATATAACTTTCTTTTATGATTAGTTAAATTTGTTTTACGATTATTGAAAGAACTCTAAAACCAATTTTGATAATCATAAACCGATAAAAAATATTGTTCCCCGGAGTCACAAGCATTGTTTTATCCTGAAAAAAATATCCATGGAAATTACAACACAGACACTGTGATGAAAGCCTAAAAAGTGCTGAAATTGGAGCAGGATGATATTCGGATGAAAGAAAGGGACAGCGCTACACAAAAATCTTTTGTCTTAATACCTTAAAACATTGTACCTACAGTTCATGTGAAATATATCATTCAGTGATCATTTTAAAAGCATTCAAACCTTCATTCTCGTAAATACCGATAGTTAATCCAAGTTTGTTTGTATAGGAAAGTTGGAACCGTTTACGCAAACAATCCAGATTAATTTCAGAAACCAAACCACTTCTGTAATATGAGTGAACGATATTATATTTGTTTGTAAACTTTTTTGTTCTGAAAGGTTCCTTCGTTTTTGTAAGGAAAACTATAAAACTTGTATCATACGGCTTGGTAGCTTCGGATTTTTGTTCCTTATTTATTTGATGATTCCAATTTTTAGGATTCCGTACCCACATCGTCATTTCTTTTACTAAGACTCCATTATCCGTCTATCGTGGTCATGATAGCGAGACAGTAAAATTTTACTGATGATGTATTCCTGTAGCAGCTTTAACAACAAAATACTAAAAATAAGATAAAATAAAGGAAGTAATACTTAACAACAAGCGGAGTTTTTTTGCCGTTTGGTGCTCGAAATGAATAACGAAAACATGTCGAGAGACTGACAGAATGGTACGGAACCCTTCATGTGCGAGTCTGACTCACTTTTTCCTCTATTGTTGGTAGGGCAGCAATGATATTTAGATTTTTTCAGATGGTTTCACATCACTCTAACCATTACACCATTGCATGCATAACTACATAAAATAACGACTATTTCCGTAAGGTCACAGATTTTTACTTGCCAAAAACTATAATTCATTTGAAACTGCAATTTCGGTTATACCACTATATTGCGAGGTTATACGTATCTGTTTCTGTAAAATATTACCCGTGTAGCTCTTACTACGAGATGTCGTAGCAGTGGCTACGGCGTAGACAATAGCACAATAGTGATTCACGTTCTATACAGCCTTTTGTGTAACCGCTGTATTGCAGTCCACTGGTTTCTGTATGTAGATAACTTTGTAACTATTATATAATTGATGTTCTGGTTCTCTGACCCATAAATACAATAAAATAATCTTTAGTATTCTGGTGTGTCTGGTACTTTAAAATTATTATAATTATGTGTTAGAATTTTTAACTTTATTATAATTATTATTTACTTCCAGAACATGTAATTCTTAACGTCAATGCTCAGTATAATAATTTTGAAGCTAAGCCGATTTCGAGTTCAAAGTCTCACAACAATCAAAAGTCTTCAAAGATAGATTTAATGCAAAAATTATGTATGAAAATCTCTTATAAAATAGATCTTTCTTAATTGTCATTTTATTCGTTAAAAATTATATTTATCCTAGCAAATACCATTATTAGAGTATCTACTCAACTTTTGGCTCAGCAGCGTTCCCATTGCGATCCAGCCTGAACTGATAAGAGTCTGAACTCTTGTTAGACTGAGACCCAACGCTCAATAACACCCTATATTTAAAACCCGATGAATTTGTTAGCGTGTGCTTCATTTAATTTGTATCGGTGTTTTGTAACAGGCTACTATTGAAACTGTGATTTAGATTTTATACAAACAATTTTAATTTGAAAGCGTCCGGTTTTTATGTGAAATAGTTTTATGCAAGAAATAGTATCGGTTTTTCAATTTGTAAATATGCTCGTTTGTAGTATGCTGAAATGCAAACAGTTTTTGAAGCGTTATTCCAATATATAGAAATAAACTCTAACTTTATAAAAGTAAAATCAAATTCATATAATTTAGGTGAGAGTTAAAATATTATCCAGGATCTCAGGCAGAAATTTGTGACTATTTTTCTAGAAGAGGCTCAATAGTATGGATGGTTTTTTTTAGCTTTATATACATTTATTTACAGAGGCTAAACTAATACATATACTGTACAAAATACAATTTAATTATGCACTTTGTTTAGTCTGATCAAGACCAGTTAAAGATTTTTTAATTTTTAATTTTAATTTTTTAATTTTTATTGAGGTAAAACAACAACGTTACAGTAAATACTAAGATAAGACAAATATATAAGGAATGAAGCAAAAAGAATAAAAAGCACGCTGAAAACAATGGACTCGTTGAATATTACACACTTTCCTACCCAAAATAAAAAGCAATTACGGAACTTCCTCTGTACATGTATATTACACAATATAATGTGCCCAAAGGTCGTCAGCAGGTATGTACACTCACCATCAATGCTACCACAGATAAAATAATACTATTATTTTATCTGTGATGCTACATAAACTGATAGTAAATTTCGTTACATATTGCAAGATTCTTGCCTTTTGCATAAAATTAAATTAAAGCAATAATTGACTGGCAAGTCATGATGACAGCCTATTTAATTATATACAACACCAAGAAAAATCGTGTAAATGAGACTTCAGCCACAACCTTTTATGTAATAAAATATGTATTCAAGGTTCAAGGTAATACCCAGTAAACATTTAAAACATAAATAATTTTTTTCAAGAGAATTTTTACAAAAAATTTAAAAGATTGATTTTGATTTTATTCTTTATTGTACACACACGAAATAAAAATACATTCCGCTATATTTATTTATACTGTATTTTTAAATTGTTTAAAAAAACTCATCATATTTCAATGTCCACTGTACGAGTGTTAATCACGCGTATACCTACAGCCACTTTTGTGCGTTAATTATCTCGAAAAACGAGAAATTTTGAGCCGAGCACGTCATTACCCGGCGTAATAACTGTTAAATGAAAATAAACATTTTGAACCCGGCGGTTATGAGCTGAGTGTACAAGTATCATCGTTTATCAGCTGTTGATGTTTAGAGTTTTCAAGCCACTTTAAATATACATTTCAAGTTACTTAAAATACCATTTAAAATATGACTTTTTCTTAATGTGTTTTTGCAATTTTGCAAGTAACTTATAAGAACTAAAATATTTGTAGTATTTTGTCATGCTCACTAATTTTATGGCCGAAACAAGTACACTATTTTAATATCCTAAGTGAGACCTCTTAAAATTCTGTTACCTCAATATAATATTTTATGAAATAGCTCTTAGAGCAAGAATATTGACTATATCCAATAGCATAATGTATTTTAAACACAATAGAATATGAAACAAAATACACTGTGAAGTTCTTTGTCGATTGTATACGAAAGATCTCCTTTAGCGAGATAGAGAACCATTTTGGTATTAGCATCCCACATTGCATTACTTTTACGAGGGTGTGGGTAAATAGAAAATTATGTTTACTGCCACTTTGTGAGCAGTTTACTACTCTGACGTTACATACTTACCTATATTGAAACGTATAAAATGCTTGTGGTGTTACCAGTTTCACTAGAAGAGTTCACGATGTATCTCTTGTACTATACTGAAACTTAATAGCCTGACTAGCAGCACGTCCCGGCTTTGCACGGGTGTACTAATGAAACTACCGGGATAAAATAGCATAAAACCATCCCGACAGTAAATTCTACACATCGCCGAAAGAATTTATGAAATCGGCTGTGTAGTTTCGGAGTTTGCCTCCGTCAAACAAACAATTAAACCAACATTACCTTTTATAATTTAGGATAGACATCATAAATTGAATATGACCACATCTATGTTCCCAAAGACCTGTAAATTTTGTTAGACAGCTTGTGCTCACTTGTCTGTGTATATCACATACAAATTTTCGCGCTGTGATTAACTTTTGAGGAAACGTGAGCTTATATTGTACCCTAAACAAAATAGTTGTGAATATTCTTCAAGTTAAATATAAAACCTCAGTAACTCAAGAGACCTTTATCTCGTGTAAAGAGGCGCTTGAAGGGAACAAGAAGTGTGCTCCTATCATTATAATGATATCGTTGCTAACACCGTGAAGAGTTCTTTTGTTGTACCACAATATCATTTTATCAAATGAAAGAAACACAAACTCATAGTGTGAACACTAAAAACTGATATTTCCTCAAATTCATGCATTTTACCTTTAATAAAATATTGGAAAAATACCACGGTTTTACTAATGAAACTACCAATCTCAAATATTCTATTTAATTATTATTTTAATATACTGGACTGTCGGGATGGTTATAGACTATAGTATAGTCGATTCTACACATAGCATCGGTGAAAGAATTTTTGAAATTGGCTGAGTAGTTTTGGAGATGTCAAACAAACCAAACCAACCAACATTCTCTCTATATTATTATAAATTACTATATTAAAAACCATGATAGTTTCACAAATAAATTAATATTCTTTTATGATTACTTAAACACAAAATGTTTGCCAATATTTTAGTTAGAAACTTTTGTTAGTTAAAAGTTTGAAAGCTAATAAGCCACCACTCATTATCATCATTGTTCTAAATAAGTCAGCAAAAGCCATCTAAGAAGCGTTCCCAAGATTACCCCTTTCTGAATGTAATCAATTTATGTGTGGGTGTTTTCCAAGTGACGGGCCGACCCAGCTTAACCCACCGGCTCAGCCATGCTGTTGCTTTCACCAAATCCTTTCGCAAATCCACCTAATATTTTCTTTGAAGGGCTAATTTATGTCAGGCACATTCATTTACCATTTATAATTGCGTAGCTCTGAGGAAATGTGCGAGTGGAAAAAGTTAAATTGGAATTCCTGTTACGAGTACTTATCTACTGGTGATGATAGAAGTTAAATTGACAATACGTAAAATAAGGTGTATCAAGTTCTACACGAAGACACAAGAAACCGTCTTTAAGCCAGATTGCCTTACCACTCAGCCACGGAAACCCTAATACCAGAATTTAGTTTAAATACAGGCTCAAACAAACATATACACCGATAAGTTTTGTTGCTGTATTAAGAAGCGTTGAAATCATATTGAATTGATTGTCTAGCCTTCTAGCTCAAAATGAGAGCAGTATTTCATAAAACATTACAACTCTTTTTAGGGTTAAGTTCGCCTGTGCGATTACTTTTAGATGTCTATTTTGTTTTCTATCATTTTATGTGCAAAGTATAAATAAATAAATAAATAAATAAACATTGGTGTCTGCTGAAGTGTCTCATTGTCAGCGATATTCCGATAACGTCCGAACGTTCACAGTAAGCTGAGCTATTTTCCAATACATTTACTGCGGCTAGTTTAGATTCATGCAACTCCCAGTTGTGCTTTGTTATCTGCTTAAAGTAAGAGTCTTTTAATGTAAATAGTATTATAATGACACGAATAAAATAATAATTAGAACATTTTTACCTTGAAAGAAAGAAAGAAAGAAAAATATGTTTATTTCGTAGGACGTCAAGGATCACTCAAACTTTAGAATTTATTTACAGAAACTAAACTAATACATAACTGTACAAAATACAAATAGAACCAGTTGAGCCATCTAAGGACCGTTGCAAACGGTCTATAGGTAGCTCAACTAATCCAAACCACTGCCAGACGGAAGCGTGCCCAAGACACTGGCCGCATTGCCACGCTGAATAGCAATGCTGATTTGTTGAGCTTGACTTATTTAGAATTCACAGTGGCTTTGAGTAAAAAGTTGGTACTTATACTCGTATTTGAATATTTTAAGTCAGCTATTGCAGGTTAATATTTCTATCTTTGTAGTTTTCAACTTACACCGCCTAGTGTTTTATGCACATCTTCCATGAAACCTGTTTCCATTCCTTAGAAGCTTTGAAAATGTACCAAAAATATTGGGTTTTCTTAAAGTTAGCTTAGTTGAGCCTCGGTATAGCATTAGAAAGACGATGACGCCAAGTTCGGAGCCCCAATGGATTTTCAATATCCTCTTTGAATAAGCCAACTTTTATAATATTGAAATATCTTTAGCTTGAACAGATAAATATTGCAGCTATACAAAATTCTGTTTAAAATGCCGTGTAGTTTTTTGTAATAGATGTGATAAAATGGATGTAAGGCAATTTCTATTGTGAGTTAGGTTAGGTCAACCTGTCATGTATAAAAATAAATGTGGACATGTGCCTACCCAAGATGAAGTATTTGGGCTTACTCTGATACTACAATTAATTCGTGAAATATACCTACAATGTCTTTGTGTGTTGACCAAAAATATAATGTCATTCGTAATGTTTTTTACTTTAGAGACCAACAAAGATCAGTTGTTTGCGTAAACACAGAGTTTCTATATAGTTTCAGAAGTGACGTAAGCTGGTAGAGAAAATATTGAACGTAAAATAAAATAGAGTTAGGTTTTAGAGCACGAGTTTTTACCGCGCTAAACAACTACCTAGGTACCGAGTTATTAGTGGACGAATTTTGAAAATATTTTTTTTCTGTTTGAATACTTCCGGAGTCTTCTGAGTATACTTCCTAAGTGAACCCATAAAAATTATAAAGATCTGATGAGGATCATCGAAACTGTGAAGTGTGAACAGAAATGCACCTCAAGAGTGCTCTCTTTCTACAAAACTGAAGTCAGTTTTATAAATCTTATCATTATTTTACCACTTTCCTTTATCTTCCCTGAAAAAAAAAATACGTGACTGTGGAAATTAGGTAATATTCGATTATGAAAGTTTGCACTTTGCTGAGCTTGCTCGCGTTACAAAATTGTGCTAATGACCTTATTTCACATTGTGCTTTTGTTGACTTACTCAAAGTTGGAGCAAATAAAGGAAAACGCAAAAGCGCTTGTTTAATTCTGCAGAGTTCATATTTATAAAGTACTAGCTGCGCCCCGCGGTATTCCCCGCATTGAATATTTCGCGTTCCCGTGGGAATACCGGGATCAGAAATCTATGTGTTAAACCAGAATATTAGCTATCCTGGTACTAAATTTCATTTAAATCCATCTAGTTTGAACGTGAAGGAGGAACAAATTGTCATTAAATACGTTTTACGTTAGTTAAGTGTACTTAACTATGTTAAGGAGCAGTAAACTTTGCTAATAAATTTTGACGCGGCTCTTCAAACAGATCTATCTACATCCATCATTCGGAATCTGTTTGTGTAGTTCGCCGATTTAACCCCAAGGTTGTTTGTCGAAGAATCATAGCCGTGTAACTCACGAAGCAAAACCATGAAATCTCAGCAAAGTCTGTAAGGCTAAAACCTTGTTTTTTTGTTCTGTGGATAAAACATAACATGTTTTACAATTGTCTTTTCTAATTCATGATTTGAATTATCATTATTACTATTACAGAATTTCAATAAAATATTTTCTAATTATAGAAAAAATGTTCTTTGATTTTCTAAAGATAAGATAATAAGACTGAAGATATAAAAATCACGATCCTAGCAATGGTAAAGATTATTTTCATTCTGCGAGAAGAATTATTCATATATTTCTTCAAGTTTTTTTTAATCATTGATTTTTTTTACTTTCGCTCACACTACACGTTTACTGAAATTGAAAATGAAATGAAAATGAAAATGAAAATATCGTTTATTCATCAACTTAATCTATACATAATCTATTTTTCTTTGGAAACCCTCTTTTAAGTATAAAGATACCTGTGTTAGAGGGTTTCGCTCTTGCCTGTTGTTAAATTAGTTATGATTCCACGAACAACAAGTTGAAATGAACTGTTGTAGAACCGATTTTTTTCACTGCGAAGAGCTTGTGCTCGGTTACCAAACCAAAGGGCATTCAAACTCAAGTCTTTGTAACAAAAAATCAACACTATCCCACTCCACCAACAAGTCTCTAATAATACCATTAAAATAAGAGCAATTACAGTCGTATTCGTTCGAAACCGAAGCCTAATGGCGAGGTTTAGATTAATGAGGGATCCACTTAGTAATGGTAAGGACGGCCATCGATATTTCTTAGGATCAATAGCGAAAATCAGATTAGATCAAGAAATTGAAGCACCGTGTAGGATGGCACTTACGACGATATACCATGCGTATACCAAAGAAAAATATACGAAGAGACAATTTAAGTTCGTAAGGTCTGATGATGGATTTTTTAAAGCGCATAAAGGAAATGGATTGTTCGGGGACGATAAATCGATCTAGCTAAGATTTATTTTTAGAAAATGTTATATTATCCGTGTTTTTAGGTCGTGAAAACAGATCAAAGCTCCGTCATCTAGGTTCTGGATTTTAAGTGTAAAATCTTACTGAAAGTTTCGAATTCTTTAAGATTCGGACACGCAATAATACAAGCGCTCGTATATAACCTGACTGCTTTACCACTCGGCTACGGAACATCTTAAGCCAGAATTGAAATTTCAGATATTAGATATGATTTCAGTAGAGCTATATCTATACACATAGATATATAAACGGGACCAGCGATTCGAGAATGCTCAAAGGGGTTAATTGTTTAGCGGTCAAACCCCCACTTTGTGACAGAACATCGCTTAAATGCGACATCTCATCAAGAATGATATTATGCAAGCGAGCCACGAGCGCTTTCCTTGAGTGATTTCAATGAATAATTATAATTTTAGACATTGATCTTGCGATAGTGTCGGTCCCATCTGAAAGGAAAACTATAATTTCAAAATACGTAAGAGAGAAAATCATACGACTAAAAAATCTTTTACTTGACTAGTCAAGAGTTTTACATTATTTTTTCTATAGGAAAATAACATGAGTATTGTCGTGTATGTTTCTGTCAAAATGGAACCAGAAACTGAAACATCACCTTTCCTCCATCGTAGGGCTGATTTTTACCAAAGTAAGCGTAAAGAGTAAAGTAAAGTATTAGAACAGAACGGTGAATGGCTTCGGATCCTCTCCTTTCTGCTTTGGTAAAAGAAGTAAAGCGCTTCCCTACTTAGTCGAGTTTGTGGCAGTCCTAAAAGCACCCTGATAATACTGAGACAGAATTTTCTAATCTTTTATCATTGGATGACCATTCACGCAGCTGTCTGCGTAATTTTAATGAATTGTTATTTTCATGTTAATTCCAATTTTAACTTCTATGCTTTTATTTGCTTTGTGTTAACAAATCTTGTTTTTTTAATATAAAAATAAGCCAATTGAATTGAAAAACTAGCCCTATTGACGTCGCTTAGTAGTAGACGAAGCTTGAACTTAGCGTAATAATTGATTAAGCAAGGGGTCACTGACCTCGAAGGCTTCACGCCTTGAAATTATGTCCGGAGGGATAATATTTATGGATGAAAATAAGATTTGGTAAGTTTTAGTGAATATTTATGATAATTAATACGAGAAACATAATATTAATATTACGAATCTGCTCAGTCCTTTGCAGGATTAATACCTCATCTCAAGATGTACCTACCTGTAGGTACTATAATTTAGTATAGTACCTAACTGGTAACTCTAGGTATAAATGAAAAACCAAGTAACTATAAAAATAAAGTAAGGAACTAGGTGTTTAACTTTTTTTAAAACACAGGTACTTAATACATACTTTTCCAAGATTTACATTATGGAAACAAATCTACCTATACCGTTAAACGTGGGTAAGATCACTTTTTGGTTTTCAGTTGGGCTATTACCGCACTCAGCATATTTTCTTTTTATGAATCAGTAAATCAATACCAACAGTTTTTAAACGAAATAAAATACCCTTAAACTAAAAATAGATGAGCAAAGAAAACAAAGTCCGTATCCTCTATCTCGACACCTATATTCAGATTCATAATATTATCAAACAAAACGAAACTCTATTAGCACTAGCACTCGTTTCAAATTACTTTAGCTAGAGTGTATCTAGTGTTAGTTTAATTATTGTGCTTGAAAACTGCAGTCTGGTTTTAACTAAACATTTTATCCGCCTTTAGCCTTTCTACGTACGTCGACTGAATTAATTGTTCTTGGAATTATACCCAAGAGTGTAGCTGTCTGAGAAAACATAATTTTTAAAGATATTCTATGTGAGAATTCGTTTACAAAGCTTTTAATTTTGCTAATGAATTCTTTAGATAAGATAGTTTTTGTTATTAGTGAGCGAGGTAATTATTTTATTGGCTGTTTTGTTCTTGATTTTACTTCGTATACGACTTCAAAAAACGAGGAGTTTCCAATTCGAACGTACATAATACCTACTCGTATAACTTTTTATGTGTTTCTGCGGATAACTTCGTCGTTTATGAACCGATTTTAATGTTTTTTTTGTTTTAGATGAGATATTCCAAAGGAGGTCCGATGGAAAAGTTTTAAAGATCTTATGAGATCTTTAGATCTGATGATGCATATCTACAGCAGGAAATTAGAATTGCTCTCTTCTCACGAAATTGAAGTAGTTTTAATAAAAAAACTATTTTGCACCTTGTTTAAGTTGTCAAGTAGACATACTATGTAGTGATTAGGATAATCCTATCCTAATCACTACATAGTATGTATCTATATTGTCCGTCACGCCACAAATATAGTAATAAAGCGACTGAGTTTTGTCATGATCAAAACTATCCAGCGCGTCCCACATTGTAGTTGAGATTACTTGGCGCGCGGACAGAGCGCCGTGAATGGCCGCTTTCATTATACTCCGGCCGAATGAATGTCCCACTTTAATAGGAACAGCTTTTATACGCTACGTTTGAGAATGTTCCGAATTGAAATTCAGTTCTATTCTGCGCTAACTGTTATTAGATTCTGTGATAAGTTCAATGGTTTTAGATTCTGTGCGGTTCATTCGATGTATTTTGTTGATTAATAACGATCATAGGAGTGCCAAATTTGGAGGGAAACATATTAAAAATGTAGTTCCATTAATGATTAAATGCTTTACAAAAATTACATAACATTATACTAACGGTACTATTTAGTAACAAAATAGATCTAACTTTTCTCTCCCATCGTAATCTGAATGCATTTATTTGTTTTTAGTTTAACGTATTACTGTATTTGCTCAACCATCGCTCAGTCAGCGCGTACGTTATGCGCTAACCATCAGTTGAGCATTAAATACAATCTTAAGCTACGCGTTATCGGAGAATAAGCAGCGTAATTGACGGCTAATTCACATTTTTATTATGTCAAAAGCAAAACCAAAGATAGGCAGGTTACTGACGCTGGCCGTAAGTCTTCTTTATATTCTTTCAGTAGTAAAACATTGTCTCTAGTTTACAGTGAAAGTGTGACATAGGTGTCTCTTGGACAATGGGGTCGTGTGTAATGCCGGCGAGTCTTGGCGGCGCACGCCCGCGGCTCGAGGGCCCTCGTGAGAGTCAACACTCGGGCGAGCTTGCAAAAAATCACTTTATTGGAAAACTTGCTGGAAACTGACTCTTTGTTTATAAATAAAGGTTTTAATGAAAGTCAAATACATCGAATATTATGAAATATACAAACCTATAAACATATTCTTTATGTCTACCATTTGAAGTAAAAAACTCAGGCCATCTTTACTAGATGATTTATTTTAGGGATAAACTCAGCTCGCATCTTAATTTATGTAACTTTTATGAATTAATGAAAATACTTTACAAAAAAATACATAAAACTTAAAACTTTATTAATACCTGTACTTACATTGAGATCAAAAACATAAAAATTTAACCAAATATAAAGAATTTAGAGTCAATTTCAACCTAATTTTAATAATATTAAAACCAAAGTATACCCAAATGTACATTATCTCATCCAGCAAACACGAGAACATCTATAACTCTTTTAAAAGAAAAAATAAAGAACTGTTCTTGTTACTCTTTCAAGACGGTCTGGCTAAAAAGCCAAAGCGAGATTTCGGTAAGAACACTAAAATAGCCACCATCCACTCTAAAGTGTGAAGCTTAGCGCTAAGTGTCGTCACAGTATTTCGTTCGTCGAGTAAGTTTAGAAAAGTCCTATTTCTAAGCTTTAGGGCTAATGGTGGCTAACGATGCAGCCGGGCATAGTTGTATAATATTGGTAAATTGTTATATTACTTTTGATAACTACTGTTCTTAATTTTCGTTACAATTCGAGAAATATTTCGTTGAAACAACACATTTTTTTCTACACATTTTTTGAGGAAAATAGAATACACGCTTAGATACAAAGACTCTTTGTAACATTACAACAATTATGAAGGACGTCGCTGGTGGGCATATTTAATTTGTTTACAGTTTAGGGTTTTACAACTCACTCAAGTTAAGTTTGCGTCTAGCGATGTAACGTTCAGAAAAAATATATTATCATTATCATTAAAGCCTTGGTTACGTTCACAGCTGGACATAAGCATTCACCGTGAATATGGCTTTTACCAAAACTTAAAAATACAATGTACTAGATGCGCCTCGCGGTTTCACCCGCGTAAGTCCCGTTCCCGCGGGAATATCGGGATAAAAAGTAGCCTGTGTGTTAGCCTGAAAACAGACACATACTTTAGGCCTTATACACACGTGACAAAACCGTTAAAAATTATGGTCTAATAAATATCTAAACTTCAAAGCCCTTACCCACTTAAACTACAAACATATTTGTAAAAGCATTTTTCAGGCCCCAGGCGGGTCGCGTCTAAAGTGTTATTTGACGTGCACTCACGAGATGCCATCTTCTCGGATTAGCCGACGTCTCAGGAAAATCGTTTATCGATACTGAGCCTCGGATTTTAAAGGTATGAGTTACCTTTGAAGAGTAAGATTTCTTTAATCTATAGAATTGAGTTAAAATTAAAGTCAAGAAAAGGATTTCCTAGAAATGTTTAGGATATTAACGACTACAGTCCAGTAATGGTTTATCGTAGCTATAAATAGCTACGACGTACGTCCTTACATTATCATTGTCATGCAAGAGCATCATGAGTTCGTTCAAAGTAAACCACTACTGAACTTGAGTCAGCTCTCATTATTACCCTATAAAACTTGATAACTCGACCAAAGCTTGTCTTTGCCAGCACCGGTGTCCCAAATTATCTTGTAAGTCCCACGCATGTAATGTAACTTAGAACTAAAGTGGTATGCATCATAATTTGTGATAATTACCATACAAGCTAGCGCTGTTCAGCAGCGGGAGTATAAACCTTAATTGCTGAAATCGCTGGAGGATTTTGGTAACTATTCCGACTATTTATTAACACTAAGAAAACTAATTTTATAACAACTAATACTAATGATTGACTAAACTCTGACCACACGTTGTCAATTGTCATTAAAGATTCTTAAACATACGAATAGGTAAAACTCGGTTCTCTGGCTCTTAAAATTTTACTCTTCTGTGCATAAATTTTTTGATAATTCTAATCTGTACACATAATACTAATCTGTAACACGACAGTAGATACTTTTAATCCGTACAATTGCTACGAAAATGAAATCCGTTTAATTCACAGCTTTTCTCGAAGCTCAGATTAAGCTCTCGTAAGTAGGTCGAGAGTAAAATGCATTAACTATTTAGATGATAGATGGTGTGATGCAGGAAGATCGTGTAAGGGCTATGATAGATTATACGTCAGCTAGAGAGAACAATGTGTTGTATCTTATTCTGCACTATCTTTCAACAATTTCCATGTGAAGCAATTTAAAATTTGTTGGTAAGTACTTATTTTTAAACACAAACTTTCGCTCTGCTCACATGAACTTGGATAAAAAGTAGCATATGTGCTATTTCAGTTCATAAACTGTACGTTTACATTAAAAGTTTCGCAAAATCAAGTTTTGGTGTAAAGTATCTACTGAGTAAATAAAATTATCTAAAATCATACAAATCTGGCTGAAACGGATCAAAGCCTGTGAACAAAATAAAATGTGACCCACTAGGTACCCACGTCTTTGGTACTACGAATTAATAATGATCTTTTGATTAGTTTAGCCATTCCTAAAACGAGGTGCTCTTACATCCGGTTAGCTACTAACGCCAGTCAAAGTCGTAACTAAACTTATTATATTTCTTTGTAAACACAATGACAGTTTACTTGTAATTGTCCAATTGTTAATGAAATAGGTACTAATACAAATCATCTACCAGGTTTTTTATTTTTAACATCTGTGACTATTGCAGTCGTAAAAAACCTGCTATACCTACCCCTTAAAATTAATGTTGTCCTACGTCATCCAATAGCAAAACAAAAAAATCTTAAATAGGATTCGTTTCACTACCACAGCTATAACAATTACTGAGCCGAGTCACTGGCTTATTACAAACATACTCATATTCCAGGGTTATATAGCGCTAACATGACAACGTTTCGCGTTACTGCCATTACAATATCGCCTTTATTAGCGAGTATTTAGGGTTGCTGTTCGCGTGGAGATAAGTGGCAATAAAATCACTTTTAAGGTATTGTGGTAGTCACGCAAAGGTATAAATCAGGTAAATACCTACGGGTATGATGATTGGTCGTCTGGTTTAGTTTGAATATTGAACTGTAGAGGATACATCAAAATTACAAAGGCCAAAGAATAACGCCCGAATAAACGCTACTCAAATATTTGGGAACACCAATTTTAAATGTTCATACTTGTAGATTTGGGTAGATGATCTCAAAATAATGTCATCACACAAGGCCTTAAAATCTTTACTAGATGATTTATACAAAGCGTCGGCCATCTTTACCTACACTTAACGGGATAGTGTCCTATTGAGATAGAGTAGGCTTCTAAACTATCCTCACAGCTTAGCCAGCCATATCTACAGGAAAGACGGTCAAAACGTGTGAGGCTGACTAAGCCGTGTGTTTCCTCACGATGTTTTCCTTCACCGTTTGCAACTCGTAATAATACGTTATTTATACACTAGTTTTATAACTTTACAGGCTTCTAAGTCCAGCTATAGAGTTGTTAAGCCATGACGCTGGCTTTCATGTAGCCAAAGTTTCGTTACCAAAGTTATCAACTGGCTTATAGGTGCAAACTTACTTCTTTTGGGTTCCGTAGCCAAAGGTTAAAAACGGGCCCATTACTAAGACTTCGTTGTCTGTCACCTATCATGTTTTCACAGATGATTATATCAAACAGATGATGATTATTTTATTTCTGTTGACGCTAAAACAACAAATAAGTAAGTACTAAAAAATAAATATTTAATTTCTCACACTGCAAACGTGTTTATTTGCCTTTTATTCATAAAAATATCCTCGATTAAAAACGATATTTTTACGTGTATAACTTCGTGGTGTACTTATCATTGCAATTTAGAATTCAAACTATATAGTTTACTTTTGTTTCTCGTTCATGTAACATTGAAAAACTTGTGGTGTCCAGAAAGGCCCGGAAACACGGCAAATAGTATCGCAAAATCGATTTAATCTCACCCAGTTCGCTGTTCATTCTGATTACAGGTAATCTACCCTTTCCATTACCCTTTTTCCAGCACCGTTTCAACGTATGTTTGTGCTGTTGTAATTAGTATAATCCCTTACGCCTCCGTCAGAGCTACTAGATACTAGCTATTCTATTAAAATTGTAATTAAAAATGCCTGCAGATTAGGAAGCAAAGGTTACATCTTAAATGAGAAACATTAATCAACAAAAATCTGTTATTAAGAGAATCACGCCCGAGCTGAAATCTGGGCAGTACGGTCTACGGTGAATTATTGTTTTATCATGATAGAAAAAGATGTTTTGACGAGATTTAAGTAATTCAACTGTATTTAAATTGTAAAGGTGCAAGTAACTATTTACACTAAAATATTTTTCAGCTAAGCCTTGAAATATGGCTTAACAAACTTCTGTTTGTTTTTTGCATGCTGTGCTCTTCGGCCACACTCGTATTTTAATAACTTGAATTTTTTTAAATAAAATATATTGAATCAGTAGCCAAGTTTCAAGAACCAACGAAATAAATGAGCTGTTCTTATTATAAAGCAAAGAGCAAAGAGATTTTAATAATCAAAAATGTTTAAAATCCATTTTTTTTCCATCGAACTACTAGTACATAGTTTAAAAGTAAGAAAATAGTTCAAAGTGTTATTACCACAAAAATTCAAAAACGAAGGTAAAGAGGGTTGTCAAACTTTGCCACTTTATAAGAGAGTGAAATTGTTTAAGATTTTTTTCCATCTTAAAGAAGTAGGTATGAGACCAATGTTAGTTTGATCTGGAAGTATTTGTTTCGAACCTGAGGATTTTCTATGTACGAGTACGAGTATAATAATATGAAAAAAAATGTAAGCATTATTATCACCACAATCCGTTAAGGACTAGTCATCTATTACCAAATAAACAAGCATTAAATTGCTAAGCTTAGGACTAGATGACCCTGTGTTGAATGTCCGAGGATATTTATGTATTTAATTTCATTAAAGAAACAACGTTTTTACATCTGTAGTGTAATCAGATTTTTATTAAACTACGAGTACATTTCGTACCTACGTTGTTTTGGTTTATTTAACTCAATTACAAATAAATAGCCGACCATCTAAATCTCAGGCTCTCATTTTTGGAACTCACTATATGCTGAACAATACTGATAGTTCAGTTTTTCCACCTGTGTTGTTTGCCAACGAACCTATTCCGTACTTGGAGAAGGCGAAGAACCTGGGTGTTATTTTTGATGGTCGATTATCATGGTCTTTTCACATAAATCAGATTAGTAGTAAAATTTATTACACGTTTCAGTCTCTTAAACGCCTTCAAAGGTTCTTGCCTTTGGAAACCAAAATTATTCTTTCCCAATCTCTGCTCCTACCTATTATTGATTACGCCGATGTTGTGTTTCTTGATATTTCAGAGGAGCTGCTTAACAAATTGGAGCGTCTACAGAATTTGTGTATCCGCTTCATTTTGGATTGCGCAAATTCGATCACGTCTCGGAATTTCGTGCTAAGTTAAAGTGGCTCCCAATACGTCGGCGTCGTGATTTCCATGTCCTATCTTTTCTTTATTATATTCTCTTTAGCCCACTCTCTCCTTCTTACCTTCGAGACCGCTTTGAATTTTTGGTTCCTCGAGGTGTGCCTTGTAGGTCTTCTATGTCTCTTCGTCTCAAAACCCACTCACATTCCTCTCGTCGCTATACTGATTCTTTCACCATCACGTCAGCTACGTTGTGGAACTCTCTGCCGCACTCGATTCAAGCTTGTCCTTCGCTTGATTTATTTAAGTTAAAATTGAAAGAGCACCTTCTCTCTTTGTAGCATTCAATTACGCCATGCTATTTATTATTAGATTTAAGTATTATTAATATTTACATTTTTATTATCTTTATATATTTTAGGTATTGTGTGTTTATTAGTAATTTTGTTTTAATGACTATAATTATGTTAGGATTAATGCGAGTACCTACCTATATGTGTAGTTATTTTTATTCTATTTTTGTTTTTTTGTATGTAAGTAGGTATATTCATTTTGTCTTGTATTTATTATGTTTATTACTATTTATGAAAAATTCTCTCATTGTCTCATTTATGTACGTACACTGTATATTCATAACCCTTTCTATAATAACTTCTCCCTATAACCCCAGGTTTGCTGTAAGAAAACTCTTTCAGGGTTAAGCTCGCCTTTGTACATTGCCTCTAAGTATAAGTTTGTTACTGTATTTTTTCTGTTTACGTGTACAATAAAGAATTTAAGAATTTAAGAAACATTAGCTAAAAATTTTGTAAGAGATTTTGGCAGAATGATAGAACTTTAACTGAAAGTAACTAAAGTAACCATGAGAATGTAAGTAACAAAATGACTAGAAGAGGGATTTAAAGTAGACATTTTTATATTACTGCGGTTCTGCGGTTTCCGCGGTAAAGGTGTGCTACGGGCTTTATATTTGAACCATAAAACAGGACAAAACTGTTGTTGGTTGTATATACTCGTACTATGACTGAAGACTTTTTAGCTTTTAAAAACAAGTCAACAGAGTCATCAAAGTTACCCACTAGCTCTACATGTTTGTGCGATGCACAAGAAGATTTGTTCATCTAAATCTTGCGTAGATGTTTTATTCGAAAACGTTTAGGTACATAATTTGTATATAAATTGAGATACGATAAATAAAACCACTGTGTAGATTAGTATTCTGGTTAAATTGTGATCTCTATAATACCAGCAAACTAGGAAAAAAAACAAATGACAGAGACTGAATAGAGTCTTCCAACGTCAGTGGATAATCTTTACAAATAAACATCTCCGCTCCAGCTTAGGACATTTTGTAATGAGTACAGCACCAAGTCTTATCTCACTATTTATGTGAGCTCTGCAAGAGACATGGCCATAGAGCTCGGTAAATAGCTGTTCAACTTTTAAAGCATTTATACAACTATACTTATAGCAAGGACGATGTAGTATAAATATGTACTTTTCTATTTTGAGAGTTTGTGTGCTTTCGAAAGAAAAACAAATGTAAGGACTACATTATTAGATCGTCCACAAATGTATGTAGTATTTTCATTCATTCATTCACTCATTATTTCCAAGGCTCTGTTTATTCTCTCTTATTTATTACACTGTCATGCATCATTATTCTTTAAAACAGTATGTTAAAAGCAGAAACTGTTGCATCTGAACTTATGGACAATTATATGGACAACAATTTAAATTATGTTGACAGAATTAAAAATGGTTCACAAAACTGGCTGAAATTATTACAGTGCATAGATCATTTGCAATTAGGAGAGCATTATTGTATCGTGCTTTATTCAAATGCATTACACCCGTAATTCAATCACTGTTACATCACCATAATGCATTTTCGCGTGGTAAATTTGAAATCATTGCTAACAGATATAATTTATAATGACTAAACATCAAACCTCATAACGTGACTAACTAGTTGAAACCATTATACGAGTATACAAAACTAACTTTTTTAAGAATAAGTTATTATAAATAATTATGTTATAGCAATAAACTAATTTTAAGATTTTTAAAATTGAAATCGGTTTAGAATCAATTTGAAAAAGTATGGTATAGTTCACTATTGAAGTGTTCGGGCTGCTGTTACTTGTTTTTCTTAGTATGCTCCGCGAAGATACCTAGAGTTGTGTACGTAGGGTATGTGAAAAGTTTTCGAACATTTTACTCTGGGGTTTTCCGAGCGATTGCACAAACTACAAGTTCACGAACAAATAAACAATTCTCAGGACCCATAACAGTGATAAAGCACCAACTGTGAAATATAGCAGAATTAGTAACGCTTTTGACGCGTTTTGGCGAAAATCGTCTTCAGCAAAGTCACATGACTACCTATAGCAACAGCAATCGTTTCATTTAAAATAAACCGAAACATAATTAAGTGATTTTTGTGTAGTAGTGAGAGTATTAGATCTTTTGCTGTATAATAAACTAGCTGCGACCCGCGGTTTCACCCGAGTAAATCCCGTTCCCGCGTAAAAGTAACCTTTGTCACGCTCCATTCCTTCAACTACCACTTAAAAATCACGTCAATTCGTCGCTCCGTTTTGCCGTGAAAGATAGACAAATAGACAGACACACACCCACACTTTCCCATTTATAATATTAGTACGGAATGTACGGATGGATGTTACTCAAAATCTAATATCGAATGTACAGCAATATTCTACAAATAGATTACCGAAGTATGCTGTAGTGAGGTTCTATTCTCAACGGCAAACCACAATTCGAGCATTCTCGGCATTTCATTGTAGAAACGCGAGTGCTAACACTAAACAGAAAAAAAAGGTTTTCTAACATTATAAAAGGATATACTTAACGAGACTCGAACTTGCAACACTTAGATCGAAAGACATTAAGTTTTAACAACTCCAGAAATCAAGGGAAGACAAATAAGCAAAGAAGTTTTGTTATGTATGCCACTATCAGAATAACCTGTACAGTTTCTTAAAACTATTTTGGCTACTAAACTGTATTTTTATCAACCCTAGCTATCTTACCTTGTTGTGTAAGCCCTATCAATACAGGTAATCTTAAAAGCCGGTCCACCCCTAACGCGTTTCTTCGCCCAAACATCGATTCTTTGTGCTTAAAACCTCCATGGGTGGTTCAAGAAAGCTCTGATCAAAGGAGAGTTTATTTGAAACAGGAAACTCTTAGGATTGTACAACAAAAAACTGTGTTTTGGTCTGCACAACACGTTTTTTGGAATAACAGTACAATCACCCAAATAGTTCATAAGACGTTAGCCACTGGATGCGTCATAAAATTCAAAAGTTTCATACTTTCAGTGGCTAATTCTAACTTGTTCAACCAAGTGGAGCATAACAAAAAAATATGGGAAATCTTTATTACGTTTTATAGAATACACAGCCAAGAGAGCACGGCCATTAAAAACCACTACGTTTATAAAATATCAACTCAGTTTTCTACACAGGCTTCTGAACAAAACACAATTACAGCGTGAGCTCATGCATCTATAATCACGCCGGTTCTTTTGACTTGAGTTGAGCCACAAATTGGTTGCTACCTCTCACCGTCCATGAATCGTTGAACTGTATTTATTTTTTTCTGATTTCTAAGCTTGTTTTCAAATTTACGCACGATTAGATTGTGGGAAAAAGAAGAAATTAAACTTACAGTAATTGTAAACAGTACTGCTCAAACACAAATATAGAACAAAATTGTAATCGAAGTACAACAAGTAAACAAATTCAGAACAACAAAATTTGATTATGTTAAATTCCGAGACGATTGCAAATACTTTGCTGCTATACAATTTAATGTAGGTACGTAAACGGGCACGTATAATTTGTTTTGGAAAAAACACCGCATTTTGTTCCCACGATTGTAAAATAGCTCGTGATCGAAAATTAAAGCATTCGATAAATTGTTCACCAACTAATTTACAGCGTGAAAGCCATCGGAGATATCCATAAAATACATACAAACCCTGTTTTGTATACAGCCCGAACAAAACAAAATTATGTGCCAGCCGCGTGGTCTCATGCATCCGTAAGTAGGATCTAATTCGTACTGGCGGTAATTTTCGCAAATAAAGTTGATTCTTTGGGGCTTTTTCATCTTGTATCGAAGAGCTTTTATTCTTAACTTATTTCAGAGTAAGGGTTAAAGTAAACATTTTAGAAGCTCTAAGCACTATATATTTATAAAGAGACACCTGAACCCAATGCCCGCTAGTAATGCTTAAAACATTCGAAACATCATGGAAAGATGATTGTAGATGCCCCAAGATGATAGGCATTTTAAATGAAGTACTGAAAATAATTTTAAAAAGCTGGACGGAAAGATTATAAGCGAGGATGTGCTGTAAAGAATAAAATAACTTAAACTACCAGTTATTTACAGCCTTATTCAGAAATGAAACAAGATCTTTCTAATTTTATTATTAGTAGACTAATTCAATAAAGCCGAAGATCTTTGCTAAACCACTTTGCGTAATCGATGCCATGTTGTGATCCCATCTTCGTCGGAAGTGGCACAAACTGCTAAACGGTCAATTAGCTTAATTTAATTGTGACAATTCCCATTACCATCAGAATCACCTAACACAATTTACAGCCTGTGGCTTTAGTCAAGGTCCGAGTTTCATGAAATGCGGCAGCTGGCATATTTTTTACCTTAAAGCAAAAATCCAAGTCAAAATCTGTGCGATACTGATATATTTAAAACACATCTTCTAGATTTTTAATTTTCAATAAATAAGTAACTTTCAGTACTACAGAATTAGCAAACCTTATTATTTTAAAACCTGAAATGCTGAATTAATTTATGAACGATTCAAAATAGGAAGGTTTTTAGAAACTATTCCTAGAAAATTAATGGTTGTCTTTTCCCTTAAAGATTTACGTCATAGATTTCATGTTTTTTCGAATGATAATTCAATCACGGCCGTTAAATAAAGCTCTCCGTTTCTGGGTCAAACTATCTGCCATGAGCTTTTGAGCTAAACAATTTATCATCCATCTATGCAACCACGAACGTGTTTCAATAGTGTAGGTATGTGATACCTGACACTGGACAAGTTATCTGATTACTATTTGAGCAATCCGAAACGCAATTATATTTAGCCCATTGTTTTAAATTTACTTGGATACGATTGCTACAGGTTAGCCGATAGTCCGATAAAAAAAATAGATAGTCAACTTGTGTAGCGCAGTGTGAAAGTCCGTCTGAGACACGGTTGCGGGTTCGAACCCCGTTGCAAGACATATGTTTGCATGATCTGTAAATATTTTTTCTAGCCCGTATCTCGATCGATAACAGTTGTTTGTTGACCTCTGCTAAGTTATCTACATAATTACGGCCAAAAAACTATAAAAACAAGCTAAGAAAATTTAGAAGATTCAAACAATAAATAATTTGGAAAATAATTAAATTAAACATCTTATTTATTGTTCAACTTTCGAACCTTCCAACTTTGCTCCTATGAGGACAGCGCTCAGCCAATTACTCCAAATAATAAGCTAATTAAAAACTCTGAAACTTTTGCTTGAGGACTTTCTATATTTGGATATTCTATCCGCTTTATTTTTAACAGGAGGTTTCGCAACAAGAAATGTTTATGAAAGGCCTTCGACTTTCTAAATAAGTGCACAGAATAGCTATACTGGACATAGGCCTCCGTTTGTATCTGCTAATAAAAGTAGTAATTACAACTAACATTTTAAGGGTAATGTTTAAAAATACCTAATTAAAATAGTTGCTGAGTAGAAATTAAAAAGTTAATTTCGCAAAAGTAGTCCTTTCTTAGTAGCGTGCGTAAATAAATGGCTATGTGTGTTTCTTTAGTTCCAAAAAAATCCACAGGTCTTCCAAGCGCTAATTGTAATTTCTAAATGACAAATTAATCAACGCTCAAACCCAAGGTTTATGAACAAAGCCGATACAGCGAAACTGAGGCAAATGGGTTACAGTATTAGCACCCTTGTTCGACCTATTTTTGAAGAAACAATTTGCCCCCGTCAATCATATTTAACTAACTTTGGATAAAGTGAGGATCAACACTATGTTAATTGATTTTATTGTTCGTTGTGAACGAAATTAACAGGGTTGGCTTAGTGTTGTGAGTTAAATAGAGCTGGTATATTAATAAATTGTTAAGCTTATCATGTTCATATAGAAATAAATTTTAGTATCAATATTTTATAAAGTTATTTCAACAGTGATAATCTAACATGTAAATGTAAATTAATGTGAAGTAACACATATGAGTAAGGTCTGTTAAAGTCTACCAATTCTAAATCTAGTTAGTTTTCATTTGTCGAACTTTGTATGTTTAATTTTGATAAGTGCAATTTTAGTTATTTAAATAAAGAGTCTCAAATAATTAAATTGAATACTTAAGTCAGTATTAAAATTGTCACTGCCTACAAAAAAAAATATTTTACCCCGAGAAACTTATTTAAGCTTAAAAAATTAGGTCGTTGTAACATCTACTCAAGAAAGCAAGTCAGGTTGTCAGTGTTACAAAATGTAGAGTAACGCTTGCCTCCCACGCGCCATCGATCGAGCGACCTTCGTCGGCATGAATGGGGCTGAGTACTGTGGACTGACGTATCCTAGTGGAAGCTAGCCCCAGGCTATGTTGCCTTTCTCAAACACTTTATTGTTTGGTCAGTCACATTATACTCCTACTCTCTCTTCTCATCCCCCTGCTGGGCACAGGCCTCTTTTCGCTTCCGCCACTTGCCCCTGTCTCGCACCAATCTAACCCATGTTAGCAACAAAAAAGAGTATGCATCTTGCGACGTTTGCCAAAGGCTACATTTACGCTGGTTTCATTGAGTCACAAGTTTTTTAGTTTTAAATAATTATGTACTCGTACTTAGTAGGACTATTTTTTCTAGTGGAAAGAATCTCACAACAACAGCAAAACGGAAAGATTAAAAAAACACTAGGTATATCATTTTAGCAACTATTATTTGTTTCTTAAAAAATACAAAAGGATAAACTAAGTTTTTGTTTTGCGCAGTAGCGTTTTTAAATACCATTTTTGTTCGCATTTCAATATTTCTGGCCAGCACATAGCCGTTTATTTGGCGTAGGGCTGCCACAAACAGAAACCAGTAACTTGCTTATTTATTGCTTACATTCTTGGTTTTTAGTTTTAATAGTAATTTTAAACCAAAAATGTTACAATTTGGGCTTTCCTCGCCCGTACTAACGGGCTTTGTGCTAATTCCCAATGTCCGGCTTTATAGCTAATTTATGACTGGTTGTAGACCTATTTTCATAGCAACATTGATCTGATTAAAAGATTACTATTTTTTGGTAAAAAATATGTTGCTAAAAGTCTATCTCTATCATAGAGTAGGTAAGTAATAAATTACATGTCTGCATATATAAAAAAACTAATTTCAATAAAAGTTAAAAACGATTACAACTGTATTCCTAAGGTAGTCTTCACCTTCAGATCTTCACCTATTTTTAAATACTTAAAGATCCGAAAGAAGTGTCTGTCGCTCCCTGAGATACAGTCGTGATTATATATTTTTTATCATATTTTTAAATTTCTTACCAATATATCATTTCTCTTTTAGAGTAGTCAGAAATATACATGTAAAAGAAAAACGTTACAGTAAAAGGATTATCTGTATAATGTTGGCAGCCCTACGCGTTCCGCAGTGCAAATTGAGCTACAATACGCCAAAAGACTGCTGGATCATTGAATAAACAATGACTTTGGAGCTTTGCAGCCGGCCGGGCGTGGGCCGTGGCGCAACTTTCAACTTAGCTAAAACTGTTTTTGTTTTCGGTGTAAAGGTATCATAGAATATCATAGAAATTACTTGTATGTAAAATGTTTTTGAGAAAGGGTCGAACTTACCGACTTAAACTAAGAAAATTTGAAAAAGTGTCTAGAAAACTAAAATTGCTGATTTACTCTCTCGTATCCTACATTGTTTTCAAGCAAATAAACTATCTTTATTTTATCTTTATCTTATTCAGTAATATGGTAACTTTAACACAAGCACAGCTTGGGACTAGTATAAATATTTATTTGTTTCCAACGAGTAATCAAACTAACTAGCGCAATCTCTTTTGGCATCTTCACCGAAATAGGTACATCTGTAGTACTACCATCAGTTTTCGATCCTCCCTAACACGGTTGTATTTAAAATGTATTAATTATTAGTTTATGCAAGTTACCGAGGGCGGCGCTGAATCGACACATTTTGTGATACTTGACTCGGTATCGAGGATAGAATCAGTACTACAGTAAAGTGATAGAACCTCCACATTGTGACACTTTACTCGATATACTCGTAGAGGATCAGTACTACAGTAAAGTGGTAGGGCCTCTGATTAGCTACTAACTGGGGCTGAACACCACGTAACGTGGTTATATAGTTGCTGGAGGCACCGCATAATTGGACTGAGCCGTGTTTATACTCCGTTATCGCTCTATATTACCGCCACCTGCTGTGGACAATGACCTCGCAAGACTAAGATATAAGGAACAAAATACTCATTCTACATAATACTAGTCAGTTTTAGTCCAGTAGGTACTCGTGCTCTTACGCACTACTAATAATAATATTCAAAAGCTTTTTTTCAACAAAATTTCCCATAAAAAGTATATCAAACTTTACAAGAAGTTCTGTTCATTTGTCTAATACTTCATTGAGTTTACGAGCCTACAAGTTAATCGTAAAAAAATTACCAACCACCGCGTATTTATAAAACTTTTATGCTGCAGATTGTCTAAACAAATAGCAACATTGACAGTTTATTGAAACCACTACTGACCCACGGTACAAACGATAAATAAAATAATCTTTAAATATTCAAAAACGAGAGTCCAAACAGATTATTGTTACCATAAAATCAAACGAATTGAAAATAAATTAAAGTAACATCGCATGAAGTTTCGTTCTGAATTTTAATGGTTTTGATTTGCTACGTGCATTCAAAACGCGATAGTTTAGAAATATGAATTCTATTCTGATTTACGGAGGATATAAATCTAACAGTTTCAAAAATATATTATCTTTCTATTCATACTTTATGTATGAACTAGCATAGAACTTATATAAATTAGATAAAAAGAATTTATTAGCCTAGGCGCGCACTAGGCAGCCAGGCTGCGGCAGCCAGGCTGCGGCAGCCAGTAAAACATATGACGTTGTATAGGAGCCCGCGCACTAGGCAGCCACGAAATCTCGGCTGCGGCCATATGTTTTACTGGCTGCCGCAGCCTGGCTGCCTAGTGCGCGCCTAGGCTAACAGAACCGTCATAAAATTTCAAATTAATTTTCCACTTGAGAAACCTCATTTTATGCAAAAATTTAGAACAACTTTTCTTCTGAATGTTAGTTTTGAATTATTTTCTAACTTTATTTACTCTTTTAAAGTCAAACCTGAGTAGATTTAAGAATCTATCAATAATAATTAAATCTAAAGATAAAAAAACTTGATCAACTTATAGGAGGCACTCAAAAGGTGATTTATTTTTACACTGGAGCAATAATGTGTCCTGTGTGAAATTTCCAAGGATATTTATTTATGTGGGAATGAAGAAACAGAAAAAGTATCATATAAGAAATAAAGTATAACTTTATGTTTGTTTTATAGAGGTACGAGAATATCTATAAGGTCTTCAGAAAACATTTTTGATTTAGTAAACTTTTTTGTCAATTCAATATGAAAGTATGTGTGTTCTTACGAGCTGGTTGGTAACTATGGTTCTTGTGAAGCTTGAGACACGATAATAATCAGGGTTCAACGAGAGTTCACAAAGTTTCAACTTTATTTCACCTCTAATGAGAGTAAATGAGGCTAAAGAGTTGAGAGGCGTGTCAGCATCGTAGCAAGTGGTGATCTGTGGTTTCTACATCTTTCTTATGGGGGTCCATAGGTAAGAGGCGTGATATTATCTATGTATATATTTCGCCTTATACTACACATACAACAAATGCTCATAAACAAGGGCCTAACTTACTTTCTTTTTAAATTCGTTAATCTTGGACTTGCCAGTTTGGAAACACAGCTTCAACCTAGCATAATTAATTACTTACCCACGCCTACTACTCAAGCTACTCAGTGCTAGAGATAATTCTAAGTGTACTAGACTTGCCCAAACTCTACCTTCCTAATTGACTTTATCCAGAGGAAAAGCACGTACAGATTTAACTGATGTAATATACGTTCCTTCAATTGAAATAGACAAATTTACCATACTAATATTATTCACGGGAAAAGTATGAATGCAGCAGATGGGTATTTGTTACTCTTTCAGAAAACAGCTGAACGGATGTTGCTGAAACTCGGATATATAAAAATAAGCTAGAATAATACAGGGGTATTAATACAAGTACCTAGTAAAACCTTTTAAATTTTTCTCTGTTTTATAAACGTTTAAAACAGATAAAAATTGATTATTACGTGTAATACACATTTTAATGAAATAATTACGTGTTAGTTTTCTGCAGTACTTAAATACTTTCTATACAAAAAACCAGTGACCCATCAGATGGAAAGCTAATATAAATCTTACAAATTATAGGCTTAAACTGAACGTTAACAAATCCGCTAACTAGCAAAATACCTGTTAAAATATCAGCCTCTAGACAGGCTCTTTTGCATAACAAATTCGTGCGAATTGAATTAAATTTGGACGTATGAATTCATCTAAGTAGAGGTGGTGGAGCGAGCTCTCCTGAGATTATCTCGGCAACGGATGTTGGTCTGATTGCCTACACAGAATATAATAATAGATGTGAAACTAAGTAAATGGTACAACTGTCATAATGCCTTTTTCTAGCCTGTTGCATACAATTGATTATCATCATGACGGTCTCAACAGTGTTAAAACCATGGTTGTTAAATATTGCTTCAATTGAATACACTGTCAAGATAACGGCATTTAAATGGTACATAACACCTTGATATTTAAATATTGATTGTGAATTTTAAAAAGATCTGCGCTAAAGAAACCTTTTGTCAATAAAGCAAAATTGCGCTGTTGTGGCAAATAAGTAGGTATATTCAGAGCGTCACGTCACATATTTGAGCTTAGTTTTATATTGTGGCTAAATATTTTTAAACGGAAACAGAACGGATGTGTGTATTTTTTTATAAAAATAAATATGATTTATGTGTACTATTTTTATTTATAGTTGAAGACTTGTCTTAAGATACGTTCTTCTTTGTTGCGTGATGTCTGCGTCAAGTCGTACGATAACTTGCGTTGTGACATACCTAGGCGCCTAGTGACACGTGTTCCGGAATTGTCCCCATAGGAAATACGTGGCCTATCACACCCACAGAACAATAACGGTTACTTCATTAACATCTCCCTACAAATACAAAGGTCGTTGTATCTTCTGACGTCACACGTTTAAGGCACGTGCGTATGAATTTTAAATTATTCTTTGATTTACTAGTGATTACTTTTAATTTCTATTCATTATTTATTCAAAACAACCAAGTAATTGGTAGGTAGAATAAAGTTTGTCAACTATGTAACATTTACCTACATAAATAAAGAAAAAATTATATTAATTTTAAATATCCTTGAACATTTTGCACGGTTTCAGTCCCAAGAAAGAAAGAAAAGAAAGACAGAATAATAAAACAGAATAGGTAATAATAAAATAACTAATATATAGTCAACATAATATAACACTAACATGCATTTTTAAAACACATGTATATATCTAAACTCATAACATCAATATGTGTACGTATATAGTTATGTTTCTATACGCTGATACATTTTCCTACATAATGATTCTCTGGGGAGAACTAAATTACATTCCCAATAACGAGTTTCAGAGGATGACGGTGGAAAGTGTCGGTAACTATTTGTACAATACTCTAAATTCAGTTCTATCATTTTTTTAATACAATAACATTAAATATGAAAACAAACAACAGGAAAACATTATCAGATTGGTAAAAATAATATTTATTTCCCCATTCGTATTTCGCGGAAATGACATAGTACCTATTCGGAGTTACAAAAATTACGTTTTATATTTTAATCACAGCGAGAGGCTAAATATGAAATTGTTCATATTCAGAGCGCGAGGACAAAAGCCAGACTGTTTTTTATTGAAACTTCTGAATGCAGGAGAGAAAATATTAATTAAAATTTGACTTTTTCTGTGAAATTATTTTTCTTTTATTCATAATTTAGGGAAGCCATACCGTTCTTTGGACAGCTGGTATTTTGCCAAAGAGTATTGTTCTCATCTGCGCTTGGGATAAGCCGTACGGGAAAATATTAAAAATTTCGGACAACTTTGCATGTGAGTTCAAACTTTTTCGGTTTTCAACAAATGAAAATCTGCTTGTACTTACTTTAAAATCTCAAATTAAAATCTCGTTTCAGTGAAATCTTTATAAACACATCCACTTTTTAAGAAATATGAGTTTCACATCTGTTCAAAAGAACAGTTGGTAGGAAAACCTACCAACTCCAGTCTTCATGGAGTTAGTAGCGGAGTTTAGAGCAACAAGGTAAATTACATCGAGAGTCTTTTGCTATGCCATTCAAAAATAATCACAATCATGTGTCAGATAAAATTACTCCTTCGCAAGTTTGAGACTTCAGGACCAGTTCCGGCATGAATCATCCCTTGATTTGTATGCAAGTATGACGTCACCCGCGCAGTCGTGCGTCGCTGTATACATCATCTGCTAGAGCCTGAGTTATGACATTACATATGCACGCGGACATTTGCACTTTAGTTGAAATTGTCACAATAAACTATACTTAATTTCTGGTTCAATTACTAAGTTTAGGTAATATCGCTCTTAAATAATAAATGATCTAAAATTGTAGCAAACAACTCAGGTAGCAAAAAAACGGTAAAACTTTTTCAATAAAACTAATTGAAATAAAAATCGACCTTAGTCACCACATTCCCTCACTCTTACCTATTATATATCTAAGTAGATACATTCAAACACCGACATTTCCCTTCACAAAAATAAACTAACCTCGTCTATAACCCCGCGAGACTCAACACTTTCTACCGATTTTTTAATTAAAGTTATGACATCATTACCGAGTCGTGGGAAAATATCGACCGTGTGGTTACCCCGCGCCTATGCGGTGTTGTGCCCACGTCACGGGAACTCAAGATAGCATGAGTTCTACTATACTCAGCGGCACAATTAGCCGCCCACGTATTTTAGGTAGCAAGTTTTGATTTTAACACAATTTTAAACTAGGAAGTCAAGTGTGACAGATATTTCTTTACAAAAAACATTCAAAACTACCCATATAACTTTATGTTTTCGTTTAGTCGTAAGTAGGGTAAATTATAATACTTCATTTATTAGAACGAGCTACTGTACTGACACTGTAGTAGTGCCTTATTGAGATGAAATTTGCTAAAATATTAAGTTAAAAAGCATTTTTGTTTATTTTTATTTAGAGGTAGATACACAGTATCATAAAGTGTAATAAAAATTGTATACACAGTTTTATACAAAGTTCTAACTCGTGAGGGCCCTAAAGTAACACTTCCACACGCCCACGGGCGAAACAGTTAAGACTTTGTTTTCTTTAAGTGTGCAAATATCTTTTGAATGTAACTTTGGGGCTTCATACAAAGTGCGAGAAAAAATGGTAACCTAAAATTCTAGCGTCTGGTATTAAGACGTGTTTGTAAATTTTGAATACTTTTTTAAGAAATGTATTTCTATCGAAGTTAATGAAGCTATGATGGAGGCCTTTCTTCTTCTTTGTTAAGTAATAGGAATCTGCATTAAAATCGGATAAGTATATGATGCAAACAGACGGATGAAGAGATATACACTATGCCTTATTTTACATCGTGGGCTAAAGACCTAAACGCTTACGTCAGTTAAATTTTTGACAGACAATGTTAGAAGACTTCAAATATCCGGCTTCTCAAAAAAAGATGAGAATAATTTACCTCGACAATTTACGAAATGAGGAAAATTCCAAGACTGGAGATGAAAAGAAATGAAGGGTTGGAAAAAGTTACTTCACGAAATATGTAGCTAGGTATAAATATTCCAAGATGGCTTCATAGATAAAATAGTAAGATTATTACTTTATCCCAATAAACTTAAAATGCAGCGTTAATATGTAAACTTGTAAAACTTACTGTTTTTATGTTTGTTTAGAATAAATACTATTGATATATTAAACTTGTTTAGAACATTCAGTTTCTCTACAATGTGTGTAAATTATTTAATAAAACACTTTTGTTCATAAATCCGATTCAAATTCAGCGCACCTCTACTAATCTGAGTTTTCCTACACACAACGAAAACGTTACGTTACGAAAACACTTTCACTTGCTACCACTAAGGATTAAATATGGCGAACTACATTTTTACAACATTTTGCTCCCAATTTTCTCGAGTTTTATCTTAGTTTTTATAAAGATAATAAAATATTAAATAGCTACTCATATTTCCGGAAACAAGTAACAAATCTAGGCGATCAAAATTATGTCCTAATCCCTTGACGCGAGAGTACAATTAGGCGTGGAGTTGAATAAAAGAGTTCCTTAATAGGATAAGCTTACGACAAAGAAGATTTGCATAATTACCAGCCCTTGTCTTCCGCAAAGCCTATAAAATCTACCGAAAGTAATTTTGCCTTCATTTTTCGCGATACAATCATAAATTATCTAATTAAAGCGAGCCGCTGATTTCAAACGTGAAATCAAATTAGAAGAGGCTCTAGGATCAAAGCGTCAACAAGAATCGGCGTGTCGAATTGTCGATTGATCGATGACGTAACCTGACGCATTTCAATTCCATTGAAGGGAATTATTCCCGAAAAACAGGAGAATACCGGATGAGAACTTCCCTCTTCGGTACGAGTATAAAGGGAAATCTCCCGATCACACTCAAATTGACAATTGAATTTGGTACCCCGTGGAAGCTTCAAAAAGATGTAACAAAAGGGAATCGAGGTAGATAACACGCCTGGCTTCTCCGTCCTGAAAGTGATTTAATCTTTAAGCGACCAAAAAATCTTGAAGCATACCTAGACCGTTGAAATTCTTTAAATACTTAATAAGTGGCTACGAGTACGTAGATACTTGTAAAATTGTGTGAGGAAAAATGTTTCGTGGAACATTTTGAATTGTATACGAGGTTTTGGTTATTTTTGAACCATTTTGTAATGAAGCGGCACTTTGTAATGCTAGAATAGTTTGATCAACAACAACAAAAAGTTAAAGTTCATTTAAAGATACGAAAACTAAACACAAAACTATGCATGTTGGTCCCAAATAGGTCCCAGATTGCCGTTCAGGATATGTACTATTATTTATGTATTATGTACTATATTAATAATAATCAGTAGCGGTGTGAATAAAAGCACAAATAAAGTTACCAAAGCAAAAGTTACGCCTAGAACTTTACACCGTAGCTCATTCCAGGTATCTATATCTTTACCGGGAATATCTAAATGCTCACTGTTTCACGAACACTCCAAACATTTCCAACTATTTCAGCTTTTGATAAAGTGTTTCATTTATGAAAAATTGCTTTGATTAAACTGCAAAGTTTTAATGATTTCAAAATTGCTTTCAGTACGTTGATATGGATTGTTATAAACTAGCTTCTACTCTCGGTTCGCTCGCATTGAACTATACCTACATGAATGAAGAGAATAACCTAGCATACCAAATGATCTACACGATCAAACTCTTGTTGATTTAGTTTTTGACATAGCCTTAGGCCTTAGTTAGATCAAATGGCATCGGCTGCGGGACGGACTAACATGAGACGATCCACCGTGGACCACACATTTTCCGCAGCACAGTTTCCGCCCATAAAATATCGTACTTTGAAAACACTACTAATTCTTTACGGCATTGGTTCAGAGACTCGAATAGATCTAGTTATACAGCGCTCCTCTATTAAATCTACGAGTCAAGCTCCCATACAGATTGTATCTGAAAAATACACCCTGTATTTAATCTCAGACGCGCTTTATGAGTGCGGAAACTCGACCACTTTTAAGAGGACTTGAGTATGAGGTACTTGTGAGTGCTCTTCAAGATAAAACTCGCACCTTTAAGTGCCGAAATAAGAGTTTTATAGGAACAAAAACTCATCAACCTTAAAAGTCAACTTTTGAATCAAGAATCAAGATCTTTTTTGAGGGTCATTAGATATCCACCTATCATCGACATACTTTTTAAGAAGGAAAGAAAAATATGTTTATTTCTGTAGGACCTCAAAGATCACTTAAAAATGTGCAGTCTTGTGTCGCATTGCGATATACGTCTGACTATCCTATACTAAATAAATAAATAAGACATATTTAATTAATTTAAAAATGACTTAAAATATTTAAAAAATAATGAACCTACCGTGTCTTGGGAATACACAGTCATGATCAATTTCATTTCTACAATTTTAAATAACGATAACTAGATTAACCAATGCCGGATTGGCCACATTTGGCACAAGTTTATATCGTCTCTATTATATCTAAACTAGAAATATATCTTTAGGCTTGCAGGCTGTAGGCTATAGATTGTAGGCTGTAGGTAAGTGAGCTTCTTGCGCCCATCTGGCTAAGTGCCAAGGACTGTCAAGTTTAGGTATAATACGCGTCTGAGTAATGCTGAGGGAAAGTGACGGGGGTATGTTTGCGCATGGGCAGACTCGTTGACGAACCAATGGCACTCACCAAATCAATGGTATGAAGTGCGCCGCGTTACTTTTCTACCCGACTTAAGCTTCCTAAAAATCGATGCGCAGCTTTTTCCCTCATCGTTCTTTTTGCGTGACGCGACCCACACTTGGTCGAAAACCTATCAGGATTGTCCTGGTTTTGGATAAAGTGTATAGATCTAACCAATATTTTCGTAAATACTTAGTAGTAAAAAAACAAGTTATAAGCCAATATTTTATTTAGGCTTTGTTTTAAGCTCCACCTATCGCACTTCACGATATCACCAGTGGCTTGGCTAGCTAATCCCTATTAGTGCCTAAAATTATCATAGGCTTTCTACTAAAGTATTGATAAAGCACTAAAAGGCACTTTATCGGATGTAGTGTAAGAGGGTATTCTGACGTCAATACTATAAATTAAATATCACAACTGGTGACGTCATACAACATAAACGATCGACGTAAAACTGTGTTTTACTGAAATGTTTGAAAGTCCACAAAAAAATGTAAAACAACTTGACCGTTTTGAGGCTTTCTCTAATACAGTTTCAAGAATCAGAGTTACATTTTTAATTCTAAACTTTAATACAGTCCATTAGGATTTTCTCCAGTTCATCAGTTACCACGAAAGCGAACACTCAGCCCAAACAGCGAACCAGGCCATGTTTTGTGAGCCCATCAAAGGGATGAATACACCCCTCATTCACTCCATTCACTAAAAGCAGAGCGATGATTACCTTAAAGGTACCTATGAGACGAGAAGGCGAGTTCGAATTGAAGCGGGAACAACCATTCAGTTTAGAAAATATGTTTTAAATGACGAGGGGAATGTATTGTTGGTACTGACATTTATAAACAACTTTATTGGACATTTCACACAGCATCACCTAGTCCCAAGTAAAGCAACTTAGTGCTTGTGGGTGTGTTATAAATTTGTGATTGTTAGCTTATGTCTATATTTTTCATTTATTATCAATAATTTTCAAATCTTGTCAATTTTTTTTTCTAAACACAGGCATCGTTCTTACATAACAATGTCAAATGATCTACATTTAATCCGAACTAGGTGCCTGACACTTTCAATGATTAATGAGATGCTCATTAACGGCACAGTAATTTGCCGGCGCGCTTTAACTGTGTCACTAATAAATGTAGGTAGCAATGTACTCGTAGTAGTCTGTAACTCTAGTCTACTCTATCGCCTGATTTCTGCTTGAGCTTTGAATCCGTTACCTAAGTGTTGCCCTCATTTTCTTTCTTCGTATGATCCTACAGATCATAGTTTTTATGGAACCACGTAAAAAGTAATAATCTCTTCGAATTTTTTATTGTATTGGGTCCACTATTGACGGAATAATCAGTGAACTTACATAAAAATACATGCATTGCAAATTAAAACCTCCTCTTTTCTTGATATCGGTTAAAAAACATATATATACTCGTATATTTAACAAATACAGAAAGCTTCTCTAATCCACTAAGATAATTCCTATCTAGTGGACGTGTTAGTATGTCGGATAGGTACAAATCCAGGTAATCCACTTCTCATCCGGGACCGGGTATAAATGACCCCGGAAAATTGACTCTTAGCTCACTACCGAATCAGGGCTTAGGGTATTTTATTTTATTTTATTTTATTTTATTCGGGAAAACAAACAGTTGTACAATATAATATATGGTAATTTAGTATACATAAATAGACAATGAGTAAATGTACAACCAACTACGTTATCCACAGATTACTAGAAAGAATAGCATGAGAAGAAGTTGTTGTTGTGTCATTTAATGAAGTTGGTGTGGTAAAGATTGATTTGTACGTTTAGTCATCTAACAAAATTTCTTTAAGTTTATTCTTAAATTTTTTTTCGGGCAAAAGGAAAAGATCGACATCTATGAATCTGGTGTTATATGTGTCAACAATACGGTGCAGCGGCGAACGCACACCAGCATTGGTTCGGCATATGCGAGTGTAGAACAAACAGCGCACGCGCACATTTCGCCGATGCACCGTGCGTGGCACTATGTAGGAAAGTCTGTTAACTAATTGTGGACAGTCTATTTTGTTGTGGCATAATCCATACACTAACATGGCCTGAAGGAGCAGGCGTCTAGATTTCAATGTTATCATTTTGTGTTTACTGAGCAGTTCTTTATATGATAATTTGATATGCCTACACCTGTAGTTCATTGTTTTTAGAAACTTTCTTTGGACATTTTCTATTTTGAGATTATATTTATCATACAGGGGGTCCCAGATGGCACATGCATACTCAAGCTGTGGACGTATAAGGGAGTTATAAAGATACATAAAAGTCTCTGGTTTATTAAATTCGCTAGTGGATCTCATGACAAAACCATACATACGGAATGCCTTGTTAATGATTTTCTCAATGTGGGTATCCAGGTGTAATTCACAGTCTAATGTTACTCCAAGGTCTCTGAGGGAAGACACTCTCGCTAGTTGTTCGTCACATAGTCGATATTGGAATTCAATTTTATATTTTTTTTTTGTGAAGGTTATGTAATTGCATTTAGTTATGCTTAAATTCAGTTTATTAACAGTGCAGTATTCTGACAAGCGGTTTAAATCATCTTGAAGAAGTAAACAGTCACTAGGTGTTCGGATCGGCATGTATAATTTAAGATCGTCAGCATATAATAAGAAATTAGAATTTACAAAGCACTTTCCAATGTCGTTTATGTACAGAACAAAGAGCAAGGGTCCGAGAATTGATCCCTGGGGGACTCCGGAGGTGGCCGTGACATTACCGGAGTGGTACCCATTGATTACTACTCGCAGATTTCTGTTATCAATATAGGATGAGAACCATCTCAGCAGGTTTCCTCTGATTCCGTTGAACGCTAGTTTTGACAGGAGGATCTCGTGGTCTACTCTATCAAATGCTTTTTGGAAGTCTGTATATACAGCATCAGTCTGAACGCGCTTGTCCATGTTTTCAAAAAGATGCGTAGTGAACAATATGAGGTTAGTAACAGTAGACCTGCGTCTCACAAATCCGTGCTGCTCCGGTATTAAAATCTTACTTATGATAGGGTACAATGCATTGTGAACAAGTCTCTCAAACAATTTCGATAAGGTGCTTAAGATAGATATGGGACGGTAATTTTGTACGTCATTTTTGGACCCTCCCTTGTGAACTGGTACTATGTTCGCTAGTTTCCATCTATCAGGAAACGTTCCCTCCATCATGCATCTATTGAACAATATGTTAAGTGGCTTGTGGATTGTATCAGCAGTGCGTTTAAGAAAAATTGCAGGTAATTGATCAGGACCTGGGCCTTTCGATGCGTCTAATGCTTTTAATGCCATTTTGATGTCATGTTCGTTAAAGTGAATGTTACTGACTATGTTACAACTATCAGATATATCGTTAGGGGGTGACCAAATGTCATGAACGTAAGTGCTCGGCTCGTGGACAGAGTTAAAGTAAGAGGCAAAGAGGTTGCATATATTTTCGGGATCTTTGGATGTGCATTGTTTATAGTGCATGATAGAGGGAATTCCCGACTTTTTATTGCGGCTAGTGACGTAAGCCCAGAAATATTTTATATTAGTAGGTATAGATTGTTCAACACTATTTTTGTATTTTGAGTAGGCTTTTTTGCATTCTGTATTAAATCGTGATCTATATAAAGAAAACTTTTCATAATCACTCTTGTTTTTAAATTTTTTCCATTTACACCATGCCTGTTTTTTATTTTTAAATATGTGAATAAGTGAACGCGGAAACCATGTTGGGAACGAGGGTGTTTTAACCGAGGATGTTGGAGTGTGTTTTTTTATTACATCAAAAACAGATTCGTAGAACTTGTCAAGTGACTGCTCAGCAGCCATTCCATCCATCAATGACGACCAGTCAGTGTCGGCTAGGTCATCGTTAATCGAGAGATAATTAGCTTTGTGATAATTATATTTAGTAACGTGTCGCCGTCTTAGGGTACAATCTGTTGATAAGATTGTGTTAGTAATAAACGGTGGATGAAGAGGATCAACCGCGACCAGGTAGTTACTAGGACAATCAACGGAGCAGCTCGAATTAGTCAGAAGCAAGTCTAAGATTTTATTATTACAGTTATAGAACTTATTATACTGTTTTGCATTTACGGTGGACATAAAACAACGCATATCAGAACAAATTGCCGAATTGCAGGTAAAACTCAACGAGTTACTTACACTATCAAGACTCCAATCAGCATCCGTTACATTGTAGTCGCCAAAAATGAAATAATTATCTGTGGTTGGATCGTCTAAATATTCATTTAACAAATTAAAATGCATATGATAGGTCTCATGTGATGTTACAGGGGGAATGTACGCTACACTGAAAATATGTCTACTTTGACCAGCGCTGCAGACCTCCACCATGATGTGTTCTATTTTATTATTCAATGAATAGCCTAAAGGGAGTGATAATAATGAAGGTCGAAGGTTTCGTAGTACAGCGATGAGTACTCCGCGGTACGCTCGGCGGCAATAACTTGTTTTAGATAGGAACTAAGTTGTATATAACCTTAGGCGTTTACACCAAGGCATTGCGTTATTTATGACTCACGGGAATTACTACACAAATACGAATATAGGTACACATATGAAACATAGAACGTCTTCTGGTTTTGAAGTCAGTAAAAAATACACGAGCGAGATCTAATGTCTATTTCCAAATTCGGATCTAAAATCAAGGCAATATTCCACTTGGACAACATGATAATTGTGTCTTTTTCATACTTTAACTAAAACGTCTATTTTCATTGACCAAAGAGTAAGACGAAAAAAACATTCTTAAAACCCATAATAAATTGACAAATCTGTATGAATAACGGGGGATAATGTATATCAAGATCGAAAGAAGTTAAATCGTGAAATTTGAATATTTTCTTATATTTTCCTACTGACAGTACATTTTCGAAGCCGAACGTGAGCTAAGGTTTATTTATGATGTGATTTTTATAGTAAATCTTTGCCTTTTGCTTCTTTATGCAACGTTAGGTTATATGAGAGCTCAGCCGGCTAAGATGGTTTAAATTGTTTTATTTTCCTCTACAAATGCCAATAGGCGTCTTTGAAAACATTTATGTGACTACTTTGAGCTAAGTTAAACATAGAACCACACCAAGCAAGCACTTTAAACTGATTCTAAATAGTAATTCGATGCAGATTTTTTTTACATGACTAAATTCATATAAAATTGTTAATCAGCGTAGTCAGAGAAAACTTGTGGTGTATAGTGGGGAAAGATGTCTGTATATAGACTTTCCTCTTTCCAACTAGTAAAGTATTGAACTTTATTGCTGCGTGTAGGTGAGTACGGTATACTAGCCGACCGTGATTACCCTCGAGAGTTAGCCTCATGTATTTTTAATGTGACTGCCGTATAATTATTTATTTATAATTATAAATAATGAAAAGGTGTTTATAGCTAAATGAACGAAACATTTGATAAGTAAAATAGTGAATTTATAAGTGTGTCTCTTTGAAAATCTTATATTTGATTCAACTACCATTGTTAAAATAATGTTTAAACAAATACGAGTATGTCATCTGCAAATGATAATTAATCTGTAATTAGTTATGTTTATCTGTTTTTACATATCTCTTTTAAATCTGTTTCTATCTCTATTATTTCCTTTTGAGTAACAAGAAAAAAAGCATTCTTTTAACGCTTATTAGTTTAACTTGGTCGAAGTATGGCATCTTTATGAATAAAAGCCTAAACACTGAAGTCTGCGCGTGCCAAGTTTCAATATGCTTGTGCATGTTTTCTTATAATTTTATTGCGTGGTGCTGTGCTTCCGTAGAGGCATGCTCTACGGCGTAGCTATTATTGTAGCAGTTAGTTATTGCAATCAAGCTGTTTTACTCTTTCTCTAGAAGCTTGAACCAAATAAACTAAAAACAAATAACTTTTTGTGTAGGTATAGAATTATCGATTGTTTGATGAAATGGGACTAATATTTTTCAAGTAAATATTGATATTTTGTTATCAATTAAAAACATACAAAGGAGTACAATGAAAATAAAATAAGCAACAGTTTAATTAATCAATAACACTTATTTAAAAGAACTAAAGTGTTGTACAATGATTACTGTTATGATTTGCATGACTGTTAACCATTTTTAACATCATTGTAGTCCAAGCGATAAATTAATGTTAGTTTGGTTCGACATATTATCATATTTATACGAAAAATCAATTCCTAATCTCCATTACATACGCACTCGCAATCAGACCGAAGGCAACGCTCACAGCTTACAAAAAGGCGGAAGTGTCGTCACAAAGCCAGCGTTTCGGCTTAGCAAAAACTTAATTACGGCTTGGTCGGTGTTCGATGTCATTTCCGCTTTTTGTAGGGAGCGAACTTAGAACCAAGGCGGGGTTATGAAACAATATGTTATGATTTAGATTGCGCATACGTTTGCTGAAATCGCTCTCAGTTTAAACTTAAGTTTATATGCTTAAACATTATAGGTTGTTGTAATGTTAAAATATATTTACGTAAGTTAGCTAACTTGCGTTTTTGCTTCCGGCGCCCGTTAAGTTGTCGGTCCCGGGTTTAAAGTCTTTAAATCTTAGCCCTAAAAACTTCGTCATCGTAGTGGGTTTCTAGCATAAGCAGTTTGTATGAACGAACTTACTCGTACTTTTAGCATCTCACTCATCTGTTGGTTTATATTTTTGGTGACCAAATCCGGCCCTGGCTATGCCGGAAGTGAACACAGACAAATATTACGATAGCTTTCCCCGCTGTTGTTACGTGGTGTTCCGGTGGTGGAGTGATTAACGTGTGACGACTTAATATAGAGGAACTTCTTATGTATTACTACTAGTATTATTTTATCTGTGGTAACTATAAACTGCTGGATTACATAAAACTTATTAGTTGGTATGTCCTAAGTACTTAATTATATTTTAAATCTAAAGTTTGGTTAATCTTGATTACTAAAATATATTAATGGCGCCAGAAACACATAGGATTAGAGAAAAGAGGGAAGAAAAGTCTTTGACCTGCAGTGAGATACTTCAAGATTAATAGTAATAAACAAATGAAAGTTTGTGAGTCTGTTTGTGTTTCAATCACGAAAAACATGCGCAACGTGGCCCAATTTTGTGTCGCCTAAGTATAAACAAATAAAAAAATGTTTTCTTTAAGAAATAACTAAAAAAAACTTTGAATTATAATTGAAATTGAAGCTTCTCTGATTGGAAGGGATACCTACTAGTTATTCAATCTAACTTTCTCTCGGAGAATTGACTTTTAACTGAACGCTGGGGCGTTTCTACAAAGTAAATTTCCTTTGAATAATAAGAAAAACTTGAGTCAAACTTGGTGCCACTTGAGTAAAAAGCCGATCAAGTTTATGTGAAAATTATGAGAGACTTTATCGTGCTAATTTTGAAGCAAGGATTTGCTTAATCAAATGAAAGTTTAAAAAGTTTCTAATGGAAAGTTTCTTTGATAATACAATTACAATTTACTTATTAATTGTTATCTAAGTCTCAGTCACTATTTAATTGTTATTTCGCGTAGAAGCTGCTTTACGAGTACTTATACATATAACTAAATATATGACTCGTAAATGTAACATGTTTGGCGCATTTCAAGTCATATTCTGGTCCAGCAACGGATAACCTTTTGAGAGTTAACCTCTTTATATTACGGTATTACGTCCCACGGTCTGCCTTCAAATACTTTGATTCGATTCTCTGGGTCTGGTCCCAGACACGATGTCAATTTCTTCTGAAGAAATTGCTGTTTTATTGCCTGTAATGGTCTCTCAATCATTATTTATTAAATAAGGAACGAAAAATAAAAAAAGACAAAAACAAAAAATACCTACACTACTTTTTTATGAACCCTCAGCTGATCAATGAGCGCTTTTTTGTGAAATTTGCTCATAAAACTGCTAAGGCGTCTGTTCTTCTATCTATCTTGTATTGAATATTCAATTTTAACAAAGTAATCGCCAAATATAAAATGAATCTTTCCATCCTATAAATAGCCTCAACGTCCGAACAACCACAAAATCGTGGCTTTCCTTCATCTTACATCAATTATTTTCAGGCCATCAAACCGTTCGTAAACTCAAAAAGTCCCTAAACTATGCAACATTTCTCCCAGGGATTCATCGTAAAGTAAACTCGGATTGGTTAAAAAAGAATTCCTGAGTCCAAGTTATCATTTACTAAATAGTCCTCAACCAGCGCGATTTCCAATTTACTAAACATTAACAAATAAAGAAAGTGTGTTTTGTAAGGAGACGTTCTTCAAAGTAGACGATTGATTAAACGTATTATAAATGAGCTTTCTTTTAATTAATTTGCAGATTGGTAAGTTTTTACGAAAACCTAATGATTTGATTTCGATTACTTTTCTTAAGCAATTAGCAAAAGGCTTCTAAAGTAACAAAAAACCCGCAAATGTTCTAAAAGTTAACATTACTTAAGTGACAGGTTGGAAGCCTAACGGCGCTAGTAAAAAGCTATCTGGTTTTCTCACTATGTTTTCCTTCACTGTTTAGAACTAGTGAAAAATGAAAAATCATCAATCCATATCCATAGAAAGTAGTGGCACGTAATCACTCAGCCATACCAGCCAGCCGCCTTATTCTCCAAATAACCATGACTTGAAACGGCGTGGTTATTTTGAATAATGCGATGGATTTACGGTTTAAGAAACTTTATTCAGGATTTCAGAAAACAAAAGCTAGATAACGTGCAATCTCTTACCGCGTCATGTTTTGAAAGTCGTCGAGAATCGATATCCTGTTTGTAATCTTCATAAAAACATTTTGGAGTTTAATAACACAGCATCGATAAGGTACTTTTTAAAAGCACAATTTTTATAGCTATAGTACCAGTTTTACAACCCACGTCATGACAATAATTGCATTTAACTGCAATGTCCTATAGGAATCAATACCGATACAACGATTGATAGTAAAAACAAGTTTTTATCGCCTCAGCTGCCCGATGAAGTTTTACTATCATTTTCAATGATTATGGGCTATGATAAAGTAAACATTAATAAGTATGTAGTGAAAGCTTGCAGTATTGTCATAATTGAGTACATTTTATTTGTTTTGTGGTGTAAATAATATTTGATTAGAAATTAACAGTGTAATTTGTATTATTCAATTTTTTTTTAATTTTACTTATAACCCGGGCGCAATAACTTGACACCTGACTCAAATGACGTTTGTCTACAGTACTGAGTGCAAAAAAGAAACGTAAAAATACGCTAACTAAGCTCGGAAACCAGGTATTAAAATACTTGAAAGTATTTTAAGATATGCTTATTTCAGGCTACTAGTCTAGTTCGTACCATGCGACAAAGTTATACAGCTTTTGTAGATGGAAATGAAATCTTTCCTTCCTACTTTAATCACACGCTTAGGACTTGTTGACGAGTCCAAAAGAAATAATAACGCTCCCTGACACATACACACACCTACACAGGGATTGGTTTATGCACCCGAAAAATATTTCAAACTGCCTAGTTTTTTGTTTTCTGATAGGATTATGCCACTTGTTACTAAGGCAAAACGAACTACTTCAACATACCTACCTATGTTTACCAATTTCCTAAGTGGCAAGTAGGTACTTGCCACAGGAAATTGATTCGTATTCGTATAGGTGTTAGTACCATAATCTTATCATAGAAAAACTGTACTTGGATATTCAAACATTTTGCTTTGCGATTGTGGTCTTTATACCGAGGCAGACATGGATCAATTTCCTATGAAAGTATTTTCCAGCTCTGTCTGTGCCGGACCGGATAGCCTAGCAAATACTTTCATACTTGCATGTTTTTCCTGCCTCGTACCAGGGCGCCGTACTTTGAAACAAAGCCCTGGTTTGCATACCTGGTATGGTCAATACGTTTCATCTATTTCCGAGAACTAGAGATAACCGAGTTAAACCGAATCAGATTTGATATTACTTATCATGTTTTTACATATTACATGTACATTTGTATAAATATTGTCAATACAAGTAGCAGAAGTAGCTGTAATCCGTGTTGGCTCCATAAAAGAAGGTTCTAGATTAAATGATTTAAATAAACTAGTTAAATCTAGTATTTAAGGAGTAACTTTCTAACAAATTTACATTAAAATCGCCACACGCTATTATTTGTTTCTTAGATTTACATATTTTATATAAAATTTCTTCCATAACTTGTGCTAGTGATGCTAACGCTACTGAAGGACGAGAGCGGGGCCTCGCGCGGGGTAGCGGGAGGGGAGTCGAGTTTCGAGCCAGGTGTCTAGTTGTTGCGCCCGGGTTATAAGTCTCAAAATGCTCAAAAATTTAAAAGTGTAATTTGTATCAATCAAATCTTTTTTTGAATTACACCCGAGTCTCAAAATGATCAAAAATATTGTTATAAAATTGTAAACATCATAAACTTATTTAAAGCCTCTATATTGTTTAGCTTTATTTTAAGTTATTATGAAATTTCAACAGCACATAAAATTTTAATAGACATTCTCACTTTCGATTCCTACTGTTTTAGCTTGAAGCTTTCCCTCGTAACCTAAATATAAGTATTTATCCGTCGAAGGCTATGTTAAAACTATCTTTGGATCTTTAGGAACTACCTATTCTGACCTTTACCTGTTACGTAATACCAAAATGTCAGGTATTTTTCGCATTTTGAGCGTGAGTCAAGAATCAAGCGGCGATTCATTCAGTTTCCCTAGAGAACTAAAAAAAAAACCTAAGTTTTCAGTGCAGACTATACGAAACCTTGTTTAAACACCACATCATGAATTTGGCTTAGACAGGTACAAATAGTAGTAAAGAGTTTTATTCATGAAAAAATAAATATGTATACTTTTGAAACAGAAGTTTAGTTTAAGGTCGCGCTTTATTAAATTGCAATACTTCTGCTTCAAGCTGTGGGTAAACCAAACATGCCATCAACATAGACCTTCAAGAATATGGTTATTTGAAGTTTTTTTTAGTGATCTATGCCTCCAAAATCACAACCAAGTGAACTTTTCTTGATAAATTTGTTGTTTGAAGTAGGTACCTTTTTGAAATTTAATTTAAAATTTCTCAATAACTACTTGAGTTGAAGTTAAAATTAAATGTTCATAGAATGGATAAACACTTTATCTAACGATTCAGTGACTCAAAATTGTCTTAGACCGCCTATTTTTCTCATAATTAAAAAAAGTTTGGATTTTAGGTGTACTACAGTTCTGTACCTAAATGAATGAAGTCAAACGTTTTATTCAAAATTGAACCTTATTTAGACGAACCTTCAAATTAAACGACAATGTCAATCATTCGTTCATGTTACTCTTTGATTCGTCCGCCGGACGCCGTCGAAGGAGGACCTTGCGCAAAATCGCTCCCGAATTGACATAAATTATTACGAAAATATTTAATTTCTTCATACAAAAAAGTTTGTGATAGAAGAATGTCATTTCAAACAATAAATTAATGGAGTTCGGTTTTCAACTAAATATTTTATTTCACATACTACTTTTGCCCGCGACTTCGTTCGACTTCCCTGATGGTGGATGGGAAGGTATGTTTTTTTTGCAGATTCGTAAACAAGTAAGAGCGAGGCCCCATTAGTGCGTTGCGCTGCGTTGCGTCGTCGCAGCGTCGTCGCTGCGTCGGTTTTCATATATTTTTTACGACATGCATGACCCATTAGACCGTACCTACGTCGTCGCGCGCGACAATTCAACGGATCGACAGACGAGAGACGAAGCGAGAGGGAGGGTGATGCGCTGCGTTGTCGGAGCTCCGCTGCGACGACGGACAGTGATCCACTGCTAGAGGAGGCCACAGCCACAGCCAGTGTTGCTGCGACGCTCTTGCGCTGCGACATCGTGCGTCGTCGCAACGCAGGTGTGGCATACAATGCGCTGATCCGTTGCGACGACGCGACGCAACGCAGCGCAACGCACTAATGGGGCCTCGCTCTAACTCTGATGAGTCTGGGAAAAATCTGACTTTGCCCATTTTTTGCCGCCATCTTGCCGACCCCTGTCGTATCTCGGAAACTAGAGGACCCGTAATTTTTGTTTTTTGTGGATTCGTATAGAGGAGGTCCTGGGAAGTAAAATTCGCTAATTTTTTTTGCCCCTCTTTTGCCCCCCTTTTGCCCAATCAGCTAATCTCGGAAACTACGTAATATTTTTGATCGTTTTAAACGGATTTGTATAGAGGAGGTTCTGGGAAGTAAAATTCATTTTTTTGGTTTGCCCCTGTTTTGCCCCTCTTTTGCCCTATTTATGGATCTCGAAAACTAAAAGAGATTTTGCATTTTTGAAAACGGATTTGTATAGAGAAGATTTTAGGAAGTAAAAAAAAGTTTTCAGATTTGCCCCCATTTGCCTCCCTCATTTTGCCGCCACGCGTATCTCAAAAACTGCAAGACTTGGAAAATTTTAGTTTTCAGGTTCAGATAGGGCATTACAAAGTTGATAAAACGTGGTATTTTTTTTTTCTTAATTTTGAAATTTTTTTTTCTTCATTTATTTTGTATGAAATTTCAAAACTTTTTAGGGGTAAATTTTTTTTTACTATAACCTTTTATTATGACTACTCGATTATGACGACCTCTGTGGCGCAGTTGGGTGAACGCCCGGCTGAGACGCCGAGGTTGCAGCTTTCGATCCCCTCTACGGGACAAATATTATGTTTGCATGTTCTGCAGACATTTGTTCCGTGTCTGGGTGTTTTCTATCTATACTAGTAGTTTGCCTCGAACGAGATCTCGCTCGACGGTGGTTGTGTATTATATTCTTTTTTATCTGTGTTTGAAAGAATTTACTTCAGAGGTCTACTAAAAAAAATTGAGGATCTAATGAGAACTAAGTACCTACCTAAAGTTTTTAAAGCTGATTATTATTCCTTTAATTAATAGTAAAGCGATTTTGAGTGTGCATTATTTACAATACAGGTTTTGATTAAAAACTCCATGAATATGAATTTAGGTTTGCATCTGTAATTGAGGTGTCACTAGATTTTAATTTAAGTTATTTTACTATGAGCATGTGCTAGTGTACTCCTTGTTGATGCAACTAATAAATAAATAAATAAATAAATTTAGAGTCAAACCTTAGGCTCTAAAACTATTTTATATTTAGTATGTCATGTTTGATCCTGTCGTGGCACTACTTTCGATGACAAATGTGTTACCCGCGGTTATTTCAAACATTGTCAAAAATCATTTTGCATTAATTTACTTATATTTCTATAAAAAATACTTGATGGTATTTTTAAGAGCATAAGTTTTTACGAGGGTTTTTCGACTTATAACATTTTGGTATTTTGTTCCTTGTGAAGTGGCAGTGACATTGGTTCAAGAAAACTATTTACACCCGGTTCCTATAACAAACTAACGGATGTCCGTACGACTTTCGCCATAGCAACGCTGTTATCTGTCAAAAAGTTTCATACATTTTATGTTGAAATAACAACGTTGCTATGGTGATGGACCTACGAACATCCGTTAGTTTGTTATAGGAACCGGGGGTTTGTAAGTTGAATCCTTTTTCCATTAAAAAGTCGTTAGGTTGTCAAAAAGAGTTAGGAGTTAGAAACACCAACCAAAATAATAAAGAAGAAGAAGAACCATTTTCTGTGCTGCGATTTCACCAAAACTTATAGAAATGGGAGCTCAGGTTATAGCAGTCATGATTTTTTTACATTTATCGAAGTTATTCATAAACTTTACATCTTAGACTATAAAGTAAAACCATTTTAGAATGTAAAAACAAAGCCCTTTCATATGACACCCCACTCAATGTATTTTCACAACTTTTATTTTTTTTCATCCCCTTCGGAACCAAATATTTAAAAAAATAACTTCGAAAAGTCATAATTATTATAAATCACCAAAAAATCACCTGAAAAAGAAGTCTCCATCGGATATCGCGAATCGTTACATTGTCAGATAGAGTGTCATTTGAGCTAACATCTCAGAAATTATATTGCGCCAGGCCTGCTCTTAATGAACTATTTATATTAACAGTTAGGAAGGCAAGTTTAGGTGCTGCAAGCCCATTCCATCTCAACAATTTCCCAGGCACTACAGTGTCTCGTTAAATGTAGGCAAAGATTGCCTCCTGACATAAATCATCCAGTAAAGATGTAAAGGCCCTGAGTTTTTAGGAAGCCAAATTATGACAGATACTCACTAAATTATAACGCGAACTAACTATGGCTGGATTGTATAAACAATAAATCATGTACATTACAAAAGACCGCACGACGCAAAAACACCGCAGCGACTTAAATTTATTGATGAAAACTCACCCCTAAACACGAAACACAGCATCAGGTTCTGAATGAATCGGACTGTGCGTATAAAGTTGTATTGTACGAAATATTTACTGCTCTCAGATTCCGGCAAGGTACGTGCCCCGCTTTGTAATATTAGCAAGATTGGTATATCCGCTGTTTACTGCTTATGCGGTTGCCAAAACTGAACAGAGATGATATTTATATTAGATAGTCTAATGTTTAAGGATAAGATGAGTAAAGGAGTGAATGAGATGATGGCGAACATCTGCGTAAATATTTACCTATTGTTTATCGTGTGTTATAAAAGGATGGTTTGGTCGATCGCTTTTTTTCTCGATTGTCTGGCTAGTACAAATACTACCTTTGTTTGTGATCATTATAATTTTTCTGTCATAAGTTAAAATGCAATCTTTATTCATAAATAACAGTAATATTCTAAAGGTGAATGTTTTTATGTAAATATGAATGTTTGATACTCTTTTACTCTCAAACTGCTGGACGGATTCGATTGAAAGATGGTACTAAGGTAGCTTATATCCTGAATTATCACATAGTCTACTTTTGATCCCGGTATTCCTACGGGAGCGGATACTATTCAACGTGGAGCGCAACTAGAAAATAAAACGTGGCCTATAAGTTTGTGAAAAACGAAAACGAAAGGTAAATAAATAAATATACTAAGTATGTTTTGGAAAAGATGATTGTGTGAAAGTCGGTATGGGTCAGACAGAGTAAACTGATATGTCAAGTGTCGGGTAGAAAGTAGTTGTTGACAACACTTGAGTGTTGAGTGGGATACGGTTCAAATAGGAAGGATATCAAATCAAATCATCATATTTTTATACAAGTATGTGTACATTGTGTACGATATAATAAACGAGTTATACACCTGTAAGTGCGTTTTGAAAATAAGGAACTGATTATACTCTCTGTATACTCGAGAGACTAGAGTAATTTTTTTTATAAATCTAATAATATTAATGTCATTTTATTTAATTGTAAATTTTTTAATTGTAGGATAATATTTTAAACAATACATAAAGTTTTTTCAATAAAATTCCCTTAAAGTCGTTAAGCCATAATGGAGGCTTTTAGGCGGCCTAAAAACTCCGTCAAGAGGTGTTCACTTGCTCATACGAACGTAACGTTTATGTACAGATACATTGACAAGCCAACGAAAGTGCTACGATTTTGCTACGCCGTAGCTATTGCCTGCTACGCTAGCTCGACAAGTCTTTTCGGCTGTAAGCAATTTATACAGTTTTTTTGTTCTGTGATTTGTGTGTATCAAAAAGTAAAAATTATTAAAAAAAACGAATAAACATTCCATTCGATTAAAAAAAACCCTGTTTACGAAAATTGTTATCATTATTTTATTATTCATTACACAAAACAAAATTTTAGCGGTCAACATATCACTCAAAAATAAAACCATTTCATTTTATTTCAAATACATGTAAATTCTATACAGAGTTTAGTCGTATTAATGAGCAGGGTTAAATGAGTACTAATTCAACAGCTTTGTAGGCCGTTTATAAAATATATTGTTTCAAATTTTACCAATTAAAATATTGCCGTTCGAACAATAAGCCTTTGTTTGAGCAACTTTGGGATAATAATGTGGGTACCGTCCTAGCTCCAATTATAAAACTCGAGACATTGTACCGTTCGTTACGGGGCAGGTACAGGCAGCTCAAGAGTAAGGAACACAGATTTTATTAGGAAAAATTCAATATGATCATACGTGTAGATATTTTCATTATCCTCAGGTATTTAAGGGTAATTCACAAATTATATACATATACATATTTAAAAAAATTTAAGTAGCTGTAGGCTTACTATGATAATTAAATCGATTAAGTTTAGGTTATGGTTGCTTATGAGGACAACTAACCTTTTGCGCTAACGTAAAGTTAGGACAGTTAGAACCTAAACTGGATGGTTTATCATCAAACAATCCAGTTTCCTCAATCCAGGCCTCTGATTTATCACAAATACTACATTCTTTGTGACTGTGAAATGTCCAAGGATATTTTATTATTTAAAATGTGATTTATTCCGAAGTGAAACAAGTGTCCTTAATATAATAAACATATTATTACAGTTTATTTTGTTACTTTCTTCGTTCCCAATGCAAAAAGAAAATATAAATACTTTTCTCGTGAACAGTACTGCTCATAACAGGGCGAATAAACTGCGACAATCTATGGGTAGCCGAGTTTATTTTTAAACGATTTATTAAAAGCTTTTTATAAAGCATTTCAAGACAAAGTTATGTTGAGAAAATGTATTAGATTACGATTAGTTTTATTTTTTGTACTAAGATTCACATTTTAAATCGTCTACGTTTTAATATAAGTTGTGGGTTAACTCCCAGCTATTACACTAATACAATGAATGTATGTGATACATATTGAAGTTTTTTTAGTATGGTACTACTTGATATATACGAGTATAGAATGTAGCATATGGAAACAATGTAAAAGTAGCAAAAAACTACAAAAGGTACACCCTCCATATTATTAAGTGGTTTAGCTTAGGACTAGATGACGCTGCGTGGAATGTCCGAGGAGGTTTATATTTATTTATTAATTATAGTGGGTATTATTTTCAATACGCATAGATAAAAATCTATTTTGAGAGATTATTGAAACTATTACACTAATAAACCATATACTTAATATTTTATTTACAAAACGACAACACGGTAAAGTAACATAGGAAAAGTAAAAGGTTACGCAAAGCAGATTGGTTCCGTATCCATGCAAACAAAGACACAATAACATCCGATGCTTTTTGCGAGGTTTCAGTTCAGCGAGGACTGAGGAAATTGGGGGAAACACACTGACGTTATACTGTTATACTGTTGAGCATGCGTTCCGCTATTTTATTCATTTTGTTCTAGCTTCTTTCGATTTCTGTCGAATTATATTGAAAGGTAATTCGTATTCGAATTGGTGAATAGAATGATGTTCAACTTTGTACAGTTTAAGCCTCGTATTTAGAATTTAAAGAGTGAATAGTGTCTCAAGTAGAAATTTGTTACTTAGTTTTTAGAAAACGATACCTGAGCGAAAACTCAAGTTTAAGCGCAAAGTCTGATACTCAAACGTTAATTAAAATAAGTGGTGCTTATCTACGTCATAATTTGACATTCGCCCATACAAATCTGTCAAAAAAAAACTTCCTTAACTGTTATTACGGCATTAAATATTTAATTAACGTTTGAATATTCGGGCATAAGTGCAATCTGATTTTATTTGTTATATTTTCGCGTTTAATAATTTTTTAGAAGCACACAAATCCCGACCCAAACATAGACCCCTATTATTTTATTTTGGGAGGTTAATGGTGGTTTTATTCCTTGTCCAGTTTATGACTGTTTAACTGTGAGTCAGAGGATTCCGACAATGTGAAGCTAGTAAACCATTTAATGATCACAGTAAAATACGATTACTATACAACAAATGAAGTTTTTAAATACTAAATAATTTTACAGTTAGTCGGTTAAAATGTCTCTTATTCTTAACATCACACTCTTTTATGTTAAATTCTGCAAAATAAATAAAAATAAATAAATAAATATCCTTAGACATTTCACACAGCGTCATCTGGTCCCAAGCTAAGCAATGTAGGCATGTAGCAATGTAGCAAAATGTAGGCATGTACCAAATATATATAAAATATATGCATAAATATGCTTTTGGACATACCTCTGATTACCCTCTTAGACAATTTCAAAGGATCTAAAAATTACATACAGATCAGAAATGTCTACCGCTCCTGGGATACAGTCGTGATCATGTTTCATTTTCATTTCACAGGCTTTTATTTCTAGCTGTAAACAATTTCCAGTAGTTAAACCTATACATCTATAGGAAAGCTTACGTAAAACCAATATTTATGTAAATAGAAACAGGAAGCCTCGCAGCTTATAAGACAAAGAAAAAAGGTTATAGTCAAAAGAATCCAATGTTGGTTTATTGGTTAGTGTAGTGATGAAACGAAAACATTTTATCAAAGAAATAGTAACGAAATGCGTTTCTACACATCGGTGAAGGAGGTTTAGAAATCGGCTGAGTAGTTTTAGAGGTTACCTCCCTCAAACAAACAAACAGACAAACCAACATTACGTCTTTATAATATTAGTATAGATATAGATTATGATTATTAAGTATGATGTAGCAGCCAACTCTAATGACTCTATAAAACACGCCTAAAGATCTTCGTCGTGGCTTAACAATTTTAAAAGCTACTCGTACCGTCTCGCTTCAAAAATCCATCAACAACGTATAAGCAAGCCTCGTTTCGTAGTTGTTCAGTTATTCCAAACGGCAGTATTATAAAATTCAACAGATACGAGGTACCGCATCGTGCCATGTGACTTCCGACCTTTCAAAGCTCTGTCATAGTCCACGTAATTATAGACCACGAGTATCATATTCACTGTAATTTATTCACGAAAATACGGATAGAAATTTTAAAAAAATGTATTTCAGGCTTCAGAAAAAATAATTAATAATATTTTATGTAAATTTAAGGTAGTTACGATTGATTTTTGTGTTAATATTAATAATGTTAATATCATAAAAAAATTACAGTTCTGTTTTTGGTGTTATTTTTCGTTTGGTAGTTAGTTATCATGCAGTGTTTTAACAAAACTTAAAGTATTCAAAAACAAGAATACTGAATTAAGAAAGCCTTAATTAATTTTATTCTTAGAAATGTATGAAATAAACGTATTTGTCTATTCCATAAATAATTACAAGTTTTACTAAAAACACTTTAAATTAAAATATAATGATTTTGACGGTATCCTTACTAAAAAAACCTTAGAATCAACATCTGTCTTTCCAAATTTCTGTTATAAATAATCAACTTACCGGCAGTATCGATTTCCGCTCGTCTGTTCAATCGATTCACAATTTTCACTAGCTCACCTGGTTTAGACGCTGGGCGTCGCGCGCGGCGTGCGCATGTCGCCGGTGGCGTGCGACGGGCGGGCACACACGGGCGGCCGGCGCGGGGCGCGAGGCGGACTGGCGTGGCCGGGCCGACTGCCCTACATTCCTCATTCTGAGAACCTCCGCGGCAGAGCCCGCCGGCGTCGCGCGACGCTCATCGATTCTAAATCGAAATTAAACTCGATGCGGTCAAATACGATAAAAACTCTTTAACACTCTTCACTTGATTTATGAAAGACTTGTGCGAAATTTTACGATCTGTCACTGTCAGAATCAACCGCGGCTTAAGTGTGAACTCGATCGAATCCGATGCGGTCAAACATAAATACGTCCTAAAAGACATGTAGACGTTGTTTTAATTTGATTTTGGAACAGTTTTTTTTTAATTTGTCTTTGTTAAAATTCATTTTATTTAAAAATTCATAATTTTACTATGATGACGCATTACAAATACATCTTAACCTCTTTATTCTGTGGCAGTACAATCAACCGGCGACCGGTTCGTAATCAAAAGTAAAATTAACTTGATCAAATCAGATGCGGTCGAAAAAATACTGTGGATTAAAAGTTTACATTCTTTCTTCGTGTAGCTGTACAAACCTTTGGAAATCTATATCTATTCTTAGTTGTATTTGAATAATAAGAATTTAAATACAATAATTTACAAAAAAATATGATTACATGATACGTATAATACGATTAGCTTTAAATAATTATCCAGGATCGTCAGAGAACTTTTCTATTTTGCATAAATAATTAAAAAACGCGATACTTTTTCCGCAAAGGAAATTAAACACATAAACGGTTAAGGTGCCTCTTGAATTTCGAGTTTAAAAATGGTCTCGTAAACCCGAGAAGTAATAATTGAAATGTCGCATTTGAAATGTTTCGGTTCGGAGCAGGCTATAAAAAAGCTATGCATTGTCTAGGCACGGCTTTGTAGCGGGTGCCACGGGTACGCATGCAACTGAGCTATTCAACAACCGAACAAAGCCATGGAAAATAATTGAATGTTTCTATTGATGTATTTCTGAATGTAATCCTTTCAACTAATATTATAAAGCGAAAATTTGAATTGATATTTGTTATTCGTTCAGCTAAAAAGCGCTGAGCGGATTTAGCTGAATCTTAGAATGTACTTACATTTTATGATCTTCTACTATTTATACAAGTAAGTACAACAAAAGCGAAACTGTGGCAACATCTAGTTCCTAAATATTTTCGTAGTTGTATTTTTGTCCTTCGTAGTCCGTAATACCATCAAATATTAGTATCACAATTAAGAACCTAGCAACTCAACTGAGTTTTTAAAATTATATTAGATATTTTAATACTTATGTCAACAAAATCAGTTGATAAAATAAAAAAAATTATTAGTTATTTCAAAATATTAAGATGTCCAGAAAAACAATTACCTACTATATATCAATCTTCTTCCAACCACGTGCTATTAAAACGATAAGTAACATAACATAAAAACCAATCCTTTTTAGAGTGGTATTTATTTCTCAGTTTGTTGTCTAGTTGCTAAACCACAGTCTCCTTTGTACAGTGCTACGGTGCTACGCAGCTACGAGACGTGCTACGAAAGTTATGAGCTGCAATGAAAATGCTACAACACACAGAAACAGACTTGCAAAGCTGCTTTTGAAAGTTTACTTGGTTTAATACACTTTTATTAGTTTTACTTGTATGTATGTAAACCGTTTTCTTAATAAGGTCGAATTTAAAAACTGCCCTTTTAAGCTCCTAACTTACAAATCAATGCTTGTGTTGTAACTGATATACAACCTTATATATTTATTTTATAAATACATACATATTAATAGTATACTTATGTTTTAATAAGTACATAATTTTAATAATGGGTGTTTTCTCTGTATCGATACAAATATTTGCAGACTGTATTCATTTGTCCGTCAGCGGGGATCGAACCCGCAACCTCTGCTTCACAGGTGAGCTTTCACTCAAACTAAATCATCAGGCAATAAATGTGCAAAGCTTTTTACCTCCTTTCAAATCTCTCAAATGTCGACTATCTACTGTTTCGCACATCATATGACCTACACCATGAGTGCGAGCGAGATGGACTGATTACTATGATTTATGGCCCTGTGGCTCCATTCTCAACGTGGACCCTATAATTCTTAAATTCTAATGTAATGGAAATCTTTAAACAAACTAATCGAAAAACACTCAAAATGTCCCGAAAGTCAAGATCGTGTCACAAAAACATTTGTTCCTAATTCTATATACGTCACCATTTACATACGTCTTTTGATCTACAATCTTGCCATGGCAGAACTAACCTTAAAGGTACCTAAGTGAAAGGTGTGTTTCGAATAGCGAGTAGTTTCTTAACCCTACAGATGCATGGACGCAAGTGACTGAACATTACTGCGGTTTAATCGACTAGGGTTGCCACAAACGGTTTCCGGGACCTTTCTGGGTGGTCACAACTTGGATGGGTGACCGCAAGTGGTAGCTGAGTGCTTCCATGCTTCGAAGGTATGTTAAATTGTCGATTCCGGCTTTAAAGATGTGATCTCATTTATTTGTTTATTTTTATTTTTTAGTTTACTTTGTTTTTTTGTTGATTCCCGCAGGTTGCCTGAAAGAAATCACTTCAAGTCAATAGGCTTATTGTACCTGCTTTTATGTGTGTTGTCTAAGAGAGTATAATGTTTGTTCAACAAAGTGTTAATTCATTTATTGATTCCTTTTTGCGGCCTTAAGACTCTATAATCAGAGTTGGCACTGGAGTCTTAAATAAACCAGCTTAAGCTGAGCTCTCGATCTTATATAGGATTCAATGTCTCGTCCATTGTAATAATGTTTGTAGTTCGCAAGGGTAGATATTGGTAAACGATACGGACCTCAAGTTGTCTAGATGGGGAAAGTTGGAAAATCTATTGCCAATTAAGGCATTTAGAACTTAGAGACATATTTAAAAAATCTATTATTTTGGGAAAGAATTACAATCCTTGTTGTCTTAACTTGAATACGATGCATTATAGTCGTTTTCATAAAGTTTGAAATCACTTAATAACGAAATTTTGCTTCGCTTCTTTTCCATCTCGGTGTGAATTGACGCTTAGCTAGTCAGTCGTGGTGATATTTTATTTATTTAAAATTTTGGTAGCCCTAGTGGTGGCACTGCCGTGTCAACAGCTCGCGTGACCAATATGCGTGTCGTATTGTACTTGATTCTTAAAAAACGTATTAAAACTAGCACAATATAACATGGCGCCCGCGACCGCGGCCGACCAATGTGGCCTGCGGTGGCTTTTATTTAACTTATGTTATGGATTCATTTTGAGAGAAAGAGTTTACAAATAATTAACACAGGTTATAAATAAATATAATAAATCACAACTTATAACAATAAACTGAGATATTAAACACTAAAGTTGGTATGGATGGATGGGTAGTTCAAGCAAAAGCTACTGAACTGATTAGGTTGTAACTTATATATACAGCTCATGAGTTCTTATCCACTTTCCACCTCATGAGACCCGTTTAATTGTTTTTACAACGGTTCTGTTTTTGCACCTGGGTGATCCTTGGGAAAGTCTGGCACACATAGGGCTACTTTTCATACGGGCTAGAACTGAGTAAGCTAGTCACCGCAACTTGCTCACGAATGAAATATTATACGTAATAATACTTATAAAAAATCAAATTAAATCATAGTCACTCCCAAATAAAGGCAAAAACAAGCTTATGTCTAAAAACGAAATCATATTTTAACTTTCCTTTTCTCCGCAGATAAAATTAATAAAAATGACTACTTTCATCGGTAAATCATGCCTTCCAGAAGGTAAATATTAAACATAGACAGCCACAAAGCTGATAAATATTCTAGAATCTAGACTTTGATATCGAAAGTTTTCAACAAATACATTTGAACTTTTTGTACTCAAACCTGCATACTTTAAAAGCCTGACGCTCGATAACTTTAAAAGAAGTCTCAAGTTTGCAAATTTCAGAAATATCACCACCAAACCAGCATGAGGTTTTAAAAGTTAGTGTGAAGCCTACGGTTTCTTTTAAAAGCTATTCTCATAGGAACCAATAATATCACAGAAAAACTTGGCTATTTTGATTTTTTTAGAGTATCTAATCGTGAGCACATGTAAAAATAGGGTAATTAAGAGCCAGTCTCAATATAGGTAGATATTTGACATTACTTGCAAATAATATGATAAAAACACAGTAGGCAAAACCTGAGATAGGTTATTTAGACTGCCTATAAATGATTTTCTGATTACCAAAATGAGAACTAGGCCTCGATCACTTTAAAGGGCCATAGTACCTGGGACTTAGGGCTTTAGGCACTCAAGATTTTTTTACGATATCAAAAGGAATATCTGCCACCTATTTTTCTACTTTGATGCAGAGTTGTTGTGTACTGTTATATATCGGCACTAAACCATCGTAAAACTTATAACCAGCCTACGATCATTCAAGTTGGCAAAGTCCTAACGAGTAACGACTTATGGAAGTAAAGTTAGGAACTTGAGCTAAACCTCACATGCCCATATGTAGTCACTTTATTAATTTACAGGCAATACCAGCTGTTACGATAATACCAATATATTTCAGAATACCTTCACGGTTGAGTTCTGGCGAGTAGAATAGATAGACCGATTTTGAACCGATTTTTTTAAACTTATCGACATAGTTCCAGCGTTGGAACAGGCAATAGAGTCATCTAACTTATAAGACTGTACATATTTAAGTGATCCTTGAGGTCCTACAAGAATTAACACATTTTTTCTTTCTTTCTATCCCATTTCATAAAGACCATTGTCGCTTCAAGGAAGGAATTACGAGTATGTAAACGGTTTAGAGCTATTCTATGCGGTGGTATATAAAGGCGTCACTGGGCAAGTGCGAAGTCCGACCCCGCCCCTCAGAAATGCTGAAACTGTCAGTGCATAGTTTATCACATCGCTGCCACTTTAAACTATAAGTTACTGCCGCTACAGTTTTGACCTTACAACAACACTGACAAACTTTTCTCACTAGCTTGATTTAACTCTATTGTAATACAGTTTGTGAGTGTTATTGTTAAATGTATGTAAAAGAAAGGTAATAGGTATTTGGATGTTTAAAACCTTCGTTGTGATGTCATAGGCAATTTCACTTTAGGTAACCCAAAATAATGGGACCAAAAGAAAACAACGAGAAATGCATGGTAGGTACGAATGTTAAAAATGTAGAAAGGTAGATTTTTCATGAAGTTTTTCTTTCAACTGGTTATTGCTGATATTATGTAAAAAAAATCCCAACAATATATCAACACTTTATTGATCGTATTATTTACATGGTCTGTATATCTTACACGATCTGCTGGGTCTGGACACTGCCGTCGCTAATGTAGTTCATGACCATGCTGAACCAGCCCTGGATAGTGGAAATAATTCCCGTCTCTGGGGCATTGACGGTCACTTGCACTGTTCCATCATTGAAGATCTCACCGATGTTCTGGGCAGAAGGTTCTGGGAGTTCTTGAACTTCAGGGGCAGCGGGAGCGGGTAGGATAACAGCCTCAGGGATGATGGCAACTTCTGGTTCGACCGGGGCGGGTAGGACGACTGCCTCAGGAACCTGGACCTCAGGTCCGACTGGGGCGGGTAGGACGACTGCCTCAGGAACCTGGACCTCAGGTCCGACTGGGGCGGGTAGGACGACTGCCTCAGGAACCTGGACCTCAGGTCCGACTGGAGCGGGTAGAGCGACAGGTGCAGGGTTGACCTCGGGTTGGGCTGGGGCAGGGAGTATGACAGGTGCGGGGACGACTTCGGGTAGTGCCGGGGCGGGGAGGGACGCAGCTTCAGGGATGACGTCAGAGTCCTCAGGCGACATAGCAATGGGCATCTTATCCTCGGTTGCAGCAGCAGCAGCAGCAGCAGCAGCCTCAGCAATACCAACAGCGGTCAGAGGATGGAGTAAGTCGGTTGACGCAATCACTTCACCGTCAACATGTTCTTGCACCTTTAAACAAATTCTGATGTCTTACAAAATACTTATAGCATTTAATCTACGAGTACTAAACTGATACTATGATAAATGAACTATGCCAAACTCTGCTATTTTTCTATAGTTACTCTCAGAGTCGAGCAAAACTCCGTTACCAGAGCTTGCTCTTGCTCATACGAACGAACGAGTCGGGAGAGATCAGAACATTATATTCCAGAATCCTCAGGTACGAAAAATTTTTAGGTAGGTACAGCTAGGAAAACATCATCATTATTATTATTATCAGCCCTTCTCATGCCTGAGCTTACAAACCTCTCTTTGTTTCTGCTATAGATACGTAGATATTGCTCCAATCTAATCTGTATGATAGTTCCAGCAGAAGCCCTACCTAAACCCCTCTCTAGCCCACCAGTAGGCCAACACGGCAAATTTTTACTTTGCTTTCATCTAAGCGACTTTACCTTGATGCCCACGATGTCTCCGAGCTCCACAGCTTTGCCATCAGGTACTCCATTAACGATCAGGCCGACCACGTCGTTGTCGTCTATCGGAGCCGCGACGGCCGCCGCCACGAGCAAAGCAAACACGAACAGTTTCATATTATCTAAAATAATAAGTTTAGCAGAATGAGTCAAAACCAAACTTTATGAAATAGGCTCACTTCGTTCTATTAAATAGACTCATGAGTGCAAGTGATTCACAGACTGTCACAGTCTTTCACAGACTATTGTATAGATGTTGTTTTGAAAGATCATTAGAATAAAAAGTTACTCTATGGATTGCTCTATGGCCATTGGCCATGAAATGGTCATTTCGGATAAATAAACAAAATAATCTTTAAGTATACATTTTTATACAGTCATCTAGTTCCTAGCTAAGCAACTTGCAAAGATGGTGTAAAAAAATGAAAGTATGTTGAAAATGAGCTAGAATAATTATATTTAATTAATAATTTCATCGATAAACAGGCTACCCAAAAAGTTACTTTTTAGCGGTTTAATGTCTCTAAATACAACCTTCTTCTATTTATTATTAGGTAATACTTTCTTTTTTGGCAAAAATATTTTCTTACCTGTTTTCGATAGGAAGGTTCAACACCGTCTATGTTGATTTCTATTTGAAACACTTTTGTGAGTTCCTTGAACAAAGTTATAAAGATTAACCAATCTAACTAGTGGTATATCTAAATCCGTAATAAATAACGCTCTAAAAATGTCGATATAAAATATTATACTTCCACAATTAGTTATCTTCCGGCTACCTTATAAATTATAGTTTCTACCCCGGGCTTCGTGGCTGAGTGGTTTATAGCAGTCCGCGTTAAGGACGATCGCTTGTATCATCGCAGATTCGAATCCTGCCGGATTCGTAACTTTTGTTAAGATTTAAAAATTTTCTGAAATGGAATAAACGACTTACTTATCCTGATTCTGAAAATAATACTGAGTATAGGTACATGTCTCCCATAAGTACCCACATGATAATGAATTATACCTAGATACAGCATTTCTATACACCTGATGTAATCGTTAAGTAAGAAGGTACATAATTATAACTCATAAAATTTAATACAATTAGGTAGGTAGGTACTTTTTATACCATATTACAGACTTCAGGCCCGAAATAAGATGACCTATCTCGATCCTTATCTTGACGGATCTTGGACAACTGATGTAATATTTTGATTGATTGCTCAAGGAATAAATCCATCACATTTTTCTTCAGTCAAGTTCTTTTGAGGACGTGATCCAAAAATAAATTCAATATAAGCATTAGTGGCAAATCTTGTAATATCTGTTGTGTCTATCTTTATAGGGTAGGTATCTATAGTGCTGTGCTTTACAATTCGTATGAGCTTGTGGCCAACTAATGAAAGAGTTTATAAGGAGTATCTAATTAAATTAATAATTTCTTTTCGAATTACAAATTCTAAGTTACAAATTATTACATAAATAGGTAAACAAATACAAAAACAGTTGTGTATCGCAGAATCTTAGTTTTATTACACTTCGGCTACCTTAAGTTTTTGATGTTCTGGTAAGCTGACTGATTGCACACTAATAAAACGTCGATTATAATTATCTTGATGTCGTCATACAATAATCTGAGTCCAACTGATAGTCTACCTTGGAGCTCGCTAAATGCCTAGTATACCTATAGTAGCAGGTATAAGCGCGATAATTAGCCTTCGATAGCCCTCTAGCCTACCGTTACCTAGTAAAGCTACCGACGGTAGGCATAAATAAAATGTCCAGCTGTAAGTTAGGGCAGTCAGAAAAAAATCAAGAATCATAGTTACAGTTCAGGAAAGCATATACCTATCTATATATAGGGTACCCTTTCCCTATAAAATTGGTAATGTAAACATACACTATGTAAGTAAGTAATTAATTCAGAACCTTGACATAAAATTTAACTTAAAATTTCTTCTTAGCATAGAATTCAATTCGAGTTACTCGTTTGGCCTGACCAGAACCAGTACAGGACTAAGTTTCGGATCCCAAGAACCATCACTCGTCGCCTGTGGAGTCAGGTCTCCAGATTTCTCAACCTCTGAAATCTTGGTGAATACATCTTTGTATTTTTTATCACTTTCATTAGCTGCAGCGCCTTCGACTTCGTCAATAGTTGTGTCAGTGGGGAGAATTTGCTTTCCTGTTGTGTAAGGCGTTTCTTTCCCGTATTGGAGGTCCATGTAGTCATTCAGAAGGCTCTCTAAAAGCTTCTTTGCTTCATCACTGGATGGGTTTTTAAGGCCTGACGATACTTCCTCTAAGGTTAAGGTCGGAAGAGACATGGCTGGTTTTCTGTTGAAAAAAACAATATTTAAAACCAAGAAAATTAGTAGGTAAGATAGATACCTACTAGTAAAGTAGATAGTAGGTAATCAGATAAGAAAACTATAGGTATTACCTACCATTGTTCATAATAATTCATATATCTGTGTAGGTACGTAAGTAAACGTTTTTGTTAAATAATAAAACCATATTCAGCAACTACGATTCGACATATTTGATACTTACCTACCTACAAGTGCTACAAGTTACTTAGGACGATACGATATTTGGACGTCAGATATACCTACAATACCTACATACCTAACATACCTAACGTCGGGATAAATAATAAAAAGGTAACGTGATAAATACCCGGTCATATAATTTATAAAATACCTAACATAAGTAGCTCACCTACAGCTGCACTAGACATTTGATCTGGCGAGTTTTTGAAAAAAACTTAATTTTGATAAGCCTTATTTCAGAGAAGAGGTGTCTAATCTAGGGAGCTAATCAGAGAAAGAGAGGGGAACTGGATCTGCTCATATTTATTACCTACTGGAAATTATTGGTACCCTCAATATAGCTTTAGCTTCACTAACAAAATCCTGAATAACACAAGTAGGTAGAGGTGCCTCTAAGCACCTAAATTTAAATCCCTGTTTTACATAATTGGCAAATATCTGCTGACAGTTTTAGCGCTCTATAAACATTTTCAATGCAATAACGGTGGCAGGCTTGCAAACTGTCACGTGCATGCTAACCAAAATGTGGGAATGTGCCAAACGTCTGCTATACGTGCCTCTACTTTTCAAGTCTTGAGAAAGTTAAATAGATAGCAATAATTTAGATTATGGAAGGTACCTACTTTGTATACAATAAATAATTTATCTAAGCACCTGCCTATCTATTAACTCGTTAATTAGGTACTTAGATAATTTTTAGATATAGACAAATAAACAACAAATAAAACCAAGTTAGTAGGTACCTGACGACATTTTATCAGATCTTTAGTCAGTCAAACTTTTAAGGTTTTTAAGTTCAAATCCCGGGGAACCAAAAGATTGAGCGTCATCACATCAATAATTGAGGAAAAAAATACGAACGATAAACTGTGAAGGAAAACTAGTGACTGGAGTAGCAAGATCACAAGAGGTTGAAAAAGGAGAGGCTGCTGCAATGAGACTATGCAGGCCAAAAATAATTTTGTAATTATGTTTATAATGGGTAGAGACTTATAAGGAACATTACTGGATAATGGGGATAAGGAACGTAAAAATAATATAAAACTTACAAACTTGAGACTGCAGTCTTCCTTGCACTTTTCAAATGGTACTGACATGGTTCCTTTCATGTCTGGTTATAAATCTACCACTATCATGACATCACCCCATAAGATATGGCTTGCTCAACATACAAGTATTTGTCATGTGCTATCGCGAAATTGATATGGTCATTTGCAGTTGTACGGTCATAGAGATAATAATTTTGGCAAGATTATATCTACAGGGTGGATAGTAAGACCACGTAAGACTTCAAATATATTTTTTCATTAATTTACATATTTGGATACAACAGGCAAGAATCTTGTATCGTGTAAATAGGACCTTTTCCTGCTCCTTTCTGGACCAAACCGTGAAAGCCCTAACTAACATTTTGGAAGCTACTGGATTGAAACTGCCCTAACTACAACTTTTTCGGAAATATAGAAAACTAAAGTGTATTATATGGAATTTTAGATAGATAAATAAAAGGAAGGCACCCTGTACACGGAATCTTAGCAATGCATTCTAAATTCCCACAGCGAAACGTCGAGATAACGTATCAGAAATTTTGCAAGAAGTGTGAATCTTTGAGATTATTATGTCTTGTTATTTTGGTACTTTTATCTCGTAAAGTCTTTGTCGACTACCATGTGACTGTTCCATGGCCCTATGAGCGCGTCATTTAAAACGCAAAATATCAAAGTAAGTAACATAATAAGACCAAAAAAGCTTATTGTAATAAATTATCTGGATTGCATAAGCAAAATAGCTAAAATGCATTATTTATTATGCACTGAGCGCGTCCCTGGACGCTACGGTATTGGTGTGTGTAGCTGAACTGTTTAAATACTACATAGAAGTTTGTAAGTACCTAATATTTCTATATCTAATATTAAAGTATACCTAACATTATAAAGAGGTCATGTTGGTTTGTTTGTTTGACGGAGGTAATCTCCGAAACTACTCAACAGATTTCATAAATTCTTTCGCCGATGTGAAGAATGGTCTGTGGGGTTGTCCTTAATAGGCTATATTTTATATCGGTAGTTTCATTAGTAGGTAGGTCGTAGCACAGATAAATTAATAGTATTATTTTATCTGTGGTCGTAAGTACATCAGTGCAAAGCCGGGACATGCTGCTTGTTTTTTATAAATAAACGGTTGATACAGAAGCGTAGATTTGGAATTTCAAATGCATCAAAGGATTTTTCTTTTTGGTCAACACGTAAAGTTTCATTGAAAGGTAAGCCGCGTTAACACGTATGCAGAAAAACATCGTGAGTAATCCCGTAGCTTAGTCAGCTCCACTCACTCTTTACAGGTGTGGCAGGCATGACGACTTTAAAATGAACACACGTATTGAGATAACAGTCTGTTTTCTTCTAAATGAACAGACTGTTTTCTCAACACATGTGTTCATTTTAAAGTCGAAGTTAAACATTCTTTTTATCAATTAAAAATGGTTCCTTTACCCATAAGTTAAATGGCCTATAAGAAGGCTTAACTCCAGCAGTGTAGGTACGTCTTACAGGTGAATATTATGATGATTTTTATAAGGTATTTAGGTAATATTTTAAGCTGTGTTCAAATAAAACAAAAGGATAGGAAACTCAAAACTGTTATTTCATTTTTGGTACAAAAGCTGTTGAATCATTCGATGGTATGATTAATTTTTCAGATGGCAATGTTTTTAATTAATAGTTATGTTTACAGAAGGGGTCCAACAACACCGATGGCGGAGACAGCGGGCACGGGAAGGGGCTGCAGAATGTCGATGGGGTTGACTTCGGGGGCGGATATGGCGACCACATCGATGGGGTTGATCGGGCCGACGATAGCCTGGGGGGGCTTTATGGGGCTCACCACCTGGAAATAGAATCAGAATCAGAAATATTTTATTGCAAACTGTTGAACAAGGTCTTACATGAAAGTACAAGTTTAAACAGTTATCCATTTCGGATGTGCAACGTGGATAATAAATAATTCATACAACTTACACCAGTCCATTTTTGTTAGTAGGTAGCCTTATTTATCTAGGTTAGAGTAGGTATTGGTATTGGTTATAGGTAGGTAATAGTGGCGATTATGACGTGACCAAAACTTAAACTAACTAAGGATGTTGCCGTCCCTTTTATAACGATCAAAATAAAAAGATGACAGCATCTTAAGTTAGTTTAGTTTAAGTTTAGGCGGCGTCAGAATCACCATTACTAACGGGGTAAAATTATTATTGTGCGTTTTTCTAGCTGGAGTAAACAGTGATAAATTATTTGAAGATGCTTATGGGTAGTATGTTCATTCGGTAAAATATTTTTTGAAACATAGGTAATGTGTAGTTTCGGAGATTACTCCCTACAAACTTTACCTCTTTATAATCTTAGTAAACCTAGCTAGCTAGATATCATTATATAAGTTTCTTTATTCTACTGTTCCGTATTTTTGTAGTAAGTTCGTTTAGTCAACTCTATTAACCGAGTTTTAGACGTTATATTTACCTGTGGGGGCTGTACAGCGATGGAGTCAATGGGGTTGACTGGCGAGGGAACGATGGAGTGCTCTGGCTCAGGGCGGGTCGGGGGCACCCATTCCTCCAGGGGGAAGGGGCTGGGCAGGCCCACGGGAGTTGGGACCACGGGAGATGGGGCCACGGGGGCGGCAGCCTGTATAATAAAGTATGTTAATGGGAGGATGGTGTATGATCAAATAGGCAAAAAAAAATACCATGGTGTAGTTACCGTATCATACCAGGGTTTTTGCCTATTTGATCGTCTGATTAAATAGGCAAAGATTATTGTGGGATGAAATGAGAAGGTAGTAAGAACGTTTGTTATAAAGTCAATTATAAGTTTGTTCAATAAGGTTAATTGCAAGAAATGTTACAAAAATTTGCGTAGATAAGTCAACTCTGAGCATTCTGTCGGCAGGTGGATTGAAAAAAGTTAAAACTCTATTACAAACTAATGACATTAACTAAAAGACATGGCTGTCAATAAACCCTTCACCTGATCTCGACTTACCTCACGGTTAACGTTGACGATGATCTGCACCAAGGGAGATGTCTCAGCGGCTACGACCTCCTCCACGGGAGCGGGGACAACGATTGGTTCCACGGGAGTGGGGGCCACGGGTGATGGGACTGGTACCACGGGAATGGGCTGTAACAAAACAGTACAACAATGATAAAAAAAGAATTTTGATTGAATTTTAATTTAGAGGAAAAGAGCTGAAAAACATCTGAATATGGTTTTCATAAATTCTGTATAAGAACCGATTACTACATTTTGTATAAAAACCGCGTCAAAATCGGTTAAGAGCTCGAAAGTTTTTTCGTGCACTCAATTTCGTAAGAGTTCGATTTCTTATGAGCAGAAATCGAACTCTTATGAAAGAATCTCATCTGATCCTCATTTTTTTATTTTTAACAATGCATTTTCAAATTCAGTTTAGGTAAGTAGATCCTATTCCCGGAAAATTCGATGAACATACAAAAAATACACACACCACAGTTATAGAGATCAGTAAAACCAGCTACTTACGTTGATAGGGCTGTTGATAGAGACCAACAGCTCGCTAAGAGCAGCCTCGAGGTAGGGGATCATAGCGGGGTCGGTGTTGGGGTTGTAGATGGCTTCCATCAGAGAGTCGATAGCGGCGATGTCAATTGCAGGCTCGGCAACGGGCGCGGGCTGTTATGAATTATTACAATCAAGTACTTATATGTTGTGGTAGGCCTATACATTTGTCTGTTTTAAAGGTAACGTGATAAATACCCGTACATATAATTAAAACAGGCCTATACATCTTTATAAGATTACACAGCGTTACACAAAATTTTGGCACTAATCTATTAGGGTCACATATTGATAAGTTCAAATTAACAGGGGGCCTACTCTGCACAGTGAAAAACGAAATCATTGCTAAGTTAAAACAGACAGGAGTTACCTGTACAGCGGGTTGAGTCATAGCGGCCAACATAAGCTCGTTAAGAGCAGCTTCGAGGTATGGGATCATAGCCGGGTCTGTGTTGGGGTTCTGGATAGCCTCAGACAGCTCGTAGATACCGTTGCGGCTTCTGGCGAAAGCCAGAGCCAATATGGCGGCGAAGATGGCGAAGAATTTCATTTTCAGGCCCTTGGTTGTTTATCTGTGGAAATAGTGGAGACATTGTTATTTTAGTTAAGGATAATGAGTGTAGCATAGTATTTATTGTGAATTTATGAATATAATTACTTAGTAATTTTTTGAGAGTATTAATTTCCTTAACTATCCCTATGGAAATGGTCTTAAAAAATCTCTTTGCAATATGTGTGATGTAATGAAACTCATAAGAGGTTATACACTTACCTACCAAAATGGTAAACTTGTTCAAAAATCATCAGTTTTCAGTATTTATACAAATTTCATGATAAAAACCATAAAAGTTATCGTAATACTTATTGCATATTTCATGTTGATTTATAGAAGTTGTAAATTTTGGTATCAAATTTATCATTATTCAGATACTAGCTAAACGTAGTAGCATTTGGAGGGCATCTTTTAAAAAATATTTTAAAGAGGTAAATTTTGTTTATTTGTTTTTTTGTTTGACGGAGGTAATCTCCAAAACTACTCAACCGATTTCAAAAATTCTTTCAAGGGTGTGTAGAATGGACTGTCCGGGAGGTTATAGGCTATATTTTATCCCGGTAGCTTCATTAGTACACCCGGGCCGCTAGTCTACACTAATATTATAAAGAGGAAAACTTTGTTTGTTTGTTTGTTTGTTTGTTTGTTTGGTTGTAATGAATAGGCTCAAAAACTACTGGACCGATTTTAAAAATTCTTTCACCATTCGAAAGCTACATTATCCACGAGTAACATAGGCTACTTTTTATCCCGATATTCCCGCGGGAACGGGACTTACGCGGGTGAAACCGCGGGGAGCAGCTAGTCTTTTATAAAATACTTAGTGCCTACATATCTGTCAAACCAGAAGTATATTATTTCTTCGCTTTTCATACTCTAAAAGTACGCCAATATAGCCCAACAAAGCGGGATTACGGTGACCATTTTAATTTTTAGGAAGTAAAAAGTATTTTATTTAGATCTTGGGTGACTAGACAAACGCAACAGCCAGTAAAATGTAATGTTATAAACTGAAACAATGTACTTGCTAGTAAAATATCACTCATAAATATTTAAATAACTGTAATGTAACAATTATTTGTATTTATAATTGTATTTACAATTTAATACAATGTTTCCTTTCCCACACCTATAGAACACCCCCTTTATTTTTATGTCATCAATCGATAATCATAATTTAATCTCTCTGACAAACATGATAAATTAATTGAAGGAAGCAATGAACAAATGAATGAACACTTTATTGTACTCAACCATGATAATTAGGTAGGTATTTTTTTATGATAAACAATTTGCATTAAATAAATTCAGTATATAAAGGATACTGAATAACATTTTTAACGAGTCACGTTTAATAGGCCTAAAAAGGGTCCAAAGTTAGATACAAAACAAAACATACCTTGCTCTTATATTTATTATATCATTCTTATCTTAATAACAGTTTTATTACACTTAAATCTAGATATATGTCTTTTCGTCTCACCTGGAACAAAATATTTTCATTAATAAAGTATGTAGCTAGTTTGGCGGCCTCTGCGGGGCAGTAAGTATAATCTGGCACTGCCTAGCTTACCATAGCATGGATTGACTAGTTAGTTTTTAGTTTTAGTTTAGTTTCCAGAAACCTTTTTGGTTTAGATTAAATTAGCGGAGGAGTACTAAATATTTTGTAATTTTCAATATCTGAAGATGGACTTCTTCAAAGTCTCACCTGTATCCTTCCTTCTATAATATTATAAATGCGAAAGTTTGAGAGTATGGATGAATGAATGTATATTTGTTGCTCTTCCACGAAAGAACTACAAAACCGATTGCGATAAAATTTGGAATATAGGTAGCTAAAGACCTGGAATAACACATAGGCTACTTTTTATCCCGATATCCCCGCGGGAACTTACGGGTGAAACCACAGAGCGCAGCTAGTTAACAATATAATCGAATACTTACTGTACATACATAATAAATAGTAGTAGGTTAGGTCTCAGCCGCGGAGACGGCTAGCATTCGTTTGTATGATCCGGCGAGCGCCCGCGCCGCTAGCACTAGTAACTCTCGCCGGGACACACCTGTCACTGCCTCCTGCCATTCTGTATGCGGCACCTGGAACAACATTAGTACTGTAAACGTTCACTTGCTAAATAAAACCTATCCAAATGAGTATTTATCGCGTGTTAAAGAAGCTAGTTCAATTTAAACTTTTGCGATTTTTAGACATAATTCATATGAAATTCTGTCTACCCGTGACCACGAGAGCTGTAACGCACGTGTGTAGGTAAACACGTGATAAAGTCCAGTATTTTCATATAAATTGTGTTGAAGAAGCTGTTTTGGCCAAGTGGATAAATATTTCGAATTCGTCGTGAGATCGAATCCGGCCATGCATCAATGAGCTTTTCATGTTAAAAAATGTTTATGCGCTTTGACATAACATAATAATGCATCAAATCACACCTCTTTCCCATGAGGCTAAGCGCTTTGACACTAGCTTTTAACGGTAAAGGAAAATATCATGAGGATGTCATGTCAGTTCGGCCCGGCCAAGTTATTCTGCCCTTATACTCGTAGAACAATATATTTGAGTTAAGTATAGAAAGAATTCAGCGTAATAAAGATTTGAGAATAGCTACAGACAATGTCACGTGCTTATCAGTGTTAGATCATAAAATAATACGATAACGTAATTAGCATTATAAAATAGAATCCTTCTGTTTTCGCCTTTGTCAGCGCGTTTTGATAATCGGTGTTGACGTCATATAGATAGATCTATGATATTGTTTAAATATTATTTCCTACTTTGAAATCATGTGATTTTTTGGCGCGTGTACCTATAGTCTGCTAGCTGTATTTCAATAAATAGGTACCACAGCCGTGTACCATTCGAAAGGGTGATATTACCTGCAGACTGTCCGCCATGATGGATCCACAAGTGACGCTATATCCAGTAGGCGCGTGTATATAGTCTGGTGGCGTCGCCTCGCGAGCCGCCGCGGCCGCCGCGCCGGGAACAGGCGTGCCTTGAGACTGTAACTGTAGTTCTATACCTAGGGACGGCTGGGATAGTACTAGAAGGGCTATATCGTACATATGACGATATTACCTGCAGACTGTCCGCCATGATGGATCCACAAGTGACACTATATCCAGTAGGCGCGTGTATATAGTCTGGTGGGGTCGCCTCGCGAGCCGCCGCGGCCGCCGCGCCGGGAACAGGCGTGCCTTGAGACTGTAACTGTAGTTCTATACCTAGGGACGGCTGGGATAGTACTAGAAGGGCTATATCGTACATATGACGATATTACCTGCAGACTGTCCGCCATGATGGATCCACAAGTGACACTATATCCAGTAGGCGCGTGTATATAGTCTGGTGGGGTCGCCTCGCGAGCCGCCGCGGCCGCCGCGCCGGGAACAGGCGTGCCTTGAGACTGTAACTGTAGTTCTATACCTAGGGACGGCTGGGATAGTACTAGAAGGGCTATATCGTACATATGACGATATTACCTGCAGACTGTCCGCCATGATGGATCCACAAGTGACACTATATCCAGTAGGCGCGTGTATATAGTCTGGTGGGGTCGCCTCGCGAGCCGCCGCGGCCGCCGCGCCGGGAACAGGCGTGCCTTGAGACTGTAACTGTAGTTCTATACCTAGGGACGGCTGGGATAGAACTAGAAGGGCTATATCGTACATATGACGATATTACCTGCAGACTGTCCGCCATGATGGATCCACAAGTGACACTATATCCAGTAGGCGCGTGTATATAGTCTGGTGGGGTCGCCTCGCGAGCCGCCGCGGCCGCCGCGCCGGGAACAGGCGTGCCTTGAGACTGTAACTGTAGTTCTATACCTAGGGACGGCTGGGATAGAACTAGAAGGGCTATATCGTACATATGACGATATTACCTGCAGACTGTCCGCCATGATGGATCCACAAGTGACACTATATCCAGTAGGCGCGTGTATATAGTCTGGTGGGGTCGCCTCGCGAGCCGCCGCGGCCGCCGCGCCGGGAACAGGCGTGCCTTGAGACTGTAACTGTAGTTCTATACCTAGGGACGGCTGGGATAGAACTAGAAGGGCTATATCGTACATATGACGATATTACCTGCAGACTGTCCGCCATGATGGATCCACAAGTGACACTATATCCAGTAGGCGCGTGTATATAGTCTGGTGGGGTCGCCTCGCGAGCCGCCGCGGCCGCCGCGCCGGGAACAGGCGTGCCTTGAGACTGTAACTGTAGTTCTATACCTAGGGACGGCTGGGATAGAACTAGAAGGGCTATATCGTACATATGACGATATTACCTGCAGACTGTCCGCCATGATGGATCCACAAGTGACACTATATCCAGTAGGCGCGTGTATATAGTCTGGTGGGGTCGCCTCGCGAGCCGCCGCGGCCGCCGCGCCGGGAACAGGCGTGCCTTGAGACTGTAACTGTAGTTCTATACCTAGGGACGGCTGGGATAGTACTAGAAGGGCTATATCGTACATATGACGATATTACCTGCAGACTGTCCGCCATGATGGATCCACAAGTGACACTATATCCAGTAGGCGCGTGTATATAGTCTGGTGGGGTCGCCTCGCGAGCCGCCGCGGCCGCCGCGCCGGGAACAGGCGTGCCTTGAGACTGTAACTGTAGTTCTATACCTAGGGACGGCTGGGATAGTACTAGAAGGGCTATGTCGTACCATCTGAAAAAACAAATTAGGTGTTATGAACCTGATGAGAGGTATTAGTCTTTTGAAAAACGCCCCCAATGCATGATCTTCGAAACTATGACCGAACTATATGTACCCCTTTCATATTGTGTTTTTATTGCCTAAAATTTCACTCGTCTAATCTATAACACCCAATTGTACCTAAAACTATGTTATTTTTTTTTAATACCATGTAATGACTGATTTTGAACTTTACACAAATATTTCTCTGTGCCTAAAGTAAAATATATAAAATAAAACTATTGTAACTTTTTTGGTAAATTTTATTGTAACGTTTTTCGCAAATAGAATATCGAATCAGGAAGTTAAACTACCAACCTGTCAGTAACAGCCTCTTGCAGAAAGCTCTCGATAGCGATCACAGGTACATTATTAGTGAGCTCTGTGTGAACTGATCTTATATCAGCGATCCTTTGTTTGGCCGCCGCGTAGGCTGCTGCGTATCCAACAGGCTGGGCCGCTGTGACGTCACTTTGAGCTGGATAGCCACTGGAAGTTTCGTAAAGTGGTAAGTGATCATCATCAGCCATTTTTAACCCACTGCTGGGTATACGCCTTCCTTTGCGACTTCTTTTTTAAGCTATTGCATAGCTTCTATCGCGGGCCTTAAGCGTGGAGACTGAATCCAAAAATTCCGTAACGAAAAAACCTAACGCTTGTTACTTTAGTTCAGCAACTCACTTCTAGGTGGCATGCAATTGCTTTACCGCGGCAGTCCCCGAGTGCCACACGTCTTTTTTAAATCGATCCACTATTATTGACGGAGTAATTGGTGGATATAAAAAAAATGAAATATTATTACGACTGTATCTCAGGAGCAGTAGACATTTCTTTCAGGTCTTTGTGTAATTCTTTAGATGATTTGAAAATTTCTAATGGGATAGTCAGAGGTATGTCCAAATACATATTTGGTACATGCTCACATTTTGCATTTGTTTTCATTATAGTACATTGTAAAGAAATCTGTTAAAAACTGTGCATTCAAACATACTAAATGACTTACACAACAGTCGCCTTTCCGAATACAGTTTGGAATGCCTCTCGCGTTGGTGAGATCTTTACTTCTTTGTCTGAAGCCACTACTATGAACATGTCACCACCAGACCCTTAAAATGAAGCATTAAATAAATACATACAAAAAATAAGTTAACAGATGATTTAGACCAATTATAATCGAAAATGGCGATTTTTATGAAAAGTATTCAGGGGGTACGATGAATAATAATATTGTAAAAAAATCGTTCATCCAGGTATTTTTTTTTTTTTTTTTTTTTCTTTGTAAATCTGCGATCAGTCCTGTGACTATAAGCAAATGTGTTTTAGGAGAGTCTCAAGTTGGGTTTGTGATCCACAGCTGGATACAATTCCTTGTGTTTGCTGCTAGCGTCTCTGGTCTAGCGTTTGGATGTCAAGTCGTTTTAGCCTTTTCCGGTAGCTGGTTTGAGCGAGCTGCGCTGCTAGCTGGTTAGGATGGTGTTCTAAGCGTTGTTTGTACTTGGCAGCAGTTAATTGTATTTCTTCCTTAACTGTGCTCATCTGTAGGTGCTCATGTACTTCAGTGTTGGTTATGAACCAGGGGACATTAGCTATTGATTTCAGTATCATGTTCTGAGCTCTCTGTAAAACAGCTATATTGGAGTTGCTGGCACATCCCCAGAGTTGGATTCCATACATCCAGATTGGTTTTATTATGGCTTTGTATATAAGCAGCTTATTGTCTATAGCCAGCTTGGAGTTCCTTCCCAGTATCCAAGCGAGGTTCCTGAATTTCATGTTCATGTGTTCTCTCTTAGTTTTTATGTGTGTTTGCCAAGTCATGCGTCTGTCTAGGTGTAGACCCAAGTATTTAACTGAGTTACTGTGTGGTAAGTAATTTTGACCCAGTTTCACTGGTGGAGCGTTTTGTCTTCTCAGAGTGAATGTCACCTGTACTGATTTCGTGGAGCTGGCCTTTATCCTCCATTTGCTTAGCCATTCTGCTATCTTGTCTAAGCCTCTTTGTAAGGTCTCAGATGCTAGTTGTGGGTTGCTGTTTCTGGCCATTATAGCGGTGTCGTCAGCAAAGGTAGCTGTAGTGACATCGTCGATTTCTGGGAGGTCTGAAGTGAAGAGTGAGTATAAGATTTGGTGGTTTGGTATTATTTTATTTTCAATGAGTTCCGGCAGAATTCGCGTTAATAGAGTTCTTTCGAAAATCTTTGAAAGTAGTGGCAATAAGCTAATGGGTCTGTAAGATGAGACTTCATGCCCTGGTTTTCCGGGCTTGTGGATCATTATGATTTGTGAGACTTTCCACTGCAAGGGAATGTACTTAATTCTATAAATAGCGTTAAATAGCATGGTGATTGCAACAATTGCCTTTTTAGGCAGTCTTATAAGTACTTCTTTAGTTATTAGGTCATAGCCAGGAGATTTCTTGCTTTTCAGCGTCTCGAGAATTCGAACGATTTCTTTTGGTGAGACCGGTTTAGGTGGAGGGTCCAGTTGGAAAGGTTGTTGTAGTACTTCGTCTATCGCTTTCTCGGTTTCTGATTCATTCGGTGGATGGGGGGTGAATACTTGAGAAAGGTGTTCAGCGAACAGTTGTGCTTTATCCTCGCTTGTTCTGGCCCATCGGGTTGGACCGTTAGTCTTCAATGGAAAGTTTGTTATTTGGGGTCTGTTGGCAGATTTCATGTGCTTCCACAGTGAGTAATCTGTTGAACCGGTGGCAGTTAGAGTTGCCATCTTTTTGTCGAATGTCTCCGTGTTGGCTTTCTCTATGAGGGATTTAAGCTCGACAATAGCTTTATTAAAAGCTGTTCTATCCGAGCGATTTCTGCTAGTGTGCCATATTCTTCGTAGTCTTCTTTTCTCCAGAATTTTATGTTTTATTTCCAGGGGAATGTTTCTAGTCATTTTTTTAACGTTATCGACCGGTGTGTTTTGCCAGCAAGATGTTTGTATGAGTGACGTTATGTATCTTGTGTAATCTTCAATGTCTTCAGCAGTCTTGAGAGGCACCTTGAGATTGATGTTGTCTTCGATGTACGCTGTAAACGACTCCCAGTCAGTATGTCTGTTATAGAGGGCTTCCTGGTGCTCGGTTTCTATGATTGTAGTGCTTACTGTCAGTATAACAGGTGTGTGGTCCGAGGACGAGTCAAAGCACGGGTCAGCCTTCATATAGTTGCCCGATAAGCCTTTTATGACGAAAAAGTCAACAAGATCTGGTTTTTTCTTAGGGTCAGTTGGCCAATAAGTGGGTTGGCTCGTTGAAATCGTGACAAGGTGATTGTCATCAACAGATTTTTTTAGCTGTCGTCCCCTTGGTAGAGTTAGACGGGAGCCCCAATGTGTGTGCTTAGCATTCCAGTCCCCTCCAACTATAAAGCGTGGGCCAAGTGTCGCGAAGTAGTTCATCCAGGTATGTACTTAATTTGTTTAAAATGTAATCAACTGGAAGCAATTTCCATCAAACTACTTTAGACTAAAAACTAATACAAACATACGAGATGAACAACATACTTAAATACTCCTTCATCTGAGGGTCCAGTGTGGTGATCATGGAGTCAACAGAACTCTTTGCTTTCTCAGCCACTCGCTGTAGGATGCCGCCGGTGGAGACGGCACCTTTCACCCACGTGAGCAGACCGCTGCCCGGCATTATATCACCTACAAATTGAGAAATAAAAGAAGGATTTATATTTGTATAGTGTTAAACCACACTTAGGTATTTCTTTGATAAATAATAGTCAAATTTGACCCAATAAATTAGTATTTCCTGAAGTACTTTCCTTGCAAAACCAAAATATAATAATTTCAGTCAATCAAAGTCCATGATGCTTGCATAATTTCAATTTAAAAAACAGGTTCTTTTTTTTTAATTGGAACGCTGAAAACGCTACGGCCATTATGGTGACGTCATTATTATCGAAAATAAACAAATGTCACATAACTAAAACCAATTTACAGTAATGCCAACTTTTCAAAATGTGCATGTTCCCTAGACGTAAATCACGAAAATTATTGTTTTGGTTAGGAATGACGTCACAGCAATTCAATTCCATAGACCAATATGGCGGTAGCGTTTTCACCTGTTTTTGAAAAGTAGAACTTTTAAAATAAAATTTTGCGGTTTCTTAGGTCCAAAAAAATATGGTAGTATTTTTTTTGGTCTAAAAGAACAATTATTTATCATTTAAGAGCTACATAAAATTAGAGTCAACTAGCCTTTTATAGTCTGTACTTTAACCAAGAAAAATATCTTACTGATAGTTTCGTGTTTTGTGGCTTTGAATGCGTTGATATCCATCAATCATTTTCATAGGCGGTTGCTATGCCATGTGGACCAATGAACATCATTGGTGGATATCAAACGCACCCATTGCAAAGTAGCGTAGTACATCTCTGTTGGAAAGGCAACCTAACTTCTACAAAATGTGGGAACCATTCTATACCTGACAGGTGGCAAGGCTATTGGCACTGTAGCTTTGGAATTTTAATTCAGGTACAATAATTTATATTTTTACCAAGTTTATCAGTATCGGGTGTAGATTCAGGTAGAGATTCTGGAGACTGTGTAGCCTGGGAGTCTTCTGGAGACCTTATTGATAGAGTCGGCTCCCCTTTGATGAGAGGTATGGCAGGGCTGAAACATAAAATGACTAATCTATACTTGTATACCAATAATATGTCCAGGTCCATTACTATAGCCATGCAAAACACCTATATTTAAAACAAAGCTTATTTTGGAAAACATAGAGCACAGACATACCTAGCATTACAACAACAAGACATGACTACTTACTTAAATACTTATTGTAAAATAGATAATATGGTTTGGTGCCTAACTGTAATGGTTAGTCTATGAGTGTAAATAAATAAGTATAGGTACAGTTGATAGATAGCCTTACGCTCAGCCCATATTATCTTAAGTCATAGTTTATGTTTCAGACGCTTTTAACTTATTCAAAGTTTACCTAAAATTCTCAGCTTCATTAGGGTCAATCTTAGGCCTCACAAGTACCGGCTGCACTGGTTGAGGAACAAGAACTTGAGGCAGGCTCTGCGGCAAACTCTGTGGTAAGCTCTGAGGCATGTGCTGAGGGTTCATTGGTGGCATTGCCATTGGCATCTGGAATTTAAAATAATACATTTAGGTAGGTACTTCATTTACTACAAATAAAACTTAACTATAAGACTAGTAAGATAGACATGAGACATACCAGCAATAGCTGCTTGTTGATCTAATTAATAAATAAATAAATGATTTATAGGCATGTGTGCAATGATGAAGCCAGCAGCGTTAGCATGTTTTGGATCATCTCCATAAGACTAAATAAGACATTGAAAAATTCTGCCTGGTAACTCAAAGATCAGTGCCTCGTGAGCTAGTTAAAGCCTGTGTGACTAGCTCATGAAGGCGTTACAAACAAAGCACAGGAAGGTACCTAAATCAAGTTTCATACCAATACAGGCTGCGCTGGCAATGTAATTCCAGGAGCGGTGACGAAGTTGGGAAGTTGAGAGGGCGGCGCAACACTGGATAACAGATTTCCAGCCCCTGCCGGCGTGGGAGGCACAGGAATCTTAGGATTTCTTTCTTGTCCACTCATTTTTAGTGCGACCAGAACAAATATTTTCAATAATAAAGTATAAATTCTAGAAAAATAATGGATAATATCTTGTAATCTAGTTTTGTAATGTTTTGTTTTTACGTAGTATTGGTATTACGTTTTCGTAGTGATTATAATCTCTTTGTTACGTTTATTACCTACGATTTTTTCATGAAAACAAAACTTTGATTTGTTGGAATTTTTGACTTTTCGATTTTGTTTGACAGATGACGTGACGGATTAGAATCCTGTTTGCACAGGGGGCTGATTGTGAACCGTTTTTTTGACGGAAACTGAAAGCAGTTTCAGTCAAATTTGACAGATTTTCTATAGTAAATCTGTCAAATTTGACGGAAACTAAAAGCAGGCATTGTCAAAAAAACGGTTCACAATCAGAGGGCAGATCGTTTCGTATTAAACAAATTGGAAACATTATTTAAATGAAAAGAAAGGAAGATGATTGCTCTGAGTGAAAAGATGACGAAACTTGTATTAACTACACAAAGTTTGTCCAAGTTCTAAAGATATTTCACTAATGTTAAAAAACTTGCTGAGCTCAAAATTACACTTAATCTGCCTAATCTTCATCATAATCATAATGCTTCGGCTACATTAGCGGGCTATGGTGAATATTCGTGTTAACGCGATGAATGTGGCCGGGTTCATCGTGTCATCGCGTGGTATTCGGGCGAAGACGATGTAGTATCGGGGAGCTGTCGGTAAACTGGCGCGAATCAAAGGGATTTGTCGCGCCAATATTCGCTTAGGTGGCTACTGGCTACATCTACGTCAATTCAGTGTCGTCCAGACTTTCAAGCGAGACGGACGTGCATTTAATTTTTTACACTATGGAGTGGAGTAACGAAAAAGTGTTAGAATTCAATTAATTTTATGAAACTGAGAGTATTATATGGAATCCTAGTGACCCCGACCATACAAAGAAACACTTGGTACATGATGCGTGGATTCTAATTCAAAATATGCTCTTCTTCTACCACAGTAGAAGAAATGAAGAAGAAAAAAGATTCATTGATGGCATACTACAGAGCCCATCTCAATAAAATTAAGTAAGAAATCGATTAAGTCAGGAGCTGGCGCCAACGACGACGGCACGATGCATCGCGTCAACTCGACACGAATCTTCGCCCGCCCTAATGTAGACAAGATCATCGCCTATACCCGAACACGATGTTTTTGTCGCGCCAACACGATACGAATCTTCGCCCGCTAATGTAGCCGAAGCATAAAGAAAAGAACTGATCTTCTGTTGATGAGTTTACTACATTGCTGCGATAATATTTGATTTTATGTGCCATCGGACTAAGAGTTGAGTACTTAGACAAATTGAAATTTCATAAATGATTCAAATCCTGTGTAAAATTTTATAGATTTATCGTCCTCTTTGTACCGGTTTATTGAACCGTACATAGTTCATGATCAACTTGAATACTCTTTGATGAACATTCAGACATGCTGTAGGACATTGGAGCAGGCCAGGCACTATACTAACTTTTGTGACCATGCATATTTCTTCCTCTTGACCTACTACTGGAACAAAGTCACTTACTGATTCAGTTATATTAACTGTGCTTTTCGAAAGATCTAATTTTGATTTGAGAGGTTCTTTGTCTTTAAAAAGTTTTCTTTGGCTTCTTTTCTCATGGCGATTTTGGCGTTCAAGTGCTGCTGGAGTGTCTGGTTTAGTTGTAGTAAAGCAGAATAAGGATGGTACTGCAGACTTTTTTAGAAACTTTGCCAGCGGTTCGTAGTCTGAAATTAAAAAAATAATTACTAGGTATGTAAGTAACAACTTAATAAATGATATAAAAGTTAGAAGAGAAAAACAATAAAAGTACCTATATTTAAATTGAGAATTACTATACTCACCTGTATATCTACTTTTTCCAAAATAATCATCTTCTCTAAAGTGCGCTGCACATAATCGGGCTGTTTCACTTGCCTTGAAGTTTTTAATACGTAAAGCGTTTTCCCACTTTCTTCTGCGGTTTAAGTTCTTGGGAAATATATGTACTCCTCTATTACGACAGTTTAAAGCACTACATTGAGGCATTTTTGGAAAACAAACAAAGTTTTCGAAGTATTTACCAAGAATTTACAAAAAGTTCATACAATTTGATAGTACGTTCACACGCGCGCGTGCAACTAGACATTCAACGGGCACATTCACGTGCACGCGCGTGTAAACGGTACGCCCGAGCCCGTGAACGCGCCCGTGAACGTGAATGTCGCGAACCGGGCGAGTGGCGGTTTTTGGGCAAAGTTCAAAGGATGAATGCGCGGGCGCCCGGTGACTGTTCACATGCGCGCGTGCAGTCAGTCTCTCTCGCGCTTTCGTGACGAGTGGACGTCCGTTGTTATCATGGTCGAATGGTCAAACGAATCGTTTATCATTTTGTTTCTTTTTCCAATAAAAATAAGTTAAGCCAAAGGTTAAGGCAGCAACAACATCGAGATCCTCGCTGCCCGACATGCTAGCACTGACTGACACGCCTGCGTGCATGTGAACAGTTTGAATTTTCGCCGCCCGGGCACGGGCTGCATGCCGCGCAGCTCGCCAGGCAGCCCGCCGGGCTGCACGCCGTACATCTGAACATAGCATGACATTTGAAATGAAAATAAAGGTACATTCGATCATGCGCCACCTAGCGTGAGCAAAAGTCAGTTTTTCTCCCAAATTTTTTTGAATCTCACTTCACTTCTTTGTTGTGGCTACTGCGACTTGACTTGTCGCAACTTTGCCAGTGTCCGTGTAATGTTAGGTTCGTAAACTTTAGTGGAGGGTTGAGTAGAAAAAATTTGGCCGGTAATTGTAGAGATTAGACGAATAAAAATGTTTTCCAGGATGATTATTCTAAAACAAAATACAATACAATTTTTTGAATCTCGCAAAATGATTTTTAGTTTGACTGTAATGTCAATTGGCAATCAACGTCAAAATTGCCATCGAAAGGATGTGGATTGGATGGATTTTTTTCTCTCTGCTTTCGGAAGTGATAGCGATTAAACTGAGCGGAGAATATTTTCACTAAATCAGGCCTTTTTAGGTTCTAATTACCATTTTGATTATTTGTGTTACGTTTAAAGGTGTTGGTAAGTAGTGTAGTGTAGTTAGAAATCCCGTTATTGTGTGTTGGCGTATCTGCATCCGTGTTTGAGGTTAGTCCTCAAGCATGGAAGTAGAACCGCCGGTCCCTCCGGCCCCCCCGGACCCCCCGGACCCATCTAATACGGAAAATGTGAGTACACCGGGCTCAAAGCGTCGAATGGAGACTGAATACACTCCTTCGGCCCCCAACAAAAAGACCAATAAATCCGCAGATTCTGAGGTAAACTCTATTCAAATGGTTTATACTCATCCTTCTATTGTCGTCGGAGCGATACAAGCGTATACATCGCTAGACAAGGGCCCCTATGTGGTCCATGTTTCCAGATTAGAGGCAGATCCGTCTGCAGGCACTACTTTACGTCCAATCAAGTTCGGACAGTTCCTCTCCAACCATAAATTTACCAACATAGTTGCAGGTGGAGTGAAAAGGGTAGGACGCAACAAAGTTTCTGTTGAATTCACACAAGCTGAAGACGCGAATAAATTTATTGGTTCGCCAATACTGACACTATGTAAATATACTGCCACAATTCCTACTTATAATGTGACGCGTATGGGCGTTATTAGAGAAGTTCCCACAGATATGTCCATGGAAGAGCTAGCAGAGGCGCTCTCCCTCCCCGCTGGTTGCGGTATCGTATTGAAAGCACGCAGACTCAGTAGGAAAGTAGTAGAAGAGGGCAATGTGTCCTGGGTCCCCATTCAATCTGTCGTCGTGACATTCCAAGGTCAATCCTTGCCATCAAAAGTGTTCCTTTACTACACCTCCCTTCCAGTCGAGCTTTACCAATATCCAACAATTCAATGTCACACTTGTTGTAGATACGGACATACTAAAGCCCAATGCAGGTCGAAACCCCGTTGTTTCCGCTGCGGTCAAGAACACTCTGGGGATGGATGTGAGGTCCCCGAATCCAAGGCATCATGTTTACACTGTTCAGGTCGACACTATGCTACTAGCAAAAACTGCCCAGAACTCCAAAGACAAAGGTCGATCAAGTCAGTTATGGCTGAATCTAGCATCTCCTATGAAGAAGCAGCGTCTCAGTTCCCGCAAGTAAACCGGTCGTACTCAGAGGTGGCTAAAGAATTATTTTCCCGCCCTGTTCCCTCTCAAATGCCCCAGAACCGTCCTCCAGTAGGACCTCAAACCCAAGCACCTCGATCCTACATTAAAACAACTTACTCCTCCCCCCGACCCAGAGCACCATTAGGTAAGTCTTATGATAAGGCTGCCTACCGAAACATTGTTGCAGACCCAGCCCCCTCCATGCCCAATGGGTGTGCTCTAGGGAACCCCCTAGATTCAACACCGCAGAATGAAAATATGCTTGAGACCCTCCTAAACCTAATCATCAACATTGTCCTAATGAACCCCAACCCCCTACCGTCCAACGTTGCCACAAAACTTACACAATTAGTTTCCCTAACTGGCTACAATGGATCCAGTGGTCCTGCTCCAGTGGAACAGTCAGAGCGTTCGCGCAAAAAAACATGAAATTTCCCACTTAATATCAACTTTTCACCCGTCAGTCATTGCCGTCTCGGAGACATGGTTGAAGCCTGGAACTCGATTCCGAATTCCGGGTTTCTCTTGCCTTCGGGACGACAGGGCTGACGGGTATGCAGGATGCGCCTTATTTATAAGGCGCACACTTCCCTTTTCTCAACTACCCCTCCCCTCCCTTCCCCCTGATATCAACGTAGTTGGTATCAGATCCCTGAATATTTCTTTTATCTCTGTATATATTCCCCATCCTACCTCATCTTTGATTGCTGATCTATTTCTCCTCTTCTCTTCTATTCCTCCACCTATAGTCGTCATGGGCGATTTTAATGGCCACAACACAGTGTGGGGCCATAGTTTTTCGGATATGTTTGGCCTGTCCCTTCTGGACGCTTTTGATGAGTTTAACTTATGTCTACTAAACGATGGATCACCCACTCGTAGAGCTAGACCATCTCAAAATCCAAATAGCGCAGTCGACCTCTCACTTTGTTCTGCCTCCCTCTCACCTCTTATGTCATGGAGAATCCTACCGTTGTCTTATGGTAGCGACCACTTCCCTATCCTTATGTCCTTGCATTCTTTAAACAATGTATCCCCTTTTTGCAATCCATGTCCCTCACTCAAGTATAAGCTATCGGGTGCTGACTGGGCGTCCTATGCTTCTTCCCTCGATAGTACACTAGATCTCTCCACCCCAATAGTCGACCCCCTATCCTCTTATCAGACCTTTCTAAATAATATCATATCATGCGCAGACCTCCACGTTCCTTTAAAAAAACCATCCAAGGATCATAAAATCTCCCCCCCTTGGTGGGACACAGAATGTACCTTGGCGGTTGCAGAACGGAAAGAGGCTGAACTGATCTACAACTCGACCATGACACAAGAAAATTATAATAAGTTTCAAAGATCTGCCGCGTCCTTCAGACGCCTAGTCTCGAAAAAGAAAAAAATTGGATGGACTAATTTTTGCGAAAACTTATCACCTTCAACCCCATCCTCTCTTGTCTGGAAACAGATAAGACGTTTTAGGGGATCTTGCAACATAGAAAATGTTTCTGCCAACGACCCAACATCCTGGCTCGAGGCATTTTCGGACAAACTTGCCCCTCCCTCTGTCCCCTGTCTAAACTCCCTTCCCTCTCCCCCTTCTACCATTCCTTCGCGTAACATATTTGATCGACCTTTCACTTTTGAGGAACTGACACTTGCACTGGACGGACTAACTGACTCATCACCTGGCATTGATGGAATACCCTATTCGTTTATTACAAAATCATCTGACTCTGCAAAAAAAGTATATTTAGATATTGCTAACTCTCTCTTTGAATCCGGAATAGTTCCAAATCAATGGAAGACTCAGGTAATTATTCCTATTCTAAAGCCCGGAAAAAATCCCTCAGATCCGAGTAGCAGAAGACCAATAGCTCTATCCTCCGTTTTAGCTAAAATAATGGAGCACCTCATCAAACATCGCTTGGAATGGTTCGTAGAGAATAACTCCATCCTTGGAAAATCCCAATTTGGGTTTAGAAAGGGTATGGGAACGATTGATAGTCTTAGCGTCATAACAACCGACATTCAAATCGCATTTAAAGAGAAAAAGTATTTGGTAGGAGTGTTTCTCGATATTGCGTCAGCCTACGACAACGTCCAGCTTCCGGTTCTCAGGGATAAACTCATCCAGCTGAGAATACCAGAGAAGCTGGTACGTTTCATATGCAACTTACTGATGGAACGATCAGTGGTAATAAAATCCTATCAAGGTTTACTCACCCCTAAGACTGTCTGGAAAGGCCTCCCCCAGGGCTCGGTCCTGAGCCCACTACTCTATAGCTTATACACGTATGACCTAGAGGAATCAGTAAGCTCATTCTGTGAATGCCTTCAGTATGCCGACGATTTAGCCATTTATGTCTCTAGCTTATCTATGGAGGAAGCTAGTAATCGCCTAAACTCTGCATTGTCCTATCTAGAAGAGTGGCTACTTGGCCACGGCTTATCTCTATCAGCGTCCAAAAGTAACCTGGTAGTGTTTAGTAGGAAAAAGAATATTCCACCTATAGAGGTTTCTATCAATCACGAAAATATCCCCCAATCTAATAATGTAAAATTCCTAGGTGTAATTTTAGACTCAAAAATGACTGGTATCCCCCACTTCGATCTTATTACCAAAAAATGCGAAAAAAATATTAACATTCTCCGATCACTGTCAGGCGTATGGTGGGGATCACATCCCTACAGCCAAAAACTATTATATAATGCTATTATTAGAAGCCATTTTGATTATGGAACTTTTCTACTCAACAACTCTAACAAAAGTGCTATAAACAAACTTGACAAAATTCAATCTAGGTGTCTACGAATTATACTGGGAGCAATGAAGTCCTCGCCTATTAATGCTATGCAGGTTGAGTGTAACGATCCCCCTCTATGTTTGCGCAGACAATTTCTGTCAAATAAATTCTTCCTCAAAATTTTACAAAATTCCAATCATCCCCTCCTCCCTAAACTTCACCGATTGCGTGACTTGCTAGAGAGCACCAATCCAGATAAATTCCCTTGTCTCCTTCGTAGTCTTAAATATTGGTCCCAAATCCCAAACAACATCATTCAATTCCCATCTCACCCTCTTTATGTAACTCCATTTGAAGCTTTAATCTTCCAACCCAATGTCCTTCCCTACTTTGGGATAGATAAGAATTCTCCTGTTGCACGTGAATTGTTCTTAGAGCAAATTCACTCAAAATACAATGGCTGGTACACCATCTTTACCGATGCATCAAAACTATCCCCCGATAGCCACGTTGGTGCAGCCGTCTGGATACCTTTTACCTCTATATGCTTAGCCTTTAAATGTTCCCCCTTCTCATCAGTTTTTACTGGTGAAGCAATTGCGCTTCTTGAAGCCATTTCGTTTGTAAAATCCCACTCCCTCAACAAATCCATCATTTTCACTGACTCGAAAAGCTGTCTGCAAGCTATTCTCTCTAATCCCTTCCGTTCTGTATCCCGATTTCCTTGCATACTTAAGATAAAAGAACTTCTCTATGAATGCCACAAGATGGACATACAATGTGTACTTGCTTGGATCCCAGGTCACTCGGGGATCCCTGGCAATGAACATGTTGATTTATTAGCAAAGTCTGCGATCAACACTGGTTCCTTAGAACACTTTAACCCATACTCTCACGACCTTAGTCTTCATTCTAAATCTCTTCTTTTGAAATCATGGACGTCAGTTTGGAACGCCTCTAAACGCCTCAAAGGGAAAAATTATGCAGACATTCAGCCAGACATACCACCCGCTCCATGGTTCTTTAAATTTCGAAAAAACAAAAAATCAACAGTTTCCACTATTTGCCGCCTTAGGTTAGGACATGCCTGTACGCCGGTATTCTTAGCCAAAATTAGAATTAGAGACCATTCACTGTGTGAATGCGGCTTAGACGAAGGAAACGTGGACCACATATTTTTTTCATGCCCAAAACTACGACGCTCCCTTTATGACTTTCTTCCTCCTGAAATCCCTCGCCCTACCTCCCTCAAATGTATACTGTCCCATACCTTTTCCCCTTTAATTAATTATATTCTATGTAAATGTATATATATTAATAAAATTAAACTGTAAATAACTTCTACCTACTAACTTAATTACTTATATAATATTGTCCCGTATTGTAACATAGATTGTGTTGTCCTATTTGTTAAAATCATCATGGTTTTTCTTTAAAATCAACCATTTCACCCATACCGGCCATATTCTTTTCCATTATTCTCCCAATGTTTATGACACTAGCACGAAACGGACACTGGCAGAGTTGTGGCATCACTAGTCACTAGAGTCACAGAAGCCTTATAGAAGAAGTGAAGTGAAGTGGATTGGATGGCATTCGTGGATTGATTTAATTATTTGAGGAAATTGAGCATAAATAATAGTTGATTCTCTACCGCACTTTTACTATTCAAGTAGTGTATTTTAATTTATCTCATTCATCAAAATTAAACCGTATCACCCTGGAACAAGCCATATGTGTTTTCTTTTGATTTGATCTGTCAAATTACTTTTTTGATGTGTCAAATCTGCAAGCCGTTCGTATCGGAAAGTGGCTCGTCTTTTCGAGAAAATTTGTTCTGAAGCTTCTGCTAGTGTTCTTTTGTGTTCTTCATTGAGAATAGTTATATTTCTACCATGTCTGAGGTGCCTGAATCCCCGCCGTTTAGTACTGTAGACATCAACAATGAGAGCAGGGATGACGAAGATCTTTTCGCATCCGCGGTTCAGGTAATCCTGTTTTTGTTAGATTGTTGTGTCGCATACGCCCCCTGTGACCTACCTGGATGTGCCGGGTAGATAGTCAACGCCCCTCGCTTGTAAATAAACTAAATTAAAAAGTACTTACCTAAAAAATGTGCATGAGTAATTAATTAGTAGGTATCAGGCATTGAAAAATATTACTGCTTTTCGCAGTAAATTAGCATAATTCAAGAAGTTAACTTTACTATGAGCTGGCAGGAAGTTGATAATTAAAGCTATATTACAGGCAAGTCCTCCAATTATCAACAGTGTAGTGTACACAGCAAGTATTGCATCTAATTTTAATTTAAAATTAAATTTCATGGGTCTACTGTTTTACAAATAAATTGTACCTAAGTGGAACATAATGTTCTGGACACGATTGTTTTAAATTAATGGTTTCCTTGTTTGCTAAATATCTGACAACAGTGATAAGAAATATTTAATAATATATTTTCCTGTCTAACATAATTATTATGAAATGCTGTTTTACTGATATTTCTAGTAAAACATTAGCAATTGTTATTCTTTTATGTTATTTAACCTTACAAGTAGTTTACGTTATTTAAGACAAAGATAAGTATCACAAATTTGACAATGACTCACTGATACTGTAGGTACTGTAAGTAATTCCTTTATTCACCTTTCCGTATTGACTCATGCAAAAAAATTGAGTTGTTGTCTTCAATGTTAACTGTTTTTGACAAATCTCTACTGATCTGTAGATCATTTTAATAATCAGTCTAGCTTGTTAAAAGAAAAAAACATAAATTCAACCTTATTATCATAACCAATATATTTTTGCAGGAAGTAAGCTTGGATCCCGGAGTGAATGGTGCCCGGGATAGCATGGAGAAGGTCTCCATAAGTGATCCTCCACCCTCAATCACAGCAACATTAGCAAGCCCTATAATGGAAGAGGTAAATCTAAACTAATATTATGAAGAGGTAGTGTTGTTTTGTTTGTTTGTTTGACGGAGGTAATCTCCAAAATAATGGACGGTTGAGATGGTTATCCTTCCTACTTCCTACTATAATATTATAAATGTGAAAGTTTGTGAGAATGTATGTATGTTTGTTATTCTTTCAAGCTAAAACGGCTGGACCGATTTGGTTGAAATTTGGTATGTAGATAGGTGATACCCTGGATTAACACATAGGCTACTTTTTATCCCGATATTCCCGCGGGAACGAGACTTACACGGGTGAAACCGCGGGGCGCAGCTAGTAGGCTATATTTTATACCTGTACTTTCATTACTACACCCCTAGAATATACGGCCTAGAAACTCCAACACCAGAGTTAGCCACTTGCACATACAAACGACAAACAAATAAATACACAAGATATTTATGTAGATGAAATAAATGAACAACCTTTTGTTATGCAATTTAATTTCTCTAGTCTAGTCTAACATAATTGATTGTAATAACATTTTAAAGTCAGTCTTATCAATAAAAATGTTTTCACAACAATTAATTACAGATAGCAACTGAGCGTTCAAACAACATATTAATCACAATCACGGAGCCACAAAAGATTGGAGAAGGCATGTCTTCATATGTCGCTTACCGTGTGCTCACTAAAACCAATATGCCAATATTTACTAAGCATGAGTTCACTGTGCTGAGGCGGTTCAGTGACTTCCTCGGTCTTCATGAGAAGTTGGTTGAGAAATATCTACGGTCTGGTAGGATTATACCACCAGCACCAGAAAAAAGTATAATGGGTAAGTTAATATGATGATAGTTATGTTGGTATTCAAGGACCATATTGTAATGTTAACTTTTAGAAGGCAAAGAAGATTGATTTGTTAAAAGACACTATAAATTGTTAACAACACACAATTTTAAACTGATTGACTTTTCTATAACAAAAACTGCTTTCTGATATTTCGTAAAACATCTAATAAAAATGTAAATGCCAGACTTTTTATAGTGTGAAACTGTATAAAATTCATACTAATATCACAAATGCGTAAATTTGTGAGTATGTTTGTTACTCTTTCACGCGAAAACTACTTTGCTGATTTGGCTGAAACTTGGAATATAAGATTATGACCTGGTATAACACATAGGCAACTTTTTATCCAGGTAGGACTACGGGGCATAGTAAGCTACTAACTACAAACATTTTTAGGTACAACAAAACTAAAGATGTCATCAACGCCATCTACCGAGAGCGCGGTGTCAACGGGCTCGAGCGCGAGCGTGCAGTCCCAGTTTGTTGAACGAAGACGCGCGGCGCTCGAGCGGTTCCTCAATAGAGTTGCACAACATCCCGTGCTCAGTATCGACCCGGACTTTAGAGAGTTCCTAGAGTCAGGTATGTGAGACCAGGGAGTTTTCAGAGTCACTAATGTGACAAATTCCGTGGACGTCCTCTGGGGGCATATGGTTAGTTTTCCAGTAATCATAAATCTTAGGAAAACATTAAAAAAAAAATGTTAATGACCTTGACATGAAACCTTTTTTGACTTGAAATTTTGTTTTAGGGAATCATCCTAGCAAAATCTAACGATTTTTCAAAAAAGTTCACAAACAGTAAACAAAAGTTCCCCTCTTTCCACGATGCCTCAATAATAAGTTTATGTTTATTATTTAAACCTACTTACATAAAGTTTTCACATCTATTAAGTGTTTCTTGCTTGCGTCCCGTAAAGAACAAGGCGTACCAACAATTACTCGTTTTAAGGTAATAATTATGAGTAATTGAATATTACAGATACGGAGCTGCCGAAAGCAACAAGTACGTCGGCACTCAGCGGCGCCGGCGTATTGCGTCTCTTCAACAAAGTGGGCGAGACGGTCAACAAGATCACATACAAAATGGACGAGTCAGACCCTGTAAGTACCTTACTATTGATTGAACTTGTTAAAACTATTAAACTTGTTTTAGTAATGCTTGAAATCCGTTCAGCCGTTTGAGCGTATAGGAGTAATAAATATTCACACGCCCGAATTACTAAACCCTAGTTAAAGTAAGTATGATATAAATTTATATTTGTTTAATTAAACAAGTGTGTCAAAAAAGAACTTGCTTAATGCAGTATTTACACGGAGGCAAGATAGCGAGGCAGAATAGTAGGTAGTACAGTACTGCTACTCAGTGTGACTATTCTACCCTGTGAATACGGCCTTACATATTTAACCTTTATAATATAGGTGTGATTATAGATACAAACGCATAACATTCTCCTTACTCCCCAGTGGTTTGAAGAGCGTTCCGCCCGCGTAGAAGCCCTAGAAAGCTGCCTCCGTCACCTCTACCTAGCTTGCGAGACGTTAGCTGGAGAAAGGAGGGAGCTTAGCGTTAGAACACACGAGGCGGCGCGCGCATGCGCGGCACTGTCCGGCGCGGACCCTCACGCGCCGCTATCGCGCGCTCTCTCACACACCGCTGACTTACACGAGAAGGTAAGAGACAGCTATATATCTCTGTTTTCACTGCGGTACAGGCGCGGAGATCTCGCGGGTGAAAGTCAGCCTGAGACGCGGAGATTGCGGTCTGCAAATATTTGTTTCGTGTCTGAAGTTTTTCTATGTATAGTTATGTAATATGTATGTACATATTAACACCCGAGGGCTGATTGTGAACCGTTTCTTTGACAATGCCTGCTTTCAGTTTCCGTCAAATTTGACAGATTTTCTATAGAAAATCTGACTGAAACTGCTTTCAGTTTCCGTCAAAAAAACGGTTCACAATCAGCCCTCTGTTCATATCTACAGATTGAACAGCTGAGGATAGAGCAATCAAACACAGATTTCTACCTGCTAACTGAAAACATCAAGGACTACCTGGGACTTATTGGCGCCATCAACAATGTGTTCCATGAAAGAGTGAAGGTAACTAATACCATAGACAAAGCTAAAACCGGCGAGCGTGTATGAAGAATGTAATGAGTGTGAATAAGGCAAAAGAGAGAGTGTGTCAGGATTGTAGCAAGTGGAGGTTCGTGGTCTCTGCCTACCCCTATATGTAACATATAATCTTATGGGGGTAGGCCCATAAGATTATATGCATATATGTATGTATCCTGGTTACAATTGCTTCACACTTTATCGCACGAAGAAAAACAAACGCCATTTTTCATTTTCCTCCACCACACCACAGAGTATGAGTAATTACAAAGTAGTTCACTCACTCACTTCACTACCCAATCCTTTTTTCTCTTTTTTGACATTTGAAATGTATCCCATAGAATATATATTTATTTTATTTATAACAAGTCAAGTCACCTCATCACTATGTCTCTTTATTTTTCTGTCAGTGTCACTTTATATCATTTTTGTGTGTTATGTCAATTTGCCGTTCATTTATTTTTATTTTTTTATATAAATGTACATTCTTTTTATTACCTCGTCCCTGTCCGTAATGCCACTAGGGTACGGTCTGAAAACCAGCGCCTCCTCCTTTGGAGTGGCAATTTGCTGAGACCGGACCCTTTTGGTACAATGTTTGTCTGCTTTTGTGTTACTTATTACCTACTATTTTATAATTTTTTGCTTAGTGTATTGTTTTCTTTTCTGTGTTAGGTATAAGTATATTTAGTTCTGTTCTGTACCTACTTGTACCAAATAAACGCTAAATCTATCTATCTATCTATCTATCCCATTGATCATTCAGGAACTTTTCTGCTATTAACGAGCTAATCCGCTCAATCTTCAACTCTATCTTCACTCTTCTGTAATCTATTCTCGCCCACGTGTCAAGTATTTCAAATGTATGGAACTTTCAGTTCATGTAATTGTAAGTTACCATACCAGGGGTAGAGTAGGAAAGTTAATCCACGATACAGTTTACAGACACACTGTTCACAAAATAAATGTTTCATGGTGGTAATTTTAGTTCAGTCAAGTTACCAAGAGTGGCGCTGCTCTAGTTTTCATACATTTAGCCTACTTGACTCGTGAGCGAGATAGTACGCAAAAACCCATGGTAACCCTACTGGTGATAGGGCCTCATCTAAAAGTATGTCATTGTACTGTTTCCAGGTTTTCCAAAACTGGCAGCACGCTCAAATGCAGCTCACGAAGAGAAGAGAGAACAAAGCGAAGGCTGAACTCGCAAATCGACCGGAGAAGATTGAACAGGCGTCCAATGAAATTATTGATGTACGTTACCTCTGCGTTTCGATGACGTTACATTACAGTCACCATGGACGAGTAGAAAGAAAGAAAGAAAAATATTTATTTACTTCACTCATTAAATAAACATTGTCTTAAATATAGGTAAGTAGGTACATTTAAACTACGTTGAGTGACGTAAATTGGCCACCACTCAGCTTTTGCTGCAGCAGCACAGAGCAACTGAGCGCTGGTTTTCAGTGATGCCACTGTGAGACGCGCAAAGTAGACTACGTAGTCTACTTTAATACGCGATTAAGTCCCGATAATTGAAATAACATTTTCACTATTTCACTTACAGTGGGAATCTAAAGTGGAGCGCGGTCAGCAAGAGTTCGACATGATATCGCGAGTGATAAAGAAAGAACTAGAGCGGTGGGACGAGGTCAGGGTCACTGAACTCCGCGCCACTGTACTCAAGTACTTGGAGGAGCATATGAAGCACCAAGCTCAAGTGAGATAGATATGACTTTATTGTACTCAACTTAATTGTAACACTAATAATACATACAATTACATACATACCTTCATAGGTACTTATAATCACGCCTTTCCCATAGGGCCTACCCCTATCGGAAAGAGAGGAAAATCAGAAATCGTAGCAATGCAATGAGACAAAGGAGGTGTGTCAGCAGGATCGTAACAAGTAGATAACCGTAGTCGCTGCTTACCTGTTGAAAAAATATGAAATTGAAATGAAATATTATCGAGACTGTATCCCGGAGCGGTAGACATTTTCTTTCAGATCTTTATTTAATTCTTTAGATCCTTATCCTTGAAAAACTAAGTGTTAATATATATGTACCTATGTATTAAATATTATTTTTAATTTCACAGGCTATTCGCTACTGGGACGCATTCCTACCGGAAGCGCGAGCAATCAAATGAAATTTTAAGTGATTCAACTCTATCTGCGAATTCCAATGATAAATAAATTTATAATAAATACTATTTTAAAGATAAACATTGGACGACAATATAGGCAATTTTGAACCTTACCAAAGTTGGAACAAATACATTCCAGCCAAATTTACACTTCAAACTCTTCATATTTATATTATTATCTTCGTATTTTCAATCTAAGTATATCTATAATACGGCTGACGTTACTTGGCTAGTCTGAAAATAGGCTGTGAAAACTTTAGGCAAGTGCACCTTTTTTTGCCATCTACTTTTTTACCATTTGCAGCCTTCAGCGCGAACTTCGGACTCGCTAAGTAAGATAGATACGTCGGCGTCGGCCTTATCATGCGCCATAGTCTATGTAAGCCCCGCTAAGTTAAATCGGCCGTATTGTATGTAAGTATTTATAAAAAAAATTGTAGAAATATATTAGTTATCTGGTTACCATAACAAGCAATAAAATGCTTCATTTGGGACTAGATGACACATATTTCCAAGGATGTTTATTTAATTATATGAATCTGTAAAAAAACAAGCGCTTAAAATAGAGCAGAATAGCATAATTAATAGATCACAAACTTACTTTTTGTTTTTATCGGCATAGTATAAGTAGATAAACAATTTTGGTAAGGGTTTAATTATATCAAAGTTTGTAGGCATTTCTACTATTTGGCGAGGAAGCTGACTTTAGCAAGAAATATATTAACTAAAGAATCCCTTTATTTTCTTAGCTTCGGTCAGCCCAGCTTTTTATTAGTTGATTTTCAAACAATTCAGCTTCTTCGCTTATCAAAGGTGGAAACGACTCTTAAGAATACTAAATAAATGTATAAATAATAAATACATAGTATATTACATCTATACAGTAAAATTAGTTTTAGTGAAAATATGTTTTTCACTTACTTTTATGTAATGAAAAATGCATTTAAAGTCAGGGTCATATTTTCTTTTGTATTTAAACGCCTATTACATTATTATTCTTCAAAATATGCTATAAGTATACTAAAACGTGCTTTAAGTATGGTTCAACCTTTTGTCATTTTCTCTCTACATTTCTTTATTTTATTGTAAAATTAAAATTACGGTCATTTATTGATGTTGATTTGGTGTAATGTAAAAACAATTTTAAGACTTGTTTGTTTATTGCTATAAGAATGAAAATGTAGCGCAGTTCGCTAGATTTTGTATTTTATCGAAATTATTATGATTGATTTGATCTCCATCATTTGTTAAAATTGCAATTTCTTACATTTTATTGTGTACTTTTAGGTCGCCATTACTGAAACGCAATTTAAAAATTAATTAAAAATCTGACTTAAATCTGTCTTACAATGTAATTAGGTACTTCACTTCTTTCTTTATTTTGGTATACCTATAAAGTATAAAAAATCCAGTAAATTACGTGTCCTCAATATAGAAACCAACTAAAGATGTTGCCGTCCTTTTTATTTCGATCGTTATGAAAGGGACGGCAACATCTTTAGCCGCGACACGTAAATAGAACGGTGAGGGGAAAAGCTGCGCAGTGGGCGATTTTAAGGAATCTAAGGTCGGATAGGTGTAGGGGTGATGCGGTGTACTTCACACCGATTTAGCGCGTGCTATTGGTTCGTGCGCGAGTGATCCGTGCGCAAACATACCCCCTTCCCTTCCTCTCATCGTTTTCTTTACGTGGCGCGACTTATAATAGTTTAGTTTAAGTTTTAGCTTTAGCGACGTCAGAACCATCACTAATGTATTGATGTGATGTGTGGCAGCAAGATGGTTAGTTTTCAAATACTGCTTGATACTGAAAAATTGATAATACTGCCAAAATGGTCTACACATATACACATCAAAGTTAAAGAGGTAGTTGGTTAAAAGTTCGCTGTATCCATTTTAAACGATTGATTAGTTTATCCAGAGTTCGTTGTTATAATATTTTTATACTTTTAGTCATTTTGTTTATATTTAAAGAAAAATCTAGAATGTTTAAAAGTATGTTTGTTTTAAACGACTACATAATTAATATTAATTTATGTATGTTACCGACCATTGTCTTTCCTGTGGAAATGGCCGGCTAAGCTAGCAGGATCATTTAAGTGCTATGCAAGGCTATTCAATCTCAACAATGTCTTACGCACTACAGTGTCCTAAGTGTAGGCAAAATTAAATAAATAATAATAATTTACATCTCAGAGCCACTACATAGAACAATCAGTAGACAGTTATTCATACAAAAAATATTAAACATAATGAATTGGCATGTACCTATTGTGCGTCTCGGTCGCTGCTTCATTCACCAGACTTTTTAATTTTAATCTAAGTTACAGTCAAAGTACATAAAATTGGATAAATAAATTTTTGTAATAATTTGTTATGGCTATGTTGTAGATATTGTAATATACTAAGATCTATTTTATAGTCCAAGTTTGTTACTTTGACAGTAACAACTTATTTACCTTAATTCATGGTATAAATATTAGATAGTTATGTATGATTCAGAAATCATGTCTAATGTATCCCTTATTTTTTATATTGCCAAATATATTTAGTGGTAATACGGTGTAATGGAAGAAGATATAAATAAAAGTATACATATAATGTTGATTTCCATTTCATTGAGGTACATTTATTATAGTTCAATTACAGTGTTATTTTTTATACTTTAAGCACATTCTAAACTATGAAGTTAAAGGTTGGTTTCATGATTGAGCTCCATAACGGGCGATTTTAAAGATTTTTTTATTCGTTGTAAGTCGGGTAGTGAGGTGTTGTAACGGTTTTACCCAAGTGTGAAATGGGACTCTTACACATAATTACAATTATCACGATTTCGATGAATAAGTAGGTAATTCCACAGATTACCTGTGGTAATACCAGTAATGCTTATCTCAACGTTTGGGTTTTAAAGAAAAAAATAATCAAGGATAACAATCTAATCTAAATCTATTTTAATTTCTGATTTAGTTATAATTGTAGCTATGTAAAACAAACAAAATGATGAACAATTAGGTATATAGGTACAAACAAGGCTTTGACCTGCGCAAGTACACCGAAACGTGGGTGGGGAGAGATGTATACCTGACCTGACCCTATTGTCCGATGACCTGCCCAGGTTCTCTCTCCGGTAGATAGACCTCTCCGATGCACCGTAGCGTGTGTGACCGGCATTAGCTGGGTGGGCCACAAATGTTTTTTTTTATGTTTGTTGCTGTACCTTCCTTAATTTGGTCTTAATCATCGTATTAATAATTATTTTCGGAAGTATTCGTGAATCATTCACAAAGCAGGGATTATCTTTTTCGAAATTACGTGGACAAATGGAAACTTCACTGATAAAATTATCATTCGTTATCGGAAACTGATAATATTGAACATAAATAGGCTGATGGAAATTTTGTAAACATTATTGTTTTGTGAGCAATAAAATAAGGATTAATAAAAGGTAAGACTATTTTAAGAGTTTAAACCATAATTACCACCACCATAATTACATACATTTGCAATTAGTAGGTACCTACTGCTAGTACCTAGGTAACTTGTGAATTCTTTGCTTTTTTGGTAGGTAGGTACTTCTTTATTAGATTATTTTTATTTGATTGATTATATATTAATTCTAGTAAGTAGATTTTCCGTGCTTGGCATTTTTTTCTTTTGTTGTCTTATAGATAAAGAAATGCAATGATTCACAGCTTGCAAAGAGTCAATACCGATTAGAAAAAAAAAAGAAAGGAAATTGACACTAGTTGGTATCCTCATAGAAGGATAGCAGCAGCTGCTACCGACATGTCTCAATCAGTCTCAATATCCTTCTATGATAGGTACACGTGTGTTCAAGACTCTAGTTACTTTGAGGACTCGGAGTTACTTTGAGAAATCTTCAACAAAATTTCGAAAATGTAGAGATTGTGGTACCTATGTACCTTCCTGAATACAGAATAGAACTTACCATCTAATATCCCTCTCCTTTCAGAAACATGAAGTTCCTAATCGCATTCGCGGTTATCGCCGTCGCTTTTGCGACCGAAGAAATTAGAGTCGTCCAACTCCCTCCCGCGCCCGCCCCCGAGGTTGCCTCCCCCGACTACCTTCCCCTCATCGCACCTGCTTCTCTCTTCGATGTGCCCACTCCTAACGAACAAGTTGATGCCGAAGACGTTATTGTAAAGGCTGAGCCTGTGATCGTCGTTGACTCTCCTGCTCCAGTTGAAGATGTCCAAATCGTACACATCGCATACAATGTCGTTGACGCACCAGAAGCTTCCGCTGGTGACGTTCATATTGAAAAAGCTGAGCCAATCATTATTAGCGAAGTCCTAGCTGGCGAGAACATCGAACCTGTGGCCGAGTTTGCTGAGGTTCAGAACGCAGAAGCTTCCATCGAGTCGGTGAAGGTTGCTCCTGTCGTCGACAACGGAGCTCCTATCGTTATTGACAATGTTAGGGTGTTCAACCCAGCCATGCCAATCAGATACGCAGACCCTACTCTGCGCTAATAAATGTTAACATACTTTTACCTATCTATCTTGGTGCATTTGGGTATAGTAGGTATGCAAGTACGAATAATGCTCAAGATCGTGCGCAACGCACAATACATCGCGTCTACATTGTTTGTTATTGATTAAATATTTTTTTAAACTTTTTTACTCTTTTATTTTAAATTTTTTAACGTAGGTAAGGTAGGTAGGTACCTAACCTTGACTAATTAGATAAACAGCAGAATTATCATCCTACCTAAGGCACTTTAGTGAATAATAAGAAATTTTTCATCCTTTCAACTATGGAAATATAAATAATTGGTAGAATATCCAATTTCTTATCCTCGCAGCACTTATTTTTAAATCAAAAATCAATTCTTTTATCTGTAAATTTCTGTTGTTAAGGCATTATCCATCTACTCTATCCAATCAAAGCCAGATAATAACAGCCTACAATTTAATTCATAACTAATTAATTAATCTTAAATAATCTTATCTATTTAAGCACATAATCTTCAGGATATTCCATGACTTTGGGGAATTTTTGAACCTCCGCTTCGGGTATATGATCAAGTCTAGTCGGTACTTGTTTTAACTGTCTGATCTGATTTGTTACATTCTCAAGGATATTTTCAGGTACTTTTCCATCGGGGTAGATGAAAAGACGTTGCATGGTGTGGCGTCTCTGTAGATTGCCTTGCATTGATCTGTACACAGCTTTCTTTATTATCTGAAAAGATGAAAAATTATTATTTGTTAGTTTTAACAATAATCAGTTATTTTTTGTAACGAAGGAATTTAAAAGAAACACCTATTGTATGATCTATCACTTTTCTTACAGTACCCCTGCAATTGTTTTATTTTGTACAGATAGAAGAGGTGGCCATCAAAGTTTGTTTTTGATACTATTTACTTCATTCACTTCCAATTACACCAAACCATTACCTATAGCTGAGCAAAGGTTTCCCCAGTCTCGCTTTGTTAATAAACTAAAACTCCTGTTCCGATGTATTTCAAAATGTGATCATGACAGTTTATGAGATATTATACGCACCATAGTAGGATCCTTATTATGCAGCTCCCATGCCAAAGTCCACGATGCACCACCAGGGTACCCAGTGTGATGGAAGTACGCTCTCTTTCTCCAATCGTCACCTCGCAGGGCTATATCCCGACTGTTTATACAAACTACGACATCGCCACAATCGTTCATAGGGTGGTAAATGGGCTTGTGTAATCCCATCAAGTATTTTTTTATAAGGTTAGCGGATTCATACGGATCTTGCCATTTGCAGTCAAATACGTGCCATGTACGCGCGAAGGTGGCCCATTGCTAGAGAAAATAAATAAACATAGATTATTGAACTGATTCCAAGACAATGAAGTAAAAGTTGTTGTGTAGTTCTGTTACCTGAACTCTTTTGGCTGCCGACATGGCGATACCGTTTTCCTACCCAATTATGTTTCAGTTAAATATATTAGAAATTTAGTTTATGTTCCCAGGGACAGTAAAAAATTGTCTTTTCAATTGGTTTGTTTTTGAGGTTATTTTCTAATTTCGTTCAAAAATACAATGATATGATTGCTACTTGACTGACATTGACATGACAGATGTCGTTCAGAAAAAGTTGATACGGTTAAAGGTCTTTTCGACTAAACTTCAAAAAATCCTGAAAGGATCTTTTTCTAAAGGTATGTTGTGATTACGAAACCAACCTACCTTCCTACCTGCCTGCCTCTGCATTTGATCTTTAACAACATTAAAGGACTTGATTGAAACATTAATTAAAAAAACATAGCTAATATATTTTGATTATTATTTTATTACATAGGTATCTAGAATTTAAACCATGATAGAGTAGAAGGTATATTGCATTACACATTTATTAAACATCGAGATGCAGGTCTTGCCTGATAGTGTACGCAGAAACATGCATCATAAAAGGTTCATTTTCCAAGAAGTTTGCAATAGTCCGTTCCCTGGCCTCTTTCCAAGCGTGGAGGTCCCTGTAGATCGGCCGTACATACTTCATGCGTCCTTGCGAATTCACGAATTTGAATACATGATCAATCTTGGAGCTATCTCTGCTTTTTATACATAGCCGGAACCATCTATAACAAAACGGGAAGCAAAATTAACAAAAAATATAAAAAAAAATCGTGGGGCACTCGGGGACTGCCGCGGTAAAGCATGCCACCTAGAGGCGAGTTGCTGAACTAAAGTGACAGCGTTAGGTTTTTTCGTTACGGAATTTCTGGATTCGGTCTCCACGCTCAAGGCCTGCGATAGAAGCTATGCAATAGCTTAGAACTGGTTTCAATTTTGTCATGTAGGTAGAGTTAGCCTAAGTAGAGTAGGTCCAGGTACAATGTTCTAGCCATGATAGTTACAAAAGTTATAGCAATCACCTGTACAGAATTTCCACATTGCTACTCTCAACCAGTCCATACACATCTCCCATAACATCCAACCTCTCTATCGTAAGTACTTCAGGACTGTCCACTAATTCTTGCAGTAAGTAGATCAACTGATGCGGCTCGAAGGTTTCCACGTCGTTGGCGGAGAAGGAAGCGTTCGCGGTTATTTTGGTGAAAAGCGCGGTAACATTATCCGCCATTGATGTGTCGTAGCTGCGAAATAATTTGGTCAACATTACAATACTATGTGGTAGGTAGGTACTACTAGCTGTACCTAGCGCAGCGGCAGTTCTTTGTAATATATACGGAAAGCTAGTATAAGTCGCGCCACGTAAAAAGAGCGATATGGGTAACTAACGGGAGGGGGAATGTTTGCGCACGGGTCACTCGCTCACGAACCAATAGCACGTGCTAAATCAAGGGTTCGAAGTGCGCCGCGTCACCCCTCCACCAATCCTACCTAAGATTCCTTAAATCGCCTACTGCGCAGCTTTTCCCGTCAGCGTTCTTACTTCTTTTTACGTGGCGCGACCTATACCTACGGTACAATCAGGTACCATAGCAATAGCGTTAGCGCAATAACACAATACAATAGCGTACCTACACTGCCGTGCTAAGGAAGATAGCCGTAAACTCATGTTCACTAGTTTCGAGAAAAACGCGCTTAAAGTTTTCAAAATGTTTTTGACGATTGCGTCTACATTATTGGCTTTTTTTTAAATCTGAAAAAAACATATTATAGACAAAATTATGTAGTTTTATATGTTACAAAATGAAACTCCTAATATAATTATTACTATATTAAAACTTCAAAAAACTAATTATAGTAAGGAAGCCTATTGTATTTTACAGGCGAATACTTACAATAAGCGTCGTAAGTAACATACATAGCGCGCTTAAGTTAAGGAGGACTATTTTAGAGCGCTTTTGACAAGGAACATAGTCAATAAAATCTATTAAGATTATGCTTAACCGCCGGAACTGTACAACTTACGGCTGTCTTGAAAAGGAATACTTAGTTAAACTTATTTTTTACCTCAAAATAAAAAGATCTTTACGGCTCTCATTGCAAGTTAGTGTAGGTGATTCCTAAAACCTTTTTAGTCCTAATTGGTATCGTTAGGTTATTCCTGCAAAATTTTCTATGCACTTAAATTATAACCACATTTTAATCTTTACTTAACTTTTTATTTTAAATCAAAACTTATACTCTCACCATTATCCGGTTAAGTAATTATTATAAAATCACAGTCAATCAATTTACTAATGGAACTTTTTGAGATCACATAGCTTTTAAAACCAGCCTCATTATTTCTTAATCAGTCGTAAGAACATACCTAATATTAATTTTAATAATTCATAGTAGTACGTCTTATCTAATACGTTACATAATTATAGCAAAATCAGAGCAAGGCTCAAAATATTATAATTAAAAAAATCTTTTAACACAACAAAACTTTTTTAAACTTTAATAAAAGAATCTTTGGAGCTAACACTACTTTTTTATTAATTATATTAATCTTCTTCTTACAAATTAATCGCAGGCTCTTTATCTGCTATAGGCAAATTAAGCTAGAAGGATTTTCGGTTTTCGGGCATCAAAGGAACCAGCTTTTCTAAAATAGCTAATTCTCTGTTTTGTGCTATGCCTCTGTATTGTTTTTGGTTGCATACCTAGCAGGAAATGTTTCATTTTTTATTATTTAACTTGCAAAAAATCCAGGGCCTCCGGTTGCAATTCCTCACTGTGAAGAAACTTATATTTTAATTTGTAGAAGCCTCGCTCTACCCTCACAGACATAATTTTATTTAAATAAACTCTAGGTTCATTTTTACGGAGCTTGTGCTGCGAAGTCAAAGGTTGGTGTGCGCTTGGGCCGTTTTGTCTCATCATTTTTATTTTGTTTTTCTCTCACACCCGTCCGTAACACTGAGAGCGTGTGTGTACTTTAGGTGTGAGTTGCTTATAATAAGAGCCGGAAAGGGCGAATACAGATTAATATCTAAGCAAATATAAGCTTTTCATCGTATTATTGCCTAGTATAAGCGTCGCAATGTATAATTCCGGCGCTTATTCCAAGACCTGATCGTGCCGAAATTATTGCCATTGCTTATTATTAGCGTGTTATGTACACATCCGGCTATTATCATAAGGATAGCAAAATAAAGACTGTAGTTGATACTTTAATATACCGCCGTAATTGGTAGTTACCACGCTTATTGTTAGTAAAGAGTTGACGATTACAATGCTCAATACTTAGGAGTAATGCCATTATGAGTCTTTAATGCGGTTATTGTAAGCACTGCGTAAGTTTTATTTAAAAAAGGTTAGGAAAGGGTGGTGTTATGTGCTTTTATGGCTGTCTTTCTAAGTAATTCACCAAATAAATTGTAGGTTACGGCGCTTAGCACTACTGTAAAAAGCCTTTAGAGCCTTTATTTTAAAAAACTGTCAAAGACAAAGTTGTAGATCTCGACACGGCGATTCCGAATATGGTACTAACTCAATTTCGGAAAAAGTGTTGGTTACGGCTGACCCTCTTAGCACGGCAGTACATACAGGTATTTAGGTATATTGATTGGATAGGACGTGCGTGGGACATGTTGTGGTAGGTACATCTACATGTTACTTACTACGAAGTCAGTTTTTTATTTCATAAATACATGCGTTTTATTAATACTTACTTCGGAATAACAGGCGGCAAGCCCGTACCATACAACCAAGCATCCCAATCAACTAACTCCAGCTGTTCATAGCCTTTGAAGTAGTCTATGAAGAATGTTTTAAACTGGTCTGTGTCTAAAGACTTCTTTGCGAAGGCGTCTATAAAAGCCCGCAGGTAGTTTTCAAAAGGCTCTGAAAATAACATTTAAATTTCATTAAGTTGGTAGGTAATTAAGTCGAATTAGAAAAGAGCTATTCATAAATATGGTAGTATCTAGGTCCAAAAGATCTTACTATTGGACTTCATAGCTAAGTTGGTAAAAGCAAGTCCGGGTTTAGGACGATCGTTTGTATCATCGCAGGTTCGAATCCTGCCGAAGTTATAGATAACTTTTATTAGGATTTTTTTTTCAGAGGTTAACAACACTGACAAAACATATTTCTACGTACCAGCTCCGAATAAGTCTTCCAAGTATCGAATGAACAGCGATCCTTTTTCATACGGTATCCTTGAGAACGCATCATCCGGGTGCACTCCTTTCAAATCAAGTACCAGTTTCGTCAATGGATTTGTACTTCCCAACTGTTCAACCTAAAAAAAACATTCTTAATATTACCTAACATAATATTAAGGACCATTTTACAGGATCTCAAGGATCACTTCGACTTTGCCTTACAAGCTAGGTGATTCTAACTGTTACAACTCCCTACATCAGGGGAAGAATCAGGAAAGATCCTGGTATGACCTTCGAATTGGGAACTGAATGGACTGAATACTTACAGTTTCCCTCAACTCCTGCAGTCCCAGGATACTCTGGAAGTCCCTACTTCTCCTCCCCTCTTCGCCTCCCAAGAGGGCGCCACTGATCTTCCTCTCCAAGAAGACAGTAAAACCCTCTTTCAGCCAGAAATGTTCGAAGTTGCGATGAGTTATCAGGTTGCCGGTCCAACTGTGCATTACCTCGTGGACTACTGTTGTAGTCAGACTTCTGTCACCAGCCTGGGAAGATAATAAGTGAGGAGATAGACAAAAATCTGTGAAGGCTAACATTTTTGCTTACATGATTCATCATGATCATCATACTCAGCCTGTGTCAACCCACTGCTGGGTGTAGGCCTCCTCCAATTTCTTCTCCACTCCTTCCGGTGTTGGGCTGATCGCATCCAGGTCTTGTTGGCGACCTTGACAATGTCGTCCACCCATCTGGCAGTGGTCTGCCAGCACTACGTTTATTTCCCCTGGGTTCCCATTCTGTTAACTCTAAAACTTAAACTGAAACAATGGAACCTACTGTAGGTTCCATTGTTTCAGTTTAAGTATACCTAGTTTGAAAAATTATATAAAGCTAAGTCTAGGCGTCATAGATTTTTTTTAAATAAAATTGAACACTATGAGGTTGCGCCTACCTCTCATTAACACGTCTATCAGCTTCACTGCGAGCGAAGCAAGCCGCAAATATACTTATCTACTTACCAATAAAGCAGGTGTGACGAAGGTAAGACAAGGGTTCTCCATGCCCCCGTAAGGGAAGGAGGGAGGCAGTACAAGCAGGTCGTATTGTCCCCACACATATGGACCAAGGAGTTTTTCCCCTGCTTTCAAGTAGGACTCAGTTTCAGCGAATTCCCACGCAGCTCGGTCTACCACCTCTCGTTCTGACCAAACTTTTGATCTGAAATATTGAGAAAAAGTCTATTGAATCTTAGATTCGATTGGTGGAGGGGTGACGCGGCGCACTTCACACCATTGATTTAGCGCTTGCTATTGGTTCGTGAGCGAGTGTCCCATGCGCAAACATCCCGGTACCCTCATAGTTATTTTTACGTGACGTGACTTATACTATCATCATATCCAGCGAAGCAATTCGTGAGTATCAATCTTACCTAGGTCCTATACTCCTGTACTCCAGATCTCCGACAGCAATGGCCATGAGATTCGGCGAGATTGGTATTGGCTGGTTGAAGTACGTTACATTTCCTTTCACTTCCCCGCGTAATGCACTCATGAGGACTGTGAACTCTGGAGGTGCTGTTATTTCAGCGTCATAGGTTATCTTGACACCGGGCGTATCTTGGCAAGGCAGAACAGAACGGGCATGGATCGGCTGGAAGAGTGTTTGATCATTAGGACTAGGTACTTTTTATCCAGAGCTATGGGTTTATTTCGAGGACTGAAAGTGTAAAATGTTACCGAAGATTGGCTGAAGAGGTATGGATACTTCTTGCCGGATGTCTGCGCGGGGTCTAGCCATTGCAGAGCCGAGGCTTCGGGGGCCGTGCTGTACTTTATTACTAGTTTGATTCTGAAAAATAATAATTAAAAGTACCTAATGGACTAAATACGAAAATCAAAACAAACTCCTAACTATGTACGTTTACATTTATTTTACCTCTTGTCTTGATACTTACTTTTTACCAGCTTTAGCAGTTTTCGGTAAAAATATCGTGAGTTTAGAGCCAAACAGAACTTCTTTGTCGATAACATACTTCAAGCGTGTTCCATCAGCACTCTGAATCGATTCAATGTTTAGCTTGCTTACATCTAGAATCTGAAAGAAACAGTTCATTTAAATACATATATCTAAACCTTAGAACCTCCAGTCTCATATCATCAGAAAAGCTCTGCCTGTGTCAACAAACAGACTTTCCTAACAAGTGCGATTCGCAACAATACACCCGTCATTCTGACCCTCAGAAAATGAAGTCTTTTAAAAGTAACTTATCTAACAATGGCAGACGCAGAAAAGTATTAAATGCCTGCCAGAAGGCATATAATCGGTTTTAACTAATCTATCTTTTACCTATCATTGTTACCGGGTCAAGTATTTCAAATGTAAGAAATTATTAGGTCATGAATGTTACCGGGAGCGGCGCTGCACTAGTCTCATACTTGTTGTAATACCTACCGTAATAACTACTTATTGACTCATTATCGAGGATAGTATTAAATGGATCACAACTGAAGATACAGAGTAGGTATCTCTAAGAGAAGATAACTAAATATCTAAATAGAAACTTAAAACAGATAAAATCTTCAACTAACCACATCGTTTATCTCATCCAAAACATCAATATCAAGTGTTGCGGTTCCACTCAAGATCTTCTTATCGAAGTCAACATTGAGAGATAGAGATATATGTTTCGCTGTGGCTAATTCTGAAACAAGTATAGATTGTGTTAATCGAGGATTACTGTTATACAGCCGTTTGAGCTTGTTGTAGAACAAACCAACCAATTTCACCTTTAAAAATATCAGGTCGTTTAAACTTTTAGCGTAGATTTAAGTAGCCCACATATAAGGCGTAGGTACTAGGTAAATTACAAACAACAGGCTTATACATAGAGCTTAGAGCATTAAGCCATGCTCAAAGATACCTAGTAGGTATTAATAGGTAATATTATCGTAACCTGTTTAGTGATAGCCTAGGTTACAGATAGAGTTAGATAGAATTTCCCTTTTATACTATTTATTTATTAACCATGGAAGTGGGATTTTTTTGAAACATTTTAAATCATACTATTAAATATTTTTTTATATATAGGTAGGGGACATTAAAGACTATGATGAAAATATTCATAGGTCAGTCTTTTAAATGCAAACATAGACCTGATTTAAAAAACAAAACTTTCACTAAAAGAAAACTACTGACACTGATAAAATGAATATCACTAGCTCAGTAGCTAGTCCTATGTCCAGTGACATACCAAATTAGACTAATAATAAAAAAATAGAGTTACTTACCAGGCCTTGAATAAGAGGAAGGGTCTAATGGACTCAGAACATCCAACGCTTGAACGTAAGAACACATAAACACAAAACATAACAAACATAACGCTCTCGACATAACGACCGCTCAGCTTGAAAGATGGCAATCGAATGAATGACAACACAACATCAATATTGTGGTGGCTTCACTTCTATTTCATATCAATTGGGTAAAGGTGGAGGTTTGCATTGCGACCAAAACCGGATACCGCGATAGGAGTTTCGGTCTCTTCCTACTTCCTAGGTATTATGGGATTTAAGAAGATTCTCTATAATTAGTAAGAAAACCAAACTACATTCAACATTTTAATACAATTTATTTAACATAGCATTACAAAATATCCTGATATATTCTTGAAATAGTTTTTAAAAATTTTGAGCATACAATTTTACTATCTAATGACAGTTTGTTTACAAACATCACTTCAGCCTAAGTTTTCAAGATACAAATTAAAACTATTCCAAGTACATTTCCGGTAGCTATTAACAAAATTATTGCTTACAATATTCACTCTGTTAAATGCAAGTCTTTTCTTATAGTATATGCGGATACATGCATCATATATTTCTCGTTTGCTAAGAAATTGTCTATAGCGCGTTGTCTGATGTCTTGCCACGCGTATAGATCCCTGTAGATTGGCCGTACGTACTTCATTCTCCCTTGGGAGTTAACGAAGTTCAATACTTCATCGAGATTTGCAATGTCCTTGCTTCTTATGCATAGACGTAGCCATCTATGAAAGAAAGAATTTATTAGTTTATCTGTGTTACTTAGTAATAATCCCTACTCTCTATCCCTACTAAATGATATTAAAATAATATTATAAAACTAACTCTGTCTGTTAATATACGTAATTATCATAATTCTAAACATGCATTAATTACTTTACAAAACAGTATTTAATTACCAACATTTGTTCATAGCGTTTGTGTATTTTACCTGTATTTTATCTCAGTATTCTTGCTCTGAGGTAGTGAGCAAGCTTCCCCTAAAGCGTGCAGTTTCTCCAAAGACAGTGGTGTTGGATTATCAACGATGGTTTGTAAGAAGTTAATCATTTGGTGCGGCGTGAGGGACGATAGTTCAGAGGAAGAAACGCTCGCGTTTGATGATATTATCTCGACGAGTGCGGTGACCGCTTTGGTCATTGATGTGTCGTAGCTGTTAACAAAATGGCGATATTAAAAATATATTAAATCGAATGTAATTTCTTTAGGAGATTTTCTGCATTCTCGAGGTGCATTTTTGTTAATAAGTTTCTCGTTAAATACATCTTTATGAGACCACAGTAAGTACCAACTTTCAAATAAAAAGAACAATCAAAATCGGTATACTAAAGCGATATAGAAAGTTCTAAGGTAACAAACACAGTAAAAAATTTAGTCGAAATGAGAAACTATATTTTTTTGAAATTGGTTTTAAATCTAAAAAAACATCAAGGCTGTATTCACTATACCCAATGTGTGGTAGACAAAAACAAGTTTTTTTCTCTTTTTAGTCTTTTTAGACACTTTCGTCTCAGGCCTAGTCAGAGGTATGGCCAAATATGGTATGTCAGAATAATAAACTTACTTAGGAATGATAGGAGGCATTCCGCTACGGTTCAGCCAAGCATCCCAGTCAACAGTTTTCAGTTTCTCGTTGTCCTTAAAATAGTCTAGTAAGAACGCCTTAAACTGATCCGTGTCTAGCGATTTCTGAGCGAAGTTTTTCAGATATGAACGCATGAAGTTGTCGAATACATCTGCAAGAATAAGATATAAATAGAATGTGATGACCGAGGATAATGCCTTGAATTCGAGAAGGCGTGGGTTCAAATTCGTGCATCAAAGAATACTTCGTGACAATAAATGTCTGTATATGCACTTTATCACAACGGTGAAAGAAAACATTGAAGGAGTAACAAACTGTTGAGTGATTGACTATAAATCTAAAACCTAGTGTACACGCCGTTAAGTCTATTGTGTACATTTGTGTACCATAGAGTAATTTATATTGTCTATACTATACTACTAGCTGCTCCTCGCGGTTTCACCCGCGTAAGTCCCGTTCCCGCGGGAATATCGGGATAAAAAGTAGCCTATGTTACTCGTGGATAATGTAGCTTTCGAATGGTGCAAGAATTTTTAAAATCGGTCCAGTAGTTTTTGAGCCTATTCATTACAACCAAACAAACAAACAAACAAACAAACAAACAAACAAACAAAGTTTTCCTCTTTATAATATTAGTGTAGATTAGTGTAGATAGTGTAGATAGTGTAGATACGTCACGGCGTCACCCTGCCCCGTTCACTAATGAGAAGGCACTACTAGCCTTCGCGGGTTGCAGCTAGTGTTACTATTTTTTTTTGTAGACCTACAGATTTTGTATTGTAAAAATCGTTCGTTCGTTCAAATAAAATTATAGTAACACTAGTTATATACTATTTTCTTACCAGGTCCTCCGAGCATATCCTCCAAAACTCTCAAAAACAGCGATCCTTTCTCATACGGCACCGTCGAGAACGCGTCGTCAGGATGAACTCCCTTCAATTCCACCACCAGTCTTGTCAACTGACTCTCAACTCCCAATTCATCATTTACCTAGAAATATACTGATTCTCTTACCGGGTCCTCCCACAGAATCTTCTAGATAGCGAAGGAATAGCGACCCTTTTTCGTAGGGAACACGGGAGAATGCATCGTCGGGGTGGATAGGCCCGTTTAGATCTACCACTAGTTTGGTAAGAGGGTTTTCCGCGCCTAGATGCCCGAGTATCTGAAATGAGGGTTTGATTTTTCATTTTAATCTACTTTAAAAAAGGAGTTTTCTCAATTCATTTATCCATACTAATATTATAAAAGGGAAAGTGTATGTGTCTGTCTGTCTGTTTGTCCGTCTTTCATGGCAAAACGGGGAGACGTATTGACGTGATTTTTTGTGTGGTGATAGTTGAAGGGATGGCAAGTGACATAGGCTACTTTTTATCCCGATATTCGAGCGGGAAAGGAACGTACGCGTGGTTTGGTTTTGCTTACTGTGGGTTGATATTTGACATTACTTCCATGCAAAAAATGGTCAAATAACTACCGTCTGTAAGCAAAACTAGAGATAGGTAAATTATTGAGACTGGCGGTTACTAGGTAATTCCATGGACGAAATCAGAACGTTGTCTGTGATTCTATTGATTACTTACAGTTTCGCTTAGCTCCTGCAAGCCCAGTATACTATGAAAGTCGCGGCTTCGCTTAGCTTCCTCCTTATCAGCTATCAGCGAGGCCGCAACCTTTCTCTCCAGGAAGACAGTGAAGCCCTCGTTCAACCAGAAATGTTCGAAGTTACGGTTAGTGACGAGGTTGCCCGTCCAACTGTGCATTATCTCGTGGACAATCACGTCGGCTTGGCTTCTGTCACCGGCCTGAAATAAAAAAATAGAACGTTCCATACAGCAGAGTTTGTGGGTGCATGTTTTGCAGATATTTTTGAAAGAAAGAAAAATACATTTATATCTTTAGGACCTCAAGGATCACTTAAAAATGTAAGTACAGTCTTATAAACTAGGTGACTCTATTATTGTCGGTTTTTTTGTGCCTGGGAGATTTTTATACCAGTCATCAAGCAATTTGACTTTTTTTTGACGTCCTCTGTGGCGCAGTGGGCGGAGGTCCGGCTGAGACGCGGAGGTTGCGGTATTAGCGCGCAGAGGTATTATAATTAAGATTACTGTCTCATTTGTCATATAAATTCATATTCGTAATTACCAGTAAAGTGGGTGTAACGAAGGTAAGACAAGGGTTCTCCATGCCCCCGTAAGGGAAGGAGGGGGGCAGTACAAGCAGGTCGTATTGCCCCCACACGTAAGGACCGCACAATCTCTCCGCAGCTTGAAGGTAATTCTCAGTTTCAGCGAATTCCCACGCGCTGCGTTCTACTTCTTCTTTCTCTGACCATACTTTTGACCTGTAACAAATCGTAATTTTTAAACACTTTATAAATTTATCAAAAACTTGCCTCCTGAGTCTTGAAACAGTTTAAATCATCTAGTGAAGATGTAAAGGCCTGAGTGTTTGCAAGTAGTGGGATGTACAGAGAGGTATGGCCTAACTTGTAAGCGAAATTCATGACCATCACGAAAAAATTAAGTAAACTTTACGTGCGAGAGAGAGAGCAACGTTGCTGTTTCGTTTATTTATGTCCGATTTTGCAAGGATAAATGCTAGTATAGTATTGGTAGATTACCTAGGTCCTAGCGTCCTGGATTCGAGCGAGCCCACAGCAATGGCCACCAGATACGCCGGCAATGGCATGGGCTGAGTGAATGACGTCACATTATCCTTCACTTCGCCTCGCAGCGCGCTCATAAGCACCGTGAACTGAGGCGGGGCGGTCACTTGCGCGTCGTAAGTAAACTTCACGTATGGAGTGTCTTGGCAGGGCAGGATTGAGCGGGCGTGGATTGGCTGAAATAATAAATATTAGATAGTAAGTGGAACGAGGAAGAAACAAATTACTATTTAGATTGTTAAGGGATCACTTTAAAAAACAGTTAGACCCAGAACACCAGGTTCTTGCCTGATTCTTTCCCTGGTGTAGGAAGTTGCGTTGGAACAGGCAATAGAGTCACCTAGCTTATAAGACTGTATATTTTTAAGTTATCCTTGAGGTCCTACGAAAATAAACACATTTTTCTATACTTTCTTTATTTCTTAATATGCTTAGTTAAATGACACCAGGGCCGTACTAGTGACACAATAGTAGTGTCACTGTAAGGATAAAGGAAGATGATCCACGACTTTATAGCATCGCATTGTTGCCTGATTCTTTGGGTGGTGAGTAGTCATGCAATAGAAACCCCTAGTTTCGTGGACGTGCCGTGTCAAACTGATCAAATCTTGATAGACAGAAATAGGAGTTTTGATAATCAAATTCAGTTTCTAAATTACCTGACACTGGCTGAAAAGATACGGGTGTTTCTTGCCCGATGTCTGAGCGGGTTCCAGCCATTGTAGAGCTGACGCGTTCGGCGCTGTGTTGTACTTTATTTTAAGTTTTATTCTGAAAATAACGGAACAGGTAAAATATCTTGGGTTTTTACCCCTAATCATTTTTTCTATAATTTATGAAATCTGTTTGGTATTTTGAAGATCGTATTTTCTAGTTGATGTGAGGAAGTGTCGATCAAGTATCAATTTAAAGTAACAAGTGGTTTTAATCTTTTTCAGCAGACACTGATGATAGTTTATATAGCAAAGTGCTACATAGCCCCACGCGTTATAATAATGCAAACCACGTTCTACAATCTACATCTAGCAACATTAGAACACTTAAGGTCGGACTGGCCATATAGCAGTCGTATAGGCCGCGACCTAGGGGCGGCAGCGTTCTAGGGCGGCAGATTTTAGCGAACGCTGCGAATTTAGAAAGGAACAGAAGTGGAATACGCTCATAATAAAATATCGATCCGGCACTATTATTTTGTCGACCGGCTCCTAAACTTTTGCCGCCCGCCCGGGCCCTACACTTTTGCCGCCCAGGCCCTTCTCAGTCCGACCCTAGGGGTAGTCGACCTAGTAGGCCAAATAACATCGCTAACCCACAGCTCTCCTTTATACAACAACAGTTGCATTGCTCCGCGCCATCTTTAGTGGGTTCGTACAAGTAGCCCGTGAATGTAAGCGCCATTGAATTTGCTGTAAACTTTTCGCAAACTTGACATCCTTTATCAGAATCGGCCGGTTTGCTGAAGAAAATTGTTTTTTATTAGATTTGATATCTTTTTCTAAAGGAAACGGAGTTGACTGACTGGCACAAACAGATACCAGAAAAAGTGCTTTTAAAAGGAAGTCTATATCCAACAGTACCTAACTAAAGCCCCTAGAGGCTGAAAATAAATAGGGCCTTTGTCAACTATCATCATCTCCCTGCCCTTATCCCACTAGGTGGGGTCGGCACAACACGTTTGCCTTTGTCAACTATACCTACCATTAAAATTTTATGACTGTATAGGAGCAAATCTATCGTTCCGCGCTTACATTCATTTCACGGTCATGATACTTGGTCAAAATATAATTAAATGCAAGTACCAATACTTACTTTTCTCCACTGCTGACAGTTTTGGGCAAGCTGATGGTCAGCTTGGAGCCAAAGGTAGGTATTTCATCTCCGATCGTATACTTCAAAGCTGTTCCATCATCAGCCTCAATAGATTCTACGCTCAGGTTGCTTATATCTAGGATCTGAAAAATACGAGTAGTAACGATAACAACAAAATAAATAAATCGAGCAATGTCTGCTGAATTTGCGGAAAAAACATCTAAATAGGTCTCTCAAAGTGGAAATGAGCTGCTCTCCCTGTCAATATAAATGCCTTAACTTGTTTTTACATTCTAACGAGTCATTAAAAGATTGTAACTCTGTTACGGTCAGGCGCGTGACCTGCAATAACTAAACAAAGCCCGTATTCGTTCAATTTTGTTTACTCTAAGTACAAATACGAACTACCTTTATGGATTATATTCATAGTACCTACCTATGTTACGTAAACAAACAACTAAGTACTTACAATTTCGTTGATTTCTTGTAAAACATCGATATTGAGTGTAGCAACGCCATTCAAAATCTTCTTATCAAAATCCACGTTAAGTGACAGCGAAATATGCTTCACTATTGATAATTCTGAAACAAAATATCATAATCGTATTTTTTACATTTTAAAGACTAAGTGTAGGCCTTCTGATGCTGCACAAATAATGTAGAAAAAATTTGAAACTCATATAATAATTAATCTTAACAAAAATTCCCAAATCTACGAATCATGGTGAATATCCCGTTTTTAGTGTTTGTAAAGACGTCAAGGGCAGAGTTTTTTGTTACTCACCAGGTCTTGTGAAGGAAGACGGATCCAAAGGGCTGAGTCCTCCCATAGCTCGAACCTGGCTGCACCATGCAACAAAACATAATAATATCACTCTCATAGTAGGTAACTCACTAACCAACAACAGAGAGCAAACTGCACCAGATATGACCTCAATGATCAAATTGCTTATGTAACTGATCTGTTGAAAGTCTGGTTTGCAACTTGTTATTCTATTGCAATAAATTATCTGACATGATAACAGTTTGATTGATTTTGAGTGGATCAATGTTGACATAAGTGGCGGTTCAGATGTCTCCAAAACTAAAAATCTTCCTCAATGCTAAAAATGAACTAACTAAAGATGATGCCATCCTTTTTATTTATTACTAACAGCATGTCCCAGTTTTGGACTGGTGTACCTACTAATGAAACTACCGGGATAAAATATAGCCTATTACCTCCGTCAAATAAACAATCAAACAAAGAGCATCGAACATTTTGGCATAGTCCCACTCATCCGCCATTTTGAAAAAAACAAGTTTCGGCGGCAGACGATGAAACCCATGCCAATCGATAGAGTAAATTATTACAAACAAAAAGTGTTCTGTGATCAAACCTCTTAAGTGATAGGGTTTCTGAGATATTTGGGTCCAAAAGTTGTAAAAAAAATTTTTTTTTACCAACTTAAATTTTTTCACATCTCAAAATACGATGGTTTGGCCGGCAGGGAGGAGGGGGAATACATGACTTTAGCTAAAATTAACACTTTAAAGAAAAATATTTTACATGATGTTAACGTTAAATTATTGCTTTAAATTATTAACTGAATTATTTATAGTCTCTTTTTTCATAGAACAAGCCTTCGCCACCGCAACATGTACGTCTGGTGCCATGATGTCTTAATTCTGTCTAACTGAACGGACTAACATGGCTTGGGCTTGCCGCGCGCGGCAGCCTCGCGATGATACCGAGGCTGCCGGTTGTGTATATTCGTTTTTATCTGTGTTTGAAAGAATTTACTTCAGAGATCACCTAAAAAATATTGAGGATCTAATGAGAACTAAGTACCTAAAGCCGATTATTATTCCTTTAATTACTAGTAAATCGATTTTGAGTGTGCATTATTTACAATACAGTTACAATACAATATAGTTTTGATTAAAAACTCTTAGAATAAAAAGTAAAACCATTTTGGAATGTATAAACAAAGCCCTTTCATATGACACCCCACTTAATGTATTTGAACAACTTTAATTTTTATCATCCCCTTCGGAACCAAATATCTTTACAACCCCTTGACCGATTTAGCTCATTAGGTTACTGGCTTACCCACTTACCACTACTTACCTATATACCTACCAAGTTTCATGAAGATTGGATTAACGGTTCGACAGTAATGCCGGAACATACAAACAAACAAATGAACACAACATACAAAGCATATATATACCTACCTGCTGTAATTAAATGTGTTCAAGAAATAAAACTGTCGAATTTTATTTTCCGTACCCTACCAACTTATTTTAAAAAAAACTCAGGCCTTTGCATCTATAGTAGAAGTAGATGATTTATACAGCGTCAGGAGGCAATCTTTGTCATGTATTTCCCCTCCTCCCTGCCGGCCAAACCATCGTATTTTGAGATGTGAAAAAAATAAAGTTGATAAAAAAAAATTTTTTTTACAACTTTTGGACCCAAATATCTCAGAAACCCTATCACTTAAGAGGTTTGATCACAGAACACTTTTTGTTTGTAATAATTTACTCTTTCGATTGGCATGGGTTTCATCGTCTGCCGCCGAAACTTGTTTTTTTTCAAAATGGCGGACTAGTACTATGCCAGGCTCCATACAAAAATGTTCGATCCCCTTTTACCTCTTTATAATATTAGTATAGTAGTATTGATAAAAGAGACGACAACAATTTAGTTAGTTTAGCTTCAGTTTTGGCGACATCATAATCGTCACATGTTAATTTCATATTGTTTAGCGAGGTATTCTTCGAGGCGCATCTATTTCGAAGAGCACCTAAGCACTTCCGCATTGTGCTTTTCTGACCAAATAAATTTTTAGATTTAGAGAACAGTTTAAACTCAAGTTACTAGAATTACATACACCTTGTCTTGTGAACAAATCAAATAGCAAACTGTTCATAGTTTTCATTCTGCAAATTGTACAATACAAATTAACAATAGGTGCTAAAACTTACATTAATAGCGGTTTAATTTTGTAACTGACAATGATAAAATATGTTTCTATTTTATATAATTGTATGATCATCATAGCTGAAAGAAGTATTTTTAGGCTAAACCTATAATTTGCATTTGGGGATTTCATACTTTTTTTGTCTCAAGGAAAGATTGCTGGTATATTCACACAGACAAGAAATTCAAACCTGTTTGTACTTATAAAAGTTTTGTGTTTCCCACACAAAACTTTACTCTAACACAAGTTTTCTCTAAGATTTTAGCAGCTTTGATATAGTCCGCAGTCTGTAGATTGTGGTTCTTTCACGTGCGTGATTACATAGTCACTATGCAAATATGTAAGTGCAAGCGATTTTTACAAATAATTTGCTGTGCTGGAAAATAACCTTTACTTCAAGTTTGAATTTTATTAAGAAATTTCAGTCCTTTGTTTATGAAGCGCAGGACTGGTAAGTCCATAGTGGATATCGCTATAAAATTAAAACCGGAAAATAAAGTAATTCTCAAAACATACCTTTTATTTCAGTATCTCAAATCGGGAAACTTAGAACTCAAGTTGTGTGGCTGTGTGATTTCAGATCTAGTATTTCATTAGTAATGTAAATACTGAAACACTCTAAACTGATAAGGCAAGTGTTTTCGCAAGGCAACTAACTAAACTATAGCAGGGGAGCACGCACGGGGCACGGTGACAAGACAGACAGACACACACACAGAACACTATTCTAGCTCTGAAGGAAGATGATTGCTCTGAGATTCTAGCCCTCTTGAGTATTATGTTCTGTGTTCTAGCCTAGCGGAGGACAACGTAGTGATTTTATTCTCTTTGGACCTCTTGAGTATTATGTTCTGTGCTTTGGACAGACAACTCAACAACACAATACACATTCAATTCAACCAAACCAACACAACATTTTCAAATTCATTCAATGACCTTTTGACAATTGACTTTGACATGACAAGCAAGACACGATGACAAAGCACTTCTCACTTGTCCGGCCGGGGAAGCCGGTGTTGAGTGTTCTGTTCTTGTACATGCAATAACAAAACGTAGATAATGTAAATAAAATAACCTGACTCACCTGAACGAAATACTTATTTTTTGCTTGTATAATGTACTAGGCTGGATGAAATTATTATTTCTGATAAAAGCTGTATGATAAGCGGACTTTAACAAATGCGAAGAACTCCTTACAACAATGGATTTCCTTACTGAAAACTGGAAAACCCGCGTGACTACTTTACCGCAAGAGGTCATTTTGATTGATTTGATTGCATGCACGTTTCGTTGCGTTTGTTTATTTTTCTTTGAAACTAATCGGGATTATAACGTAATAATAAAATAATTTTATTTTTGAACTTTTAAAATTAAATTATTATTTTGTTCACTTTTAGCTTTTAAAAATTCTTTTCAAATCAAAAGTTGATTGATTTGTTTTCTATAATCCGTTCATTTATCATTTCCAAAAGTACTCTGTGATCATTTCCTTTCCTTCTCCTTCATCCATTCATTCAATTGCGAATTGCAAAATGGAATGAAAGAAAATAGTTGTGAATTTTTGTAAAATTCCAATTTTCTATTGAAATAAATATCTGTTTCGGTGATTACTGTGTCGAATGTATTTGTAAACATGCTTACTAGATTCCATCATTACCATGGATCCAATATAGTTTTGTTCGATGATAACACAGTAGCTTACAGAAAGGCAAGTTTCGCTCATGGATTGACATTTAGCGAAAAGCCTCTGCTGCCGGGCGAGATATTTCTGGTTGAGATTGAGAAGACGGAGCGTGGATGGAGCGGTCATATGCGTCTGGGGTTGACCTTGCTCGATCCACAGACTGCGGCGTTGGGAGATAAGGGCCTACCTCAATATGCTCTTCCTGATCTGGCTAACACAGGCATGTCCTGGATATTCCCCATATCAAAATCTCAGAACAACGTTCTCGTGGAATTAGTGAATCAAGTGGCCCATGGTCGCAGGGAAGCTGAACCTCGCGTGTCCGTACTAGGCACCGGGCTTGTGGTCAATACGCCGCGCGGCAAGTTTTCAAAGAGTGTTCTAAAACCGCAGTCTGTGGGTGCCAATCCTAACATGCCTCAGGGCGCAATGCCCTTGCCAATGGACGGAGGCAGTAGAATTGGGGTCATGTTTGTTCCATGCATAAAACTGGCGGATGAAGATCCTGATATGGCTGAGATGCATTTTATTATAAACGGAGAGGATCAGGGACCTTGCACTAAGAGTATACCTTATAAAAAAGGGCATTTGCATGCTGTAGTTGATGTGTATGGGACAACCAAACAAGTGAAGATAGTACAACTCTATGGAGGTAACTTTGTTTTTGAATTCTACAGTAAAATATTGTAAAATTAAAGTATGTAGAAAAATACTTGAATCTTGACTCTATCACAGAAAGTTTAATTTGTATAAATGTGTCTTCTCTATTGTATTCTTTCCTGTTCCTTGGAAGTAGCTATCAACTACAACAGATTTTAAAAATCTATTTAATTCTATTTCAGTGAAATCTCTACAAACAGTATGCCGAGATGCAATCCTTCTGTACCTTAAAAATGGATGCGTGAAGGCGCTCCCTTTGCCAAAGTCTTTGCAAGATTTCCTACTCCTCTAGATGCTGAACACGGTATGAATTCAGAAAATGATTTAAAATTGGAATGATTCAGAAGGAATTTTTATGACTACACCTTTAGGATTTGGTGTTTAGCTTTTCCTTGTTTCCTAGACTTAGTAGACTGATGAAAACTTCTAGGCTATTGCCTAATTTGTCGCGAATTCGAAATTTGTCGCTATCACAACTACACTGTCAAATATGACAGTAAGGGCACTTGCGGTTAACCGCTTATTACTGATAGTCCTTGAAATTTTGTGGCGGTTTAGTGCGTACAATCATAAGCGGTTGCATATTAAAATGGGAAAGCGGCTAAACCGCGCGGTTAGCCGCCCCCGCGGTTAACCGCTAGTGCGTAAGTGCCCTAAGAGTGAATTTAATCAGTAGCCATGGATTACGCATTTGATTCAAGACAAAATAGAAATGATCTTAGATGTCTGAAAACCAGAAGTCTATGGTATCTGAGCATGCAGTTGTGAGCCTGTTTATGTTTTTGAATGCTTGAAGATGTGAGACTTTACTTCAGACTCAATTCCAATCAGAAATTAACTTTACTCAGTTGACCTTAACCTAAACCTATCTGTTACCTTGACTTTATATTGAGGTACTTTGCTCTACACTAATATTATAAAGAGGTAAAATATGTTTGTTTGTTTGTTTGATGGAGTGAGTTTGATGTTTTGTTTACTAACACATACTTTCCCGTTTATACCTATATTAGTAGGATTGTCTTTCTCGACTTTGTCATATCGCGTAAAGAAACTAGAAGGCAAAATGTATGATACCTAAATTGTCAAATCTAGCCAATCCGAGAATAGACAATTATTTTCGACGACCAATCACGTGCGTTTATTTTTCCTCTTATTAGCTCGCTTCAAGAAATGAAGTATAGATAGATTTCAACATATATTTTTAATGGTTTTGAATGTCGAATATGATTGTATTTGTATTGAGTCAAATAACGTGTGTCCAAGCAACTATAAGTGGCTTGGTTAGTATTATTCTGATTGTAAATAGGAATGTAAAGATCTCTGAAGGTGACTGTTAAATGGTAAAGTTAGGATCGGAAAGATATGAAATGGCAAGTTCAGAATAAATGCTTGATAAGTTATGTTTTTATGAAGCATCTAGTAGGTACTAATGCATATTTTAAACTGAACAATTTTTTTAGGTGTTGAAACTTAAAGGATTTGTTTTTATTATTAGTCTGCCTCATAGATTTATATACTTAAATCTGTTATTTTATACTTTCTAAAGCAATTTAAAAAGTACTTATAAATTGTGTATCAGCAAGCTTTATCATTGACAATCATTCAATTTGCAAGGATCCCAATCTCAAAGCAAACTGGAAAAATTTATAAACACTTGATACGAGATAATTACCATGATTTGTGGTTGTTTGGCGCATGCAACTGTGCCGAAATATCGGGAAACTCAAACAACCACAAATCATGGTAATTATCTCGTATCAAGTGTTTATAATGTTCAAAACCATGATAGTTTAAAAAGTTTTATGGAAAAATTTACTTCCATACTTAAAAGTAATTTCTGATTGAACACAGTTGATACTTAGGTCAATACAAAGGTTATCGCTAATTGACACTGCACAGGTAGTCATTGCTTGTCACTGAAAATTGGGTTTTATGTCTTGTGTTTTACAACCGCAACTGTACCGAAATGGCGTCTTGTAAAAGTTATGACTACTGTCCTTTAGAAAGAGTGATTGTAAGAAATTTGATAAATGCTAAGTTCATTAAATCGCAAAGAAAATCGAACAAAACCACTCATCTCAGGCACAGTTAGCGAGGATAGTTAGTTAACTATACACAACTCGAAAACTGATGGCAGGTCTACGGAATCTTTTAATGACGACTCAGTCGACTGAAACGTTAAAACTTGAAATATCGATCTTATTTCAAGCTCGCAACGCAAATGATAACCTGCTCAGTTTGCATTTCCATAACAGATTAGAATTTCAGTGGTAGGTTTGCTAATAATGCATTCATACCGACTTTCCATGTGCCAATATTATAATTTTGACTTTTAGAAATAATGTAAAGCAGCTAAATAGAATGTATTAGGTGCGATCGAAAATACTCTTGTGTATAATGCAGTTTACATAGTTTTTGTTTAAAGCAGTCCGATTACTGTAAGATGCGTGCATGCGTTTACATGTATGACTAACATACGGATGTCCGTAGGGCCGCCACCATGGCAACTTTGTTTTTACCACATCAAATGTATGAAACTTTTTGACAATAACAACGTTGCTATGACGAAAGTCCTACGAACATCCGTAAGTTGGTTATTGGAACCGGCCGTAAGGCGCGCCTAATATGACCAGTGCCGACTACATATATAATAATATGCCGATAAACGGATGCGTGTGTATGTTTAGAAATTACTAATACATCTTATTCAAAAATACCCTTACCGTATTGAATATTAATCAACTTCTATAGTCAATCTGATACTTGTAAGTAGATTTAATTGAGTTAATTTTACGAACCTAGTTTCTATTAGACATTACCTAGTAAATAACCTAGTGAAAGACCTGTTCAGATGTGAGCGATTTTCGCTACCGCTTTGTGAAAACAGTTGCTTCAAAGCTAGATATTATTATCGCCTCTAGCGAAATTTAGCCTCATTTAAGAATCGGAAAAATAGGAGCTCATTCATAAATTAGGTACATTACATCACACGTTAGGAGGGTCGAGTGACTCGAGTGTGACATCAGTGACATACCTACGCACAGATTTTATTTAAGACAAAAGAAAACTATCTTGATGCATTGTTCAAAATGTTGAGATCAATGATTTTATGTGTTTGTTTTGAAACCTGCCGTTGTTGTAAATAACCACACTACACGACGACGCGACGTGGAGGTCTCCGAAAAACATAATATCTTGTTCTACTTCATAGATGGTCAATTTAGTATTTTTGGATACTTAAAGCGATAGCGAATAACGCTTAAATCTGAATAGGTAACGTTATGCAAATTTACACTGCTTTTTGTACACTGTAGGTTTTTCTAAATCTTTTTGTAATTTAATAACTTCGTTAGTTGTTGTTTTAATACTTGTTTTTTAATTTGTGATATATTTTATTATTAATTAATGTATGTAGTTAGTTATTCTTAATCCATTCCACGTCATATTTATAGATAATCATTAAATTGTATTCATAATTAATTATGGCGGTAGGTATATTTACAATGATTCGTTGTTGTGTAGATAATTTTATTCTTGCTGTTTTATTCTTAAGTACCGATGTACACCATTTAAGATACTATTCTGATGCAAAATATAATAATTAAAAGTAAGTACCTAGTTTTCAACAACAGTCACACTTTGCTAGTGTTTTACGAGTAGCCACTTGGAGCCCTACATTACTACTACCATCTACTAGGTAGGTACATTATATTTTACATAAATTACAAAACTGGGTTCCGAGCGAATCACACTCCTGCCGTTCGTTCGTATGAACAAGTGGCCAACTCTGGTGCCGGAGTTTTTAGGCCGCCTAAAGGCTTCCGTCATGGCTTAAGAACTTTAAAAGCCGGGACCGACAATAGGCTAGTTGACTCTATTTTTATGTAGCTCTTATATGATAAATAATTGTTCTTTTAGACCAAAAAAAATACTACCATATTTTTTTGGACCTAAGAAACCGCAAAATTTTATTTTAAAAGTTCTACTTTTCAAAAACAGGTGAAAACGCTACCGCCATATTGGTCTATGGAATTGTCTGTGCTGTGACGTCATTCCTAACCAAAACAATAATTTTCGTGATTTACGTCTAGGGAACATGCACATTTTGAAAAGTTGGCATTACTGTAAATTGGTTTTAGTTATGTGACATTTGTTTATTTCCGATAATAATGACGTCACCATAATGGCCGTAGCGTTTTCAGCGTTCCAATTAAAAAAAAAAGAAACCGTTTTTTAAATTGAAATTATGCAAGCATCATGGACTTTGATTAACTGAAATTATTATATTTTGGTTTTGCAAGGAAAGTACTTCAGGAAATACTAATTTATTGGGTCAAATTTGATATGAGTCAAGTAGCCTATTTAACGTGCCCTTTGAAGCACGAAAACGCTCTGTTGATATGCCACTTGCGGTCACCCATCCAAGTTGTGACCGCTCAGAACGATCTATCAAGACCGTCTTAGCAAGATTCGCCACGAGCGCAGATCCTTAGCCCTACCATGAGTTTTCGAGTTGTATAGTTAACTATCCTCGCTAACGAGTCAAGTATTTCAAATGTATGAAATTATTAGTTCATGCAAGTTACCGGGGGCGGCGCTGCGCTGGATTCTCATATATTTTGCGATACTTGACTCGGTATCGAGGATAGTATCAATACTACAGTAAACTCATGGTAGGGCTACCTATCACAGTTACACGATGGTTTAATATTTACTTTTAAGTAACAGTGTGACTCTATCGGCAAAAATCCCAAAGAGCCTACAACCTACAATGACAGGATCTCAAAACTTAATTTCAAAACGAATTTATAGTTATTTTTTAAATTAAAATAGTATCTTACATGGTTTCAAAATGACGCTGTATATTTAAGTGCAGGTAGAAAAATATATATTATTTAATAAAATATTTTGCCAATTTATCTGGATTGTTATCATTTAAAAAAGGTAGTAGGTATCTATATAGTTATTATTTATTCAAGAAAGGTTTAAATAAAATTTTACTTAACGCAAACAAAAAGCTACTTCTAGTTAGCAAAACAATGGATATCATGCTTAGTTGAGATTGAGACCCTAAGGCTGTGCTTATGTCTCAGTGTTCAACGTTCAAGGTCCATTGGCAGGGGCAAAGTGTAAGGTATAATAATCCCCTTGTCAGGATCGAAGTCGTTATAATCCAGCAGGAAGTCAGCTTCGACGTGCTGCGACCAATAGTCCACGTACTTCGGGCTTATTGTCCCTTTCCAATGCTAAAACAAATAACTTAAGTCCTATGGTGCTTTTCTTTGCCTTTCTGAGATGTGCTACGTTACGTTGCTATGCTATGTTCCAATCATGTTCAGGCTGCTTTTCCACCAGAATGTGCCATGTTACATGATATCAGAAGCATCCATAGCAACGTAGCGTAGCACATCTCTGAAAGGCACCCTCAGGCTCGTTCAGAGTCTGCAATGAAAATTCAGTCCTGTTCACAAGCGTGAATCGTGTCTCATGCGGTGCATTCGCCAGTTTACTATAGTGTTAATACTATCCGCGATACCATCACAGTCACAAAAGAGAATCCAACGCAGCGCCGCCCCCGGTAACTTACATGAACTAATAACTTCATACATTTGAAATACTAGACATGTTTGCGAGGTTAGTTATACCTTACCTACAGCTCGAAAACGAATGCTAGGCCGAATACAAGCCTAAATAAATTAATGTCAACCAACACCCTGGTGGGTTGCACTGCTTTACTTACATTTCGTGTGTGCTCAGCCCAGATTATCATGGGTCCGTGAGCGAAACTCTTAGCGCTCTCTCTCGCCTTGTTTAAATGGCCGTAGGCGCGATGTTTCTTCCCTCTGATGTAGTAGTAGTATGCGAGCAGCAGATAATATCTTAAACATGGCAAAGTTCAAGATATCTATAGGTAGGTAACTAAGTACTTACTGTTTAGGTACCTACATTGTGTATTGCTACTTGTTTCCTAAGTTAAGACAACGCCATCTAACAACCTCGTTGAAACTATTAGTACTTATTTTGATGCTAAAATTTAAAATATAACACCATCCTCCTTTCTCTTGTGGTGCAATGGGGTGTTCAAAAGTCTGAGTAGTCACAACAAATAAGTGAAGTGAGGTGTTAAAACTATGGTTTTGGTCTAACCAAACCATGGACGAAATTAGACTGTCTGGTCTGTGGTCTAAGTCTAACCAAGGTTTGAACTTGAAGTAGGTACAGAAGTCGTACTCACCTAGGCCGATACATAGGAGCATGAGAACACGCCTTGTACATGTCTTGAAACATTTCTTTAACTGATTTCTCCAGTATTATGATTTTCTTTATGTTTCTATTATCCATCTGATGTTCAATACAATACAAACAATAGATTTATCATACCTACCATAATATATATACAGGGTGGCCCATTCAAATCGGTCAGTATGGGAAAGTCTGAAACTGTAAGACATACGAAGATTTGTTCTTAGGAACCATGTCACCGATTTCGATAAAAAGAAAAACTGCATTCATACAATTAAAAAAAAAGTGTACCCAACTGGGGAATCGAACCCGGTTGTTTTGAAAAAATAAACTTACACTATTTCTATTCAGATATCGTTTGTGTAGGTCTTAAGCAGTAAATATCTCTAAGAAACATAATGTCTAAAATGAATAAAATGCATTTTTTTCACATACTTTAATTTATCACTACTTTACTTTCCGCGAAAGTGGATTGGTAGGTACGAACGGCCCGATCAAATGGCCGGCGAGGTCGCCCGATTTAACGCCTCTAGATTATTTTTTGTGGGGTTACATTAAAGATGAAGTGTACAAAAATAGCTATAACACCGTTGAAGAACTAAAAGTAGCCATAAAGTCAACTTTAACGCAGATTCACCACATGAAGATACAAAATGCAATAGTAAGATCGTTACCTAGACGTGTTGAATATTGTATTGAAAAAGACGGTGGTCACTTTGAACACCTACTATGATAAATTAAAGTATGTGAAAAAAATGCATTTTATTCATTTTAGACATTATGTTTCTTAGAGATATTTACTGCTTAAGACCTACACAAACGATATCTGAATAGAAATAGTGTAAGTTTATTTTTTCAAAACAACCGGGTTCGATTCCCCAGTTGGGTACACTTTTTTTTTAATTGTATGAATGCAGTTTTTCTTTTTATCGAAATCGGTGACATGGTTCCTAAGAACAAATCTTCGTATGTCTTACAGTTTCAGACTTTCCCATACTGACCGATTTGAATGGGCCACCCTGTATACTATGAACCTACACTTAAAAAACTTCAGATTATTGAAGGTAATAATATTTTATGGAGTAGGTTACCAACCTCCTTTACCAAAGTGATAAGCAATCCTTCGACGAGTCTCACCAAAATCATGATATTAAACTCGTGTTTTTCTAAATTCATTGCCATGATTTGCTTTATTTTATCCTCCCACAAAATGGATTTCTCCCACGCTCCTATACGGATCGTCCTAAAAAGTACGTAATATTTATGAATATGAGCTGACAGTGCCATCTATTTTAAAATTAGGAACTACATAAGCATTGCAAGAGTTTAGGGCCACTGTCCTATTCAACTATCATACATTAACCACATGGAAACGAAGAAGTTCCAAGCAGCTTCAGGTGTTTTCGACCTCAAAATGCCATCTCCCTTCCTTATGTAGAATCTTTCACATGTTCCGTATGTTTCAACACTATAGCCAGTGTCCAATAATATAACCATTGCGTAGAAGTAGTACCATGTCTCTGCTGAAAATTTAAATGATTGTATAAATATTAAACTTCAGAATCAGACAATAAAAAGATTCAAACAAGCGCAAACATCTTTGCTTGCCAAACCGAAAAGTAGCGCCATCTATCGGCAAAAAGCTGTGCAGATTTTATTTTACTGTCTCCATTCCATAGCATGTTTTTTTAATTTTTACGAGACGTATTTAAAGAATTCAATTTAGCTAAAGGAGTGACTGGAGTGGTACATTCTCGGAACGTTGTTTGAAAGTTGTTTTCTTTCATTTGACATTGACATACCCTAAGTACCAATCGACACACCCTGCCTCAGAGCAATTATCTTCCTTCAGAAGGAGACGACATTGTCAATTTTTGACATGCTTTCCCCGCAGCCAAGGTCCTTGGACCAACAATCATTCTCCATAAGTAAAACCCCGCGCGCCGCTGGTTACGCGTCATTTGTCAATCACGGTACACGCGGAAGGATATAAGTATAAAATGCCAAATTGCAGAGTTTTCGCATATCCTAAAATATTGGAAACTTTCAGGTTACAAAAGGATGATGTGACTTTCCATCTGCAAGTATTCATTCCTCTAAATATTAACAATTTATGCACTAAATTTGAATAAAACTAAAATTTATATAATGTTGCCAACAAATCGTAACAGATTCCATTTTAGCGTATTTTGCTATGCCGCCGAGTTGGCCAAGTGGATTGCTACTTCGACTTTGATCCGAAAGGCGTAGGATTGAATCCGCACTATTCCATCACTCATATTCATGCTACCTATTTATTTTGTTATCTAGCACGAATCCCGAATTATGAAAAATAATACTCTTAGTGGCATATTATATTTATATTTTACTAGCTGCGCCCCGCGGTTTCACCCGCGGAAGTCCCGTTCCCGCGGGAATATCGGGATAAATCATAGCCTATGTGTTAATCCAGGGTATCACCTATCTACATACCAAATTTCAACCAAATCGGTCCAGCCGTTTCGGTGTGAAAGAATAACAAACATACATACATTCTCACAAACTTTCACATTTATAATATTAGTAGGATAGTAGGAAGTAGGATAGTAGGATTCTATTTTTTAATTTGAAAAGTAGCTGTTCTATCTTCTGTTGCTTGGTCAATATTTGCAAGTCGGTTTAATTAAACGAATTAAAGTTCCTAGAATTTTTTGTATTTCCTTGTACTCGTTATAATAGATAAAAGCATTATATTTCTGCATTGAGTAAAAAAACAAACAAATAGGTAGGTAGGTAGGTACACAAAACACCTACATACCTACCTACTTCAAAACTAGTAGATAGTGCTTACCTCGGAAGAAAGACTTTTCAATGCACTTGAAAAAAAATATTTGCAAATCATCCCGTGCATCGAAAAATGTGCATATAACAAAATACTAGATACTTTTTATCTAGATTTATCATTATCGGTGCACAATAAATTAGGTATCTATACCAACCACCCCTATACCTCCAACTTACTAATTATATACCTACGTAAGCTTTCAGAACGTTAAGTAGGTAGTTAAATAAACTTCTGTTAAAATCATAGGTAAACTATTAAAAAAATATTTACCATCCTCACAATATCGCGGAAATAGGTATTTTTAGTTGGACACACTGCTTGTCACTGCAGCGAAATTAGTGAAGGGACAGTTCAAAATAACTTATCGATATTGACTTACAGCCCGACTGGGCTGTATTGTTGTTGTGATTTTATACAACTTTGGACCTCTCAATTTTCATCGTATTATCAACATTTACATAAATAACTTCAAAAAACAAGATAAAAAATAATTTCGCCTGTATTTCGATTATTTACGAATTATGCTAAAATTAAAGAAACAAAGATATAATTTTTTCCTTTGGCTACCACGTAAAACCACGCCAAAAGACGCTGTGATGACAGAAAAGGCTTAAATATTGATTTAAGTATAAAAAAAATCAGAAAAAAGAGGGTTCAAAGCCAGTTTTGAATTTTTCGTTACAGAATTTCTGGATTCGGTCACCCCGCTAAGGCCCGCCATAGAAGCTATGCAATAGCTTAAAATCAAATCAATTTGTGATTTAATTTGTCAATAACATTAAAATTTGTCATACAACCAATACCTACCGTATTGGCCGCACTCATCGTTCTCTTCTCTTGTTTCTATTTTTACAACCTACCTTAAATTACTTTAAAATGTGTGTTTTTTGCGGGGCCGCAGCACACACATAAACCTACGGCGCTACGGAAGACCAGCGCTGCGACAGATTCTCTGGTTTCTGTTGCAGCAATACGCTGAGTAGTTGCCAATTTTGTCAATGTCCTACTTATTTTAATGTGTCTTATGTGTAACGCGTTTTTGACAAAATAAATATTTTTCTTTCTTTCTTTTCTTTCTTTCTTTCTTTCTTTCATCGATAATAAACTATCGATAGCTTCAAGCACTATGATTTTTACACAAAAATTGACATTTACTTATTGACAGACAGTTCCACGTCCCCCGCAGAAAATGACCTTCTTAGCGTCATAGAAAATAAAACTGATGGCTCCTCCCCTTACTGCTTCCTCTATGCACCCTGCCTCAGAGCAATTATCTTCACCCTGCCATCTATCGAGATTTAGGAAACCATTTTTTTTAAAGCAACTTGTCTCAGAAAAAGGAACCCTAGCAAGTCGAAAACCCCTCAAGCCCCTCATTCTAAATTCTGTTCTGTCATTTGGTCATTTCGCTCCCGGAAGATGATTGCTCTGAGTTTCGCTCGCTCCGCAGCTTCCCTTCCGCTAGGAGTAATAGTGTTCTCTGTTCTGTGGCAGCTTCGCTTACTCACCAGATATATAGATTATCTATGTTACTCACTCCATCCATCCATTCACTCACTCCACCCACTCCACTCATTCGATTACTGAATTTTGTTGTTGAAAAAGTTATTTTGTTTATTTGTTTTGTTTTTGTCCAAGTTACTCATTAGTTAGTTAGTACTCCATGAAATAAAAGAATATCCTGACCGGCTTAGGTTATGCCTGTGAGTGAATAATCGATTTTACTGTAATGACTACAGTACAGACAGTTGTTTTGTTAGTGTGCCGGCTGGAGTCAAGCACTGTAACTGTAGTAAAGAGAATAAAATCACTACACATCACTGTTATTTAAACCTGTTTTGGTTAAAATGTCGTTAGTGAAAAGACATGGGCAGGGTTCAGCGTGGAAAAATATTGATATAAAATGCGGTGTTTATAATTGCACAAGTTCTACAATGAGTACTCCAAACTTATGGTTCTACAGGCTCCCCTGCTTTTCCACGAAAAATCTGATGTAAGTGTTTTTTTTTTATTTTTTATTTTATTTTTTTATTTTATTTATTAAGGTTTATCAACGATTGTTACAACATTGCTTGCTTACTAATAGATTGTAGGTAGGTATATTAAACTAATTGTACAACCAGTTAAAGATAAACACAGCATGCAAAAGTATGAAAGATTAACAACGAAGTGAGAAAAAAACAGGGTGAAAAAGAAAAGGAAACAAAAAAAAAAAATAACAATTGTGCACTTAAGAATAAAGTTGACGTATGAAGTTATAGGTACTACTACGACTAACAGTCTGTCTAAACTGTTCTATAGCTAAACCTATGTAGTATGGTGAATCGGACTAAGCCGAAGCCTAGTCCGCAGTTTTCAAATTATCTAGGATCTTCTAACAAAAAATCAATTCAATGAAATCCTTTACGCATACTACTTACATTTGAACGAATGCTGGTACCTAATAATCTTAATTTTATTCATCAGGAGGCGAAAATGGCTGGACAAAATTGGACATACAGAGGAAGTTCCATTACATTTTTTGGTATGTGAAAAGCACTTTGCTCGTCATTTTATAAGTTGCAAAGAACGAGGAAGAAAAACTCTCAAAAAAATTGCATATCCCACATTGCTATTGCCACAAAACCCTCAGCAGACTATAGTGAGATCCAAACCAAAACGTGTGTACGAAAGAGCCGTGCCTAACACTACTAAGTCTAAAGTAATTACACCTGTTGAAGAAGACACTCCAGATAATAGCATTAGTGTCAGTGGTCAGAATCTCAGCAATGATAACAGTGACATTGATGAAGATAAAATGTTAGTTTTATCACTGTTAAGTGATGATAATCAAAGTAATAATAGTGATAATCAAAGCCAGGGTCACGATGATTATTATCAAGAACATTCAATAAGTTCTACATTAACAAATGAAACCTTGAAAAGCTTGAATGAATTATGTCTGAAACTGAAGTCCAAAATGGAAAGTGATAACAATAAATACTCTGATGACTACAAGTTGAAAGTGTTTCAACTGTACCATGATCACACAGAGGCTTATAAACTTTTGCAAAGCACTTTAGGATTACCCCCTGTTACTGTAATACCTAGCTATGGTCCTTCAACTTTAGAGGGGATAAATAACTTTTATATGTCTAGTCTTACTGACAAATTGTGGATGAAACCCTTGAATAATAAGTTTGCAGTGATTTGTGTCAATATTATGAGAATAAAACCAGCTATTGAGTATGATCAAGAGAAAGATAAAGTATCTGGAGTTTGGCTCGGTAGCAAAACAGGTCCATTACAATATGCAATGATCGCAATGGTCCGTGGAATTGTAGAAAATTGGCATCATGTTGTCTCCATCAATTTCTTACCATCACTAAATATGTGCACTGAATATTGTGCATTTATAGAAAAATTAACAATACAGATGTTTGAAACAGGCATCATTATCAAAGCTGTTGTGACAACTGCCGATGATCTATTTCAAACACCTTCTATTTTAAAATTGAATTCTTATTTTCTCGTCAAAACTTACAGAGTATATCACATATTTGATCCAGTACATCTAATGCTCCTTTTATATGAAGAACTTAATGATCACAATACATTTTATACTGAAAAAAATAATGAATTAATACCTATAGCATCATGGGAACATATAAACGAATTTTATGAATGGGACAAAACTCAAAAATTGAGACTTACCAATCAATCAAGCACTATAAGTAAATATAAATCACACAAAAATAAATTAGAATCAGCAGTTGAAATTCTTAGCTTGAAAACAGCTATGGGTATGTCTATGTATTCTAATATGAAAATGAATGAAAATGATTATGAAAATTGTTACACAGTAGATTTTCTTAGAAGAATAAATAGTATATTTGCTGCTTTATATCCTAAGGCATTGAATTCCCAACATAAAGTTAATCTAGATATCCTTTTTTGGTATGACAGTATTGCATACATTGAAAGTATTAAAACCACATTCACCAACACAAATCTAAAGTTTCCACAATATTTTCTTATAAGCATGAAGAGTGTGTGTGTTTTGCAATCATTGTCTTATTTTAAAGAACATTGTTCTATGTTGATGCAATGTCTTAATCAAGACCCTCTTGTAGAGTTCATCGACAAGATTAACTTAAAAAGCTTTAAAAAAAGATATCCAACTGAAACGGAGTTTTTTGATTCCCTCAGACATGGAATTATAGAAAATAATTATCACAATATAATAAAAACTGAAACTGAATGTGATTCAAGACTAGATACTTTTATAGAAGATGTAACAATATTATCAAACCAAAGCTGTTTCATCGAAAACAACTATAGAACAAATATAGAACAAACAAATATGGCTGACTACACTAAATTCCACCCCGAAGACGCAAATTCAATGTATTATATATCTATATATCTGCTTGATAAAATGTACGAAAATTACCAAAACGCGCTTTCTTCTAGAATGAAACATATGTCTAGCACTGTGGCCTATGAAAATAAGAGTCGAAAAATAAGTGGATCCATAATAGTGCCTGACAATGACTTTATTGAATTTGTGAATAAAATGGACGTTATTTTCGTGACGTTTTATAAGAAAGCCATTGGCGCTGGAAAGATGTTTGAAGAATTGATGAAAGCAATGAATAAGCAGATTGTCACAGGCCCCGTTGACTTAGCTCCATTGCAATACATCAAGAACTTGTTCTTGGAACTAAGAATATACCATGCGATAAAGTATAATAACGAAATTTTTGAGAATGATGATAGTGGTGACCAACAATTGGTCGCGTGCAGATTGAATAGCGAAGGTTTACTTCTAGATGTACACCTAAAAGTTAAGATGTAAATACCTACCTAATAGGGGTAGGTACCTAAAATCAATTGTAGTTTTAGAAATACAAGTTCCAATTAACATAAAATGTTTTTCCACACTTCCTGATAAATGTGATAATGATATTAGCATGGAATTTGAATAAAAACATTTTAATTATAGTAACGAAGTATTATTTTGTAAAATAATGTTGTAAAGCTCCCTAGGTAAGTGGTCATCGAGGTAGCGGTTACCAGCCGGTGATCGCTACCTCGATGACCACTTATAAATCCAATCGAAATGAATTTTCTTATTCGAATTACCTTACATTCTCTTCATGTCCATACTGTACCAACTTGTTGCTCCTCATCATAATAGTCACTGACGACATCTCCGATCATTCATATCTCATCCATTCGCGTCAAATTCTTTCTTAGCCGTATAAATTCTTGATGAAAAAAAAAACCGATTACCTACCTACCTAATTAATCTTAATGATAGTTTCGACCCCGACTATTAGGACTTCGTGGCTGAGTTGGTCGAACGCAGTTCGCGTTAAGGACGATCGTTTGTATTGTACCTATCACCGCAGGTTCAAATCCTACCGGAGTCGTAACTTTTATGATTTTTTCTGAGAAAAGAATGGGAAATAAACTTACAACTCAGATCATAATAGTCGGTCATGTAGAAGAACTCCCTCATGATGGATACCATGTCATGTATCCTCAGATCCGAAAGCAAAAGTTTCAGCATCCACAGTATCAGCATTTGTCGTGTGTTCAGATCTATCAGATTTGTCATCATGTGCATTACTGATAATCCAAATTCAAGGCTCTCCATCTTTTTGCCGTATTCCACGCTGAAATAGTAGTAGGTAAGTTCGTACAACTCTGGTTAACTCTTGAGACGGAGGTTTTACTCAGGGTGACGATAATGTAGGTCCATTATCGTCACCCTGAGTAAAACCTTACCTTGTTCAGCTGTTACAGGGTAACCTACCCTGCAAAGCATGGAAGCGCTTTGATGTCAATGCCTTGGGAATACAGAGACTTGATACAACACTAGCAGCATGTCCCGGCTTTGCACGGGTGTACTAATTAAACTACCGGGATGAAATAGGGCCTATAACCAATTAACCATCCCGACAGCTCATTCTACACATCGGTGGAAGAGTTTTTGAAATCGGCTGAGTAGTTTCGGAGATACATCCGTGCTACGATTCGTAGCACCTAGGTAGTAGGTCTTATTACTTTGGTATTAAGGTGAATATAAGACTTACTAAAATAGAAATAGGTTTGTATAGAGGTAGCATACAGATTGTACTTCTGTCACGTCCAGATTACCACGTTTTCTATGGCAAATCTCAAGAGCTCTCTTCTCGAACCTTATACACAACGAAAACTGGAAAAACAAGGATTATTTTGTGTTGTCAAATGGCTGGCTCATATGCATTTAATTATCACTGGTTTTGCTTACCTACCTATTTTGCTAAGATATTTGTGCTGTTTTACAGCACAAATATCTTAGCAAAATAAGTAGGTAAAGTTGGAGCTTTTGAAATAGAGACCGCGCATCAGAAAGCGCAGCGTAGGACGTTACTAACGCGAGGCTTATGTCCAGCAGTAGACGTCCTACAGCTGAGGTGATGATGATGAATGTTGTAGCAAATGTTTTGCCCTTGCCTCTTTGAAGCATGCCCCGGTGCATGTAACATAATGCACAGGCAGGAGGTTTGGCTGATTAGATAAAGAAGTAAACGTACTTGTTGTTTTTGACGATATGCTGATATCATGTTGCCGTATGTCACACAGAGAAGACGGAAGTTGGCACTCGTCTTGACAGCATAGGTCAACGCTAATCTCGCTGCTAGAATCGCATTCTCATTCTCTTGGGTTTCCTACAAGGTCAGACAGTATTGTTTAGCAGTTAAATTAGGTACCTACCTACCAATAATTCAAAGTAGATATTTTATCATCTTCATAAGAAGTCATCTTAGTAAGTACCTATTCCTTTTGTATGTAAGTATGGTCCTAATTTTTTTTGTCGTAGAAGTTCCAAGATAAATTATTGTTTTTTTAATTAGGTAAGTGTCTCAGGTCTGCTTAAAAAATGAAATAAAAAGCATTTTCATCAGTTCATTGCAGGAAATACTTACCAAGAAGAGCTTGTACAATCTACTGAGGGTCTTTGCAATGTCGTCGTAGAAGTGGCCAATCATCCCTGACTCATTCTGATAGAAAGCATTGGGCATGATGAAAAATAAAGATTGGCGAATCCACTCCCGAAAATTACAGATTTTCACTACATGTCTGAAAAAACATTAATTCAAAGAATCATTTTTCTATCTTAAAACTTTCTGGCATCACATAATTTTTTTGTTATCTCACGAGGAAGAATAAAAAAAAAAACAAATCAACAATTTGTTCCAATCTCAACACTGAACTGAATAGTAGCTACATACCATTTAGTACCTCCCTTACATGCCTACCAGCCACCTCGTCAGAGTAAATTATTATTAAGTCACGAGTTCCTAATCACTAAAACATATTTTTTTTTAAATTATATTTGTTACTTGGATGTAGGAAATGGATCGCAGTAGAGCTTCATAGCCAGAAACAGCTGCTTCCTAGCTTCGCTGATATCTCCCGACTCCAGCATGCAAACGCCTCGTAAAGAACATATTCGAGCTATTTGGAAATCCATCACCCAATCTTTGCAAACATTGCGTGTGTAGAACTTGTGAGTCTGTAAAAAAAAAATATTCAAATATTTATACATTTTTTTTTTATCAACCTATTGTGTCCCACTGCTGGGCAAAGTTCTCCCCTTTCTCCTTCCACGCCTCCCGGTCTACTCCCATTTCCGGCCATGCTGAGTCAAAATGATCCAGGTCGTCTCGCCATCTTTTTTTGGGTCTGCCGCGTCGTCGGTTTCCGCTTGGCACCCAGTGTGTGACAAGATTGGCCCAACGACCTGGATTCATTCGAGTCACATGGCCTGCCCAGCCAGTCCCACTTCAGGCGAGCCGTTTTTGTGCCTACGTCTACAATGCCCGTTTTTGCACATATTTATACATACTCTCAAAAAAAATTTGTAGGTGTAACGCTAGATGATTTATACAGCGCCAGGAGGCAATCTTATGCCTACGCTTAACGGGACACTCTAGTGCCTGGGATATTGTTGAGATGGAATAGGCTTGCCCAGCTAAACCATCCTCTCGGCTTAACCGGCCATATCCTCAGGAAAGAGACATCAATGCTAATACGAGTGGGGCTGACTAGCCAAGTTAGTGGTAATTAATAATCTCTTACCGTAACAAAAGTTTCAACTTCAAACAGCAAACGAATAGCTTGAGGTATGTTCAGATTCATGATATTTATATCTGCGTATTCGATGTATGCTTCGTACAGCTTTTCGTATTCAGCTGAAAACAGAAATTGTACCAATCTATACTAATCCACTAAGGCCAGGCGCGCACTAGGCAGCCAGGCTGCGGCAGCCAGGCTGCGGCAGCCAGTAAAACATATGACGTTGTATAGGAGCCCGCGCACTAGGCAGCCACGAAATCTCGGCTGCGGCCATATGTTTTACTGGCTGCCGCAGCCTGGCTGCCTAGTGCGCGCCTGGGCTTAAAGTGGTGTCCTTGATAATATTGTCCCTGCATACCTTTTGGCGTAAAACCTCCAGTTTTTAAGTTGCTGCATAACTTAGTAGGTAGGTACTCTAGACTAAAGCGTCAATATAAATTCATACCTGCTCCACGACAATGATCTATAATTTGACAATAAACGGAGAGCAGAATCGATAAGCATTCACAATTGTCCAGTTCTAGCGATGAGAACGATGGAACCTTCTTGTCTTTGCTGTAGATCTGTGTTGACGGTCTTGGACTTTTGCTATCTGGAAATAGAGTTAGTTTGCCACTTCTACAAGTATTTAATGCGAGTTATTTACTTTAGCTCTAGACCTAGCAACAGCAATGTGACAAATTTTCTTAAGTCAAGAAAAGAGTTATTAAGAAATGTCAGCCTCTTCCATACTGTTAGGGTCAGTCTGGTAGTTTAGAAAAAACATTTCCGCGAGCGAAAGATACATTCACAGAATAGACATTTGCTTGCGCTAATTTAGTTGGGTAACCTAAGTTGGGAGTCTGAGATCAGCCATGTACACCTTTAAGCATAATCGTACCTATGTATAAAACACCATATTGTATCTACCTGTTGTATAAGCCAAGTTTTCACCACCTATTATACGTACCTAAATGTAAGAACATTGTACCTAGTGTGACATGGAATGTAAGGACCACTTTTAAGGTTTCTAAATAAAGTTATTATTATTATTATTATTAATTTACCGTGGACTCGGCGTAGAGGGTGCTACGGTGCTTCCGTAGCAAACAAAAAACATAAACGCGCACGCACTGAATTAAATGCGATTCGTTGTTTTTAGAAAAACTGTGAATTGTCAAGATGATATTGGTAGATGGTTAGTGGATCTATAGACTATGGCGAATATTTTATTGCAAAAAGTGATTTGGCTTACCTAATATACGACTAATTAGAGTGCCTTCAGTTTCCAAAAGGTCATAGCTAGACATGGCATCGGCCATGTTAAACTGCAAATAAATAATTACATTAACGTGCCGTGAAAAAAAGGCACTTATGAAACACATTTTACTTTCTTAAACTTGGTTTAACATGTTGTTACGATTCGGTAATGTGACCCACATGCCACGCCTGGTTTTTTAATTATCTAGTTATCTGCTCTCAGGAAAATGGCAATGGGCGATGAGACATTAGGTGAGATCACTGGACTTTTAGTTGGAACTTGTACGACAGTCAGTCTTCCGATTTTGAAACTGTCATTGGATTTTAAAGAAAACGGCCCTCTTTTATTGATAGGAATAGGGTTCTTACCACCTTGAACCCGGAGATGCTATCGTTCATAAAGGGGGATGTCGGTTTCGTCTCACCAGGGACTCTGGTCTCGGCACTCAGCGCGCAAATCTGCTGCCGGATCAACTTCATGCCTTCGCTTTCTTGTTTGAGGCCCTGAATAACATATCTGCGGGTGATGTATTATTTATTACTGGTTGTCAAAGTCACCGCGGGTGATGTGTATTTGACATTGTCGGTATCTAAATCGACATTACTTTTACGTGAGTAATTTCCCGCTGTATAGTAGAATGTCTAGTACATACAACTCACGATAGTTTTTAAAGATAAGTTTCCATTTGAAATGAACTTACATCATCGCAGCGCAAGCCCAGCAGTTTTACGAAGCAGCCAGAGCCGCAACTTGTACACCTTCGAGTGTACCGCTCCAAGTACATCAAAGCGCGTGCGTGCATCTCATGCTGTGCACAACATTTTAAAAATTAGATACTTAAGCTCGCTTTTGTTAGTAGTTATAGGATTTGTTCACCCTTCGATAAATTAAGGTTAATCATTTTATTATTCTTTTAATCTTAGCTAAGGTTAAAGGATACTTATTTACAAGGTGCATTGCTAAGTTCAAGGTAAATTGGCATACCTTCTGGTTATCAGTCAACAGTTCGTAGGTAGTCGTCCGGAACACGGAGTGTCGAAACTTCATGTAACCACAAAAAGCATACATTGGAAGATCTCGGCAGTTTGCTAGAATAGGGAAAAAATCAGATTGGATTTAAATCAATACTTACTGAATATTATAAATGGAAAAGTGTGTGTTTATCTGTTTGTCCGTCTTTCACGGCAAAACGGAGCGTCGAATTGACGTGATTTTTTAAGTGGTGATAGTTGGAGGGATGGAAAGTAATATAGGCTACTTTTTATACGTATTATAGTACAGATGTACGTACGAGGTTGCCTTGTCCCTAGACAAGCGCAGTAGGGCGGCTGGACGGCCGGCATCGCGGGGGCCGGGTGGACCATCACCAGCGACGTGTCTCTAGTGAAGTCACCACCTTCACACTCCAATACACGGATCGCGAAGAGCTTTGCAACAGCTGAACATAAAATAAATTTAATAAGCTACTCAAATCAGTTTATCCGTTATCTCATGCAGACATCTCAAGAAAGAAAGAAATAAATATGTGTTTATTTCTGTACGACCTCAAGGTTCACTTAATAATGTACCTACAGTCTTATAAGCTAGGTGATTCAAGACAGACACAGCTGTGCAGGATAGGTACCTATACCTACCTAACCTACTACAAACTCATACCTTCCTACCTATCCACCGTACTCTCATTTTTATCGAAGATTAAACTGCCCGCAAATTCGAGGGTGGCAAACCAGGGCTCTGAATAGTCTGTCTCCAAATCTTCCGGTGCCCCTGGCCCACCACTAGTGTACAATCATTATACGCGTAAATGCCCAATCCCCAATCAATCTCCATACGCATACGGACGCTAATTTTTCCAGCTTTGACCTCGGGACTGATGTTAAAAGCCTCCATTGTACCTTGAGCCACCTTCCTAGAAGAGTCGTTCTGCAGTAGGTGCAGCAACATCCTCCTTGAGAACACGTCCCCGAGCACAGACGCGCATTTCAGGAGCATCTTCTCGAACGGCGTCAGAGAATCGTATGTCTTAAGAATTATTACTGAAAACAGTTTACCTATATTATTTTTGTGCTAGAAATTGGTTTTCAATAATGTTAGTGTTTTCTTTTCATGTGTGGATGGGGTGGACAGATGACGAAATTAAGTCCTGAGCTTACCTGACTCAAAATTAAAGCCATATCACAATTATCTAATCCCTTATTCCAATTTCCAACTAATGACTCCCTCATTTGCCTTATTTATTTATCGAGTTATCTTCATATAATTAATTTATACATCAAAAAAAGCAAAGATACTGACCATCCATAGCCATGTCGACGGTCATATCGTCAAAGTTGTAATCCTCGGTTAGAACAGCCATCTGCACCAGATCACTGTCAGCGATGGTGTGGACGCTGTCGGTCTTGCTCATCATGCTTACGCTTACCACGCTGTAGATACTCTGGAGTGGAAGAGCTACTTCAAGAAACGGTACAATGACAACTAGAATAGTTTCCTTTAGAAGGATTTAGTCAAAGAGTGAGTTTAGTGGGGCGCTCTTGCTTTTCAAAATGCATTTGATCGTTTCTTTGCTAATAACATCCTTTTTAAAAGAAAATCATCAAATGATCAACGGGTGTACCTACCAAATCCGATCAGCTTCACCTTATTAAAAGGTAGGTAGGACCGAGTGTCGTTAGGGTGTCATTGGCCCCTACTGAGTACTGACTATGCCTCACAAACAGCACCTGATAGCTTTGTTTCCTTAGATCCTCCTGTGGTGGGATGTCACAGTTTGGTAGCTGCAGTAGCCCCGGGGACGGCATGACGGCTCCGCTGGCGAGAGCCTCACTGCGCGGTATCGTCACAACAGTGAGCGCCCCACGCTGCACAAGGGATATTACGAAGTTCTGGATCCAACCAGGCATACCACCGCTCGCGCTCTCAATCACTCTGCAATTAATAATCATATTGTGACAGTTTTTTAGGTAGGTATTGTACCCGGGGAGAAAACTACGGAACCAATACAAGATTGAGAAAAATCCAGCTTTTATTTTTAAGATAGTTATTTTTTGTACAGATTTGCATAGACAAATGTCATATTATGACATAGGTAAGCACCACTTACTTTAATGAGCGTTTCAGTATTCGTAAGTCTCGCGAAAGCAAAACCACGTTCCCACTGTATGTTTGCTAATGCTTAAATAAACACCTAATGATATAACTCCAGATCCTTACTTCTCGAGATCGGTCGGTATCGCCTGTACGTCGAGCAGCTGACAGGCGAGCGCGGCGTGGTACCACCGGTCCACGCCAGTCAGGTTTATCTTCACAAACATGTTGTTTATGAGACATCTGTTAGCTAATGCTGAAAACAAAATCAGTGAGATACCTCATAATCAAATCATTTTTTTTTACTCATACCTCCTCTATTTTATTCTAGCACCATTGCTGTGACTGTAGTCGTAGGTACCTATGTATAATTTTCTAGCAAAAGCGAAAGCGAAGCGTTTAGGTATCAGCAAAGAACTCTGTCTTGTGCAACTTAGGAACAATAAAATGACCTAATGTACCTACATCTTGTTAAAAACAGCTTGATTTTCATAATTTTAATCTATTCTAAAGTAAAAGAGCTGCCCCTACGTGTCATCTTCTCCTCATCAGTGATGGTCATCACTACGAAGATGGTCTTAGCGTCCAGAAGCAGTAGCAGCAGCCGCCACGACTCGTTGTCCGTATGCTGCGCTTCCTCGATCGCCAGAACCCAGAGATTTTTGAAATTCTGACAAATTAAAGTTATTGTACAGGTAAGGTAAGGTGCCTACCCAATAAAATTAATTAGGTAGGTAGGTACTAAACCAGTCAGTTTTCTAATAGTGTTGATGGGCTTCCAAAAGTTAACGTGCCATACGTGACAGGATACGTAGAAGTTAACGTTCCATGGAACGTTAACTTCTGCAAAATGTAGGAATGTATCAACTTATGTATTTGGATTGGACTATATACAACCATATACAACTCTTAAAATCTACAATCATAAAAGTTGTTTTAAAAATATCTAACATTTTTGCAAACATCCTGTATAATATGCTTCACGCTGAAGTTTGAGAGTATATCCTCGGTGCACCTGAAGTTCTCCGGCAAAGGGAATCGGCAGTCGAAGATCGTGTTGATCGCGTGAATCTGAATCGGGGATGCTGCTGTTATGTCGATGCTGTAACAACGAAACACCAGCCACAAATTGAAATTGGCCCTTTAACACATTCAAGACCCAAGTCCCGCAGTCGTCCCACCTCGGTCGGTCTCTGCACAGCCAAAAACGAAATATCGGCATTAAATCGCAGGTCAGCTTAAGTTAGAGGAAACTGAATTCGGAAGGCTAATCAACATAAGCTGACCTGCAACGATTGTCACCATGCATCGTTTTTGATTTGTAGAGTAGAGGGGCTGGTACTTGAGCAAGTGCGCCCTGGGCACCCAACGTGTTAAGGTAACAAGTCCGGGATGGGCTACAGATTGCAAGACCGCAGACCGCAAACTGTACTACATAATGTTGCAGTCTGCAGCCTATCTCGGACTTGTAGCTTAAGCTACACATGTAAAACTCTTGACTAGGTATACCTGGTTAGAATTACGAATTTTGTTTAGCCCGTTCGCCCCTTGTGCCTCCTAGAAAAAAAACACCCTCGGTTGCGGTCTTACGTGGTGGTTGGCAAAGTCACGATGGATATTAAAAGAAATCTGTCACTTGCCAATATCGTATTCTATTTTCACAACTCTCCCTGTTTGTTCTGCCTCTTCCTCCAATAAACGTTCTGGCTGCTATCAACCGGAAAAGTCCATATGGGATCTATAACATGATGATAAAATTTTATAACATAACCTGAGATACTCTCAGAGATCCAAAACAGTTCTGTTAAAAAAAAATCTCTTCAAAAAACATTAATATTTTTATTTCAGGATTCTTAAAATCCAATTTGGTCAATCTTTTTTTTAAAGCTGATGGTTAGGTATTGAAATTAACCTTCGTCTCCTCGGTTAGGATGACTTTCTCCACTCGCAAGAAGTTCGGAGTCGCGTTGAGACATTCTTCTAACAAACGAGTTTTTCCTACAAGCCTGGGACCCTGAGAAACAAAGTTCCTTCTGTATTCATTGTTTAAGTTGTTCACTAAATACTACTATCTAATTCAGCCCATCTACTCTACAAACTAAAAACTATATTATCGAGACAATAATCGCGGTTCGATTTATCATAAAGAAAGTTAGAACTCAATTCTCGATTCTCGTCAAACGTATAATAATCATTATTAAAGATTATTATAGGTTTGACAATTGCGCAAAACCTAACTAGCCAGCCAGGGTCGGCAGCTGTTGCCCTCATTCAGTGCGGTACCTAACAAATAATTTAGGTAAGTACCTACCTAAATAATAATTAAAACTCACAATAAAAGCGATGCCGTACTGATGATCCCGGTATCTGGTGAATGCTTGATGCTGCTGCTGCAGCGCGTTCTGCAGCGTCGCTTTATACTTGTGCAGCTCATCGTTCCGCCCCAGCATTGGGTGACGACAGTTGCTAAGTCTCTCTTCCCATCTGGAAATAAATAACTGCAGTAGACATAGGGGTTGTCTCCACGAGCGAGAGAATCGCGGCGATATTATCGTCGTGCCTATATATGGAGGATATATATTGAGCCGTCTCTACATGGCGTATTAACGCTAAATAGAAGGGTCTACTTTTCGATGTAGGTACTTGTTTATGAATTTTTTTTTAATAATAATTTGGCTAATTTGATTGATTTGACCCAAAAAAAGATGGCGAGACGACCTGGATCATTTTGACTCAGCATGGCCGGAAATGGGAGTAGACCGGGAGGCGTGGAAGGAGAAAGGGAAGACCTTTGCCCAGCAGTGGGACACAATAGGTTGAAAAAAAAAAAAAAAAAAAATTGGCTAATAGCGGTGAACGAACCCCAACTTATTAAACTCGTAAATAGGTCCTGGCTTGGAGATTCCCTTCAGCGGTTTCGGCTCCATCAGCTTGAAGTACTCCTGATCCAGCTTGCTCCTCAGGAAGGTTTCCTTGTCACACGTCACTTTGTTCGGGAACACCATCATCATCCGAGCAGCCTGAAAGATCAGCAATGAAGTAAGGACACGCGACTTGAATCCTCGATTTTTGTAGGAATTAAGAAAATCAAAATCAAAATCAACTTAGATTCATTCATATTTTTTTCCTTTATCACTTCTCATGTTGAATGAACACATAAAAGCTTTAGTTTCAAAAAAATGTACAAAACAACAAACATGCTTCTTACTGCTGTACTAGTAGCTGTAGGCTTTGGTAATTTAATTACACCTACTTAAGGTAGTTTTAGGTATGTAGGTACCTTATTTACAGCAGGTCCTATAACCGTGTACTCTCGTCTCAGCACGTGTCCAACCAATCCACAATACGATATTCCTGTAAACCATGCAAGCTCAATTTAAATATAAAATTTACACTAACTGGGAAACAATATTGGCAGAAAGAAAACCTTTGACATTTTACACAGCGTAATCAGATACCTATTTTTTTGTAAATAGGTCCCTACATACCTACCTTTAGATAGAAAAACAATACCTGGAACAAATAGCTGAAAAACATATAAACATACCGTGGCGGGAAGCGAACACACAACCTCCGCGTCTCAGGCAGGCCTTCACTCACTACGCCTCAGAGGTCGTCAAGTACATATTTATATTCTATTCAACTAACCGGAAGTGACACCAATAGAAACGCTGTGGATATTATCGTCGTTCAAGGTGGTCTTCAGCTGGAAGGCGCACTGCAACGCCTTCTGCGCCTCGTCCTCGTGCTTGAGGCCGCGCAGACCGAACACCACGAGGAACATCATGTCCTTGTCGAACATCGACACCTTGTTCACCAGACCGCCGGAATCTGACGTCACACTGCACCAATTACAAGTAAGTATATAAGTAGTAACGTTTTAGTATTCGGGTGCTAGGTAGATAGAAATCCATCTAGTGCTAAGTAGCATGCACTGTCGGATGCCTAAACGCCGCTACGCAATGCATGTGGCGCCGCAAAAATCAAACACCAAAAATAGCCCGACGAAAAAAGAAGGGCATATCGGGGCACATCTGGGGCTTCAATAAAATACCCACCTGCTAACACACTTGAAAGCCGTATCCACGACTCTAATCAGCACATCTTCAGTCACGGTCCGCGTGATGATGTTTACAAACACCACGACCACGCGCCGCACCTTAACAATGAAAGAAGAAAGGTATTTAAAAACCACTTATTCAGTATCAGTACACATTAAAATGTAATAAGTTTTACGGGCATCGCAAACTAACCGTCTTTTCGCCGCGTGTATAGGTAGTCGCTGCAACCAGACGCGTGGACCTTAATCAGTTCGTAGTCACATCAAGCCTTTCCGGTTAATACAAAGTACTTACCTACCTAACCGACTCTTTATATTACAGTTAGTTCCATTGGGAGCCAGTCAAACACAAGTGGCAAAATAAATAATTTTAGTAAAGACTTCATTTTCGTAGAGAGGGCAATTTCCTGCACATTCGAGGTGTATTGATCTCATCTGATAAGGACTTTCGGAGTTATTGTTAATTAATAACACCACTATCCACAAAATAATAAAAATCATACGGTGGCACATAAAACCTCCTTTTCTGAACTCGGTTAAAATAAGTCTCGTCAAAGTAAGCAATAATGATTGAACCTCCGTGAGAAAGTCTAATGGCTCGTCGTTGTCCACCGCACGAAGCACTGGCGTCAACATGAACTTGCGCAGGCCGGACCACCAGAAGCTGCGCATTGCAGCCACCACTGCTGGACGCACTGGGGGCAACGAAGGGTATTTAATATCGTTGACGGGGGGTGAAAGATCTATCGTGGTTATAACGTGACTTTAAGATACTATGATAATCGTGGTGACGATAACGTAGCCTGTGATCATGGCGCATGCATCTGTGCCGAAATATCGGGGAACTCATAAATCTACGAATCATGGTAAATATCTCGTTTTAAATGTCTATCTATAATGTTCAAAACCATGATAGTTTAAAAAAAACTATCATAGCCTATTATAAGCTACTAAATGATATATTGTATCTATTCTAACCTAGGACTCTAACTAGCAACTTGAGCTTGAGCTATTCCCTTCTAATCATTTTCAATTAAATGATGTAGGTAAAGATTTAAAATCGATAGATAATAATGGTGCAAAATGTGAAGTCAGTTCTTACATGTGTATTCCCTGAAATTAATATCAGTTGTTGTGTTTTCATCAAATCTGGCTGCGTCTATTGAGATTCTAGGAGACAGATCTGGAAATACAAATTAAATAATAGGTTGGTGAATTTATTTATCTCTCTATGTTTTCGACTAATAAGTACCTAGGGACTGCTACTGTGAATAACTTACGTACAAGGTGTCCCAGAACAGGAGTCGAGGCTACTCGAAAATTATTTAAAACACAACTCACACTACTTGTCCTTACTCGATTTTTATTAATGTTGCTTTCTGGAATATATGTAGGAAGGTACATTACTATCGTTATGGTTACAAACCTTTTAGTCCTACAGCGCTGTGAAGTTTTTCAACGCGTTTCCAAGTTGCACCAACACCCAACACCTAGGAGAAAGTAACACTTATATTTTAATTAATGTTTATTCGGCTAAGTCTATAAACTTCCACAAGAAAATTATCCAAGCCAGAAATAATTTTAAATGAAACTGGTAGTCTCACTCAACTTTCAATCAAACAAACAAACTCTTATCTCTGTATACCTACTTTTATAAGCTCTACAAAAACCATACAGCGCCAATTCGTAGGCATCTAGAAGCTCTCTACGAATACCGTAGATGGCTCTCTACGAGCCAAATTTCGTAGAGCTACGCTACGACAACCTATCGTAGCGGACTACGTTTTGCTATAGATATTATGGTGTATTTATTTTACTCCCAAATTATTGGACGCGCCTCTCACTTAGCTAGGTCCTATCATCACCACAGATATCATCAAAGGGTAAGATGAAATGTATCGAAAAAAAATATTTTTTCATAGATAGAGGTGGTATAGGTAGGTACAGATATAAGTTATCATCATTGTCAGGTTTTAGTGACCCACTGCTGGACATAAGCCTCCTGCCCTAATTGCCAAATCGCTCTGTTTTTTTTTGCATCCAAGTCATACCCTGTACTGCAACTATGTCGTCCATAAGTACAGCTGAGAAATTTCACGGTCTACCTTCGTATGCCGTCCATCACCGCACGGCGCGGTACAGTACTCAGCTTCATTAACATACATCCACGCACTGGCTGTGGTGAGCACATCACCAGCCGTGCTCATGTACTCCGCCATCTTGACGTCCCAGACCGGCTGGCCGACGATGACGTAGTTGCAACGACTGTCGGCATCCCCACCGATGATTGAGAAGTGAGAGACGCCCGCTGAGATGGCTATTTTCACTGGTTTAGAGTGATAAGAAAGTGTGAAGATACGTGTGTCGATGTCATGTAGCAGTGAAATGAAGAATGTCGTGGATTCAGATCGCAACTTTACATTACCTACATCCGCATTTATTTTATAAGTACATCATCTTTCTGAAGACAAATTTTCAAAGCCTAGCTCAAACTGAGATTTGCACAATTAGCTCCAACTAGAAGCTATATTTCCGAGGATAAAGCCGACTAGCTATTCAAAATGTAGGGTACCTACAAGTAAGATGCTTGAAAAGTCTATTTCATCTAAGAAAATCTCGAACACTTTACGTTACCACTTTCTAGGCAAAATGGCCGAGACTCTCTATCTCAATAATAGGTAGCAAGGTACCCACCCTTTAAAACAATGCCAACATCAGTCAAGAGCGTCCCATAATTCTTCTGTATAATCAGTCCACAGTCAATCGCGGTGTGGACAACATCCTGCATCGTCAGTTGCGGCGTCTTCTTCCACATCGAGAGGAAGGCGTCTCCGGAAAACTTGAGGACGTCTCCGTTGTGTGCCAGGATCTCTTGGACCATAGCGCCAATGTAGCAGTTCAGGACTTGGGTGAGCCGAGAGGGCCCGCCGCGGGAAACGTTGGTGTAGTTTTCGCAGAGGTCTGTGAATCCTGGATTTGCGATTTTTATGAATGGAAGTTTAATCTCATTTGTTCAATCCTTTCGATAGGATGCTGATGGGTATCAGTAGGTACCTAGGTAATTCATTATGTAACGTAGATTAATTATAAAAAAAATACTAACTATAGGTACCTACTGCTAGGACGATATCTATACCTAAGCGTCCTTGATATTATCATGGACGTTGTCAGTGCTACTACTCTAGTTCAACTCTACAAGGAAAAGTTCAATAAACAATGAAACAAACCAGCAATATCAATGAACATGAGCGCAGTCTCGTAGCTCCTGATGTTGTGGTCGTAGTGTTTGTAGATGATCTCGTCGGGCACCAGCGACGCTATGATGCTGATGTGGCTCGCTTTGTTCGAGCTCAAGTTGCCTCTAGACCTGAAGAAATATTTTGTTCTAGCGGGTGGTGACCGCGCGTTATTTTAGGGCACTCTATTGGTCAAACGATGATTTCGTCTCCTTCGATCTTCTTTCATAACTTTAACACATTCAAGGCCCAAGTCCCGAGCTCGTCCGGGGCACCCAAACCCAACGTGATAGTGTTTAATAACCATTTGGGCAAGTTTATGTAGGGACTAAGTTCATTAGAGCAAGTGGGCATCTCCACTGACTGATGAGGTAAAATTAGTAGGTAGTATAAGAGTAGAAATAGAAGGAGAGGTTTGCGTACGAGGATTGGTTCATTTGATGCTTAGTGCGATGTCGCTCCCGCGGCGTCGGTGTCGGCATGTCGACGGGGAAGGAGGCGCGCGCCGAGGAGCGATGGTGGTGGACCCGCTTCATCGCTATCAGATACTCGTCGTAGTTGGAACTTTTACGACTTGGATGCTCGGGAGCTAGGAGGAATTACATTTCATATCTTTTACGACCTACTTTACGTAGTTGGTTGTACCTACTAGGAACTTAATTAATTTGGTCGAAGTTTAGGTAGGTATTGTAAGTTGGTACAGTCCTGGTAGGTACTTAATCCGTATTTTCTGCCCTATTCAAAAGTACACACAATCTTTAGAAAGATACACAAATATGGGAATCGAACCCACAACTTTTATAGTGGGTATCAAAGAGTCCTGTACTGTAACAATATGTCCATAGGTAGGTAGGTAAATTCTTTCATCTTCCTTCAGCCGTTTGTGTTGTGTCCCACTGCTGGGCAAAGGCCTCTCCCATACTTTCCCGACGCCGCAATCTTGCGTTAGGATCTCCCAGTAAGTTTACACAGGTACCTACCTACACATACCTACTACCCTCATCGAATGAATCAATGGCTAGGTGGTAGGTGCCCTAGCTTCGTTGAGACCACGTCTTACCATTAGCACCGGAAGTGTCATCACTCGGAACAGCAAGAAAATCCAGGACATCATTGTAGACATTGGGCTTCGAACTCTTACTTTTATCCATCTCTTGATGAGTTCCTATCCTACCGACTCTTTAGAACACAGAACATAATACTCAAGAGACTACTACTTTACTGCTTTAGAATGTTCTAAAATGTCTTGCTTTTTACTACAGAGTAATAATTATTCGATGTTATTATTCACAAATGACAATACTATTGTGATCTTTCTATTCTCTTTGGTCCACTTAGCTTTGGTTTCTGGAAACCACAGACGGTTCCTTTGTTATTTATATATATATATATATCTACACTAATATTATAAAGAGGAAAACTTTGTTTGTTTGTTTGGTTGTAATGAATAGGCTCAAAAACTACTGGACCGATTTTAAAAATTCTTTCACCATTCGAAAGCTACATTATCCACGAGTGACATAGGCTACTTTTTATCCCGATATTCCCGCGGGAACGGGACTTACGTGGGTGAAACCGCGTGGCGCAGCTAGTTATTTATATTATGGTAGGTACACAATATTACACCTCTTTCCCAAGAGGGTAGGCAGAGACGATGGACGGATCTCCACTTGCTACGGCCTACTAGAATCTCCATTTAGCTTCATTGGCACACATAGGTAGGTACTTAAGGGTGCGTTTCCACTGTACTCTTGTGGTTAACTTGTACGAGTACCTATAGGTACACAAGAGAGCCTCTTCACATTGTTCCTAGGTTTCATGAAAAGGATATAATTTATCGACTTTTATGCTTCCTATCTGATTAAAACTGACCTGTTCTGTGTACCTATTAGGAGCTGTCTAACACCTAGAAGTTAGTTTTTTTACGAATTAACAGTGGTTTCTATTAGTAGGGCTAAATAAAAACACAATATCATAATAAATTAGAAGCCGTTTATTTTGATCAACTCATGGTCTCTAAACTCTATAGGATATCTAACTAAACAATCACTTGAACCAAATTGAAAATCTGCATTATTGTTGTAGCTCTCAGAATCTGAAACAAACAACTTTTGAAGGCTCTAATGATGGAATGTTTTAGGCCCTTATTAAGGCAGCAGACTGCCAAAAAAACGGGGCTAAGTTGATAATGGCCTAATTATTTTATTTGATTAGCTGCTCCCCGCGGCATACCACGCGTGGTACCCAAACAAAATGTAGGATTTGCTAAGGTCGTCTATCTCAGGACTTTGACCAACTGTTTGAAAATTTATGAAATTAGTACAGTGGTTTAGGCGTGAAAGCGTAACAGACAGACAGACAGACACAGTTCGGTACTTTCATTATACTATTATTAGGGATTAAAACACAACGGTCTAGGGAAATACCTACCTGGCTTGGAACAGCGCAGGATAGGACGGGTATGTGGCGTCTACAGAGGAAGGCCTAAACCCAGCATTGGTACCTTACCTACCCCTAACTCGCCTGTGGGCTGCGCGAGCTAGCAATGCTTTTCTCCCTAGGACAGCGCATAGCAGTTCTTCGCTAGCCATTGACGGTTCAGTCTGTCGAAAAAGCTCCAAGACTCTTCATCAGCCAAGAGTGGCTGGACCAGGTGGGACTCGTTGGTAACCCATCAATGTTAGATCTCGTAGTGTTTACTTACTCTGTGTCTCAAACTGAAATAAATTTTCAGTGCTCGAAATTTTGATTTACGCGCGCGTCTTCTAAGTAGGTGCTTAGTTGAATACCTACTATGGCTATGGGATACCTACGACTCTCATCTACGTATACGCTGCGCAAATTATACCTACTTAACTGTTACTACATAAAAATAATGAATTAGGTATTTAAATAGAACATGGAAAGTATAGGCCTTACCTTCATCTACCTACACACATTACCTACTTTCAAGGTATAGGTATCAGAAACTTCATCTTTGTGTACTTGTTCAATTCTCACAGCAGGTCAATGTTCTTTTGACCTACCCATCTTTTATAGTTGGGCCTTGGCTAAATGTTTAACCACACAATTGGACCCTTTAAAAGTCAGTTAAGTAGGTAATTAAGGAATAACAAAAAAGGATGGGTTAACAATGACACTTGTTTAAGTTATAATTGAGCTACCTAGTTAGTGTTCCAAATTTCCAATAGAATCAACACTAATGCTAATGCCTCAACACATTAGTGGGTTATTAGGTAGGTACTTTAATGGTTTGTCTTAATTACCTTTACATTTTTAATAACTTAAGTTATTATAATTAGTCCACTGCCAGACAAAGGTCTCTTTAAAATAAAACACTTCATAATCAAATTACATACTTACCAACAGCGCTATCCCTAATGTTCTAGGGTAGGTAGGTATAACAAAACATAAAAGCAGATTCTCAGTTCATTTACAGCTATTTTGGCAGTAACAATTATATAACTCACCAAACACCTCTTTGGCCACTTAATTATAATCTCAGACACATTTAAGCGACTACTGTGCTATAAAACTAAAATCTAATAAACAGGAGGTTCTTTAAGGTTGTAGTCTATAAAATGTGGTTCAAACTGCTTTTATCCATTCTCAAAGACTGTGTGTAGCTGAAAATTAAAATAAAGATTTGTCTATTTCTAGCTACTCACCAACCCCTCTAATCTGAGAAAAAACCTTTTAGTTTAAGATAAAAATTATTTAACCTCTAAAGGGCAATTAATATAATTTATACTTTGGTGGCATTTATTTGTATTGATTTACCACTGCAAATATTCAAGTAATACACAATTGACTCACTATTCACTATTTCTGTGCACTCAATGAGTCTTTATTGCCACAAAAGAACACTCACTGAACATCTAACTTCACATTGACCCAGTCATTTATTGAGATCTTTACACCAACTGAACAACACCTAACTATCTCACTAACTAATTCACATTTCAGACACAAAAACATCACTTAACAACACTAGTTCACAAGGATTAGAAAAACAAACATCTCAGATGGAATAATCTATTTCACACACTTACACTACACATCACCTAAACCACTTGATTACACTATTGATAAACATATAAATACACTTAGTAGTTTCTAGCAAGAACTAACTACATTTTTATGCAATAAAAATATTATTGCTGTCACTAAACTGTGGGTACACAGCACTTGCACAAGAATAGGTATGAACCTTCACAAAAACAGGTTTACACCACACATCACTACACAACACAAAAATACAATAATAGTTTATCTGAAAATTGCAGGACTTATAACTATGTAATGTAAAACTCGATACAATGTATGAATATGTGACCTCAGGCTGTGCCTCCACGGACTACCACTATTACTAAATGATCCTCTTTCAAGCTTTCTTCAGTCAGATTGTGACAAGTCCTCTTTAGGAGCTCGGTAGAAAACTCACATGGAGGGAAAGAGTACAGGACACCGGTGGCTTCTGTCTCTTTGTTTAGCAAAGATATAACCCCAGCAGCCTCTTTCTGCTTCAGATATGACACTAAGTTCCTCATAGGACGGGTCTGAATGCTGGCATCTTCATTTGTGATGGCTGTGGTGGAACCAGCTACTCCAAGGAAAATAGCATGAGATGTAGATGTGACAATTCTCTTCTGCACATCATCTAGCTTGGGCTGGTCCAGTCGAAGTCTCTGTGTGATTCTCAGCTGATTCTTGCCCTCTTCATCTTTCATGAGACAGTCAATTATTTCATTGTCACCATCTGTAAGATGAAACTTTGTGGGGAACAAGGAGTTCTTCAGGATCAAGGCACCATTCCACATTGTTGACGCTTTGCGCACAACTTCTGGGAGTGTTCTGGCGGAGGCGAGCATTCCCCCAGTGCGGCGAGGAGAGCCGTCAGAGTCTGAATCAGGCGAGCGCCTTCGAGGGGATCGGGATCGGGATCTGTCGACTCCAGGTTCCCGGGAACCGGAACGCCGAATTCGACTGTCATATTCGCCTTCCACCGGGGGCCTCCTCCATTCGTCATCTCGGAACTCTGCAGCACCGTGGTAACTGCCCCGGTACATGCCACGTCCGCGACCGCGCCCTCCCCTACCTCTATAACCTGATGTACCGTAAGCGGAGTAGCCTTCCTCCCAGGACGCCCCCGCCTCGTAACCTTCGTAACCTTCGACCGGACGACCGTCTTCGCCTACCGGTGGTGCATACGTCTTTGGTCTGTAAGGACCACCATTCCCTACGTCGGCAAAGTCGATCCTCAAACGTCTATCTGGCCCGCCTAGTGGAAACCCTCTCATTTCTTTCACGGCTGCCTGTGCAGCGTCGATCGAGTCGTACAGAATGTACGCTTGTGATTCCCCTTTAGCGTATTCTATCTTTTTGATAGCTCCAAACCTATCGAATTCCCTCTCTAGCTGTGCGACCGAAGTCCAAGGCCCGAGGCCACCTACCCACACACGAGTTGTAGGATTTGCTTTACCATAGCCGATTTTACACTGGAATTTTCCGATATACTGGCCGGACAACTCTACTTTAGCCCGATGGGCCATATCTAAAGTTTGATATCGAACAAAAGCAAACGCGTTACCTGTACCTGGGGGAGGGCGCTTTATGTCAATGTCTTCTACGATACCGAACCTACCGAAGATACGACGCAGTTCTTCATCAGATATGTTTATTTCAAGATTACCGGCGAACAGAGTGCGCGTGGCGAGGGGATCGTCCTCCGGTTGGACGTGGTGCAAGTAGTTGGGGAATTTATCTTTTTTGTTTTCCATCTTATCAAACTGTGGATGAGGGTGGCGAGGCATGTACGGACGCGGCATGTAATGGGGGTGCGGAGGATGATGCATTGGCGGCCTGTGGTGCATCGGCGGACCGTGAGGCCCGGCCATGGGGTAGTCATGCATTGGAGGGCGGAAATCTCTGTGATGTGGAGGGACAGTGGGCGGAATACCGTAGCCCCTATCCTCTGGGGGCGCTCTACGTCTCTCGGGCACTGGGGACCAGGCGTACGAGTACGGACGGTCGTAGTCAGGCGGAGTGACGCTTCTCGGCCTGCTCCTAAACTCAGAACGAACAGGTTCATACACCGGATCAACGATTGCCACTTTGTCGTATAAAATTATTCTCGGCTTTGCGTGTTTCGCGTCTCTAGCATCTTCAGCGCTACGGAAGCAAATGTAGGCCACGCGTTCATCCAATTCATGTGAAATCTTGATGCTAAAGTCGCCAAACTTCTTGTATTCACGGTAGAGTGTATCTTTGATGATATCATCGGAAGCTTTGGGGTGAAGTGCGCTGACACAGAGCACCTTGTAAACCGGTCGCGCTGTTGCTGAACCTTCTCTCACTTCTCTAGTTCTTGCGAACTCGTCGCGATGAGGCGAGACGTAGCGGCCGCGGGGACTCGGCGATCGCACCCGCCGCCGCACCCGGTCGGGTGTGACGCGCTCGTCCGAGCTATCGTCATACCGACCGATGCTACTGCGAGTCCTTTTTGATCGTGGTACACTATCCCTTGAGGAACTCCGCTTCATGTTACGAATTTTCACCGTTATTCGATCTCTATCTCTATCGCTACGCGGTAATCCAATCATGAAAGCTCAGTACGACGAACCACTATCTGAAATGCACAACATTACACGTCACTTCAAAATGTCGCTTGTTCCAGCAGAAATCACTAAACGCACTTTGTGTTTTCGTCTTACCACAAAGGAAAAAGTAACTGTAGTTATTGTATTTGACCACAGAACGAGTCCACTAAGAATCAGTTCCAAAACGACCACGAAGGCACGAACTGTTCACGCACCAAACTGAATTTATTTCAACACAGCTGAGTCACACACTTGCTCGATCGAAATGCACACGAAATTAACACAAAATGAATGAAAGCAATATGGCGGCCGACTTCGACCAGTGTACCAACCTGAGAAAAACGAACAATCCAATCCGGTTATGGGACAAAATGTCTGATGAAAATTCGTAGTATTATTAGCATAAACCATAGACTAACTAAGTTAGTCATTGGATTAAACAAATAAAAAGGGCATGGCAACATTGAATAAAAACCTTTTTTTGAATAAAAACCATTCGTTCGTTTCGTTTCGTTCATTCAATTGAAGTTGCGTGCGCTATGTTTTGCAAACGAAAAACGAAACACTTGTAAACAAAGTAATTTCCTTTCCTTGTTCTAATGTTCTTTCTTTCTTTCCGTTTTGAATTAAACTTTAACTTACTATCGCAGTAATATTTTGATGATTCAACTGATTACGGCTTTTCTGCAAGTTTTATACAGTTTTATTTGTTTCTGGCTGGAGTCATCGCCATCCATCAAACTTTGATTTTGCACATAGTAGTACATTGCACTCTGCGACTCTGTATGTATGTAAGCATTGACTGACCTTTGCTACCTTATCATAAATTAATAAAACCATTTAATCTTAAGTTTCTAAAGTCAGTCACAAACAAACCTAGGTCCAGTAAATATGTGTAAAATAAAACTTGGAGGAGTGGCTATTTTACGATTTGTCTAAAACTAAAAACAAAGCTCACAATGGAAATAATTATAAAAGTAAATAATCAATCTAATGGGAGGGATAAACTGGCTCGGTGAGTTACTTTTAACCAGCAGTAGCAAAGTCCATTTTCTCCTGACATCCTATTCATGTAGTAACTTTTACTTGTATAATTTTCAGATTGGTGCAGTATACAAGTCGACTTATTTGGCATCAATTAGAGACGCATAATGCCAACAAATATTCTGTTGATAGAATAAAGAATTTAGAACTTGCATTTAGTTCTTTTCGTAAAAGTAAGTACTTACTCACCTACCTACATCTAAAGTTTGTACCTACTGAAACTTATTTTCTCATAATGTTTTCTTTTTTCTTACAGTTTTACGACTTGGAAGATGTATTGATATCTTCTACACAGCATTGAACACCATTAACATTGAAGATCCATTCCTAAAGTGCACGCTGACAGTCAGTAAACTGGCCCATGCATTGTATCTTTACGCTGATCACATAGTATGGCTAACTAGAAGTGGTTTCCTAAAAACTGATTCGGATAGCTGGAATAAAACAGCCAATAAGTTCTGGCTTCTATCTATCATTGCAAATCTAGCCAGAGATTTTTATGAGATACTTCATCTCCTTGAACTACATTCCACTAAGTTTTTGAAACCTTCCGATTTGGTGAATGCATCAAGAAATGTAGACTTTTCAAGCAGCTGGAAACACATTTACGCTGTATTGAATTGTCATAAGGATGTGTTTATAGACACAATGAAGAATTCTTGTGATTTGTTCATTCCGCTGACAGCCCTAGGATTCACCAAGTTAAGTCCCAGCGCCGTTGGTACTTTGGGAGCTATATCATCGTTGGCTGCTATAGTGACTGTAGTGAAACCCATTACTAAACTTGTACCAGCATAAATTCTGTGTATTATAAAATAAGTTGATGACTTTATGAGTTAGGATATACTTAAATGGGCAGAGGGAAAGAAAATAAAGGTTTATTTATGAGTTATGACAAGCTTACTGGTCTACGGTTTCATTCATGTGGTAGGTACTTAGTGGACTGAAAAGAAGCCTGTGTGCTATTCTAGGATCTTTTCTAAAATGTATATTATTATTAATTTCAGCCAAATATATTCTGCTGTTTTTAAGTGAAAGAGCAACATTCTTACATACTTTCGCATTTATAATAATATGGTAAGATCTATTGAATATTAGGTAAAAAAACTTATATCAAGTCCTAAATGTAATTCTTTGCATGGTTATTAAAATAAATACAGTTTATTCAAGTTATTTCATGTTATGTTTTATTGTATTGTAAGTAGATGACATTTTATTTCTTTTTTTTTTGCTTTACAATCTTCAGATAGAAAGTTGAGGTAGATATTCCTAATCAATATCATTGTTTTAATACATAATTCTAATCCCACTATCAGGCAAACTGTTCCCATCCAAAGATCACATAAACCTCAGCCAAATTCAAACCCCCTTTAAGCATATTCGACCAGTAAACCTGTATTAGCTAAAACGCATATTAAATCTGTTGCTATCTCTTTTCGTTGACATATGGGTGACAAGAAAAAAACGTTCTTTGAACCTGTATTAGATTGTAAGTTTTTATGAATAAGACCCTTTGTAAACAGTCCCTGGGTTGGTTTTACAAATAATGCAGAGTAGTTTTTATAATCTGTCCTAGATTTTATTTTTCATAAGTATGTCAGCGTCTGTCTTTCTTTTCTTGCAATCATTGTCAATGTCTTTCTGTCTTCTCATTCTCAATCAAATCAATGAATGAATGAATGGCCAAAATTGTTGATTGACACTTCGCTTTGCTTCGACTTCGTCACGTCAATCGCCTTCGCAGCTGTGTTCAGTGTTGTGTGTGTGTGTACTGTGTGTTTGATCGCCAGGCCTTGCATTGACCCTGCAAGCAATCTAAACAGGCTTTTGCATAAAAATATTACTCTGAATACAATGGCAAAAAATGTAGCGGAAGCTGCTCGTAAGTTTTTACTTATGGGGCAGTGTGTTCCTACAGTCAAACAGAATGCTGCCAAAATTAGAATCAAAAGGTTAGAATTGGACGAAAACTTGCTCATGGTAAGAATTTTTAGTTTTCACTAGTTTTACGATTAAACATTAAAATATAAAAACAACCTTTCTTCATAATTTATTAACCCATCCATCAAATATTGATTTTTCATAAACCATGTATCCTTGTTTCAGTACTTCAGGAATGATGAGTTCTATTATTGCCATGACCCTAATAAAATTTGTAAAACCGGGGACATAGTTTTGATCAAAGCCCTGCCTCAAAAGCTCACGAAGTTAATAACTCATGAAGTGCAAGAGGTTGTATACCCATTTGGTGATATTACTGATCCCATCACTGGCAAGAAAGTAGCCAAGGAAAGCTATAGAGAAGATGCGGACAGACAAGCAGAATTTTACGGAAAATTGGAATCTAGTTTTGACCATGATAAAGCACCACCAAGAGGATGGCAGGATGGAAAGAAGGACTTCACATCAAAACCTACCTACACCAAATTCCATGTCTTTGATGATGAAAAACCCGACCCATATGCCATCTAAATACTATTTATGTCTGTAAATAAAACCAAAATATAGAATTAGGTTTATATAAGTAGGTATACTCATTGTTTTCATTACTCCATCTTTTAGTGCCAATGAATGTAAACTCTCAAATGCATCTTGATCTAATAATTTGAATAAGCAAAAAATCCAATAACCAAGAGCCTACAAGGCTTAGTAAAAGAATGAAAGCTGAATATTCAACTGGGCCATGATGAGGTTTTCCTTTTATACCCACAAAAATGAGTGAAACAAAACATTTCAGGTGGCATGTCGAAGACAAAATAAAACAACATAATTTGATGTAACCAAAAAAACAAGTTTATTCAGCCAAAGGCTCATAATTCTGATTGCTTTTATAAAGGCCATATATCAATCTTGTGCCTCTAATTCCCGTTCTAGAGCCGCACCCATGAGGTTCCATGAACTATCATCATCTGCATCATCGGGTGGTTCACTGTCTGAAGGTGGTGAAGATGGCCTTGGCCTTTTTCGAGGTCTTTCTTCATCTGTAAAAAAGAAATATATTGTTAACTTAAATGTCAGAAAGTAGGTATATGGATACTATTTTGGATGAGACGTGAAACATGGTTACTAACTAGAACCAAGGAAGGCAACTAACCGGGTTTGAGTTCTATACTAGTAATAAATATAAATAAAATCTTAAAATTAACGAAACTTACTACTTGCATCATATTTAAGGTTAATTTCCTTTTATTCAATAACACTAATTAAGACTAAACCAGTGCACAAGACTGCAGCCTATCGTATATATCATACTTACTAGAACTAGAAGTACCTTTAGGTTTGTACTTCTAGTTCTAGTAAGTCTGTATGTGTGAATATTTGGTAGGTAGCTTCATAATGATCTTACCATCTGAATCACTGGAGCCAACCGTTTCCTGGGTGTCTTGCAATCGGTCTTGAGAATCTTCCACTTCAAGCGACAGCAATCGTTCCTTGCCCTGCTCCGATTCCTCATCTGATGAGCTTTCATCAGATTCATTGAAAATGTCTTCCACCTGCCCCAAATTTTAGATGTTTTTAATTTGGATAAATTAGGAGTTGTGCTTAGAAAGAAGTTTTTTTAGGTTTCCATTACGCCGACTGCCCCAGTAACTTGCACGAACTAATAATTTCATACATTGAAATACTTGACTTGGAGGACATAAGTCTTAAGTCGCGCCACGTAAAAAGAACGATGAAGGGAACGGGTATGTTTGCGCATGGGTCACTCGCTCACGAACCAATAGCACGCGCTACATCAATGGTGTGAAGTCCGGCGCGTCACCCTTCCACCAATCGGACCTAAGATTCCTTAAAATCGCCTACTAGCTATAATAGCTGCGCAAGCTATTCTGTTTTTTCCTCAGCGTTCTTTTGGCGTGCCTACACAAAAATCGATTCTAGTCCTGTCGTAATTTTTTCAACTCTTTTCAAACAATTAGTGGTCGGTGTGTTACCTCTCTGTCCATATCAGCGATGTCATCGCTCGAGAAGGACAGCAGCGGGTTGAGCGTGTCCATGAACCGGCCGGAGGGCGTGCGGCGGCGCAGCGCGGCGACGGGCGGCGCGGGCGGCGGACTGCTGCAGTGCGCGGGCGGACGACGCGAACTGCTCTGTGGATGCCTCGCATTGGATTATGTTAGATTTTGCACAAACAGTGGTGAAAAGACGTCGTCAAAACTTAAACTATACTAACTAAAGATATTGCCGTCCCTTTCATAATGATCGAAATAAAAACGATGGCATCATCTTCAGTTAATTGTCAGAATCGCTATAACTACATTTTAGTCTATAGAAGTCAACTAAGCATGGACCTATTTTGATGAGTATCAATATCTATCTGAATTTGATGATAAATATCATTAATATAAATAATTAATAAATTTAATTAAATAAATAATTACCTGGTACCTATGTGCAAGTGACCCTTATGCATATTGGACCAGTAAACCTTTAATAGCTAAAACCCATATCAAATCTGTTATCTCTTTTCATTGCCATAGGAGTAACAAGAAAACTAGATTTGAAACCTTTATCTAATCTTTATAAAACCACTAGCTGCGCCTCGCGGTTTCACCCGCGGAGTCCCGTTTTCGATATACCGGGATAAAAAGTAGCCTATAGATGCGTTAATCCAGGGTATTACCTATCTACATACCAAATTTCAACCAAATCAGTCCAGACGTTTTTGCGTGAAAGAATAACAAACATACATACATTCTCACAAACTTTCATACTTATAAATATTAGTAGGATAGTAGGATAGGTAGTAGGAAGTAGGAATAGTTTTTATTCCGCCAAGAGGCCTACACAGCAAGAAGTTTACGGTACCTGTCCGACTCTCTGCAACGGATAAAGCCGTTCGTCCACCCGCTCCCATCTCTCGGCGCAAGTCCACAGCCATTCAGGTGTGACGACGTGTAGTTTGATCGGCTTCCCGTCGGCTAAACGTCGACTTGCATTCACTTTCGCCGTTCCTAGAGACGAAATATTATTACGACTTTTATTTATACTGTCACAAGGGTGCTGTTATGGATGACGGTAATAAAAAAATCTCAAATTTTTCTCAAGCTTTTATTTCAACACGTAAAGTCCGCTTCCACTGAAAAACGCCATTTTGTTTTTTAGTGAAAATTTCGTTCCGAAATGTAATACAATCCCCCTGTTTTGGCAGGAACTGAGCCCACAGATTAAAAAATGGTTTTATTTAAACCCATTGGCGACAGGTGCACAAAAAACATATAAATACCAGGGGTATGACAGCTTAGTACCACAAACGCCGTTTTGGCGCTGTAAGCACGAGAAATACATGAAAGCAAGATGGCGCATCTTCCTTCAAATTGCTTGACGTGACGTTCGTTTCGTTCATCAATCATTGTGTCAAGTAACTATCGAGTGTGCCGGCCGGTGTTTTGTGTTTTCCTGAACCAAAATAACCCGATTCTCCTCATTATTTGATACAATACGCTATTATTGTGCTGCTTCATCGTTTGTGCAATATAAACCATGCCATGGGACTGACGAAGTGTTGTGTTCGTGGTTGGTTGCGAATGTTGCGATGCAACAAGTGACACGCACCGCGTTTTTTATTTATCAAAAACCGACCGGCTTAGGAGTTTGTGGATGTCTTTTGTAGTTCCTACAAATTCTCTTCTCATCGGCCTGTCGAAAGACCAGCAAACCAGGTACACAATCATTACCTATAATATTATAACCTACTTACATTGTCTGCAGGTTAATCCTACTATCCTATCCTATCCTTCCCACTATCCTACTATTATTATAAATGTGAAAGATTATGAATGTGAAAATAACAAACATACATACTTTATGTATGTTTGTTATTTCACGGAAGAACGGCTGGACCGAATAAAGTTGAAAGTGTTTTTGTTTGTGTTTACATGTTACTAGTTTACTAAATTTCCTTAATTTAATTTCAGATGGCACCATCAACACCGCTGGCTAGGATTTAAGCCATTTTTGACCCACCTCATTTATTGAAAGGGAAACAACTTTGTTACAAAAAATATAATTTGGAAAAAAAGGACTGCAACATGGAAGGATATCCAGTTGATCTACGATCTAGATAGCCAACTTGGACACACCAGAGCTCTACCAAAATTAACAGCACACCATGTGAAACCAGAGAAAGTGAAGAAGATGAAAGTAAGTGTTGCGGTACAAGTCTTCGGTTTTCGAACTGCTGCAATGTTGAAACATACCAATGCACTAAGTAAGTTAATTTCCAGTTCCTAAATGTTTAGATAAGAATAAAGCTATTTAGTTACTTTGGGATATATTTAGGTACCTACTAGCTGTTCCCCACGATTTAACCCGTTTATATCCAGTTCCGTGTTACCGTGTAGAGTACCCTGATACTTAATTACACATATTTATTTGATAAATTGAAAATAATAGTTTTTTTGTTCCTTTTCAGACAAATTTCACACTGTACCTATGGAGTCTATGCAAACAACAGCAAAAGTAGTTGAATTCGTCGACAAACTATGTGACAGCGTAAATTGTTACCCAGGGGTGGTGCAACAAGAGGAAAATTGAGAAATATAAAAATCAATAATAAATAGTGATTTCGGAGTACATATTTGTTGTTTTATTTGACAAAAAACCTACTCAACCTACATAAGTAGTACCTAATATACCCAGCTCAATATTTGTCGATAAAAGGACATCACTAATAGTCGATAAAATATGGAATTACATCGACTGTTGTAAGCACTATGATAGACTGACTGAGCACGGATTTGGTTTGGCTCGTGGCGTGGACTGACTGAAACTACAGTAGCGCCACAACGGCAATTTTAGTAACAGAGCGAAAAGTAGCTGTCGCATCTATTACAGATATATAGATTATCTATGATAAATACACAGAGAATCTTGTAGAGTTGAGTTTAAACTGTTCTAAGGATAAAGGCTCGAGCAGACCGGATGCGTATGCGTAGACGTAAGCGTAGACGCTTACGTCTACGCATACGCATCCGGTCTGCTCGATCCTTAAATAAATAAAGTGCAGTAGACAAATTACGTGATCTTTTTGCTTTTTAGGACCTGTGTGCGACTAATCCTGTCGGAGAAGTCAATCAGTTGTGTTGTGTGTATTGTAGGAAAGCTTTGGAGTATCTTTTACTTGTAATTTCATTGAAAAGATGGCAACCTAATGAGCAGCCATTTGAGATCTAGTAAGCGTCTAAGTACGGTATAAATAACAAGGCTAGAAATCCGAGGTCTCTGCCTACCCCTATTGGAAAGAGGCGTGATTTTATGTATGTAGAAATACATACCCGCTCTCACAGCCACTAAATGCGTAGTTTTATCCGTATAATCTTGCGTAACCTCCGCTCCAAGACTCTTGGCCACTTGGTACGCACGAGATGTCTCCAATCTCTGGTGCGTTGGTACCAATCCACTGAAAACTAGACTTGTGCCGGCCAACACTTCGCCTTTCACTTCTGGTATTACAGACTTTAGATCAGGGATTGCTTTTTTGCCCATCTTATCGTACAAGTCGTAGAAGTGTCTGGAAAAGATAAACAATAGATAATTATTTTCCCTAATTTGGACATTTTTTTGGTGTAGCGAGTTGCGTTGGAACAGGCAATAGAGTCACCTAGCTTAAAAGACTACATTTTTAAGTGATACTTGAGGTTCTACACAAATAAACACAATTTTCTTTCTTTCTTACTTATGGCTGACCCCTGTTACAGGTTATATCAATTTGGGCGAATTCTCAATTTTAGCGATGGTGAAAATTTTATGCTCAATATGAGTTTCGTAAATACTTACGTGTGTATTCTTTTCAATATATCCTCCAAATAAATCAAATAGTCATCAGGATCTTCAACTTCTATTTGTCCATCCAACGTTTCAATCCACTTCGGCTCATTTTCATCTGCCTTCTCACTATCTTCCGCTTTAATATCAGTTTTTGTATCTTTATCACATTTTTGTTCATCTTTTTCAGGTTTTTGTTCGGTTTTTTCATCATCTTTTGTTTTTTCTACAGGTTTGAGGTCCTTATTGACTATTTTTCCATTGCTGCCGTCTGCGTTTTCGTTTTCTTTTTCTTCTTTAGCCACAGGCTCAGCTTCTAATGTGGGCATTTGATTAAGTACAGATTGCGAGCCGTTTTTCCCGCTTGGTAACTTAGGTTTTTCATCCACTGAAAACACAAGAAACATAATGATTAAATGGTAATTTTATGAACAGATAAATATACAGGCATTAGATCTCTGTAAAATTATAATTTTGTATGTGGACCTCGTATCTGTCTTTCTTACAAAGCTAAAAATAAGAAAGTCTTCAGAAGGTCCTACTTTTTTATCTGGATTAAAAGTGAAGTGGTATTTAATCTTGATAATACCACTCGGTATCACAATCCATTAACGAACTAACTGCCAATTTTGTAGTTCAGTTTTTAAACTACTATGAGGATCTGATGAGTATCTTCAAGTTATGAACAGAAATGCACCTCAAAAGGGCTCTCTTCTCACGAAAATCAAGTCGTTTTAAAAGTGGGTAAAACATTCACAAATACATATTATAGTTTTAGTTTTCGAGCGTAAGTAATGTAATTTCTCTATTTACCAGGTGGTGGTGGAGCATTTATATCCCCCGTGTTTTGAAAGAACGAGTAGGGTCGCACATGGATTAAATTCGACGCGTGCCGCCATACGTCCTCGCGGTCGTCTATGATGCAGACCATGTTATCACCGCAGGGGAATAGTGCTCTGTAAGAAAGTTGTTTTGTAATTCAATATTTATTCGAGATAAAGAGGAGACATCCATGGTTCCTGCTTAGCCCTATGCCTATACAAAACAGTGATGTATGCTATACTTGAACATAATTCAATGTGCAGTTTTTATACATCGAATTTGCCTGAAGTTGTATTCTACTTTCTTATTTTCTTATTGGTGCTACATTAGCCAAATTTATTAATTTTACTAATGGCGCAAACCCCTAAGGTTCCGTGGCCGAGTGGTAAAGGCAGTCCGGCGTAACGACGATCGCTTGTATCTCGCGAATTCGAACCCCGACGGAATCGAATCTTGTAGTAATATCACAGACAAAGTAAAACTTTGTCTATGATAATATTCTCAATTAATTGATTCACTTACTTCAGATTAGCAGACTTCGTTCTCGGATCAAAACACTCATCCCTCGACAGTATTCTGTGCGAGAAGTATTTCTTCTTGGGATCCATTAGATCTGCTATAGCGTGAGCATACTGCCTCGCTCCGAAAGTGCACACATGAAGCTCGTAATTCTTCGAGGCTGATTCTAGGAACTCCATTGTTCTCGGACGGAAGCGCGTGTGGCACCAGCGGCCGGGGCATCCAGGGCCGCGGAGAAAGAAGTGGAGGACACCCTGGAACAAGAATGCGAATAATAAGTTATTTACGGCAGTACTCCACAAACATGCTTATAGTCAGAAGTTTGATTGCAGATAAATATAGAACAAAAAAAAATTACGGCAGTTGTTTAAAATTCTTGTAGTTTACACTCATAAATGTAGGCACTAACTTTCGACACAGAATATGAGTGTTTCTGTTTACATGGTGATTGTGAATTTCAACCGCATTCAAAAGAATTCCTATTTCAATGTTACTTGTGCATAGATTTGCTAAATCAGGATCTAAGCCATGCAGAAGGTTACTCCACTAAATGCTGAAAAATGTAATTTACTCCTAATTTATAGGTATTATTTATCATTTGTACAATAGTGTTTGAACCTATTTATCATAGACATAGGTCTATTTCCACTGCCTCAAACTGTTATGATTTTGTTTGAACATGAACAAGGTTTTGGTTGTTAGTGAATTTATCTCACCTTCCAATTAGGCGGTACATTGTCATTGGTAGTGTGTACTAATGTTTGATCGAGATCCACCAATAACACCAGCTTCCTGTCGCTCAGAAGGCGCCCTGCGTCTTCACGTCCCAACTTCTGTGCCAGCTCTTCCGACACCTAAAACAAAATATAGAATTTATTTGCAACTGAAAGTAAGTTGCTTTGTCTTATTTTTGAACACAGGTTTTTAGCAGTCTGCCCACAACCACTGCTATTGTAACATAGCCGAAACGTTGGGAAATAAATAAAGTAAATAAGATAAAAACTGGTGTTTATATATTTAAAAATATCGCGAAAGTTTAAGATATACCTAATGTTGCTCTATCTTCTTCAGGAAAAGATGTGAAAGACATAAGTAGTGGAAGTAAGCTAAAAAAATTAAGCTAGCTGTTGGTTTTCCTAATAATCAATGACTTCATAAATAACCTTTAGTTCTGGTATAGAGTGTACCATAGGTACCACAGCTACATCCCTGTTGACGTCATCAGCTCGGAGATCTGCACCGCACTCGGCGCACATCTCCTTCATAACAGTGGGGTGGCGGCATTCTTCTAGCTCTGCTAATGGTTCACTGTAAACCGGAAACATTATTCAAATATATCATCTTGTGACTTGTTTTCTAGACAGGATACCAAGACAAGGAAAAAGAGGCTACAAATCAGACATAGATTAAGTAGGTACTTGTAATTTATTTTGTACATAAATAATTAAACTTGCGCCTTTAATATCTTGACAATTTAAGAATACTTTATTGATGTCTCAGGGAGATTAAAGAGAGGGAGTTTTTGTTTTATGTAGGTTAATACCTATTATTTTGTTTTATTGTTTGGTCAAATGTTGTTATTATAATATTTCGCTATTGTTAAATTTATCTTCTTAGAATAACGCATTAGGTTAAGTTCTGTCACGTTATTCTATTACAAATAAATAATTGTCTAATTGTCTAATTAAGTTTCCATAGGTATCGTAGTAGCATTACTTATTTAGAAAAAACGAGTTCCCTACTAAATAAATATTTTAAAGTCCTTACAATTTTTAGACTTGAATTTTCGCGGGAAAATAGTTTGACATTTTGCCGCGCAAATCGTTGTCAAAATCAATACGAATTAAGAATGGACAACATGGAAATGCGTTTTAAGATATTATTTTTAAGTAAATAAGTCGGAATTTTCATTGTTATTCATAAAAAGCATGTGCGTTCGGTGACGTCACTTACCCAGGCTCTGCAATGTCCCCTTCCTTCACCTTGATCGATGAGATAGTCCCTGCCCGCAGAGCTTTGTATTTCTTCAAATCATCACTTTTACCTGATGAATCGCTGTATAAAAATAATATTTGACCTTGTGACACAAAAGTACCATGTTTTACTTTCCATTTAGCTACTTTTACAGGCTTTTCAGATGGAACAAAAATAGGCATAGTTTTGTCGGCCATCTTGAAAGGAAATTGCGCACTAAATAGTCAAATCCCGTTGCACTATTGGTCCTTTTCCGCCAGATTTGGCGGCTTCAGAGTAAACACCAATGGCGACGCAGAATAACAAAATAATCAATGAAACGAGGCCGCAACATCCGGATTGCGGTGGCATTCGTTCAAAACCATTTTTTCAGAAAACCAGATGATGCACAGAAACTTTGTCAAAATTAAATTATTTGTCAGGGTTATTTTACATCAAATTAATTTGTGTAATTTAAATGTTTAATTGACAACGAAGAACAAATTAAATTTAGCCAAAACTCGACCAAGGAATGAGTGGTGAGAGTAAGTCATCACATGACTAAATAGTCTATGAATGACTGTCAAAACTTTGTTGTCTATGTACAATTTATTTTGTCTGTGGAAGGAAACGTCAAAAAAACTTCAGTTGTCTTGTCATGTCAATAAAAAAAACAGCAACATTATTTGGTTTGGTTGGTTTCTTTCTGTCTTGTTGTAACGAATTTATCTTTGTTTTTGGGGGCGTAATTACAATTCGCACAAAAATTATTCGAACATGACTGAAGAAAACATTACTGTGAGCGACACCTCGGATATTGAAGATAGTGTAAATCCAGAACTTCGCGGATATCTGAGTAAATGGACAAACTACATTCACGGTTGGCAGGACAGGTTTATTGTTCTAAAGAATTCCACTTTATCATACTACAAGAGTGAGTTGGAGAGTAATCTTGGATGCCGTGGTGCCTTATGCTTGAAGAAAGCTAAAGTCAAGGTATTTGTTCAATCTCATTCTAGCAACTATGGCCAGGTTAAATTAATTTACCCTTGTACTTCCAACAGAGTGTTTTTTCGACTTATTTTATTAGCTTATCGTGCGGTGATATTGACGGCTTAATAGGTACTATATTAATGATTCTTGTTATTTCAGCCACACGAATTTGATGATTGTCGGTTTGATGTCTCCGTAAATGACTGTGTTTGGTATTTGAGAGCCTCTAACCCGGAAGAAAAACAGCAGTGGATTGATGTCTTGGAATCTTTCAAAGTAAGTACAAATTAACATCCATATCAGTTTAAATGTAGTAAATTGTACTAAATGAAATATTCATCCTTATCAGTAAGTGCTTAAAATGTCAATGTTAGTAAACAATTAAAGTATTATCATAAAACTCAAGGTTCTTGCAGATTTTTTTTCTACTAAATCCATTCTTCTATGCTAACAGGTGAAACCTGTTTCATTTGAATATTAATTACTCAATTATGTTCAATGTCATAATGTTTTATAATGGAGGAAGTTGCAACATTGAATCTTGTTATTTGTTATCTGTGAATTATTTAGTTTGATTTACTTGCTTAACTCTTAATAAAAATGTAATAGAATTAAATCAATTCGCTATAAATCTACAATGGTAGACATCTATTGAATGGTTCAATAATTGATAATTATTCAATGGTTCTATAATTAAACCTCTTAATAATTGTCAGACCAGGCTTTTTAAGTTGTTAAGCCATGACAGAGGCCTTCAGGTGACCTAGAAACTCCATCACCAGAATTAGCCACTTGCTCATACGAATGTGGTTGAAACACAAGTACATGCTCAAACTTTCACATAATATCGATAATGTACTGATAATGGTTTATCATTATTGTCAACATACAAAGGTGTATGATAATTTCTGTACCATTATAAAGCTGTGTGATTCATTCTGATAACAGGAATGGACATACAGTCGTCATAGAATATTACACATTCTGTATTTTTGGAATGAGGAAATTATGTTATCTGTTTTTTATATAGTTGTAATATAATTAGATAATCTCTAGCATTTATATACAGGTTTATCCTCATATCAGTCCAACTATTGTTTTTTACTTTCTGCTTATATAATAGGTATATAGGCCTATGCTGAAAAAGTAAAATGATTATAGGTGTCATTTGTAAAATTAAATTTTGTAAAACTAGATAAAGATTGCTTAATAAAAGGCTATTGAAATTGAAATAGGTATATGTATAGTTTAAACAATGTCAATGAAGCAAATGAAAGAAAATGCCAGTTGGATACTCTTTAGGTTTGTGGTTTTTGAGCTGGTTTATAAAGTTGATGGATTTTTTTTGGTGTCTATAAATTCATATGGTGTTTTCCCCACTCATATGGTTTTTTTGCAGCCCTTTATTCAAAGTTTAATAGTAAGTAAAGTCCTTAAATCAATGTTAGACATGATGAAAACAAGAAGCAAAATCAGGTAACTTCAACCACTAATGTTCACCATAAAGTTGAAGCTTGCATTGTAAAAAATAAAGGACTGAAATAAACAATGTCAGTTGCGTAATCAGAGAATGATAGGAATGAAAAGTGGGAGGCTTTTGCTGGCATACAGGAGATAAACAGATTAAACAATGTGCTAGTAATATGTGAATAATAATAAGATTATTTTTAATGTCTACTTGCTAACGTCTGTGGTGTAGTGGGTGAAAACCAGCCTGAGACGTAGAGGTTACAGGTTCAATCTCTACTGCGGGACCAATGTTTGCATGATATGCAAATATTTTGTTTTGAGTGATTTCTATGCATAACTAGGATACAAAAAATGTGTCTAAATAGTAATACAACCATTAAATTGCTCAGCATTGGACTATATGATATGATGCTGTGTAAAATGTCCAAGGATATTTATTCATTTTCCTTACTGATTACTTTATTTTTAATATTACAGATTGAATCAGGATATGGAACTAGTTCAGACAGCAGCTCCAATGGTGGAGGGCTTAGGAGACATGGCTCTGTCACCTCCTTACAGTCAACTGGATCTCATGGTAATTATTTATTTTATGTTGTTAACAAGCATTAAGTTGCTTAGGACTAGATGTCGCTGTGTGAAATGTCCAAGGATATTTATTTATTTAATGCCTGATATGTCATATATAAGGACGGTGTTACTCTCGTGATTGGATTTGACAATTGGCAGAAATATAAAAATCGTTTATAATGTTCTTTCATTTGACATGAAGATCGACATGACGACCAATCACGTGCGTTTGTTTTTCTCTCTAATCGATCGACTCGTTGAACTGAGTATAAGTGTGTTGTACTTATTGTGTTTTACAAATAAGAATAAGAGCATCCCAATATAAACGGTGTAAATCATCAGAGGCCCTACCATCAGTTTACTGTAGTATTGATACTATCCTCGATACCGAGTCAAGTATCGCAAAATATATGAGAATCCAGCGCAGCGCCGCCCCCGGTAACTTGCATGAACTAATAATTTCATACATTTGAAATACTTGACTCGTTAGCGAGGATAGTTAACTATACAACTCGAAAACTCATGGTAGGGCTACCGATTATTTTTAATGATATTTTTGTTTGTAGGCCGGACTGCCAGAAGGCTCACTGAGAAGATTGCCGAGCTTGATACATACGGGGAGTTGTTGTCCAAGCAAGCGGTTCAATTGCAGCAGTACTACGAGAAATGCGTCGTGTCGTGCCCACAGATTGATGACGCTGAGGCGATCGACGCTGTCACTGTTGTCGATGGTAAAGACTAATAATAAAATTAAAAAATAAACGGCTTTAAAGATGTAAGTACAGCAGCATTTGCTGCGTCTCAAGCGGGCTTTCGCCCACTGCGGCACAGACGTCGCGGGTTCGAACCCCGCAACGGTACAAACTTTTGTTTATGTTTTGTAGAAGCATTATTAGTAGCAATATCCATGCTATTACATTATATTAATTTTAAAAGTAAGAATGTCTTAAACGGTCTGAAAAGTAGCATTCAGTATTCCAATCCAACAGACCATTTCTTACTACGCGAATCTTGCTAAGACGTTCTTGATAGGTCTTCGAAGTTGAGTGTGGACAAAGTGGACTGCAAGTGATATTATTATCTAAGTGCTTCCGTGCACTTTGAATTGTCGGTCGGTCCCTTCTTTTAAAGTCGATATGCCATGACGGAGGCCTTTAGGCAGTCTAAAATCTCCAGAGTTGGCTATTTGCTCATAGGAACGAACGATTTCTAACTACCTCTTTAATAACAGGAACAGAGTTGAACACAGACGCGGGTGAGGTTCGTGCTACGAGCGCATCTTTCCGCGCGACCTGCGCCGCCACACTCAGCACGCTCCAGCATTGCGTCGAATTACTGCGACGTCGCGAGAGGCAGGCCAGCAAGGCTGAGGAGCTTTATATGTGAGTGATCCAATTTTTTTAATTTAATATTATATGCCAAATTGTAGGTTTCGGCTTGACATGATGTGGCCTTTAAGCTTGAATCTATATCTATACTAATATTATAAAGTGGTACAGTTTGTTTTTTGTTGTTTTTTGTTTGTCTTCTTTTACCGATGTGTAGAATGGACTATCGGGATGGTTACAGGCTATATTTTATCCTGGTAGTTTCATTAGTACACCCGTGCTAAGCCGAGACGTGGTGCTGGTATATTATATTTTCAGTAGTTTAATATGTAATAATGATTTATCTTTACACAGGGCACTGAAAAATCAACTAACAGAAGCAAGATTGGCGTCCAAACCTGGTCCAGATCATGAGGTAAGTAATTTTCTCTAAGAAATTGTGCTTTTCGTGAATTCGTGTTAACCCCCGTTTCAAAATGGCTTTACTCCCGAATACTGAAAGGCTACTTGAATATTTGGAAGCTAACCATTTAGAACTGACTGGACTTTTCCTGTCCGATTTGTATAGACGAACCTCAAAAAGATAAGCACTACAGTAACTTTTAAATATTCGGGAGTTAGTCCTAGTAAATCTTTCAGCTAAGAGCGAAAGACAACATCAATTATAGAAAATCATAAATCTCCATCTTTAATTGCGCACGTTTGTCTTTGGAAAACAAGGTAGGTACTGCTATTTTTTATAGGAAAATATGAAAACTGGCTTATGCTCGATTTCTATAATCAACGTAGGTACGGATGTCCGTAGGTAGATCACCATTGCAACTTTGTTTTTACAACACAAAATGTATGAAACTTTTTGACAGATAACAACGTTGCTATGGCGAAAGTCCTACGGATATCCGTAAGTAGGTTATATATCTGGTACCTGGATAAATAGTAAATTATTTTAGACCATAAACTATGTAGGTATATTCTAAAGTTTCAACTAAATCCATTCAGTAATTTTCGTGTGAAAGAGAAACAAACATCCATGAGTTCATACCATGAATTCATACAAACTTTCGCGTTTCTAATATGTATTGTTGGATATAATTTATCGCTTCTTTGGTACCTCAACGACATTCGCTTTTAAAGCACACTTGACTGTGATAAATACATTAAAAATTACTACATTAGCAAGGCTAGATAATATTAGTGTCACTACGAACAGTCAGATTTAGTAGAAGTTTGAGCTAGGAGCCTCTTAAATCTTTTACGAAAAAAGATTCTTGAAATAGATATATCAAGCAAGAGAATGATTCGGCATAGAACTATTTGTAAACAAACTTCACAACTTTCCAACACGTTACAATAATCCCAGATGCACACCGGTACAGCCGCACTCAATATGAATGCACAGATTCAAATAACAGTTGATAGTACAGTACGCGCCGACCGAATTTCTTCACAAGTGGCCCGACCACCATAGAGAGCGGACGTATCACGCACTCCCATTTTAAAAACATCGCGCCTCTTTCACGCTCGACCTTCTAAAATTACTCGCGTTTTCAGTGATGTGTTGTGTTTAAACGTTGATTTCAGTAACGTAAATATGAAGTTCAAAATTTTGAAGAAGCTTCTGCATAAGGTTTGTTTTTTATTTAAGTACACATATTTTTTTGTTAATAATGTAAATTAAGGTTTTGTTAATTAAAATGATATTATCGGGACCTCTTTTAGACTGTGTTTTAAAATAATATATTAGACATCGCCTTTGGTTTTCTGAAACTCAAGAAAGTGAGAAAAAAACTCTTTAAGTGTCTACTGTCTAAGGGCTAGTCAATTCATGTCATTCAATTAAGAGTACTTCCTTCAGTACATGTAATATGGACATTGTGAAAGTAATTTTATGTAAAAATAACTTTCGAGAGTTTCTTGTGTAAGTATTATGTGTAGACTGTGAAGTATTTCTCTTATCAGTAGCGTCATTAAAACACTGTTGTTTAAACACTGTACGGCATACAAACTCATTCCAAAAACCTTTATTCCACCAATCCAACTACTGCTATATCTCGAAAGTTTTTATGGATGTATTTCCACCAGTTCCTACTAAAAAAAACAAATCTTTTCTGAAGAAATTCTAAATGTATCTAAAATTAATTCCTATACTTTAATTTCTATAAGTTCGTATACCTTCTTCTTCTTGTGATGAAATACAGTCGTTAACTTATTTGTTTTTAGATCCCTGCAAAAAATAGTAATATAATTAATTTATTATATCAAGCGTAGAAGTACTTTCTATAAATAAGTTAGAGATTTATAGCGTGTGATTGACACATAGACATGTGAACTTCGAAGTAAATAAATCCCATATTATTGTATGACTCATACTTCAAGTACAGAATCAAAGGGTGTGTTAAATTGACGTGTTTATAACCAGTTTCAAGGTTTAGCTCGTACTTTCTTTCGAGGTCTCGCGAAATGGGAACATACGATAAGGTAAATAAAGGTAAAAATGCAAAGGTTTCGTTGATTTTTACATACATAACATACAATCACATCTCTTTCTCACTAGAAAGAGACCTTGGATTTACACTTACGATTCTAGCACATTTCTATCGTAGACGACGAGAACACTCCTTTCGAATTGAAGGTCCTACTTTGATTAAACGAAAACGAAGTTTCGTTACAATTGTCTTGTTTTATTTATGTTTGTGAACCTTTACGAATAAATATTAGAAATATATTATCAATTTAAATAGGTTTCAAATATGTTTTTTTCTTGTTACTCCGCAATGAAAGGTTTTGCTCGCGTTTTACTTTCTGGGATAAACAGTTTTACACATGCTGTTAGTCCAGGTTGGTAGTAAAAATGCGAAATTCCAAGCTTCAAACCGTTTATTAGTTTTCGTTTAAAGTAACAAACATTCCGTCCTCACAACTACGAGTATAATAGTATAGTAGGTACTACAAAATGTTTGACTGGAGATTAAACGTTATGCTTTTCAGAATGTGATCTATTTTCGTATAACACGCGCCATTAATTTTGACGTCATCGTTCAGTGATTTTGAATTGTACATTCGTGTTGAGGCGCTATCGGAAAATCAAATCAATTTTTCATTGTTATTTTACTAAACGTTATTAAAAGTATTCCACTGTAGGATAAACATATCAAAAAGTCCACGTTTTTATAGCAATTGCGATGTTTGTGTTGAATTAAAGATTGTCGCCGCAATAATAAATTAGTATGAAGTAGCCAATTCGTGACAATATCTCGGACTGACTGAATGCCATCGTTATGAAAAAAAAAAAAATAGCCGAGAAATAGTAGAGAAAACCAGACTTACTAATAGAGCACACAGTGTAAAACAATGAAACTGATAGGTACAAGAGGAAAAGAATAATATATTAAACTGACTTCAATTTGGTAAGAACTCGAGGTTCATAACTCCGATTTTTTTCCGGTGGTCTTATAAAAAAAGTGTTTTCTATCAAACAAAAAAAGTATTCAAAATCGGTCCACAGAACCTTCTTTTTTGAAGTCTGTTAAAATATATAAAGTAAAGAGGAGAAAAAAAAACTTCAGTAGCATTTATCATATAGAGTTTTTGATTTATGAGTCATATTCCACGTAAGAGTTGTAACTACGTTTTGTTTATTTACTTGTACAATACTATTTCAACTCGAAGATGATTCACTCACTACTGAATACTGATATGTCCATTGATTCATATTCGTGATTCATATTTATGTGAAAAAAGGAATATGGTCTTTTTACATCCTGTATTTTAGACCGCTCTAATCAACAAAATTGTATTAGTTACTTGTAAGTTATTCCGAACACATGTTCTGAAGGTCGGTGTAAACCACGCTCCAATCGTATAAAACGAGGCAGTGCAAGAAATCGTGCGATGCATTTATTCTGTAGCTAACGATGATTGTTTTACCATTGTCTGTCAAGTAGTACTTCAAGTCCAAAATACAATGTTTATACAAAAACCTAGTGGTAAATGTGCGCAAAAATGATTTACTTATTATTCATGCGGTAATCCAGCCAGAGTTAGTGGTCACCTTGATGCAGTTTAATTCTGAACCATTGATATAAAGCACTAGATTTGTTAGCTTTGAGCTACCGTGTGAAAATGTTGTCACTGTGAATAATCGCATATCACATTAGAAAGCGAAATTGATATGCAATCGTTGTGGTTGAAAACTAAGGTGCTACGAGCGAGAACCAATGCCTCGGATTTTATGCTTCAGTATAATTATCAAAAATCATCACAATTGAGTTCAGCTTATGTTAGTGGATACTGAATCCTTGATAGTTCACCAACATAAGCTGAACCCAAAAACTGTCACGTTTTGTTATCATTTCAGCGAAAAGCCAGGCTTCGGCCATTGGCATACGGGGTATGCCAATGAATGGTTGCCATTAGAAAGCCTGTCAAATGAATATGATTTATTGCCATAGTTAATCATAATCCATGAATAAACGATGGCGTACCTCAAGGTGCGGGATTCATTGAACTGTCATAGGTAATTACTATCTGCATAGGGCTATGAACTTGACATTAGAAGTTATTAAAAGTGAATGAATAAATTGGATATCAGCCAATCAAAACAGGGCAATGAACGCAAAATTGTACGTTCTTTGATGCTTAAAATCGAAACTTACTTAGAAATTTGTTTGCTGTTAATGGCGAAGGTAGACATATCAAAATTAAAATGTTATGATCTAAGTTTTTAAATTTGGACATGAACATTATAACTATAAATATTCCTTTTATATTGTTATGATCTGTTTTGATATCAAAGAATACAGCAAAAATTTACAAACATAGCAAAAAATAATCCTACTTTCAACAAATTTAACCAAAAAATAAATCTGTTCTTTTCATTTGAACAGCTAACAGTTTCCATTTCATTTGCTAACTAAACATAGTAATTACAGTGAAGTTTAATCAAATACAGTCTCATGGAAACCATATAAAAGCTTTAAGGCGCGGCCCCACCGCGGTGCACGGAGAGGCTACGCACGTGTATTAAGCTTCGCTTTGTAAGAAAATGTATGTGGTGGTGTCCACTGCAACTCACGGAGAGGCTACGCATGAATTGACGTCATTGATACACGCGTGGCTTGCTCGAATAGGCGGTTACATAGCTCAACGCTGTCAACGTGGGTCTACGTTTCCACTGGACTACACGAATAAGACCCACGACTATGTACAGCTCGGTTATCGCAGAGCAGTTTTCAGTCATACACGTTGTCACTCTCCGTGCGCCGTGCCACGCTAAACATAGTCGTGGGTCTTCGTGTAGGTACTCCAGTGGAAACGTAGACCCACGTTGTCAAACAAATGAATACACGCAGCTAAAATGCGCCGCGTGCCCGTGCACAGCATGCACCGCGGTGGGGCCGCGCCTTTATTCCACGAACAACGAGTCGTTAACATGCTAGTTTCTACTACTATTACCATACAACACATATTGCAACCCTAGATGAAAACCCAGATAACGAAAAAACTTGTTTGATAACATAATTGCAGTGTAGTTTTTTGAAACAGGAATTTGAAAACGAGTCATCAAGGAGTGCGATATATACTCCTTATATCTTACATGTTAAGATTAGAAACTAGAATAATATCATTTTAAGCTTTTTATTTAATATTGAACTTTAGCTGCGGCTATTCCGGAATGCGATTGATTTTTTTAGGATTATGCAAAACATAATTTAGTTGTTTACTACATAATTGCGTAAATATATGATTCGGTAACATAATTAAAGACTACTACAGCTATTAAAAAAACTCTTTTCCAACAGATAAACGAAGCATACTTCAAATCATTGAAAAAATCATACCTATTATAACGGTATAGAATATTTTCAATATTTGTGCGTTTAATAAAACTTGCTCACTGACGCAATGTAACTTACATTCAATAGACTATTGTTTACTCAGTGGCGTTGAATGCCTGGTTCTAGGCACTGTGCCAGGCTATACACCGTATGCATGTAAACTTGCAAGACCTGAAGCTATGTGGGACTGACGTCACAATTGCAATTTACTTAGCGACAAAAAGTGAGAGTGAAAAGCACTCTTGGAAACGCGAAAGCTACGTTCAACATATTTGTTTGGGAGAGACTTATGTTCTTTGGTTTTCCTTGCGGAATTTCAGAACTAAAAAAAACTAAAAACCCATCTCTAAGAAAACACTTTTGTCCTTGACATGTTTTCCACTTGAGTTTATTCTTTACTTTAGTTTATGACAACAAGTGCTCAAATTTGGAAAGAAAGCTTCTCTCTTTAGATTTGTGCAATTTTAACCTAAATGCTCTATTGGTATTAAATCCACACTTGTTTTAAAGTTGCAAAACTATGGTTAAATTAATCTCTACCACATATCAGTACATCAGAATAACAATTTGGACTAACAAAAACGGTCTTCATTGAGCCGTCATTATATCCGTCCGGCGATATGAGATGGCCGAGATAATCACAGCATGCCAAACGAAACAAATTATATGTTGGGCACACAGTATCACAACTCTCTTTACTGACTGACTGTTAATCAAATCGTAACTAAAAGTAAGTGCTAACTTGCAAATGCTGGCATAATATGCTGATAGATATTTGAACTTGAATTTGAAAAAAAAAATCTAATAGAGGGTAGTTTTTTATTGTAAGAAAGTAACACGAGCACAGTCGCGGTCGCTCCACTATTCGTTATATAATTGTTAAATTGCATTATTAGATAAATGACGTAGGAAGTAACGAAACGGCTATTATGATTTATGCTGTAACATCCTTTCACTGCTACAAAAATATGTTTAGAATGTTTTTCATAATAACTCATTAACTATGACTAATTTATTGGCCTAATCTATTTAGATTAGCCTGGCGCCTGAAAACTAAACTATAGTGGTCGACATTCGTGATCTCTGCTACTTCCTAACTCCATGAGAATGTGGTTATTTTTTGTATACAATCAAAAGAAAGGATTTGTAAAGAAGACAGAAATATTGTCAAGAGTTTCCATACTGTGTTTTCCTACACGAAAACTCTTAAAATTAACAGAAATAAATATTGGTGCAAAAGTTGATCTAAATAATACCAAAACGTGGTGAACATAGTCAAGTAACCAATTTCTATGAACGATCTAAAGTAAAGCCCAGTTCTATAGTATACATTTGTACAGCAAATATAAACTAGGATGAGTGAAGTGCAAGCAAGGTTTGTAGGTCAGAGCACGTAAACCGGCTGTCATACGATATCTTATACTATGCACCTACAAACACTGAGGTGGGTTATCTAGAAAACTTAACTTGTTTTATAGTACCTATTGTTTGCTTGGCACGTTTGAGACAGCAGAGTTTTCACTAAGTTTTAGTAATCTTTTCTTTGAAATTAAGCCCTGAATAGAAAAAGAAACAAAAAACATACTATTAAAACAACATATTAGGTAAATTACGACGAGATAATTCTCGTCCTAAGGGTGGTATTACACTTATCAAATATCTTTGTCCAATGTACATTTGATCAAAGAAATTGGACGACTTCATCAAGAATTTCATCAAGAAGTCGTCCAATTTCTTTGATCAAATGTACATTGGACAAAGATATTTGATAAGTGTAATACCACCCTGCCACATGTTACTAAAACCATCTGTTCTTTAAAAACCGACACCACTGGTATGTCTGTAATATATAATCAATTATTATAATTTACAATGGAAATATTTGGTTTCTCAAAAATATATAATTGTAAGTTATATATTCTAAACATTTTAGTATGCAATTTCATTGTATAAAAACATTAATTTTTCAATTTCTATGACTTTTAAATGTTCGAATTTTTATTCTATATAATAATGGTAGTAATCAAATTAACTGTATTAAAAGATCAATTGAATACATACATGCTATAAGTGTAACCATAGCATTGAGGCTACACAAAGTTTTTCGAGCAAGGTCATCATAGATAAAAACTAAAGTAATTTATTTCTTTGAATTTCAATAATTATAAAGTACAGTAAAATAAAGTGAAAAGTCATTATATTACTTATTAATAAGTACTCGTGGGAACATAGTGATGGGCACGATGCCGATGGTTCGTTTTGAAGGTCGGTCTGTAATCGATCATGGGTGCCGTTCTAACACACCTTGATTTACGAATTCACGTGTTAGCACGTTTATTAATTCTGTAGTAATATGTAGTATACGAAATGTTATCATGCTACTAACGAACTCGAAAGGATGCTTCGCTCGTTACGTATAAGACATTTTTAGAACTGTTTTATTAATTGAATCGAAACCATCAATAACAAAGTGAAAATTGGTCAGGTAATAATTAATCATATTCCCCGATATACATAAAAAACTAGTAGGATAGCTTAAGCCATCGCCATCACTTTTCATTGTTGTAAGGCGAACCAAGAAGTAGTACAGGTTTCCGCATTAAATTGACAAATCTTTAAATATTTATACGGGGTTAGTCTTTTGTGTGGATATAGAAAAATTAGCATTGGTTTTGAAAAATTCACGATGTATAAAATAACCAGCGATATTTTACGTGAATGTCTCTTGCGAGTAATAAACAGTTTTCTCAATTACTCGAAATTTTCTATTAGTACCGATTCTTACCCGAAATGTGTTATTACTTTACGTCCGTCGCCGCCGTGCCGTTTAGTATCAGTCTCACCACAGGTCTCACTTAGCTCTCTATCGGCTAACTTCCTACATTCATTTGTTTCACTTTCTGATCTGATGATACGTTGGCACGCGCCTATTATGTTTTACCCAAGTGATCAACAGTTAGAATCTAATTGCTTATATGCTAGGCTATCGTATGTTATCTATATTGGCCGTGCTGCATCGTATCTTGCACGGAAAGAAAAATTTGCTACTGTTGGTCGTTGACAGAACGGTGTAATGGGGTATTGTCTCATGTTTTTAATACTAGCTGCCTGTCCCGACTTCGCAAGGGGTATTTATTAATCATCCTAATGTTACTTAGGGATTGGCTTTCTAATGGTAAACGAATTTTTGAAATAGGTCCAGTAATTTTTGGATTTATTTGCTACATTCAAAAATACAAATCATTCCATTTTATAATTTAGTAGTTTTTTATGTTTTTAGTTTAGTACATTTTTTATTAATTTATCTTTCTTTATAATGAGAATGTTTACAATAGTCATAGATAAAATGGATCACTATGGCCATGACATCCTTACTCTTTGTCAAGGTCAAAGAAAGTTGTACATATATAGCGTGTCGTTGAATTTCGTCAATAAAGAAGCCCTAATATTCATCATAAAGTGACGTCATCTAGTCAACCCGCTTCCCTTAATCCCCCGCTGTTCGGATAGCTTTGTGCCGGCATTGAGGCCGTAATGTATTGACGCGTGGTTCTTTTGTGATCTCTGACTAGTTCGATTGGTAAGTCCTCCTTTACCTACAAACTATATTTCAAAGAGCTGGGAGTAGATGTTTGCTTACTCGCTGTACGTATCTCTGTATCTCTGTACTGTAGCAAACTTATAACATTTTCTGAATGTTTGGGGTCTTAAGAATTACAAAATCCTTTGTAAATATCTTTATCGATAACCATCCCTTATTCAATAGGATAAAAGGAGCCATTGACGAAGGTATATATATCTGAATTTTTTTCGTACAAAACCACTTGCTTTGCTCGTGACGTCATCACTCCATAGTTTGCTCTAAATACAGTAGTTACAATAATCAAGCTTGTCAGATGTAATGTAATACCTTAGTCAGCTAGCGCCTGTAACACGAGTTGATTGTGATTGCACTTTTGCGGTTTAACTGCTGACAAATAGAGTAGAAATATTGTGACATTCACATTTGTTTGGGCATTCAAATATCATTAAACATGTACACACCTTCATCACGGCATACCACGTTTTTCGAATGGGCAGTCACTGACACTTTTTTATTTGAAATACTAAAAATAACTTTTTGAAATACTTCATATAACTTTTCTCCAAAAGTAAACCCATTTATAAAAATAGGATCTGATGAGGATCTTCAGAGTTATGAACAGAAATGCATCTCGATTGTGCCAGAAACTGATCTACGTATTACGAAATGGAAGCTGGTGTAATCAATAAAATAATTTTATCACTTGTGGTTATTGGTTATTGACAAAGGCTTATAAGAATATGGAAAAAAATTTGAGATAGTTATGGAAAACTGATTGTAGGTAATACTCTGACTAGTCTTATTAAAGCAAATGAACTCAGATTGCAATACAAATTTCCTAGTGTAAGCGTTCTGAATTACTTCCCTACTTGTATCTACTATGAGTGCATTGTAGTTCGATGAGGTCATACGGTTTTAACGTGCTAATTCTCAACCTATATCCCAAAACAATGAGTTCGGCCGTGGATGAGGTAATGCAACCTTGATGGACTAAAATAGGTCATAATATGAGCCTCTGAAGAACTAATAGGCTACTTGACTCATAACAAATTTAGCACAATAAGTTGGTATTTCCTGCGGTTTTTGACTTACGAAACCACACTATATCGATTTCAGCTAATTAAAGTTCAAGATGGTTGCATATTTTCAATTGCAAAATTGTTGTTTATATTTTTAATTTCGAAAGCTGAAAACGCTGTCGGCCATTATAGCCGGATGTGATGTCATTAAACTCCCGGATGTGATGTAAACAAACCAATGTCACTTTGTAATTTTCATACATTTCTAAAATGTCAAATGATTATTTACGATACGTATGACGTCACAGCACAGATAGTCTATTGACTAATATGGCTGACAGCGTTTTTGGATGGTTATGAAAAGTTAAACTTTAAAATCAAATTTCGCTGTTTGCATGGTTCCAAAAAACATAATAATGTTTATTTTGGTCTAATAGAACAATTATCAATTATTTAAGACCCACTTTAAAAATAAGTCAACTAGCCTATTGTTTTATGTTTATTGTCATTTACTGCTGACACTCATCCAATTGTATCAAATGTAATTGATGTTAGAGCATGGGCAGACTACGTTTTAAGTTACTCGGACTACGTTTTGTATCGATACAAACGCATGAGACAGTTTTATTGAACACTAGTAGGAAAAAGTAGAATAAACCTAAAGAATAATATTTTATTCGTGAATAGTTTTATAATTTTTCTTTTAGTAGTTAAGGAATAACATTTTGGGAATAAACGCAAGCACGGCGGCAAGCTGCGTCCGTGGCTGCACACTATATCCGCGTTTGATATTATTTAGCGTATTGCATCATAGAAACAATTTGTTTGAAAGTGTAAGAATTACTTGACTAGAGCAGTTGAGAAAGTCACTACATAAAATGTCTGTTACATCGCTAACATCAAAAGAATGTCTGTCCATTATCTGCTCTTTAAGTAAAGTACACATGATTGATCTTGTGTAACTATCAAAACTAGTAGTTCTGTGAACATAAGACTTTACATCACACTTTCTGAATTCTTTAGTTTTGTGATGATTGAGAAGGAAGAAATAGGTGGTCCATCAATCTATCTAACACTATATGGCTGATTCTAATAGTAAAAGAGCCTTTGGTAAAAGTGAGAATTTACTGTATTTTCAGGAGCTATTCTGATTCTTTTTCTCTCTTGTAAATTAAGCATTTATGCTCATCACAACTAAAATCCACATCTGTTCTTTACCAAATAAAAATACCAACTTTAACAGTTCATTTAAATAAAAACCACGGAAATCGGATGTTAATATGCAGCAATGTATTCTGTATAACGTTATGTTAGTTGACAATCCAAAAATAGATTATATTTACACCTTCGATCGAGATAACTCATTATCATAACTTACTTGCTATTTTCTGAGAAACATCTAAGAGTATCGAAGAGTGCCATTTGATAGTACAATCTTGATTTGTATCTGATCGCGAGTATCGGTCATGGTCACCAGTCACTTTGTTTTATCTAACACTAGCTTCTATCTTGCTTACCTCAGCTTCTTTTTTCTTTCAGCGTTAACTGGTCATTAGGACCTTTGCTTTACCTAGACCGCGGCATCGTTAAGTGATACGTGGGTTGAATGAAGTACCCTATAATAATATTACCTCACTTCATAGTAGTGAAACCATTTTATTATTCTGATCAGAACTGATCCGAATTTTACCACTAAACTTATGTGTAAAAATGTACCCCTTGCCTGAGCAAATATGAGCTTGCTTTTAAAATACACTGCTCCCATTGAATCGAATATATTCTCAAATGCCATCCGCAAACCACAACAACAAAGCACAGCGTCCAAAAATAGAGTCGAGTCGTCAGGGAAGACCTTTCTACCTTCTAACGTAATGAAATGTCCGTGCCATCAGTTTCTATGGGGTGCGGCGGTGACGTCACTAATGGCCAAACGACTACGGGTGTGTCGTACCCTTCTGTGGGCTTTTATTTTATTACAGGGATTCGAGGCATTTTAATAAGGCACGCTATTTTTGGGAATGTCATCGTTTTTCTTTTCAGACATGTGGAATTTATTGAGCGAATTTTTATGGTAGTTTTTTGATGCATTCGTTCAACTTTACTGAGTACGTAATACTTTTTGTCGATCATTATTTGTTACCCATAATAGCGTTAGCTGGTCAGTCTCTTGTTGGAGTGACTCAGGGCAAAAACTTACCACGACGAAAGACGAAGTTACCAATTGTATTTTGATGTCTCTAGAAAGTGTAGAAGGGCAAAACACTTTTTGTTATACCGCGTGAATGTAGTATGAATAAACACGGTAGCCTCATTTATTTATATCATAATAATGCACATCAGTGTTTACATAAAGTCTGGTTCAATATAATTTTATCGTGTGTTATCTTTCCTTTGTGGTAATAGTTACCATATGTTTAAACGAACGAACGAACGAATGCTATGGTTTATGGATTAAATATGAATAACGATATAAGGTCATGTGTTCATGGTACTTATATTAAAATTGACCTTTGTGAAACTACGTGTAATAATGTACTTACCTTAGAAGTCTTTGTTTTATCTAATACGGAAAAGTGGCAGTCTGATTGCATATACCTACATAATGATTTGGTTTAGTTGACTACCAAACTTAAAGTGACTATTTCCTCATGATGTTAGGTTAGGTATATTTATCTCAATCAATGGTCAATAGGTATTTATCTATTAACTAAAGGAAAACATATTACAATTAAAGCGACACAATGGCAACGTGAAAAACAGAAAAATAGAATAAAAAATATAACTAATTAATAATTCATTATTTAATCTAACCATTGTCTTTCCTGTGGATATGACCGGCTAAGCCGAGAGGATGGTTTAGGTGCTGGACAAGCCTATTTCATCAGCAATGTCCCAGGCACTACAGTGTCCCGTTAGGTGCAGGCAAAAGACCTCCTGACACTATAAATCATCTAATAAAGGCTTGTTTGTTTATATTATCAATCATTGTGTTGGGGGTGTAAATTATGTTCAAGTTAATTACAGTGTTTTAAAAATTACGTGAAGATCTATCGCTCCCTGGGATACATTCGTGATCATATTTATTTCTTTCTTAACGTTTTATATAGATGATCTTATATTCAAAATAATTGGTCTATGTATATTTATGCGATACATGATTCTCTAGTTATTGCAATGTTTGTGGATTATATCGAGGTCGCAAAATCTATTGTAAAGATGTAGGTCAGAGTGCCGTAACCCGCGCCTTTGTGTGTTGAATATCAATCCTTTGTTTCGAATATCGGTCAAACCTGTACTAATTCCTTACGACTTATATTATAAAATCTTTTATAGCTAAAACCTGGAATAACCCTCTTAGCATAAGCTTGTCTTTTACCATCTGGAAAAACCCTAAATATTGTCCCATTAACTTGTTCAAAGACTAACTGAACATTTCTTATCTATTTTTCACGTTGCTATTGTGTCGCTCTGTTTGTAATATGTTTTCCTTTTAACCTTCATGCATGAGACAGTCCATTACTCGCTCCATTAGCTGCGCATCTCATTTCAACGATAACGTCGTTATTTTCTTTACAAATATGGAACATAATGAATGTATAGCTGACTCCAATGTAATGAGAGTAATTAGGTCTTCCTAGGCATCATTTTAGGCTCTTTTTGAAAAATAAAATTCACATAGTAAATGATTTTAAACTTAGTCCGGAATCAGTAATATTTGTCTTATAATCATATGTGGAACAATAGTCTCCGAACTCTGCTCTTTGCGTTATCAGTAAACCAATTATGTATGCATCGTAGTACAGGCGATGTCAAAATGTTCACGCAATCGGCAAAATGTCTCAACAGTCCTTTAAATACAATAAATGGGTGTGGTATATTGTTTTAGGAACGTATATTTTAAATATGGATTACCTACTAGCGTCTGCATTACTGCGCTCTTGGTTTGGTATGTTGGAACAATACTTTTTCTCGATCAAAGAAACGGTTTATATACATCTGATAATAATGTATGTTCAAAACATAAAAATCGATTTAGTTAATTGAATGCGTGTCAAACTTATAGCATTTATATAGTATAATGGTTAGAGTAAAAGTTATTTTTGAATAGTAAACAAACAACAAACAACAACACTTGTTATACACTCGTACGACATGGATTCCGCAGAGTTGCATTTACCTACTTACTGCAATAAACCATCGCAACTGGCACGAGGCGCCGACGCAGCATTAAGCAACCTACGTGCGTCATCGCTCCGCCGGACACTCGACGCTTCGCCTCGTGTTTCCGTCACTTCGGATTCTCACATCGACCGAATTAGACTAGACTCTAGTTATAAATTTAATGTAATTCTTTTAATTAATAAATCCTTTTTATCCTTTGAAAGTTGCATTTTTTTGCAACTCCTGGGCACGACTCATATAATTGGCGCAGCCTCACGGATATTCCTGTACCCGCGCGCGATCCGTCGTCACAGGAATCACGCGCGACACGTCGGGAATCACGATCTACACCCCACTACCGGTCTACACGGGAGCCGCCGTCCAGGAGTGATCCAGCTATCGATCGCGCATACCAAAAATGCACATGTGAGTACTATAGTTTCTATCTAGAGTTGCTCCTCCTTTCATTGTAATTCCTTTAACGTGTTAATTATTATATTCCAAGATTTTCCATCCGAGGCAATCGAGGACCCCTAGGTTAGACAATCTCAGTCGTAGAAATTTACAAGACACTCAAAGAGATTTAGATTTAGAAACTAGTTTTAGTGATAGTTTTGATAAAACTTTTATAATCATGTCTGAAGTTAATATCGAACACGTGTTTAAAGCACTGCGTATGGTGCCTGAGTTCGATGGGAACTCCCACGTGCTCACAAGATTTATTCGACTTTGTGATCAGTTAGTTACTAGCTTTGTTAGAAATGAGGTAGGTTATGAACTAACTAACTTGGCCCTTATTAACGGCATTTTGAATAAGATTGTAGGGTCTGCCGCACGCCTTATTAACGCGAACGGTATTCCAGATAGTTGGGAAGGCATTCGATCTGCCTTGATCAACAACTTTGCCGACCAGCGAGATGAAACATCGCTATATAATGATCTTGCATTACTGAGCCAAGGATCACAAAGCCCTCAAGAGTTCTATGAAAAATGTCAGAGCCTTTTTAGCACTATTATGACGTATATTAGCTTGCATGAAACGGTACCGAGCACGATTGAGTCTAAAAGATCTTTATATAAGAAATTAACCCTTCAATCATACGTGCGCGGTCTCCGCGATCCGTTGGGATCTCGCATCCGTTGCATGCGACCTGATACAATTGAGAAAGCTTTAGAGTTTGTGCACGAGGAGGTTAACACCTTATACCTGCAGCAGCGAAATGAGCATCTTCCCCAAAGGAAGACGTTGCCGGAACACCAGGTTAGTAATTTTAAATTTAATTACGGGTTTATGCCACCGAATGCCGCAATGCCGCCCCCGGGAGCTCGTCAAGCCCCTATGCAGCCCCCACGTCCATTCGGCGGGCCTGGACCATCTCATCAGATGCCAGCACAGCCTCCCAGACCGATGCCGATCTGGAAGCCACAAACTCCGCAGTTTAGAGGACCAACACGAACGCAGCAGATGTTTGGTGCACCCCCACCAAACTATAGACCGGAAAGTAACGTATTTAGGTCTCCACGCAACTCTAACCCTCAGCCCATGAGCGGCGTGAGCCACTATGTTGCTAAGCCGTTCCCTGCTCGCCGTCAACCGCATGATTGGAGTAAGTTTGGTAATCCACCACCCTCAAACTATTTCAAAACTAAGGAAATGAACTTCAATGAGTTTTACGATCCCCAATCATACGACGACTCTCAGGACGACTATCGTTACGAATATTACCAAGACTATTACGACTACCCTGACTATACTTGTGTGTACTCACATGAACAACAACCCCAATACCTAGACAGCTATTGTGTAGAAGAACCACAGGTAGATGTCCCTACGTCTGAAAATGAGGATTTTCAGAAGGATACCAAATCAGACAATTTAAAATAGAAGTTAACTTACAGACGCAGAGACAGTTACCGTACATAAAGATATTAGATCCCCCTCTTAAATTTCTTATTGATACTGGTGCAAATACATCTTTTATAAGCCCAGAAGCAGTTAAACGCTTTTATCCAAATGTCCCATGTAATTACGACCCTTTTGAAATTACTAATATTCATGGCACCACTCGAAGCGATTATTCTATTACAATTCCATGCTTCAGTGAAATTAATGATAACGATGCAATAACTATGTTCATTTATAAATTTCACAATTTCTTTGATGGACTAATTGGACTTGACTTGTTAGAAAAATGGGAATCTAAGATTGACTTAAAAACTAAGACTTTATCTACCAGACAATCGACTAATTCACTAATGATGTACAACTCACGTAACTGTAACTTCTATGAAGATATTATACCGGCCAATTCTTCTAAATTAGTTAAAGTTCCTGTAAATTTTCACGATGGTGAAGTATTCATCCCTGAGCAGAAAATATCAAACTGCGTGATAGGAAGCTGTGTTACTGCAGTTAAAAATAGTCGCGGTATCATAGAAATCGAAAACCCAACTCGACACGACGTGGTCTTTTCAATGGACCGTCCCGTTACCGCTGAGCTTTTTAATATCCATTGCTCTCGTACTCAACAAATATCGGATCGTGCACAGGACGTATTATCCCGCTTGCGCACTGATCATTTAAATCCTGAAGAACGGGCTAATCTTGAAGCACTTTGCTCAAGATACGCCGATGTTTTCTATATAGAAGGCGAGCCTTTAACTTTTACGAATAAGATAAAACACAGCATCCGAACAACCGATGAAGTACCAGTGTACACTAAAAGTTATAGGTACCCGTTCATTCATAGGCAGGAAGTTCAAGACCAAATTTCCAAAATGCTAGACCAGGGAATAATCCGCCCTTCTCAGTCGGCTTGGAACTCCCCAATCTGGGTTGTACCAAAGAAAGTAGATGCCTCAGGAAAGACCAAATGGCGTTTAGTAGTAGACTTCAGGAAGTTGAATGACAAGACCATCGATGACAAGTACCCCATCCCCAACATTGCTGACGTACTTGACAAATTAGGGAATTGCCATTATTTTACTACCCTTGACCTTGCTAGCGGCTTTTACCAAGTCGAAATGAACCCTGAAGATGTCCCTAAGACAGGCTTCAATGTAGAACACGGGCACTTTGAGTTTTTACGTATGCCAATGGGTCTCAAAAACTCACCATCTACGTTCCAGAGAGTCATGGACAATGTACTCCGGGACCTCCAGAACGTAATTTGCTTAGTATACCTTGACGATATCATTGTTTTCAGTGTGTCGCTACAAGAACACATGGTTAATTTAGAAAAGGTTTTTCAAAGGCTCCGTGAATCCAATTTTAAGATCCAAATGGACAAATCAGAGTTCTTAAAACTAGAGACAGCCTATCTTGGACACATTATTAGCAAAGACGGTATAAAACCTAACCCAGACAAGATCAAAGCTATTGAGAAATTTCCCATACCCAAAACCGCAACCGAAATCAAAAGATTCCTCGGTTTACTGGGTTATTACCGTAAATTTATTCCTGACTTTGCCCGAATAACAAAGCCGATGACACAGTGTCTTAAGAAAGGATCAAAAATTTCGATTGATGACATTAACTACCGTAACTGTTTTGAAAAATGTAAAATCCTTTTGACTAACGATCCAATTTTGCAATATCCCGACTTCAACAAAGAATTTATACTGACGACTGACGCTTCGAACTTTGCCATAGGTGCTGTCCTTTCGCAAGGACCCATAGGAAGTGATCGACCTATAGCTTACGCTTCAAGGACTTTAAATACTAGTGAGATCAATTATAGCACTATCGAAAAAGAGCTTTTAGCGATAGTGTGGGGAACGAAGTACTTCCGCCCCTATCTCTTTGGTAGGAAATTTAAAGTTTTGACAGACCATAAGCCCCTTCAATGGATAATGAACCTAAAAGAACCTGGTTCAAGACTGACACGATGGAAATTAAAACTAAGTGAATATAATTACACTCCCATCTATAAGCAGGGCAAACTTAATACTAATGCGGACGCCCTATCTCGAATTGAGATCAATAATGAAGATGTGAGCTCTATTGCTGTTAATGCCCCCGATACTGAAAGACAACCTTCAGTTGCTGGTGGTTCCACCACAGTCACAGTCCATACTAGTGCTGAGAATCCTATTTTAGAGATTCCCATGTCAGACGATCCTTTAAATAAATTTAGTCGACAAATTTCCTTCGTAGTAGTAGGAGACATAAAGAAACGACCGACTGTGACGAAACCTTTCGAGACTCACACTAAAACGACTATTCAACTGACTGAATCAAACCTAGAAGACGACGTTATAAATGCCGTCAAAGAATATGTGAATCCTAAAGTAAAGACAGGACTTATCATCAATCCACCCTTGGCTATGTATCAAATCATCCCTATCATCCAGGATAAATTCAAAAACTCCGCCATGAATCTAGTCCTAACTAAGACCGAAGTAGAGAATGTTAAGGAATACTTACGCCAACAGGAAATCATTAAGCACTATCACGAGGGTAAAACCAACCACCGTGGTATAACTGAATGTTTTCTAGCTCTGTCTCATAAGTATTACTGGCCCAAGATGAAAGACTCCGTCACAAAGTATATTAATGAATGTAGCATTTGTGGTCAGGCTAAATACGACCGTAAGCCTATAAAACAAAGGTTTTCAGTAGTACCACCACCTACTAAACCCTTTGAGATCCTTCATCTCGATCTTTTCACGGCCCAATCAGAGAAATTCCTTACGCTAGTTGACGCATTCTCCAAATATGCTCAGGCATATCATTTAAGAGACGGCACAGCCCTAAGCGTTATTCAAGCTTTACTTACGTTTTGCACTCATCATGGCATTCCTTTGACTATTGTAACTGACCAAGGACCTGAATTCACTAACGCATTGTTCTCTGAATTTACTAGACTACATAAAATACAACATCATAAAATTCTTGCTCACAGTCCTAATGACAACGGAATCGTGGAACGTTTTCATTCAACTATCCTTGAACATCTTAGAATTTTGAAATTAGAACGGAAAAATGAACCGGCTCTTAATCTCATGCCTTATGCGATTCTGGCCTATAATAGCTCAATTCATAGCTTCACAAAATGTCGACCTATAGACCTTATAACAGGACATTTTGACCCACGAGACCCTGTAGACATAGACTTGACCGAACATCTACTACAACAGTACTTAGTTAACCATAAGAAACGAATGACACAAGTCTATGACGTAATCAACGAGACGTCATTACATGACAGGACTGTACTGACTGAAAATAGGAATAAGGACCGTGAACCTGAAAAGGACTACTCACCCGACCAACAAGTATTCGTAAAGAATCCTTTAGCGAATAGACAAAAACTCGCACCACGTTTTACTCAGGACACAGTCCTAGCTGACCTTCCTATACACATTTACACCAAAAAGAAACGTGGCCCTGTTGCCAAGTCACGCCTTAAGCGAAGCCCTAAGGACCCTGTTTTGTTACAGGATACTACTCTCCCTTCTGCTTCAACTGACTCGAGGACAAGATGTTTCGATTGACTCACTACAAGACGGACCCGGAGTTCTCCCATTTAAGTTAGGACCTACTAAAGTAGTATCCCACTATCATTCCTTCCTAAATTACGTTAATCTCGATGAAGTTCACTCACAAATTCAATTAGTTAAATCTCAGTTAATGGAATTTAGACCCCAACTTAATAATAAAACTTTATTTCTTTATGAGCCTCATATCGATTATCTTAGTACTAAATTGGAAATAATTTCTGACCAGTTAAAAACTTTTGAACCTAATCGTAAGAAAAGAGCGCTCATTGATGGACTCGGTTCAGTAATTAAGAGTATTTCTGGCAATCTGGATTATACTGACGCGATTAAATATAACGATGCTATTAAAATTCTCCAAAGTAATCAACATAAATTAGAATCTGAAATTAATAACCATATTAGTTTAAATCAAAAATGGACAACGGAAAATAGTAAAATTTTGAAAAATATTACACTTAATCAGGAAAAAATTGATAAAATTCTTATTAAAATAATGGATAGTGACACTGCTAGAGAAACAGAATTAATTAAATACGCTCATCTAGCACAGCATCTTTTGATATTAGGCGATAATATCGACAGATTATCGGAAGAACTGTTTAAGTTAGAAAATACCCTAGCTTTTATCCGAGTATCTGGTGCCCCACACTCGATACTAAATACCGTAGATTTAAAGATAATTTTAGATAAGTTAAGAATTCTATATCGTAAGGACGAAATTCTAAACATAGAGCTTAGATATTTTTACGATATAATTAAGTTAGGATATTTTTATATAGATAGCCAGATAGTTATAGTTTATAAGGTACCGATTGCCTCTCCCTCAACTTATGACCTATATAAACTCTCCCTTATTCCTAACAAAAATCACCAAATTCTTATACCTAACCAACCCTATATAGCAATCTCTGGAGATGATTCTATGTACATGGAGACAGAATGTCCGAAGGTAGAGACATGGTATCTTTGCGAGCGTAAGTCTAACTATAATCTACGAGACGATCCTGACTGCATCCATCAGCTGATCCTTAAACAAGAAGTTCAACCATCGTGCAAGCTAACTTCAGTTATCCTGACGAGTGAAGCAGTAGAACAACTCGACGGCAAACACTATACCGTGAGTTTTCCCCACAAAACCAAGGTCAAGACATCCTGCGGACAAGAGCAGTATAGAATCCTGCAAGGAAGCTACCTGATTGCCATTCCTCTTGGATGTTACTTCAAGACGCCCGTCTTCACCATCGGTAACTCAGACGATCGTATCAAAGGTCACCCGCTGAAAATTATGCAATTGCCTGCCCATAACGAGCAATTACAGGCTGAACGTTCATCTATCATCCTGAACTCCATTGATCTTGAAAACCTCCATTCCATCAATGAGAAGATATCCCTACAGACTCCAACAAAATTAGACGATGTCTCGGATCGCAGTTTATACCACACTACAATTCCAGTCTACGCGATCTTATCGAGTGCAGCTGTACTTACCATCATCGGCCTCGTATATCGACAATTTAGAGGTAAATTCAACAGCGAACATCAGATAGAAGACACGAAGAACACCATTGACCCCACAGGAGTTTATGCTGAGATATCTGAGAGAAGATGTCATCCACACAAGATAAAAGTTGATCACAGCATCAATTCAGCGACTCTGTCAAATAACATTTCGAAATAGTCGCTGAAGTACGGGGGGAGGTGTTATACACTCGTACGACATGGATTCCGCAGAGTTGCATTTACCTACTTACTGCAATAAACCATCGCAACTGGCACGAGGCGCCGACGCAGCATTAAGCAACCTACGTGCGTCATCGCTCCGCCGGACACTCGACGCTTCGCCTCGTGTTTCCGTCACTTCGGATTCTCACATCGACCGAATTAGACTAGACTCTAGTTATAAATTTAATGTAATTCTTTTAATTAATAAATCCTTTTTATCCTTTGAAAGTTGCATTTTTTTGCAACTCCTGGGCACGACTCATATAATTCACTAGATTAGATAAGTCATGCGGAATTGTGTTTAAAATGCAATGCTCTTAAGCTGTTTTTCCGTTGCGTCTAAATGATGGAGTTTTGATGCTCTACGTTGGTATGACGACGTGATAAGTAAATTCCACATTCAGTGGGGCATGAAACTTGTGCACGATACGAAACGTTGAAAGTGTCGCTCTTCTGGTAGCTATGAATCACCAGGCTTCACAATTTTGTCAACATAATTGGCATTATAATAAAATAAAATAAAAATAAATAAAATAATCATTTATTTGCATTATAGAGGTGGATTAAGTAGGTAAAGTATTTGAGGTAAAAGCTTAATAGTAAGTACTTATAAAATAAGATAACAGTAAAGTTGGCATTAAATTGTAACTTCTAGGTTAATAATAACTGTCTTTACCAAAAACAAACTTAATTTAGCGAGAGAATTTGATCACGACCTTCCCAAAAATGTAGTCGTTATCTGATCTATACAAATATTATACCTAGAGGTTTTGGTATGCTTGTTTGACTTAGGTAATCTCCAAAACTGCTCAGCCGATTTCAAAAATTATTTCACCGATCTGTAGAATGAACTGTCGGGATGGTTATAGGCTCTATTTTATCCCGGTAGTTTCATTAGTACACCCGTGCAAAGTCGGGACGTGCTGCTTGTAATGATATGAAAAAAAAACAAGGATCGTCAGGCGTGTTCACAAACGACTTACGAATCTATTTTTTTTTTCGTTTAACATTGGCTTTTATTACATTGTTGACACAATTTCCATTGTTATCCAGGAGGGTCCACACTCGACACTCCCCGACGACGAGTTCTACGATGCCGTGGAGACCGGCTTCGACAAGATGGAGCGCAGTGTGCCGCCTCCCGGGGTCCACACGCGGGATGAGGTGGAGTTACCACCACCTCACATCGACAACAGACTTACACAGCACACGCTTTGGACTGAGGTGAGAATCTTCTAGAAATTGGAGCATTGGACAGGGCCAACCGCTATAATGTCATCGATCTATTAACACGTTGGGTGCCCAGGACGCACTGGCTCTAGTACCTGCAGCGCGGCCGCGGCTGGCTCCTTCGGTCTCATTCCAGACGACCTGGAGCTGGCCCTTGAATGTGTTATACACGAAGTTGGAGGCGATCCTGCACTTAATTTTGCAGACCATTTATTCGTTGACTGCTCATAATTTAACTAAGACAATCGATCTGGACTACTTTACTCTATGTTTGTACTATTGACTTATGACCTAAGAATAAAGTATAAGTTCAACTAAATTTAATTGGCTATTCTGATGCCCCCAAAACATAAACTAATCTAACTAAAGATGATGCCATCCTTTTTATTTACATCGTTATGAAAGGGACGGCAATATCTTTTGTTAGTTTAGGTTTTTGCCGCGTCAGAATCGCCATTATTGTCAACTTATTTAACTTTCTTTTCCAGATTGATAGGATATCAACAGAACAAATACAGGCTGCGTTCGAAGGCGTCGGCGGTGAGATCGGCTGGCAGTTGTTCGCTGAAGAAGGGGACATGAGGATGTACAGAAGGTGAGATTTTGAACCTTATTACAAATACTGAGCGCACATAACTGATATTGCAAATCAATTTTATGTATTGTCTAATCATAGCTAGCATTATACGTCTGGGAAAGTTGTAAAAGTAACTTGCGATTTCATTTTCAAAGTTATTACATGCTTACTTCTTTTATATTATTATATGTATATCTTATATATACACAAACATACATTTATATTACATTTTGGTAGGAAGCTCATGAAGTTTATTACACTGTTTAACTGGAAGCAAGAATCTGTTTAATATTTCTCACAAGTCGAGTATTTGTAAACTGATGTTGATTCTTTATTATTTTTCAGAGAGATGGAAGTGGATGGTATGGTGATGGATCCTTTGAAGGCGATGCACAAAGTACGAGGGGTGTCTGCTAGGGAGATGTGTCATTACTTCTTCAATCCCAGATACAGATATGAATGGGAAGGTCAGTTGTTTTCCTACTTACTACTAATATTATAAACGCGAGTTTTTGGGGATGTATGTTTGGTACTTTTTCACTTAAAAACGACTGAATGGATTTTGATAAAATTCGGTACCAAGCTAGCTTATATCCTAGATTAACACATAGGCTACATTTGATCCCGGGATTTCCACTGGAAATGAAACAAAGCACCGCGGGGCGCAACTAGTACTTACTAAGTACATTAGAATACTTATCGATTTGCACACATGGAACGTTTACTTCTGTTAATTATGGTGATGTCCCAATATATTGGATACACCTTTGATTAGCCCATTAGGCATCTTACTTAATCTAGAGTTTGTCTATCAAGGCTGGCTCCGTATAACATTATGCCCGGGGACAAATATTTGCTCGGAATTAGCACATTATATTGTCACTGTGATAATGTTTATGTTTGTTTGACGGATCTCTTAGTGCATTTATAATTCAAGGCAGTGTGATTCAAACAAAACGCAGGCATACCTACACTAGGGTAGAAGCTGTGGTAGAAGTCATATCAGTAAAAAAATTGGTACTTTAGGTACTTGGATAATTTTTAAAAGAGATTTAATTTACGAACAAGTACATAGAGAAATACCAGTTGAAACCCAACTATAATGCACTGTTAAAAAGAAATGACTGTGAAATCAAGAAATGTATAATTTATATTTGGGTTTTACAATATGCACAATAAATAAACTTACAAATATACATTGAAAATCTGTTAAAGCTTGCAAATAAAATACATTATAAAACACTTAAAACGGGACATTTACCATGATTCGTAGATTTATAAGTTTCCTGATATTTTGGCACAGTTGCATGCGCCATGATCACGGTTAAGTTAAAGTACCTATTTCTTCAACAGCAACACTAGAAACGATGACAATAGTGGAAGAGCTGTCATCAGATGCGTGCGTATGCCACCAAACGTTCAAGCGAGTGTGGCCGGCGTCGCAACGAGACGCCCTCTTCTGGTCGCACGTGAGAGCCGCCGACGATGGCACTTATGCTGTCACCAATCATTCCACCCACAACGCTGAATATCCCGTGAGTAAATTTATTTCTTTCTTTCTTTCTAGCCCATATTGTCCCACTGCAAGGCAAAGGCCTCCCTGCCCTCTTTCCAGGTTTCTTTCCGTGAGTAAAGAAAAGTGGAAATTTATCTTCTAATGCCCGATTTTTAAAACCATTTACGAAATAATTCTCTGTTGTCTGTGCTATTATAACTAACGTACGGTCCGTCACCATAGCAACTTTGTTTTTAGATCACAAAATGTATGAAACTTTTTGACAGATAACAACGTTGCTATGGCGAAAGTCCTACGGCCGTCCGTAAGTTGGTTATAGGAAGCGGGGGTTAGTCGGTTTTATAATAATATTTATTGTTAATAAAGCTACCTTAGATTAGATATTTTATACTTATATTGATATTTCCATTGATTGTATATTTCCAGGCGAACACAGGCGCGTGCATCCGTTTATTCGTGACGGTATGCCTCGCGTGTCGGAGTACTTGGCCGGCTGGAGAGAGGCCAACGAGAGAGAACATCACTACTAGCATCGCATATTGCAGTACAGGTATGTTTACGACAATTCGACAACATTTTGTTTATAAGTACATACTAATATTATAAAGAGGAAAAGTTTGTTTTATTGTTTGTTTGTTTGACGGAAGTATCTCCGAAACTACTAAACCGATTTCAAAAATTCTTTCACCGATGTGTAGAATAGACTATCGGGATGGTTATATTATATCCCGGTAGTTTCATTGGTACACCCGAGCAAACGGCCGAGCCGGGACGTGCTGCTCTGATTACAGAACCGCGATTATTATTTAGTTTTATTATTTATTTATTTTTAGTTTTCTCCGGCCGAGATTTTTCGGGATTGTACACATACAAAAAGATACACATGAAAAAACTAAAAACAAATACATTTATTGTTACATTTTTGGATGAGTTTATTTACCTTATTGTTTTTTTATTCCAGTGAATCCCGGAGGCTGGGCGCCGGCTGGTGTTCTAAGAGCGATTTACAAACGCGAATATCCCAAGTTCCTAAAGCGTTTCACAAACTACGTCACCGACCAGTGCAAGGGCAAGCCTTTAGCTATCTAGCATTCGAATTACTCCAGTGTGATATGAACGTAGGTATTGGAATGTATAACAGTAACACATGGGATTTGGTGGATAAATTGAAGATACATACTTGTTAATTGAAATTATAAATCATTGGATAATCGTTGATTAGTGTGGCCACTCAGTATCGCGAGAGTTGATGCAATAATGCATCCCGATAGTGTGACCCCTGCATTACAAAGTCTGATAAATATAACTTTATGATGGAGGTTTTTTTTTTTTTTACTCAGTCGACTGTTCATCTGTTGGCACCTCTTTTCATTGATGCAAGGGTCACCAAACGCTATCTATATAAAAATTAGTCTTCATATTTTTATATTGTTTAGAGAACTAGAACTAATTTCTGGGTGGTCACTACTGGTCACACTGGCGGAAGGAGACGATGCTAATAAATGATCTCTCATTTTGATAAATCTGAAGAAAATTGTAAGGGCTTGTTTCACCATCGAGTAGTTATAATTCTTATGTAAATCCGTACTAAGATTTGCTGGTTCATGCTATTCAACTTTATTGAAAACCATAATCTGCATTTATTTGCCATTGCCGACTAATATCATGTCTTGGCCGTAATAGATACTTGCCAAGAAACAAATAAAATGTGTGTATTGAATTATATCACAAAACACCCACTAGACTTTAGAGCGTTCCGTCACCGATCAACGGGGTAAATTTATATTTCCGTGCCTGATACGGTCATGGCGTTCGTTAGTTCGTTCGTATGAGCAAGTGGCCAACTCTGGTGACGGAGTTTCTAGGCCGCCTAAAAGCCACGGTCATGGTATGAAACGCGGTAGTGGGCAAAGTCCTTAACTGTCAACAAGCTACCACAGATAAAATATAGTACATATTATTTTATCTGTGAAGCTACTTAAGATTATGTTCGATGGTGGAACAAGTGCTAAATATTAAAGATTGGATAGTGTTAATACTAATGAAGCCACGATCTGTGTGAAAATGTGTGTTCGTAAAACGTTAGATAGGCGGTAAATTCTAAAATTAGACTAAACTGAAACTATGTGGCAGGGACGATGCCTTTGTTTTTTTTATTTTAGTCGCAACTAGATGTTATGTTGTTAAAAACTTCAATTAGGGACGTTTTGTACGGTAAGGCCAAAAGTTAAAATCAGAGCTTTAAACACATAAATATGAGCTCTATACAGTTAAGAAAAAGTAATGAGGAAACCAGTTTTCTAGAGGCCATCACTCATCATCTTTTTGCTCACTTTCGGTAGATTTGCCATGTTTAGTCTGAAAGAAATGTCAAAAATACCACGGTAAACAAAACCAAAGATAGATAGGTTGAGACTGGCGTAAAGGCTCGAGCAGACCGGATGCGTATGCGTTGCGTATGCGTAGACGTAAGCGTAGACGTGCACGTACCACTGAGTTGTAATGTATGGAAATGTATGAGACAGGCCACACCGCTTGCGTAACGTACGCGTAACGTAGACGGCGTCTACGTTACGCGTCTGCTCGAGCCTTAAAAGGCGCGATCAGGTACTACTATGTCACGTTTGAAATGCTAACTTCTTCAAGTGTAATGAATGCAAAAAATATAGACAGTTGATGGCTTATTTCATGACAACTTAATATTTCCATAACTAAGTATAAGGAATTGTTGTCCGTGAATGAAGAATGGATTTGATATTGGCAACTTGCTGTATAAAACAATCCTACTTGTCCATATTTAAACTAGTACCTAAAATTGTTATTGGAACAACATTATTTTAATGAATAAATTTTATTTAAAGTGTTGGTTAGGATAAGGGCTGAGCTATTTTATAAAATATGCACATTATTTTAGGGTATATTATTCCTTTATTGTTGGAATCCACCGAGAAATCTACTGTTTTTCTTTATGCATGTAAAACCAAATAAATAGAGCACCAGATAGTACTAAACCATGTCACATCTTAAAAAAAGTAATCAGTAGGAATTGAGTCATATAAAATCAAACCTGGCAATCTCCATTCCGTCGAATTGTTAGGGAAATAGAAAAATGATATAAAAAATAGCATGAATGTATTAGTAATGTTATTCCTAGTTATTTCAATGAACAGTTCTAATGTTAACTATTATTGATCACTATTTGTAGACATTTACTTGAAAAACCTGTCATAAAATGCACAAAATGTTTGGAGATTGCCGTTTTTGTTCTGCTTTCAAGGACACTGCCGTTTTTGATCTGATTACCTCTGGAGAAAGCCAATTTTGTTATGGCTTCCAGTCTGTACCTCCATAGACTACACCAACCAATTATTTTGATACTTTAAAAGTGGAATATAAAAATATGCAAATTATGTCAGAAATTATTTATTTTAATTAATCATAGGTAAACTAACTTATATTCTAAGATTATGATCTTCTTCTTGTGGTTCACAAACGATGTTATCTGATGAACTTCTGTTTTCTTCAACTTCCGAGTTTTGAGCAAATATGGTTTTATAAAAAACCAGCCCCTCCACTTGCTGCCATTCGTCGCCATAATGAGTACTAAGAAGTTTTTTGACATCATTAATTTTGTTTGTGTTCGTTTTTATCTGACACTTAGCAATAACATTTGGGTTTATGTCTTTGGCCAGCTTGTTTTTTCGTGTCACCTTTTTATACATCCCATCACTAATTCTATAATTCACGTCCCCTTTAATTATAACGTTTCCGTCATTTTTAGACCGCGCTATGTAAAATCTTTTGCATTTTTTAAATTGAAAATGCCAAGTGCCAACGTCTTTCATTATAGAAGACATAGCACTTTTAAAGTCATATACTTGACATTCAGTACTACCTAATATGATAACTGTACTCCACTGGCTTATAATGTCTAAGTACTCTTCAGGCCGCACTATAGTGTCTCGTTTTCGAACTTCTTTCTCAATTTGGGCAAAGACTCGATCTGGAGGGATGAAAGAATGTCCTACAACAGGGAACACAAGCTCCAGTGTTTTTACATTGCTAGGTGCAGATTCTACCAACCACTTGGAGCACATTGCTAACATAATTGAATTTTTGTTCTGCCCTCCGCATCCATCTGCTATTAATCTTACTGTTTGAACTTCAGATAAGTCAGTGTTCATAAGTCTGTGATATACAATTGAAGATATCTCATTTGCACCTTTGTTAAACTCGTTTTCCGTCCAGCAGTATGCAAAAACGTTCTTCTGTGTAAGTTGCGACTTGGAGCTCCCTTCAACTACAGTACAGTTATATAAATATATCTGGCGGGAGTAATAAGTGCTCTGGTCGGGTATCTTTGGCAGAGGCATGTTTTTCTCGCAATCAAATGAGAGAGTTTTTATATCTGGACTTTCCTCCTTCACCAATGCAAAAAACGCTTTTGCCTTGAGGCTGTGTACTCGTTTTTCGATTATAAGTGACTGCCGTTTAATTGCATCAGCCTCCAATTTAATTTTCTCGAGAAGTTGTAGGCATGTTGAACAGACGTCTGTTCTAGGACTTCCAAATCCAAGTGAATAGTTTCTGTTGAAAACTCTTCTAAAAAACCCACGTTTAACTCTTAAACATTCTTCTGTTTGTTGGGCATTGTATTGTTTGAACATTTTGTTTATGCTTAGTTCAGCTGCCAGATAATGTCTTTGAGATTTTCCGCGACAATAGTGTGCTTCATCAACATGAAATAAATTGATAAAAGCCATGACCGCTTCCTTTTTACGCATAAATAAGTGTGATTTATGATCGCCTCCTCTTTTTTCTTTTACTGGTTCTCCTGTTTCTAAAAACTTTCTCATAACATACTGAATTCTATGTTTAGTAATGTCCAGAATTTGCAGAAAGGCCTTTTGACATACTCGTACACGGGTCTTCGTTGATTTACTGTAGATAGTAAATTTGGTTTGAAATTTCTTTTCTGTGTGTTTTTTATTTTTTGGTCTTTTTCTTTTTATGGGTTCTGCATGGCAGCACTTGAGCAGGAATGCATCTTGAGTTTCCTTGTCTTTGTATTTATAAAAAGATGCGTGAAAAGCTTGCAAATCTCGTAAAGTCAGTGTGTCGCACTGATATGCATTTTTATTATGTTTACATTGTGGTTTAGTCGGTAAGGTCCGCGGAGAGTAACTGAAACAAAATTAGATGAGAATCTGTTAAAATTTACTACAAAACATTGAAAATAAAGTAAATTAGTTAATTAAACTAAATTAAAAAAACTCCCGAGATTCAGTTTATATAAAAAATTAGCATCCACTATTAACCAAAATAGGGTACCAACCTACACTAACAAAAATTAACTTGTGTTAGTCCTGATGTATAATCGAAGTTTCAGCCAATAGTCGTTACGGAGATGAACACGGACAAACCTACTCTCTCATTTACTTACAAAACTTTCGCTCATTTTAAAAAGTATCAAAACGGGTTAATCATTGCATACTTACCGGGCTGTTTTTGCCAAATTTTTCTTCCACTTTTCTGGCTCAGCTTTACGTTTTCTCGTATGTTTGGTAGTACAGGGCGATGCTGTCTGCTCCATAATAAGATATGCTTAGGCTGATTTTATAGATAACTAGCGAAAAACAGTTCAAATCATTAAAATACCACAACACAATACACGACAAGACCGTCCGCGTCACCATACAAACAATACTACAATGGCGTCCACATGCCGTGCTCTGATTGGCTGTCTTGGAGAATGCCAACATTGAAACGCATAACGTTGGAGATTGCCATGTTTGTATTAGAATCATACTTTTGGAAGCTTATTTCTATGGGACATTGCCGACTTTGCTGTGTTATGGTGTTTTCAGTAGAGAGATAATCACAGATAAAAAAATCCTGCATTGACAGTTCAATTTTGACAAAATATGGAGATTGCCGTGTTTGTTTTTAGATGCCTCAATTCATACAAGTGTTAAAACAACCATTTGCTAAAATAATGTGTAATTAAGTTGTCAATTTGTCATTGTACCTACTAAAATGATACTTTTTTTGTCCTGTATCGATTGTTGGTAACTCGCATCTTTATTATATTGTTTAAAGACGTAGAAATGGTTTAGATATGGTGCTCATTCTGACTTAGTCGTTAGTTCAAAATATTTTGCAGGTTGAAACGAATTATTAAGGTACATTTTTAGATGTTTATTTTGCTATTTATATTGTTTCAAGATTTCATTCCATTTCTTTATACTAAATATACCTAATAACTCAGCTCCATAGTTACACTATAATTATGTAGTAATTTGGCACATAGTATGCTATATTTTACGTGGAAAACTGTTTTTTTTGAATTAATTTATACTTTTTCTACATTTCTTTGCTCTAAAGATTTTTACGAGCTAGTTTGTTTATTTGTAAATGTGCCCATGAATAAATATAAATGCATTTATGATACAGCAGTGTTGGTATTGTAAGTTATATAAATATATTATGTATGTTTTTTAAATAATTATTGTTTATAATAAAATGTTTTTTGATGGAAACTTGTTGTTTTTATGGTTCCTATTTTTTGTCACCAGTAAACATTTTAAGGTAGTACTTTTTTGTAACATAGTATTGATTTACAAAAAAAATATGGAAGTAGCTCATAAAAAATATAAATAAATAGGCACTTAAATACATATAAATTGTACGTCATAAAAAACTTACCCAAACATTGTAAAAAACCATATACGAGTATAGTTAAAACCATCATACACCAACGTTACTGTTAACACTGTAGTGTAACAGTGTAGTGTAACAGTAACGTTCGTGTTAGCTGGTATTAAGTGCGGAGGTCTATTAGATGAAGATTAGAGTTAGGGTGCAATACAAAAACATCCAACATTTGAACCGCCTCACCGTGGAAGCGTTAAACGTTTATTTCATTACAATAACATTAATTTATTGGTACTTATGTAATACAGGTTACAACGCACACATTCTGCATATAAAATTCACAACAACTTTCTAACTCCACATTTAAATATGGGGTCCAGCCCCCGTAACTTTTAGTTAAAACACGGTTAACTTACAGTAAATAATAGGATAATCAGGTTAATTGAATGTTGTACTTAAGTAAATGTTACTAAAAAGATTAATTAAGTTTTAAAACATTATACTTTTACTCACAATAGTAACGAAAATTGAATAGGTACTTATTACACATTCTGTTCGAATTTTCAAATTGAGCTAGCTATATTTTTAAATAAAACGAAGGCTTGTTATTACCATCGCCTCGACAGTAAATATTTTGTTTTTTTATAAAATAATTATGAGATTGAACACGTCGATCTAAACATATATTTTCATTCAAAATTATTAATATAACATTGAAATAGCAAAGTACACTACAGTAGGTATATTTAAAAGTTTATGTACGTGGAAACGTATTAACTTTAGACCGATTTGAGCACAAAAAGCGTATCCTTACAATATGGATTAAAACTACGTAATACAGATTACTTATTATACCAGCGTCATCCAGACGAATGCAATATGTTAGAACCTTATTCGAATACAATAAATTATACTAAGAAATATTCAAGTTAAAACTATACAAATAATTTTAACATTCATTATGTTTATATTAATAAAAAGCATTCCAGAGGAATGAAACAAAAATGTCTAGTTGTAAAATGAACAACAGTTGTTGAAAATCGTCCGAAAATTTGGAATTTTGATATGACAATAGTATAAGAGGCCGAAAGAACCGGTTCTACAAAAAGTTTGTTACAAAAATAGGAATTACTCCGAAAGCTCAAGTGTATATATGGACCAATATACCGATTGTATAACAATATAAGTACATAGTTAGAAATTGAAGGATATCAAGTAGTAAATCTTGTATAAGTGCATTATGCAAACTACTTTTTAAACTGTTGATAAACTGAAATCACTACGAATATTTCGCTGATAGAACGTATCTTTTTTTTCATCTTTTAAATTGGTACCTTAACTTACATTATAATTATTTAGGTCCTACTTCAACTATTCATCCAATTTATATAATTTCAAAGGGTTTGAACTTTTTTTTTAGGTGGTGGGCATAGTTGTCTGATTTTTATTGAACTAGCAGTAAATTTATAGATATGCTAGTCATAGATAGGTACCTATAGGTATAGATGATAAATTAATTGAGAATACCCACATCAGCAGACTTTGCCAATGAAGTCAAACCCCTTCACTTGATCATTCAGCTGAAATACTCGAAGCTTTCCAACTGTCATGGTGCGCGAGAAGTTACAACATCAATTTTATAACTACAACATGAACGAATATCGGCCAATCGTACAATTATGGCACTCATATCACGGTCTTTAACATTACACATATCTACCCGTGTAAAATGGCAATTCGTCGATGCGATTCTCAAAAATCTTCTTTGTGACTTGCCAGAATGCATTTCATCATAATTCACTTCAAAAACATTTTCAATCAATGAAAAATACTCATTTCCATCTCGTCTACGTCTCGTCTATATCGGTTCAGGGTCAACAATGAATAGTTTTAAATACCACATTTCTCTTAGAATTTTATCTACGGTTGTCTTAACATCTATTCACATGAAATTTTCAAGATCCGCAAAGACGAAACAGTACATTATCACAATATAAATAGATAACACCAATTATGAAAATTTAATTTTTGATACATCAATAGTAATAAATACAGCTACTTATAAAAGTAGATATCGATGTGATATCTACACTAACACGGATATAAGTATAAAATAAGCGTATTCTCGGACACCTTTTGGCTCTTGCCCATGTTCCATTTCAGACTTATAACGTCGACATACAGCAACTCGAACCGTTGACTTACCCTCTGTTCTTGGGGCTTGTAAAATTGTTCCAATCATTGAATAAAGAATGACACAAATACATAATATAAATTTTAAGTAAGCCCAAGTAACCACTACCCAAACTCTATAGTCCCTGGTCGTTCTTACCGGTAAAGGGACTACATACAGAGAATTTTCTAGCCTTTACAAAATAACGAAGGTCTGGCAGTCGTGGGCCTATTAGACATGGTTACCGCATAATTTGGAAAATGTAGATGTAGTACTTATGTACTCAGTCATCATAAATTGTCACTCTTCAGCGATTGGAACAACCAAAACCCAAAATCAAAGTCCATCAAAGCCTCCGTCAACATCACTTTTCAAAACCAGGCACTAAACACGAATCCGTGCATTTCGTCGAATCTTGCTACAGGATAACACCACTAAACACAAAGCACACTTTTCCTTCCTTGGCACGCTAGGAAGACATAATCCTTTGTCTTAACATGCCGATTGCCGTTATTTTCAATTTCAAGTTATTCTTCAGCAGTGGGCTCGGAAGTGGTAGGCGGTGGTTGGATGCTTTGACGCTGCGCTCGCTTCACGTCAGCGAGCGTTGTAACACCGGCCTTGTCGAGTTCGTCCCAGCGCTGGTGATTGTTCCTAGCGTGAGCCACTAGCTCGGGCATGTCGATGAATGCTGTAAAAAAATATTCGTATGAACAAAACTTTGTTGTAAAGTTATGAAAAGCAGAGAAATAGGAGAAGAATCTACGCTAATACTTTGAACAATTATAGGTATAAGTCGCGCTTCGTAAAAAAAACGATGAAGGGAAGTGGCGGTGGTATGTTTGCGTGATGTTTGTTTCTCTTTCACGAAAAAACTACAAAACCAATTGCGATGAAAATGGGAATAACCATACCTTCTATCCCGATATGCCCCGCACAAACGGAACTTACGCAGGTAAAACCGCGGGGCTCAGCTAGTTGGCTAATTATAAACAGTATAAAGTACATACCCGCCCATGCCTCCATCATATCGATGATGATATAATCGATGAATCCGATCTGCGAGCGCGGGATGGAGCAGGTCGCGCGGTCGAACATCGGCATCACAACCGGCAGATCTTTGGCTTTCTCCTCGTCTGTTTGTAGGAAATACTCCTCGGCGATCCTGAAAAGAAAATAAAAATAAATTCTGGGCCCATAACCTCTTATAAACTAAGCGCCTGAATCACAGACAAGTATTAATTTTAAAAATGGAAAACATAACAGTTATATTTTATAATGAGTGCTGAGATGACGTCTGATAGAGGAAAATGGAAGAGGAACACGTGTTGTGCCGACCCCACATAGGGATAAGGGCAGGAAAATGATGATGATGATGATGAATAGGTGGCGCTAGTTTGTAATGTGTGATATTTTGTTTATACAAAATATACCTAAAATATCAAAAAAATTTAGGGAAAAATTGTTTAAATGTAAAGTCAAGTTTACGTTATAACGTCATAAGAATACATTGTGGCTTACTTAGACCGATCGTGACTCTAACGCTTGTGAATACAACAATAGTATATTTGGTATGTCTTACCTTCTGGCCCATTCGAATGCGAACTTTTGTGGGCGAGATGCGTTTGACACATCGGCGCATTTGATCATCATTCTCTTCACTAAGATCACGTTCTCAGGCTGTTGCAGCGCCGTAGTATCAAGTAGTAGGGGCTCCTGAAATAAAAAAAGATACATGTTCAAACCAGAACCAACATACAGTAGTATGTACCTACCTACTTAACTTTTGTAAAAGATATTATGTATAAAATGTGGCGTCCATATTGTGATAATTAATTTTTAAGTCTGTCGTATGAGCAATTTTCCCACTCCGGTGACAACTTAACGACTTTAAAAGCCGTGGTCGACAATTTAATGTAGGTACACTCAGACTTTTCTGAGTGTACGTTAAATTGTCGGCTACGGCTTTCGAAGTCGTTACCCAAGCTGAATTATCAGCTGAACGCTTTCGCTCAGCTGATAATTCCACTTGAGTGTGTGCTCCCGTGATTAAAGTGTTAAATTATAACAACTTATTTCCGATTTCCAAGCTTTCCTCCGACCTTGAAGTAACTTACAATTTCAGCATGCATGCCGTCCTCCCGACTGCCGTTGGACTTGGCGTAGAATACGTTGACGAACTTGGCGAGATGTTCGAAGTGCTTGGTCATCTCTGTCGCGAGGATCATGTCGATCACGTTGTGGCGCACGTTCTTGTACGACTCGCGGTCGAGATTCTTGAATATGTTCACGCGGTCGTCATCTGGAATTAGAGAGGTCTGTTACAAAGTTGTCCTAAAGTGGAGTAATTTTATGAAATCGCTGGTGCCGGCGCGTTAGTGAGATGGAAAGTGATTTGTGGATGGGTCGAATTGGAGTCAAATATCAGTAGGTAGTTTTGGTACAGTAGAGAGAACAAGTAAACAAGTCCCAAAGACATAGAAGACAGCGACAGCTCGGCGACTAGGGGTGGGTGGCGATTTGTCCGTAGTTGGCGATGGATTTATTTATCTATTCATCATCATCATATCAGATCACATCCGCTGCTGGGTATAGACCTCGTTACCACACCACCTCTCTCCGGTCGAATCAGCGCCGCGGCGGCTTCTAGTGGCTCTAGGAGGTTGCGCAGACTCTCCTTCTTCCCGTCTAGTTACAGCTCATGATAGTTTTGGATAGTATTGGAAGTGGAATACTCACTGAGAGTCAGTTTGAAGGTCAACGCAGCATGATGGCTCTCTAGCACGCATACGTCGTTGTATAGCACGGCGAGGGGATGTCGCGAGTTGCAGAGGAAAGCGGAGGAGGTGCCGGGGTGGTCGATGTCGTGCGTCGCCGCGGAGATCAGCGCCGCGGCTGCTTCTAATGGCTCTAGGAGGTTGCGTAGGCGCTCCTTCTCTAGGAAGAATGCTACGGCCTGGAAAACAAAACGTCATGTGGGGTTTCTGCAACTTGTATGTACATATAGGTAGAAACTAAAGTACACAGGCCTTTACATCTTTCTACTAGGTTTATACGGCGTCAGGAGGCCGTCATACGGCCTTAACCACATGAAAGACAATGGTCAATACCTGTATTCACGATGTTTTCTCTACCGTTAAGAGCTTGTTTAAAAGCGCATATAAAACTTTCGGGTATCGACGGGTTTAGAACTCACGACGTTCTGAACGAAAGTCGAGGTTCTTTCTAAATACCCGGCCAACACGGGTCATGTACCAAAAAATATAAATTAAATCAATTAAACAAATTAATTAATTATTTAAAACTTTCACTTTCAGAAAGTCGGTATTTTATCAGGACCAGCATATCTCTGAAATTCTGAAACGCACATACAAAACCTCACCTGAAGCACATCAGCGGCATGAGTAGAGTTGTGATAAGTGTTAACAGAGTGGTAATTAGTCTCTATAACCGTCAGCCAGTGCAGTAGGACTCTCTCGTCGCACTCAAGCGCCGAGCACACGTCGAACCGTCCCCCCATGAGCGCCAGGCCGAGGTGAGCGAGCGGACGACCGCGGGTCAGATCCTCGAGACGGAAGATCTCGAAGTCCCAGCTCAGAGCTGTGTCGAGGAGCTCGCGGAGTTGGCCTGATGTCTGCAATGAATGCGAAGGTTTTATAAAAGTAGCAGCCGTGGCAAATTGCATTACGATGAATAAAGAAAGATACCATCTGTAACACAAGACCTTCGCAGTGTGAAGTGAAAGTAAAACGTGTGTAAGTACCTACCTCCTTTTTATCCTCCTCCTCCTCGATATCCATCCTTGTGAAGTTAATGTAAAAATTGAAAAATGAATATTGTTTTGCTTACCTTATGTTTGATATTAGTCCTGTTCGTTTGAGACCGGACGACCGTAGAGTCGTTGCTACTCCTTCTAGATGACAGCACGTTGGTGGGACCTTGCTGTAATGTTAGAAACGGTTAGAGAAGGGTTTTTTTTATATTTTGAGAAGGGTTTTTTTATATATTATGTCGTTGTAGACTCAATTACCTGTTATCTCATAAGTTATCTTGTTCTTCTGCCCTAAGATTATGGTCCTACTGGTCAAATAACAAATTGCGGTTTTATCAGAGTTTGCCTCTTTTTTTTTTGCAAAAATGACTGCAGGTAAGTTCTACTTGACACTTAAAATATCGCTTTTGGGGTCTAAAAACTCCGTCGCCGGAGTTACCACCTTGCTTACAAGAACTTACTTATTTACATAAAGCTAAATCCGAAAGCCCTTATTTTGTTTACGTCCAAAACTAAATGACAGCTTGAGTGACATTTCTTAAATCACTGTATTTTAATAAAATTGGGTAGAATTAGTCGAACTCATTTTTGTCCGTGATTAAACTACCCGCAAAGATGAAAACCAATGAACATACTTAATTTTTTTTTTCAAATTTGTGCTGTAATTGGTCTTTGGTGACGTAGATTAGCTTTCGGTTTTATCGATAATTTAACTACTCAGTCAATGTTAGATACTACTGAATTATTATAGACCCATAACTTGTCTTTAATCTTCAGTGATCCATGCTTGAACTTTTTCTACTCATCCTTTAAGATCTAACTCCATGTTTATTTAGTTTGTAAAAGTATAAATAAAATAAAACAGAATTTTAAACACAAAAGAAACATAAAATTATCAGAGCACAGAAAGGTTAAACAGAAATGCGGCATACTAATAGTCTTAAAAGAGGTTAAACTAAACTAATGTCTATTCTAGCTCTCCTATGTTACGAAGCATTTGCTAGTAGGTTACTTCTAACTATGCAGGAAGAGGTCAGAAGGCATAGAGTTGATTTGAATCCTCCTACCATGAACACTAGGTTTAGACTCGCTTGCTCCCGCTATCCAGGTCGTACAGGATCGGAGAAAATAAATACATGTTAGTACACATATAAAAATAAAGATTATAACATTTAGGGGAAGCAGGGGTAATAACGCGCACGGGGTAATAGGGATAGCTTATCAATAACTTTCATAATGTGAGATGTAGGTATACAGAATGTGATCTGTAGAAGGTATCTTTCTGACAGTGTTACATAATTTGTCAGTCTAAAACCTGTCTGTACGTAGGACCATAAAAAATCTTTATCGGTAATTTACGTACATAGCTGTAATAAAATAGAACATTGTGTTGACCGTTTTCTAGAGTCAAACGCTTGTTTAGGAATATGCTAGTTATGCGAACACCCTTAAAATAGGTGAAGTTTATGAGAAGATTAGATATAACAAGGAGCATTATGATGATAATGTTCCTAATTAGTTGTAATATTGTATTACACCACATACATGATATTGTTAGACAAGCTTGGGACTCTCTGGAAATACAAACTTGTTATAGCTACTAGAATTTTGAAACTCAATTGATACAGTCATTTTTAGTTGTATAACGTGGTTATTATATTACATTTTACATAAAACACGAGAAAAAATAAATCCTAGTGTTTATTATTACGCTATAACCCTAATTGGAGCCAACCCCATTTTTTGACGTTATTGTTCTTTCATGAAATACTTTACTTTTCATGAAAAAGTTGTCAAATAATAAACGAAGTCGTAATTTAGCAAAATTGACCTAGAGAGTTTATTTTCATACATGAACGACATTTCCCCTGTTTCCTCTAGCAGGAAGGTGTAGGATAAAAGATACCGGTATCTTTTTCTTTTATAATTATATTGTTTGGAGAAAATAAATAGGCGATAGTAACTTCGTAGGATGGGTAGGATAATAAAGAACATTAGAATTACACAATACTTCGGGAATTAAATGAACAATTTAAATGATATGCATTAAACAACTTTTCATTATAATTTATATGAAAATTACGGGACTTTATCACGTATTTAAATAAAATACGTGATAAAATACGTGATAAAGTCCCGTAATTTTCATATAAATTATGTCTAAAGATCGCGAAAGTTTAAATTGAACTTTTCATTAGATGGTTTCTATTTCAGTTAACCATTTTACTAAATTCATGCCAATTAGTCGCTTCACCACTGAAAAAATTACTAAAGATGAAAAAGGATTACACTAATACACACATGTAGCATTTTTTCGTATTTGAGAATACTACATTTTATTGAGCTTTATAACCTACATGTCTATTTGTAGGTACATGATAATAATATTTTAGCTGCATTTTTTACATAAATTATTTACAAACTAATAGAGAAAGTTTTTTATCTATTTGATCACATTCAATTTTACTAAGATATCTCTTGTATTGTTTTTCGAGTAGACACTAATTTTTATGACTATAATATCATTTTGTCACTGCTACAATATTATTGTATGTGATAAAAGAATCTCATACATTATCATTGTACAATAAACTTGAACGAACAGGTAACTACTTTAGTTTTACTTCAAAGCTACGATTAAGAAAATACGAGTAACAATAACATTATTTAATTTTAAACCACACACTTATTTTACTGTACAAAATAGTAACATACCGAAAGCAGAGCTCCAATCAGATCAGTGGCTATCGGGTCTTCCACCCGCAGTTTGGGCTCATCTCTCATCTGAGGAGAATACAGCTCGGAGGTGCGAAGCATGTCGACCGCTCGCTCTATGCACGCCACAGTGGATGGCGGCGCGCCTTCCGTCGCCGCTGATAGAAGCGATATGACCTGATAGAGAAAGAGAGAGAGAGTAAATAAACACCCATATTTTGTAGCATCCTAACTTACGTCCATGCAATCGGTCTTATGGCGCAAAATTAGGTTATATAAATATCAGCCCCATGCGGCAACACCCAAGCCCATAGACAACTAATTAAAGCCAATGTCTCTGTAGCTAAAACGGCCAGGAAGACTATTTATATTTTGTATTTTGTACATATAGAGAGTATTTGTTATTTTACCTCTGATGCCTTATTCTCCAAATAACCATGTCTTAATGTGGCACGGCTCGGCGTTCTTATTTTGAAAAATTCTATGGATTTCAGAAAACAAAAGCTAGATAACGTGAAATCTCTTACCGCGTCATGTTTTAAATGTTTTATCAAGAATCGATCTCCTGTACATTTTGCCAAGCATAAAGATCATTGCTAAGTATTCTCTCTCTTATTCTATATACATACAAAAGTCGCATTAAGCATCTTTTTAAATGAGAGTTGTTTTTGCGTTATAGAAGGCAAACTTGGCAGTACGTACATAATAGATATCCAGAGTTTGAAATAAGCCATTACTAAAATTGGACGGTAGGAAGAAGTTTAATACACTTTCAGAGCTTTAAAGTTTCTGTTCGTAGCTTTGAATATCGTACAACCACTTTACAAATCGATAACGTCTAACTAACACAACTTCTGTTAGAAACTTTGCTCAGAACATTTCATAAACACAAGCTGTACAACGAAAATTAGCACGAATAGTTTAAAATTGAAAAAGTTCAAGTCTTATAAAATTTTTACTGAAAACAACTTGAAGAGGGGTCAGTCCATAGGCACATAAAATTAATGCTATACCTACTCGGATCACGGTCATTGTTTTTTCTAAAAGTAGGGCAGCGGAATGTGTCCTGCGAGGGCGTTTTCCTAGAAAAATACCCGAGGTGGAATACTGTCTAATCAAGTTCGGCAGGCATGCTAATGAAAGAAAAATATGCACCAAAACGTTCACTTTAAAATGTGAATATTTTACGTGGGAAATATACAAGCGGCCTATAAGATCCTCACTTTTTCAAAGACATCACAATTGTTAGTAGAACTCATTTGACACACAGAATATTTTTTATAATATTTCACACGGCGTTTAACCATCACAGTTATGATACAAATGATCTCCCACATTCGCATCCTACCAGCTATCGGTCATTGTTTCCTGTTACAGCGTTCGAGTAACTAATATTAAATCAGTGTGGCAATCCCGATAAAAGACCGATGAACAAAATTACATCGTACAATGTCGCTTTTGGCTTCCGTAATTGTTATTTTAATAATGCTTATCTGATAAGATGCACAATGCGGATTGCATGCGAGTTGTGACTCATTAGACGTAGGATCAGCGATCTTTGATCATGGGCCTTGACTTTGTTGCAGATCATTAGACAATGTTTCTGCTGGTATTGTTAAAGGAGTTGTTTGTTTGATCCAATCTCTTGAAAGTGATCTCGTGATCGTTGGAAATAGAGAAACACCTTATTGCTTGCGTTCATATTTTAACTCACTAGACCAACTTTTGTATGACGGAAGTGCGAAGAGATTAGCGAACGATAACATATTTGATTTAGAGCTAGATTTGTTCGTTGATGTATCCACTGAATAAAAATCCTATAGATACTAATAAAATACCTTAGTAATAGGAGCTTCAAGCGGCAGGCCCTGCAGTTTTGCGAGCGAAGTGCGCCGCAAGCCATCTGATGCAACAGAGCGCACGTCTAAAGACCCTCGACGGATGGAGTGCAGAGAACCGCGCCCGCGCTCGTTCTCCACTATGCTCGTCTGCTCACATACAAACACCACGTGGGATGTGCATCTGAAAACAAAACATACGTTAAAACGGCCATATGTTGCTATCTCTTTCACATTTATTAATGTGTTACTTCCGTGCCAATAAATGATTCTAATTCTAATTCTTCTAATTCTAATTCTAATTCATAATTTATCTATTTGTTATTTGTTTTTAGCTAACAATGACCCACTGCAGAGAAAATGCCTCTTTCCTGCTCTTTCTATCCATGGCCGTATTAGGCCAAAGAAAATAACTTTCTTAATTGACAAATCTTTATTAGTAACTAGCTGCGCCCCGCGGTTTCACCCGCGTATTTCCCGTTCCCGTGGGATATCGGGATAAAAAGTAGCCTATGTGTTGATCCAGGGTATCACCTATCTACATACCAAATTTCAACCAAATCGGTCAAGCCGTTTTTGCGTGAAAGAATAACAAACATTCTCACAAACTTTCACATTTATAATATTAGTGGGATAGTAGGATGGAAAAATCTTTCCATCCTATTCACAAATTTATTTATTTATTTATTTATTTATTTATTTAACGGAGATCCAACAGCTTAAATTTAACGGAGTTGACAATGATTTAGCTATAGGAAGCCAATTATAGGTTCTCACGAATATACTATGGACTAACATTAACAGTGAAAACGGTGAAATTATACAATATAATTAGGTAGGTACATACATGAGTAGCTACGTAACTGATAAAGCACATTGAGAAGACTTTATATACCTAATACTAAAAAACTAATGAACTAAATCGTTTGAAAGGAAGAATTCCTTGCTCAGTTGCCGCCTCGCCTGAGAGCTGCTGGTGCAGAAGAGATCTAGATCGATATGTTTACTCAGCTTGTTGAAACTGTCGCATGCGCGCCACAAGTACGAGTTTTGTCTATAATTTGATGAAACAACAGGAACGTGTATTGGTGTATGAGATCTAAGACGTTTGGATGGTACATTAATTTTTACTTTATTAAGAAGATCTATACAATCGATGTCACTTGACATTAACTTTAAAAGAAATGTTACGTCTGCAATTTCTCGTCGCCTAGAGAGTGGTAAAAAGTGAAATTTCCTACAAATGCTTTCATAATTGTCAGAAGAGTATGGGATTCGCAAACGATAACAGATATATTTGAGAAACTTGGCCTGTTTCCGTTCGATTCTTGAGATATATGTCTCATAGCGAGGATTCCAAATTTGAGATGCATACTCTAGATCACTTCGAACGTAGGTACAGTAAAGAATTTTAAATGTTTTAGCTCGCTTAAAATCACCTGAATACCATGAAACCAAATAACATAAAAAACTGAATTCTCCGATATGTTTTTATCGAACGTTGCGTCGCAGTTTAGAATCAATACCAATTCATTCTTGTTTGATAAAAAGGCTTTTGCACACCTCCATTAACTACAATTCAATATTGTCCTCCATTCAGGGATCAAACAGAGTCACTGTTCGTTACGCTGAAATATTTTAAATCGACAACGAAATTGGTATCTACTGGATAGAACACACATACATTATTTCAGATGAATACAGGTAGATTATTTTGTTTGTAGTAAAAGTCGGACTGGGTCACTAGTTTGATAGTTTCTGAAATATCTCGTGCCATTTTAGCCAAGTGATTCTTAGAAACACACTTTCCTCGAATAAATATGATGCGTGTAATGATTTGGCCGTATCAACTTTTTCTTTCCGTAAAAAGAAAATAACGAACGATAACGAGACGGGATTTCGTTTCAGAGCTATATAATAGTGTAAACATTGATGTTATTGATGTTGGAAATTGTCTAGTTTTTCCAATACCTATGTGATTGGATACAAATTAAGGGAAAATTCCTTGGATGGAATTGATTTGAAGGTCGAACTATACTCGTATCTGTGCAAACAAAACAACAGACTCACGACTGTACACTTGTTCAATCCAGGTATGACTAGGGGATAGTCCAGACACACAAACTCATTACACATTTTTGAAATCTATTCTATATGCCAGTTATTTAAAAAAACATACATTTTCAAGCTTATGTCGAAGTTATCTTAACTCAAAAATATTTACCTAGTTAGGCCAATAGCAGCGCCCCTACAAGGCAGCAGCATCTGATCAGGCGTGGCTCGGCGGCGCAGCGTGATGGGCGCCTCCCAGTCCCGGGCTCCGCTGGCCGCCAGCCGCAGGGCTTCGCCCCCGGCGGCCTCGGACAGCGGCCGCGGGCCCTCGTCGGAGCGCCAGCCTAGGGCGCGACACCACGACTTGTTCGTGAGCTGGTGGTGGAAGGAAACTATTGTAAGGGCTCGTATTTGCACATGTCTTTTAATCAAAGAAGGTAAGTTACTTTGTATGAAGAAGGGGCTAACGCTCGAATACTGAAATGCTAATTAAGTGGGTTTTATCTATGACATTAATTTGACGACAGTCTCTACCATAATCTACTACTCACCAGGATCCGTTGCTGGTCGTCAGTGACAGCGATGAGGTCACGGCAGCGGTCGGTGGCGGCAGCTAGTGCAGCCATAGCGGCCACTTGCGCACGCGTCGTCGCCGCCAGCGCGCGGGCTTGTAGGATCTCCGCGCACCATGCCACTGAGCCTACTGTCTCTACCATAATCTGGAAGGAGAGTTAGTATAAGTATTTTTTGACCTTTTGCTTGAAAAAAAAAAAACAAAAAGGTTAGCGAGAAGAGTACCTATGTATGTTTGTTTGAATAAAATAAAATCCTACATATGCACCAGTCCAAATCTCTCTTGTTACCTTTGTCATCATTACTTTTAACAGCCCCATTTTTATCCCACTGCTGGGCATAGATCTCGTTTCCTTATTGCTACTCGTCCCTTTCTCGCGCTAATACAAATACGACAATATCGTCGAAAAATCTTGGTAATGTATTATAATCATCGACTTTTGTAAGGTATTTGTATTATATTATCCGTAAATCTGTTAAATTAATTAGCATGAAGTGGCATCCTTTAATTAAGGAAACGTGTACATTTGAGAAACTCATTAATCATTAAGAAAGTGGCAATCTATGTAAGTGACACTGACAAGAAACATTTCTCTAATATTTTACACGCTTTACAAGTTTGTATTCAAAGGTACTCTAGATTATTAGAATTTGTATTTCTCAAACTCAGAATATAACTAGCTAGGTAGTTGATAAGTCAATTAAAAGTTTTAGCTTTGATCGAGAAGTGTATGTCTTACCTAGGTGTCTGTGAAGTCGATTCACAAAATTTTCATAATCACAGCAACAATTTCGACAATAAATTCCATGATGGTAAATAGATATTAAACTTATGTCTCAAGCTCATCTTGGATCTTTTATAAATTCATGTAAAGAAATAAGATTTCTTCTTTTCATAGATGGCGCTAGTCGGTGTGTCGATCTTTTAGCATAATTATTTTTATCTATGGACAGGGAGTGAGTGATGGATTTTGATTGAATGAATAGTGAGTAGTAAATAGTTTATCTATGGTAAATAGGTCATTGGGCTTTCGAAATTACATTGTGTGAAAATAAAACGTGTGAAAGTAAAATATAAGAAAGGAATCGACAACAATAAACTTTTAATGTCCATATTATATTCATTTTAATTAAATTTTTGGGTATCTCTATTAAGAAAGTATTTTCAGGTATTTTCAGTTTATTTGAGGTATTCAATGAAATTTAATTTGAATCTGAGCTAAATGTACTAACAAATAAGTCAAACCTAGATATTTTAAAATATTTTAACACGCAACGCAGAAAAAACAGAAGGAGATCGTTCTGTTCGAAGTTTAAAAATGAGTGCATGCTTTTTTTATTTTTAAAGGTTGATAGCTTTCAGCCAGTCATTAAGAACTCCTTTCGCTTTGCTCACAACCAAGGAGAATATAATCACTCCCAACTTTAACAATTTTAATGGGAATGAAAATTTTCTATTTGATAGTCTATTGACAAACCTAACTTCGAAGCCCGATACACTCGCAAATGTTAAAGTTGTGTGATGTGAGTGTTTTAAAACGATAATTTTCATTAACATGAAATTCTGAGCACTACCGTAAATGTATGCCAGAACAGTCTGTCAAGAGCACGTATGTTGAAACATAAATCAACCGCTTACATTGAAATGGATGTAGGTAATTTCTGTATAAGCCCCTTTCAACCTTTCGTAATCCATATACCAGAGTTTCCACGAACCCAGCATTTCGGAACAAAGTTGAGTAAATAACAAACGTAATAACGAGTGTTACTTATAAGAGTATATATCAAGGTAGTAGTTATCAAGGTACCTACTGTGAGGGAAAAAACTAAACTGTCATATCTGTCTGTATCTAGATAATATTTCCTCCTAGTTTATAGTCTGTATCTAGTTTAGTTGACGGACAACGCCTTTATTTCAAAAATCTAGTAAAAAGTTAGGCCCTTTCCCTAAGTCCGCACTGCTTACTAGATGTGGTTTCGTGATGAAGAGAGCTGAAAAACTTTTATTAAAGGCTGCCTAGGTCTTACAGAAACACATAAAGGGGTCTGGTTGTAAGGAGTTGGTAAATGTAGTTTGTGAAGTCCGCTGAGTGCTCCAGGTGAAGTTTTAATGCAGATTGCAGTTGGCGGCAACTCGTGCGAGACATTTTAGATGTTTATTTGATGGTAACTACTCTGATGTTCTTAGTTCTTATACTCGCGTAAGTGGCGATTCTGATATTGCCAAAACTCAAACTAAAGTAACTAAAGATGATGCCGTCCTTTTTATTTCGATCGTTATGAAAGGGACGGCAACATTTTCAGTCAGTTTAGTCTTAGTTTTGGCGACATCAGAGTTGCTTATCGAACTACGTGCTATTTAATACCTACATAACTTATTTCTAATAATAGGTAGGTTATGCTTATTCAAAGCGCATCTTCCAATTTCTCTTATTAATCAAACCTTTTATTAGTTTATACATTTACTTAATATACATTTTTAATCGTTCGGTTAGTTAAGTTCAACATTCTATTGAATCTATTCAGTTTTTGTAAGGAATATTATCCAGACTAATTTACCGGAGCTAATTAAGATGAAAGCGAAATTGCACTCTTTGCCCTGACACTTCACCTCATTTTGCACTCCAAGCTTTTGATTAAAAATACAGGTACGTACTGCTCGCTATTATAAGCGTTCACTCAATGTTGGAAATGAGATTTTTTTTACAATTGTGAGCACTCTTCATGACACGGAGTCTAATTAAATTTTTTAGTGGCGATTACGTTTAAGTGTGTTTAGAGTTTTCAAGATTGACCTAATCATTACTAAAATTTTATTCTGTTTTATGGAAGTGTATCAGCTGTCTATGGACGTGCTGCTACCTAAACCCTTTTAACTCTTTAGGTGGCCTTCGACATCAGAGTTGGCTCATAAGAACTTACTTTTTAAAACATTTGCGATGACGTAGAATGATTAATGATCTAATAGACGAGTACGTTATAGAAACCAGCTATTAGTAATGATTACCTTATCTTATATCTTTTTACTACGACTACGACAGCTATATAAACTCATTGTAGTGCATGGTTTTTACTAAATATAAAGTAGGCTAACCAAATCTGCCCACACGGCGAAACAGCTAAATGCAAGGTATAAATTCACCATAGCTCAACCCTACAAGTTAAATCGACACAAACTATCTTCATTTAAATAAACTTAGATGTTCTCTTACTTTTCCTTCCGCCTTCTTGACATTAAAAATAGACAGCAGTCTCGTAGTCTCTTATTAAGTTTATTAGGCCGTCGGCCATAGCCACAGTAAAGTGGCCGGGCATTAGAGTAATAAGAGGCTGAGAAGCGTCATTACGAAGCATGATAGCATTCTCTTTAGCTGGTATAGTGAGAGGAATACTTTTTAAGCATCATCATCATCATCATCATCCACAGTCCGACTTCACCCACTGCTGGGTATAGGCCTCCCTCAGTTTGTGCCATCCGCCACGATCCTGTGTCAATCCGATCCATCTTTTGCCCGCGACTTTGCATATATCGTCTGATCGGCAGATTTTTAAGCATAGTTAAAGTAAATAATATACCTATTTAAGATCGTAAAATCCGATTCTTGCCATACTTGAGATCTTTAAGTTGTCTAAAACTTGGGATTGTAAACCGCTGCACAGCTCTACTAAAGCTAATCTGGGCGCCATGTTATACAAACCTAAGATGTTATACGGACCTACCCAAATGCTGTGAGATCATCTGATCTCAATGATCTCGAATGAGTAAACATAGGCCTACGATTATAATACCTACTCAGCCGCGACGATTTCGATGTCAGTTGTGAAACGTATCGATGATAGTTCATACATTCTGTTCATACCACTAATAACAAATTTGACTTATCTTGCCCACAACCCTGTTATACTACTTTGATAACACAGTATTAGCATAAACGCTCATCGGCATTCATGGTAATTTCCATGTCGGGGACTCGAAGCAGGTCATGTTTGTTATTGAAACTTGTGTGAAACATGATGAAAATACGCTTTGCATAAACTGCCTGAGTTTAATAGCGCAGTGATGGGAAAAGTTTGTGACTTCAATTGAATTCTATGGAAAGTAGGTATTTATTAGTTACTTTGTTAGAGATATGAATATCGGAACACCTAGAGAGAGAATATACCTACTGTCTATTGATGACTTATGGAAAGAATTAATAAAATGTATTGTGTCATTTTGAAGTGTTTATGTAAAAACTAACCGAGTAATTATCTTACTGATAGTTACAACTTTGTCATTAGTGTTTCCTTGGCCGAGAAATTAAGGGCTCGCTTGTATCAATGCAGGTTCGAATCATGTCAGAGACATAAGTTGATAAAGTAATATTTTAACAAACAGTTAAACGAAATTTCTTGAGTAATTCATCATATTTGGGGCTGAATGGATTTAAATCGAACAATACTACTTTTCAGAAATTGAATTTATTTGACAATTCGTTTTTCATTGTCGAATCTGTTTCGCTGAATAAATTCAATTTATTTATATTGTAACTTTTTAAAATAAATATCGAGTGTCACTTCCAGAACTCGTGCCATTTAATGTGATTAAAAAATAAATAAATTTCGATTTGGAAGTTTAACGTGTTCAAAATGAAACAATTTTGCATAAAACCTGAACTAGGTGGTATAAAATATAACGTAACTTTTGTTTTCAGACTAATTTCTATTCGTGATTGCCCAGGTTCACATATGTTACTTTTCATTTCTTGAGCTACATTACTCACCCTGTTGAATCCAGCCTCCAGGTATGACAGCACCACAAACTCATCTTTCAGATAAGCACTGTAACAAAGAAATAAAAAAAATCACTTATGAAATTCTCATAAGTAAATAAGTAGGCAGTTACGCAAAATATCGATCACAAGGGTACTACGAATCCCAGCTTCTAAGGAAAACATTTTTGTTTTCAAATAAAAAATATATACACAGAACGGTTTAGTTTGCGCACATGATCAACTAGAGCGGTTCCTGTAACCAACATACGAATGGCCGTAGGACTTTCGCCATAGCAACGTTGTCATCTGTCAAAAAGTTTCATACATTTGTTTTTTTTTTTGGAAAAACAAAGTTGCTTTAATATGATACACCTGCGGACATCCGTAATTTGAAGGAAAATTTGAAGGAATGATGGGCTATCCCAATTTTTCACAGTTTTTAGTTCATGTTAATGCAGTCATTTAATTACAAACAACGAACTAAACCAAAGGCACGGATCCTGTAGTTTATGGAAACACTCAAATCCAATGGACGAAAATCTGTGGTGTTTTTGTTTATGCAAACGATCTTTGTTGGCTGAAAGCGAGCTACATTTGCATGTAAATCCAGGCTTCATGCTGGTATTTGAGGACTTTAATTTGCTACATTTTTATATCTCTTGCTTGTATTTACAAGGGTTGACATGACATTGTCGAATTTCACAAAGATTTACTCGCGAGCGAAACATTTTTATAAATCGTAACGAGATCACGGCCGTATTTTGGTAGACATAAATTCCCTGATTCTATTAAAATATACGCTCATATTATTATTATTACATACGCCTACTAGGGTATTTATAAAATACTAGCTCGTCTGAAAGAATATCCCACGCAAATCTAATACGAAAATTAGGACAAACACTTCCGGTTTTTCAGTTTTTTTTGTTCTTTTATCTAAAACTTATTTCAGAGTATTAACGGTACTTCATTTAATATAATGAAAGAATTGTGGTATTTTGTGTCAGCAACTGTTTTTGGCGGAAAACTTAAAAAAGAACATGTACCTAGTACTTAGTGAAATTCACATTTAACTTACAACAGTTACCCCCTTTACATTTGTTCTTCCTACGACGATGTTCAATGAACTCTGAAAAAAAACAAAACTAGATGACGCTATATGGCCTGTAAAAGGATATTTATTATTTATATATTAAATGATTTCAAACGGGACTTTATCGCGTAATAGCCTTATTTTATTTGTTTCCCGACGTTTCAAAAGCGTACAAAAAGAAAAAGAGAGAGTAGAAAAAGTATGTACCATTAAATCTCCTTAAAGTTTTTACGTTTAAAAAGCAGTGCATTCTCATTACACTTTTCAGATTCTAACTATACAATTAAGTATTAGGTATCAGGTACTATTGGTAATGTTGGTTTGTTTGTTTGACGGAGGTATCTCCGAAATTACTCAGCCGATTTCAAAAATTCTTTCACCGATGTGTAGAATATTCCGTAGTTTCATTAGTTCACCATTGCAAAGCCAGGACGTGCCGCTTGTAAAATACAAAATGAAACCCGATACAAGGTAGGTAACTAGATCGAAAACGTGACACACAAAAGCGAATTTCTAGAGCTAGGACATTCTCAATAATTGAACCTGCCTGTCGCTGACCTATATTCCTGTACTATGTCTGTAGGTACTTGACAATCTTACCATTTACTTAACTCGATATAGAAGCGCTCGTGGCGAAGCTTGCTAGGACGTTCTTGTCAAATCGTTGAAGTGAAGCAACGTTCGGAGCGGTCAACTTGGAAGGGCGATAGCAACTGGCATTAATAACAGAGCGCTTCCGTGCTTCGGAGGTCACGTTAAATTGTTGTTTTTTAGTATTCGGGCGATTATAAGCTAATAAATAATAATCAAACATTGTAGTGTTTTAAAATCAAAACCACATTCAACCTCAATAGCATTTCGATAAATTTACTGTTGTAACACGCTGAAATATTTTTGTAATTTTAAACAGTTTTGTTATGCTTGACCTATTTGGTTCCTGTTAATACATCGTTAGCAAAAAGTTCCACGAAATTTTATCGTAATATTCGCGCTTTATAAGCTCCGTAGTTCTCGGAAACGTACTTAATTATAAACGTAGGTAGAGAATGTTACAACGAAAATAAGAAAAACACGTTTTGTGAGAAATTGAGCTTAGACAATTAAATTTAAGATATACCTACGATTTTTATAATTATTTAAGTTTGTATCTACCGATTTAGAAATTTGATTTAAAATAACACCTAGGATTCTTTATATGAAGGTACCATAATAATAAAATAAAACTATATAATAATAATAGTGTTTCTGAAAGCGATGTATTAAATTCTTAGTAACCAGATTCCGACTTTTAATCGTATTTACTAGAAATTCTCATGTCTTCGTAAAAAACAACGAGCATAATTAAATTTCCCTTTTTGAACTCGAATCCTTGGGTTCTGGTTACCGTTTCACGTTAACTCATCCCCTTTATTAGGTTGTTATGACTACGTGAAAATCCTGTTGTATAAAATATTTTCATGGAGCCGACATATTTAGCTTTACCACTCGAAGACGGATCGAATTTTATTTATTGTTCCCATTTGAGCACCACGTTAAAATATTGAATGGTGCTCAAATGGGAATACCTTTGGTGCTCAATGCATAGGTGCCCAAAAAATAGGTGCTGAAACGGGAATACTTCATCGATTCGACTTGGTAAAGTTGATGTAAACACTTACGACTGTATCCTCAGGTACGATACAAAAGCTCTTTGAAAAAAAAATTAGAGGTGGTCAGAGAGAGAGAGATTGATTGACATCAAGGTAAGCTAACTTCTGATGATTTTAAAATACGATATTGTGTACGATAAGCTTTTGTAATATTTTGAAAGAAACAAACGAGCATCTAGTTCCTTAGCGTGTGGAATGTCCAAGATTATTTATTTATTTATTTAACTTGCGTTAAGATTTATATAACTAATTAGAATTATACTTCAGGTGCCAGAGGGTTTAATTTTTAAAACACGATGTATAACATTGCTATTTTATATAGATTAAGTCGCATCCAGCAGTCATGGATCTGGGTTCAGAACGGAAGCTCCTCATCGGCTGGCTATTGAGCGACGAAAAATACAAAATTGAGGAAGAATTCATGCGTGCTTATCGAGCCTTATCGGAAATAGGTAATGAACTGACTCGTCCTTTTTGGAATACTCCGACAACCAAATATCATTAGAATTTGTTAGTGAGGATCATTTATTGAATACACGCGTATTTCATCGCGTTGGAATATTATACTTTATTAATCCTACTATATATAAGTAGGATTAATAAAGTATCATAAAGACGAAAGATTGTGTGAAACGGTGAATGTTTGTTTCTACTTCACGCTTAAACGGCTAGACGAATTTGTATGAAATTTGGTACCAGGATAGATAGATAGATAGAACATACTTTATTGCACACCAAATACACAAAAAATAACAATACAAAAAAATCAGAACAACATTAACTATGGTATACAATCGGCGGTCTTATCGCTAAAGGATAGCTCATAATATATTCAGCTAGTGATTTATAAAAGAATTTTCGGATGGGAAAATGTAGCCAAGTTATTTCTCTCATAGTGACAGTGTAGTAAAGTGTGACACGAATGACTAACTTTCCTATTCAAAATAGTGCATGTTCGTGAAAATAAAATTATTCAGAAAGCGTTCCAAATTATGCTTTCAAAGGAAAACTCAAATACATAGAACTGCTGGACGAGTCAAGCCTTTTATGAAGGCAAGGTAGAATATACCGGCTCCAACTAAGGTTTTCTAAACCAGTGGGTTGTAAACATTTTATGCACCAGCAAAAATCGAGAAAAAGTCAAGAATTTAGCGTAACAAGCAGAATAAAATTTCACTAGAAAATATGAGGTAAAGAAAATCTAACGAAAGCGGGATAAAATATAGCCTGTAACCATCCTGCCAGTTCTACACATCAGTGAAATAATTTTTGAAATCGGCTAAGTAGTTTCGGAGATTACCACCGTCAAACAAACTAATATTACTATAGATATAATATAACACGTTTCACCTTTTTAAACCTACAAATTGAATACAAACTGTTGTTGGCTAATATTTCAAGTGAGCAGGTGGATCGAATTGCAAGTATGTATTTCACGGCTAACAAAAGGCTATTCGTTAAATTTAAATATTTATCAGGGTATCGTTACCGAATGAAACTTTCTACAGTTTGCACTGAGTTTGACGCGCTTTGATCCCCTCTGCTGGCAAAATGCACGTTTCAATATTGCTCGCGTACAGTTTGAATGTATATGATCAAAGTAAAAATAAATGGAACGTCATTCAAGTCATTTTTTAAAAGAAGAAACTGTCAGAATAGTCCTCATTATTTATGTGATCTTATTACGAGTATAAGATGCTGTTACTCGTATAGGCAAAGGCAAAAAATTCATTTTCTTGTAAAAAAACAATGGCGATATGTCGCGGAAAGGAATTCTGTAACTTTATGTACATTGAAATTGATATTTTCAATTTACACCCATAACTTCAACTTGCTAACCTTCACTTGTTCTTCAGTGTTACAAACTAATATTATGAAGAAACTTACATTTTCCTTCTTTTTGAGAATCATGACTAGATGTTATGTACGCTTGTATAAAAAAACATCCTATTTGATGTTAAAAAGTTAAATCTGACACTCATTTTTTCGTAGCACTGCTACGAAATAATGTAGCTGGTTACGGGCTCTATTCGTAGTAGTACTACGAAGCTTTTTTCTTTCGAATGATACCACATAACGTCAGTACTTACAACATAGTAATGTGGAAAATGTTATACAAAGCTAAATGATGTCATAAACTTGATCTAAGTAGATAAACAAAGTATAATTCGATATTCATTCCATCTAGTTATTGCTCGTAAAACATGTTTCCTTTCCATTGGAATTACGTTTTAATATCGCAAAATTGCAGAACACGGTTCCAGTAAACATCGGGTTTAAGAGCGTGTCTTGTTGCTACAGAATTTTGCAAATTACAGATGGTGTTTGCACAATTTAATTTTCATTGAAATGTGAAATCATTTAGCGGAATACGGGAGTTCGCTAATAATCCCATTAGACTTCTATCTTGTATACAGTTTCAATTAACTAAGTTCGTATAAGGTGACAAAATTTTCAGGCAATCTTAAAGTCAAAGAAAGATAAGATATTCATCAAGATATTCATTCATAGTAAATGAAATTACACAATTAAAGACAAAAACGTGTCATAAAATGTGACCCACGAAGTTAAAGCTGTGTCACATTCGTGGAAACCTAATAAGATTATACATTTTATGAAATAAAACAAAGAGATACGAAATATACGAACACAATATGTAATTAAACTACCAATAATGCTTAGAATGTGTCTCTCATTTCGATACGTTCTTTATCAAACAACTGCTGATTTCGTTAAAAACATTCTCTGAGTTTCAACTTCGTAAAAATGAGTTTATTAAAAATTGGTTTTTCTTCTTTGTTACAAAGTTTTGTGGACCAACCACAAAATGTATTGTTGGTTTTGTCGACTGAAACTTTTCGTGTAAAAAGGTTTCGTTTTTCAATATATAGCAATTTTTTAATAAGCATTTTCCTGTTTAATGCCTCTTACATAAACATAAAAGTTTCAAAGTTTGTTTTTTAACGCATCTGCGAGCACATACACATAAAAATACTCAAAGTGGAACATAATATTAGATATTTCATGAAGTCGGTTAGAAAATAACAATAATTAATTAGTAACCAAATATTTAATTCCACTCGATATCTATTTTTCCTTCTATACTTATGTTTTAAAGAGGTAAGTTCGTTTGTTTGACGGAGATAATCTCCGAAACTTCTCGGTCGATTTAAAAAAATATTTCACCTATGCATGTGTAGAATGGACTTTCGGGATGGTTATAGGCTATATTATCCCGGTAGTTTCATTAGTACACCCGTGCAAAGCCGGGACGTTCTGCTAATATTATATATATATCCATTCTGTATGCTAGTTTGTCACGGACGGCTACGGCCTAATTCGCAAAAAGCTCCACTCGTATACGGAAATGAAATGGTGTATTTTGACAATAAAACGAGAGTTTTAGAGCGGTTCTGTTTACGATCCAACTACAAGTATATGGCTTATATGTCTAAAAAGATATGGGTACAGTTAACCTTATAAATAGTTTACGACTTCTGTGGTACGAGTACATATCCATACAGCATAGGAGCATGAAGTTGCGTTTGGAACGATGTGTGTGTGTAAAATATTCTTGGACATTCCACACAGCCTGTTCCTTCTGAGGTTACATCGTGTAGTCCCAACTTATGCTTTTGTTGTGGTAACCATATGACTGATGTAATACTTAGATGCATATACGAGTATACTTCGATAGTAATTTAAATATATATTAAAAAGAAGAAGTTGGGCTGTATTTGTGGCCAGTGCATACCTCGCGCACTGATTGTAAGTATATTTTTATTATCAGTATCAATTTCTATTAAAATCAGTAAATGATACACGTGTTGTATACCTAAATACTTGCAGTTTCTATTTTTTATCAGTTACGCCTTCTTTATAACACGATAAGAATAAGTTGATAAATATTCAGTCCTCGACACAATGGCAACATTTTTTGTGGCTGACTGTAACTAGGCACTATAGTTTTATTGGTGACCTAGGTCTCAACGTTTGCTTTTAGACGTCTAGATATTGGTTCCTATGCAGAGCATATCCGATACACTCTAGAGTCTAGATAAATGAGCAATGTGAATTGAATCTGCAGGGTTGTGGTTGGAGTCCACAACCCTAATTCTGTTTTCCATTAGATGTTTTCGCATTTGCTAACGTCATCAATCTTGTAAAATAAATTTGCAGATGATATTAACTTCATTTCTTGTCAAATTAACAAATTGCTCAGCTCAGGTGGGAACCGCGCTTAAACGTTCCACTAAGTTGCAAAATAGTTGGCCACTTAGTCCGTGTCATTACTTTGAACCACTACAAAACCCTCGGTCGTTAGCTTTGTTTTTGTCAAAACTATGGACGCAATAAATCAATGCAGATAACTATTTACTTAGCTTTTAGATTATTTAAAAAAAAAAATCAAGAGACTGCAATTACATTCATGTTACAGCCATTTTTTTTATGAATGTAAGTTTTTTTGAGCAAGCGGCTAATGGAGTTTTTTAGTCAACTTCTAATTCAAAATTAATAGTCGTTCTAGATTTTATAGTTTTCATAAATATTTTTTTAAATAAGTCAAAACTAAGGAGCTAATAATGTGTTAAACTATTTTTGCAGGTGACTGTAACGAAAAATTTAAGATCTTTGATTTTTAAAAAAGACAATCTTTGATCAATATCACTTGTAGTAAATTAAAACTTCGCGATACCTTTGACTGATTCATAAATCCATTTGTTTATTCGTAGTAGTAACTTCAAGTAGGTTGTTGAAAATAACGTTGAACGCAAAATTACATTCATTTTCCGACGGTTCTCGTATCTCAGGAGGACAATGACTTAACCAGCAATGAATTGCCCTGAGACGCGGCACGGCACAATTTAATTTTGAGCCAAGATAAATTGAGTTTGTGGACGGCACCCGGCTAAACGGATTGGCGAGCGGAAACTACGCTAGAAAAACTTGTAGCCATCTAATAAGTGAGATAATAGGTTAAAAAGTGTTGATCCTTGCTATCAACATGTTATACATTGTGATATTTGTGATGTTTTGGTAAAAACAGCGGAAAGCAAAGGGTGAATTGGAAACTTGGTGTGAATGTTAGGGTAATAGTAAAGTTTTATAACTCAAAATGCCATATTAAAATTGAAATGATGATAGCTAGAATTTTTAAATTATAGTTATTATATACCTATCATTGAGTAATATTTAAGGTACTGGCAGATTCGACAGGATTCGTCAGGTTCGATAGGATTAAACTGAATATAAACCTTTAAAACTAAACTAAAAAAGCTAAAGCTTAAATAAGACCTTAGACCAAAAGATCTAACAACAGATTTAAGATCAAAGCAGCTCGAGACGAGTAATTTAATAGTAAACGCATAATATTCGCCTCGATGTATTCCATGCATACAAAGCACCCAATCTATTTATCACAATCACAAGCGCGGTTTATGATCGAGGTTTTTAATGCGGCATAAACCAATCCCCCACAGATTTTATTAATATGGCTGGATCACTTTTTCGAAATAACTTTCTTTGAACAAAATAAGTTAGAGATAGCTCATACAAAATAACTTATGGGTCCTCCTGAGCCGTGCGAAGCCGGGGCGGGTAGCGTAGCGACCCGCTTCTAGCTAGCGGCTTCGCACAGGTCCAATAATTATACATTTAAACCCACCTCTTGAATCACTCTATTAAAAAACCGCATCAAAATCCGTTCCGTAGTTCATAGGGATATAGGGACAGAGAAAGCGACTTTGTTTTATACTATGTAGTGATGTGTCGAGTTGTACGAATCTTACTTTACCGTGAATTATCATCAAAAGCATATCCCTTATATAAAGCAAGCCAACCATGATGCTAGTAGCTGTGTTGGTATACATCAAAAAGTTATTTATTTATCACATAAAATCCGTGACGCAAAGCAAGTAACGATTCGTTTTTTCGATGGGAACATAAAACCGTGCTTTTATGAAGCGGGATCATCGTTTGATTGTTCCACAACATGAATTGGTATTAGTGGTATTAAGAGAATTGCCTTATTTGGAAAAATACTTACTGGAATTCATGTATTTTTAGCGATAAGACCGCCGATTGTATCCATAGTTTTTGTTATTCTGATTTTTTTGTATTGTTATTTTTTGTGTATTTGGTGTGCAATAAAGTATTTTCTATCTATCTATCTATATTTTGTTATTATTTTAACTACCGCGGTGAATAGTTATTGGGATCGAAAGTAGCCTATGCTCTAAAAACAAAACTAAAATAATACGAGCTAACGCGAAAGTTTACATGAAAACCTACCCTTCACGCATCTCTCAAACTCCCGCGTATATAATTTTCGTAGGATAAACCAACCGTAAATTGTTTGAACTTCTTAAACTAAACGTAAATGAGCAAGTGCTTCACTTCATCACATATTCATGAATGTGACGTCACAAACCTGAATAAACCGAAATAAAATCAACGAGACTCCGATTCATGCAAATGTTTGTATCCCACAGGACATCGGGACATTTGCGAAACAGCTTGTTCAACCTTGTGTCACTTTACGTTAACGTACACGGTAAAATGATCTTTACCTTTTTGGATTTAGGAATAAAATCAAAAAACTCGTAGATAATCTAAGAACGGCAAATTTTCTTTATTATTTATTATTATTTATAAGCCTGATGTTTCCCACTGCAGGGCAAAGGCCTCCCTTCCCTCTTTCCACTGATCCCGGCTTTGTGCTTTCTGGCGCCATTCTTTGTCGTACGAGTCCAGCTCATCTCGCCATCGCCGCCTGGGTCTTCCACGTGGCCGTCGTTGTTGGGGCACCCAATCGGTGGTTGTTTTTGCCCATTGTTGCTGGCACATGCGGCTCACGTGTCCAGCCCAGTCCCACTTCAGTTGGCCTGATTTGTGGGCTACATCAGCTATTAGTGTCTTTGAGCGCAGTATCGTGTTTCTTACGCGGTCCGTGAGTTTAACACCTAGGATACTGCGCTCCATAGCTCGTTGGCATACCCCGAGGCGAGACTTCTGGCAGTTTGTGAGTGACCAAGTTTGGGCACCGTACGTGAGGATGGGGAGAGTGCACATGTCCATGAGCTTCCTTTTTAAGGATATAGGAAGAGGTCCTTTCATTATTTCCTTCATGGACCAAAAGCTTTTCCAGGCGTTCTCAATGCGTCTTGTTATTTCTTGATCTTGTCTCGCCTGGAAGGAAACTATTTGGCCCAAATAGATGTATTCATGGACATGTTCAATCTCCACACCCCCGACTTGTATTTTCCTCCGCAAATTTTCTTTAAAAACCATAAAATTTAAGGTTGCAGTAAAATATAAATCAATTAATTTTTTAATTATGATCTAACTAGCCGCGCCCCGTGGTACCCGTGATGGTGTTCGTTCCATGGGAATACCCGCATCAGGTCATAAGTGTTAATCCAGGATTCAGCTGTCTTGGTACAATCTCATTTAAATCCGATCAGCCGTTTAAGTGTGAAGAAGTAACAAACGATGATGCACTCATGCAATCTCTTACCGCGTCATGTTTTGAAAGTCGTCGAGAATCGACCTGCTGGTTAATAAGGACTGAAATATTTAATTATCGTTTGAGTATTCGGGCATATGAGTGTTTAAAAGCTCGATGTGACACTATAGAGTAAAGACTCTGGCTTAATCTGTGTTTTCCGATTGCACTCATTGCACTCAGGCAGTGGTGCAATGAGTAAAAGCTGGGGCTTTATGGGATTGGAATTTGCGGACCTTGTTTACCTATTTAGATACAAAATCCAGTGTTTTGGTTGGTCTAAATTAGACTGTTTACAAATTGGAATCAGGTTCACAAAGTAATCCTATCCTACTGATTACTAAATATTATAGATGAACCTACTAATATTATATAGATGCGAAATTATGTTTGTTTATTGGAAGGGAGAGCTGCCTTGCCGTAACACAGTTACTAGCATGGGTGTGTTTCCTATTTCATAGTGCAATTATGATTAACTGTATCTATATCTATAAGTTAGCTATTCTATTTTCAATACAAAAACTAATTAAATTAAAAAGTTTTACACGAATCTCACATTCAATGTTCCGTATTGTTCAAGATAAATGCAAAACCTTTATAACTCGAATTTATTATTATTACAAAGCTACAAAATATTAAATTATAATTAAGACTTTGGGCAATCTGCATAATTACTTTTTCATTTGGCAATGGGAGAGCCCTTAAAAAGAAAATGGCGGTCTCTAGAGGTTAACGTAGATCAAGACTTGTGACGTCACAAAGAAAAATCTCCCATTTTCTCATCAATTTAATTTGTGTCTATCTGGATAGAGAAGTCTACATGTTGGATGGTAAAAATAAAAGGAAATCTATACTCAATAGTTATAACTCTAAATATTGTGACATGGGTAACGATACTAGTAAAACTATAGTTCATGTTAATGCCGCTACGAAAAACATATAAGTAAAAATAAACCTTTGATCTTAAACGAATTTAAAAAAAAACCAGTGACAATCCTTACAGTCCAATGTGATAAAACTGTATCAATTAACTTTTTTGTATCACGTGTATGTAAAGTATATCTGTCTGATAATTACTGACATACATATTTCAAAAGCTAGCAATCGTAGCACATGCTACGTCGTAGACGTGCTACGAGAATAGTCGAAAAGTATTTTAATTCTTTAATTACAAGGTATTTTTAATGTTACTTTTAAGAAATCGAGTCACGAATGTTTTCTCTAGGAAGACAAACTTATAGATCTTTTAAGTCAAAAAAATGTTTGAAGGGGTTGTCAGAGTAATGTCCAAATACTATAAATATGCTCATACTTATAACAAAAGTTCTAAATGGTCAAAACTAAAAATTATTTTAAAATAGGTAATTGTTTTGCCCCATGCACCGTGTGAAGCACGAGCCAACAGTGCATTTGCAGAAACTAAACTAATACATATTTTGGTTTCTGTGAAGCTCCTAATTTTCCTTGTTTGACTTTGGCCTTGATTGGAATAAAAGGTAAATACTTTTTTGTAATAGGTACAATTTTTCAATTTTAAAGAAGTTGGCATAAAAGTAAAAATTTTAAGTCACCATTAACTCTGCCAACACGGTTCAAATAACTTAAAAAGAGACTAGACAATAAACTATATTTACGTAGTTATAGGTAAGTCACCCACAACCTTTTAGGGTCAACATACTGTTGTACGTGGGTACTGGGTACGTTTGTAGTGTCTAGACCCTTTCTACTTAAAGAGGATTTAGGGCCAATCTTTAGTGAATAACCTGGAGTATTAGAATATAAAAATGTCGAATCCGTTGAGTTATATGTTTTAATTTAAAATGTGCAATTGAATTGAGTTTTTAAAATTTTATTCTATTAAAAGATACTCTAGAAGCATTGTTTTTTTATTGTGTATACATTACTTTTCAATAAAAAAAAGGAGTATTGTACATTTAGTAAGTTCGATTCCTAGACAAATCACGGAGCTTAAAAAAAAACTTTAAATTCAGTACTCCTTTTAAAAATAAAATTTTATAATTATATTTTCCTTAAAGTAAAAAATCCATTCCATAATATTTAAGGTACTTTCTTCATGTAAAGCGTTGGTTTATAATGTATATTTTACAAAAAAAGATATCATAATGGTTTGGTTCATGACAATGAACATGACATGAAAATGAAGACTAATTTCTCAGGAAGTCATAATAAATACGAGCTTTTAGGAATCATCAAAAAAATACCTACACTACTTAAAAACTAATTTAATAAAAATGAACTCTGTATTCTAACCTAGTATTACCTAAAGATAGAATACAGAGTTCAGGTCACCGGCCGCAGGTAGGGTGCCCAAAAGGCTGGCAGCGTTACCTCGTTGAATGGCTAAACTTTCAACTGTTTGAAGGTTTTCCTCAAAAATTACGGTAGAAGCCAACTAAAAAGTTTCCCAACTGATGCCGTGCCAACTATTGTTACAATTTCGGCGAAATTGTGATGTTGCGCTGAAATAACATTCGGATATTTCGACGAAATTTTGCCATTTCATGTTTATCAGAAATGTTTGCGGCATTTGAACTATTGAATGAATACGAGTAGAATGTATAAGTATAGTACTCTTTATATAATCGGATTTCTGATCCGATTAATTGGTAATGGAAATAATGATGCGGAAAATTTAAATTTTACGAGGTTTTTATTTGTTATAATTAATTTTGATTTTTTATTTGAATTTAATTTTGAATTACTAAGATCCGATAAAACTTTCCTCGTTTGAGTATTGGAGTCTCTTTGATTACTTCGAACGGTTATAGTTTCTAAACCAATAGGTTGTTTAGTACATTAGTCTATAGTTTGCTGTTGACTGGATACACAGACCTTTGAAATAATGAAAGCTTTACAATCCCAAGCTTCTATTTACCTTATACTATAAATTAATCATTTTGAAATCGAAACCAAGTATTGATAGTAATAATTAATGGTATCGATATTGTTGCTGTTTGCGAATACCTACCTAGTAATCAAAACTTGTATTTTCGAAGAGTGATAATTATTTAGATAGTTTGAAGATGTTTTGGTGTACTCAGACGCATAACGAAACAAGTAATTAAATCTGTAAAATGTGTGTTTATAGAATTACGTTATTATTATTTGTACATTCTAGTTTTGAGGTCGATATCAGTCCTGAATTTGTCTATAGGCTGTATAGGCCTAGGAGCGGCAGCGTTCTAGGGCGGCAGATTTTAACAAACGCTACGTATTTAGAAAAGGTATCGGGCGGCGGAAATGAAGGCCTCATACAAAATATAAATTCGGCACTGGTCCGTATCCGTGTATATAAATAAATAAATAAAATGTGCCGATTCTGATGTCGCCAAAACTTTTAGTTTAGTTTAAGCTTTGGCGGCATCAGAATCGTCACTATTATCCATGTATAGGTAAATACAATTCGAGAAAGAATAATTCATTGGGATTCAAACCTACTTACGACTTTCGGATCAAAGGTAGGAAGAACCCTCGTCTCAGCTAACAAAGCTTATCTAAGTAATTAATAATAATTTTAATTAGTCCCCCGTGACCACGAGAGCAACGCGCTCCAGACTTTGGAAAATAAAAATGAGGTTCTACGATTTGACCCGTAAATTAATTTAAATAAAAATAAAAGAAATATGATCACGACTGTATTCTTTCAGTAGATGTACAGAAGTTTTTTTTAAAATCAAACAATCCGTTGATTCACAGTCAGATTCGAACCTACGATCTTCAGATCAAAAGTAAGGCGCTATCTTCCACCACGGCTGCATTTTTATTAGTACCAAAAACCAATAAAGTGGAAAATTATTTCTGAGTTTGCTTCAGTTTAAAATAGGACGTACGAGTCGGTAATAGAGAAGCTCCCAGGGATCCTGTCTGATAAATTACGCGCGTGACAAGGCCGGGTAATGCTATTGAAATATCACCTGGAAATCCAGCGACGCTGCGACGCTGAAAGGTATTTTTATTTTGTTTCGCGATTGTACCTACTAATATAACATAATAAATTATATGAAATTGTGCGGGTGTTCGTAATTCTCCTTGTACTTAGGTTTGACTGAATTTGATAATTTATCAGGGGTGTTCATGCCATTCGCGGTTACCCATTCAAATTGTGGCCGCTCAGAAAGTAGCTTAATTTCAAAAATGAACGCTTAAGTAAACTTAGCCGCTTCATTAGTTAAATGCAAACACCAAAAAGTACTTTTAAAAGTATCTAGATACAAAGTTATATTTACGTAGCTAAGCCCCTCTCCGCACGTAATGTTAGTCGGAAAGTTCCGAACTTCAGGGAATTTCCAATGGATGTATCCGACGAAGTTTGAACCGTCTAACTTAATAAAAGGTATGAAGAATGTGTTTGAGATTTTTTGAAGCATAGAAATAAATTTAGGAGTTTGTGCGGATCGATTTGATGAGGATCAACTTTGATAGTTTAAACCGGTTACTATCGAAAACCCACTTAAAACGATATCGCTTTTGAAGTTTAGTACAAACATAGTAGGAATGACATGCTGTGCTCGTATTGTATCGATTGGTCATACGAGTACACTGGTACTATCCAGTTTTATTACTTTATCTATCTGTGGCTTGATTTGATTCAGATCACCTAGCAAAGGCTTTTGCTAGTTTCGGTATGAAAGTAACATCAAATATCTACTGTACCTACCTTAGATGCTGAAATTACTTCTACCATTCACTTATAAGATTACTTACGTTGATTACTGTTAGTGGCCATTCAGGTTTCTTTTTATAATTTATAATTCAAAATAGATTATAAAGAGAATTAAAGCAGCTTGTTTAAAACGAATGTTTATATTAATAAGATTTATAAACGTTCATAAAAATCAGGTTAAAATAATGATGCACTTGTAAAAACCGTGAAAACCAATATGATTACGGTGCAAAACATTATATTTTAAAAGATTTGCACACAATAGGCTGCAAAAAGGTTCCAAAAATACATTTGTTAAGTGTGTATTGTTGAGTGAGTTTTACACAAGGTACGGAAAAGCTTCTGAATGAAAATTTGATGAATACACAAACGGGCTTAATGTATAAAATAATGTTTACTAGAGGCGTCAAGATAATACGTGGATTCACTTGCTTTCCATAATTCATTTTCTCATTTTATGATATAACGATAACTAACCGTCCTCCTGATTTTTACTGCTTTTATTTATCGGTTTGTATCTTTATTACACCTGAAGGAAGAGTTTTTAGTAGTTGAGTATTTTATAAAAATCTATATTTAAAATTATGAAGTTGGTAAACTAGAGAAAAAGAGGAGAAGTAAACCAAAATTGACTTGAATTTCGCGGGAGATACACAGCTTTTCAGCTACTCTATCAACTAAAAATACTGGCTGATACGGAACTATAAATCATGTCAAGTTATTGAACGTCAAGAAACACTCAAAATTATGATTATCCTCGCTCAGGTGGCTCCGGGTATTATGATTATGTCTTACCTTTTCTTGATGACAGCCACGAGAATTATGTGTTGAGTGTTCTTCGTCCCCCTTATTGCCCTGTAACAAGGAAAAATTTGCTGTAACAATATTATATTTTTGTAACGCTGGAAAAAAGACACAAAATATACCTTCGAAATATGAAGATTTTCAATCTCTCGCTATAAAACGGAAGTCTTATTAAAACGACATAATGTAACAGAAATGTCTTATAGGAAGACAGAAGGTTTCATAAAATTATAGGACTTGTTTGTATGATGCCAGTTACTAGTAAGTATTAATTACTTACTAGTATTTGAATTTACTAGTTGTCAAGTAAAAATATATAAATTTAGTTATTTAGTCCTAACTAATCAGATAAGAAAATAGAGTTTAGTAGTTTAGCTACTAGCGCAGTACAAACATTCAACCCGACCTTGAATCGGTTCGCAAATTCAATGTACCGCTCGTTCGCTTTGTAGTTCAGGTAATAAAGGAAACGGGATTATGACAAGGATACGGACATGCGAGGGATTTTGTTGATAAAGTCGTATATTAACTGGGAGAAGTCAAGATTATTTTATCAACGTTGTGGTTTGGTTCAGGCGTTTACATCCACATGATTTTTTGAAAATTTTGAAGTCTGTACATAAGTACTTTACATTTCTTAAACGCTATAAAGCGTTTAAGAAATGTAAAGTAATTTCAACAATAGACTGATCGGTTTCAAAGTAAAAATTTGCTATTTCTTTCTGATCCAAATCGACCACTTTGAAAACTGGGATTCTGAGAATAAACTAACAAGCCATTATTTTGTAAAGGCTCTGTTTGAAAAATTATTACCATTTACCATTACTGTGCTTTGATAAGATAGTATCATTAACTCTAGCGATAATTAACGATAATTATCTTGTTACCAAGTCTCTGTGTAGCCCAATAAGTACCGTAGCTAAGTTATTATGTGGTTATATCTCCTACCTACCCTACATACTCGTCTACCCTCTTTCAAGGTTATAAGAGCTGCTATATTATTATGGAATTTCATAATAAATGCTGATGTGCTAGTGATGGACATACTTTTTTGTAACATCGATCATTTCAAAATCGATTAACTTTAATGAACACACGTGATTACATATTAAGATTCTCTAAATAATTTAGGTAAGGTAATTATAATATTAGTATAAAAGGAATTCTATATTAAGGAATAATTATTACTGACAAAAACCAGTAAACCAATTAAGCGTTACAGAGTAGACCAAAGTAAACAAATGGAAGTTAAAATTTCATCAAAGCTAGCTGCTTTTAAAATCAAATACAAATTTGCAATTTTAAAACGAAATTGTAAAAATACTAGCATCTAGCATATGGGTAAATAATAGGGGCATATTGAAAATATACTGTTATATAAGGTACTAAACTTAATTCAGTATCGATACTTTATCGATTTATTTCTCAACATTTTATCGACAAATTACAACACTAGTTGTAGGGTTGCGGTTCACTCAGAAACAAGTAAACGAAGGGTGCCAACCATCTTCACTCGCAATGGAAGTTGGTTATTAATTAAGGGTTTCATGATACTTTCTTAAGGTTCATTATCCGAAAGCATAATATTAATTTTACTAATGAACTTTTAATTACGCTGAATATTACTTTTTGTATACGGTTAGAGAACTATAATCGTCAATAGCTAGTGAATTTACTGCTTTTAATCAATGTATTTTTACATGTGACACAAATGTTTAAAACGGCGAAGAAAAACATTGGCATAGGCAGTCCAATACGTATTGACGAACAATTTTAATGTTAGGGTCGATTAAGCCCCAGTATCATCAAGAAATCTTAAGTAACAATGTCGTATTAAAATTTTCTTAGTCTATAATTGTTTTTTTAAGATTAGCTCGCGGCTGGTATTAAATTTTCATGAATAATGTATTAATGTTATTTAAAAATGCACGATTTTTTGTTTATTTAGATTAAAATTTAGTACATTCGTTTTCTGTAAGTTATTATGAACGGACATTCACTGGCTCTAAAGTTTACTTTTTTTTATAAAATAAAAACTCCATTAGCAAATTAAAAACTTTATGTTGCTCTTTTAATACAGTTCAATGAACGATTCGAGATAATATTTGAACAAGTTTGCAATCAACTTGAAATGATTAGGCTTTTCAAAGTGTTGCCGTATTTCATATTTTAAATTCTTGTACTTTTTTTCGGAACAAGAAAAAATTACTCAATATATAAATACCTACGTAGTTTGGATATAACTCTGACAACCCTCTTCTTTGTAGGAACTAAAGATGACTTAAGATCTAAAAGTAAACGAATCATATTTCATTCATTTTCATTGTTGAATATAATTTGCTAGTTTAGATAGATTGTTTGGAAAGTATATAATAGATAATGTTTCATACTAGAAAAAAACAAAACAAGAAAGAACAAGAATTAGTAATCCGTCATCGTATTTAAGTTTTGATTAAGGACAACTAATTCCAAAATCAAACTTAATCAACAAGACTTTATTAACTCTTAACTTAACCTCTAAAATTACTGAAAGAAGACATAATTTGACGACCAACGTGGGACTAACCGTAAAATGAATTAATACAATAAACTTCAAAGCCAAATAATTGAGTTTCGTTAGTCACAGAAGTTTCAATTTAATGTTATTGAATTAAATTATATGCTCGAAATAAACAAGAAAACAAATATTGGCGCCCAACATGGGGCGCACAATTTGTTTCATATTTTTTTCTCCGAAACCCCAGAAGTTTGATAGTTTGCAAAAATGCGAAAACTGGCTGCAAACGGCGACGGAGTAAAAGTACTCTCATATCAAGTGCAGTTCAACGTTATGGTTTAAACTCTGTGAATTTCGCAGTGCAATCTTCGAGTTTGGATCATTGCCATATCGAGATATTAAATCAAGTGCACGACATCGAGTCTAGACGCCTTGGAACCAAAGTTAAGATGTTGTATCATTTACATACGTTTAACAAGGATTGATGCTGCCAATATATTCTCATTGCTGGGAAATGAAGATGTATTAGTTAATCTATTTGCTAGTCAATTTAAGCGCCCCGAATGTTGTTATTTAAACAAAGGTGTTTTTTTTAAAGCTCTTTATATTTGCTTAGGTAGGTAAGTACGAGTTAAATACCTACCCGGATGAAAATCAGTAAAAATACTTTGATGGGGAAATGCGGAAAATCTTTGATGGTCAGTTACTAATTCAAAATTTCGTATAAATAATCATGCTAAGAAGAATGCTATAGTTTTATTTATTTATCATGGTGGTAAAAATGTTTTTGACAAAATGAGAATTTTAAAGATTACTTACTAATATCTACCACTAATACAAAGCTACTAATGTAGAGTAATTATATAAAAAATATTAAATTAAATTTTTTATCCAAATTAAACGTCTTGGGTTCGTTAAGTGAAATAACAAACCACAAGCAAATAGCTAAGTCTTAAGTCAATTCTGAGCAGCTTCGGCCAGCAAGTGGAGGCAATCAATCCATCAATGGTAATCGTTGCAAATTAATGTCAAGTAACCGCTCATTCTTTACCTTGCCGACGGTTCTTGGAAAACGTAGACAGTTTACGAGTATGCACGAATTCCTACATTATGTTTGTAACATGAGCTCGTGTATAATGACAGTTTAAGAAATCGTTCGTTCGTATGAGCAAGTGGCCAACTCTGGTGACGGAGTTTTTGGGCCGCCTAGAGGCCTCGTTCAATAAATAGGAAATAGGTATCAGAACGAATCCTGCCGAAGTCGTAAGTTTTATTAAGATTTTTCAGTAAATTTTTCAGGTATCAGAACGGTTGCTGAAACTCTTGGAGGCATTGTTTTACGATAAACCTTAAAATTCAAAATGTTTCGTGTACTAAGATTTAGGAACATAATTATGTTCTGAATAATAATACCTACCTCTAGCTAGGTATAGAAACGGACTATGAATACGACGCAAAACTAGGATTAATTCATCTACTGCAAAAGTGTGAGTATGACTTGAGTCTCTTTCAGACCATACCATGCCATCAGCTTCACTCACCTCGCCAGTACGAAGGGTTCGACCACGCTGGGCTGCCGTGCGTCCACCACGATGACATGAGGCTGGCGCGTGTCGCTGTCCCTGCGTAGCGCTTCAAGCGCTTCCCGCGAGTTCCTGACGCAGCGCGCTTCGCCGCCCGCTCGGTTCGTGGCAGCGCACGCGGCGCCACACACGCGCGAGTTTCGCTCCGGGAACACGCATAGCAACTGTGAAGAAATTAATGTATTTATTTAGTTAGATTTTTAGTTAGATTCAAGCCTAATATGATAGCGTCAATGGGCTTGCAACCTGTCACGTATGGAAAGTTAACTTCTGCAAAATGTGGGTATGTACTAAATATGTATTTGGTTGGACGTACCTCGGACTACTAAATTAGACATATTCAAAGAATCTAAAGAATTACATAAAGATCTGCAAGAAATATCTACCGTTCCGGGATACAATTGTTATAACATTCCGCTTTTCAACAAGAAAACTGAAGCAATGACTGACAATTTATAAAAATTTCTTACCTCTAGAGGCTCTTGAGGCACGTAGAGCAGAGCTGAAGGTATGTTGGCTGGCGGAGGCGATCTGTTCTGCAAAGAGGAAAGCTTATGTCAATACATATTTTATTAAAAAAAACAAAATAAAGTAATTACGCAATAAAATTCCGTTCGAAATCATTTAATATGTATAAAAGTTTAAAATGAAGTATTACATAATATTGCATAAATGCGAAAGTTTGTATGGATAAATAGATGTTTATTGCAAATTTTGCTGAAACTTAGTAGGTATAAATAGTTTGATACCTATAAAACACAAAGGCTATTTTTCATCCAGGAAGTGTGCGAAGTCACTTGTAATTAAGCTAGTGACATATCAAAGACACATACATACATCTAATTAAGATTGTTTACCATATGAGTAGTAGTAACCACTTATTAGTTGTTATGATCCTAACATACTCGTACAAAGTACTCTCATACACTTTCGTTGCACTAAACAAGATCTCCTAATAATCTACAAGACCCCTTCTAAGCCATTGTTACATTTTTTGTATGTTAATCTAAGTTGTTTTATGGTGCACAATAAAGTAAGCAATATACTATTCTATTCTACTCTAAGAAAGTAATAAATAACAATAACATTTGAGGTTAAAGTCCAGTGCAGCGAGGCAATAAAGTAATAGTGTTCCAGCATCGCGTCTAGTTTGCAGCATCGTAATCGGATCATAGCGCTGAGGGTCTGGTGAGATTCCGCGGGCCTCCCGGGACCTGTGCGAAAACATGCCTTCTACTCTGGTAGCTGACATGTGAGCATTGTTCTAGGCATTTAGAAATGAAAAAAAAAATTAATGCCTGTGGGGGAACATGCCTTCTTCTCTGGTATCGGACATATTATGAGCTTTGTTTTTCAACAGTAATAGACAACAGGCAATATAGTCACCTAGATTATAAGACTACATTTTTAAGCGATCCTTGAGGTCCTACAGAAATAAACACATTTTTTCTTTATTTTTCAGGCAATTAGATATAAAAATTTTTTATTTATTATTATTATTATGTTATTCCCTGCAGTGGGACGCTACAGGCTCGTAATATTAATAATAATATGAATTAAATGAAATTGTTCACGACTGTATTCCCAGGGAGCGGTACTATTTTCAGGTTTTTACGCAACTTCAGATACGTTCACTGTAATCAGTCAGAGCCTCTGACCAGGGTATTTAGATACATTAATAAAAACATGTACTTAAATAAAGTCAACACTGTATATACATATATCACACGTACGGCTAACAAGTTTTAAAAATATTTCTTTTCAAAAACAACTATCAGATATCATCTTATAGCTAACAAGATTTCCAGTAACGTAGCTCCATTCCGGCAAGGATGCGGGGAAATCATTTCTCCCGGGATAGCTGGCCTGTGCACATTCACTAGAATGTAGCGCTTAGCCAAAACTTGCAATTGTGAAATTGTGAAATTGTGATTTTCAACTAAATAAAGCACATCAGAGGCTTGTGCTATGTTTGATATTACAGATAATATTAATGTTATAATAACCATACCACAATATTCAAACTCAAACTCAAGATGTATTGTATTTATACAGTTCGCCACTTTGACATGTCACATCCTCAAAACTAGGAGATTTTTTGAACAGAGTATTATAGGCTTTTAATGTCATAAAAAATCTGATATTTTCTAAGGCGCCGGCCCCACTGCGCGTCTGCTAGAGTCAGAGAGGCCAGAGTTCCGAGTTTTGCGTTTATCATTCACTGTAACCTATGTGGTGTCTTAAAATTCTACATAGACGCAACGCGATCAAAGCTAATGCACGTTCTATTTATTGATTTGTGAACAAATAGTATCTCGTGGACATGTGCATGTGTAAAGACACATTGGAGGTCGGTTCAAATTGCTGACTTTATTTGCGAGGCAGTTCCGCGACCAATACGGTTAATTTTAGAAAATTCCAGCATTTATTCACAGCTCTCAAACTTAAACTTAGTTCTTTGAGAATACTGCTACTATTTTAACAAATTTGTACTATATGCAATTTTTTTATTATACTCGCTATTTTGACCTATTAATGAAATTTAAAAATAAACAGTTAATGGCTTACTAGGCCAAACTTACGTCTAGATTATGAACATCTAGATAAACCTGTAGTAAAGCAATTCTAGAATATAAAATACAGCTAGGATGTGACGTAGGTGGCTGGATGTCGGCCGGACGTAGCTGACGGGCGGCTGCACATATAGAAGCATAGAATCACAGAATAGCTGACTGCTCGCCTCCTTTTTATATTTAATGGAGTGTCATTTACCATCATCACACACTGTAAGTATGCAGTTTGTGGTGTGTCGCGACTCATTCGGTAAGAGCGAACGGCACTTGCGGTTCGCGGCTCAGTTGACTCCATAATCCCTTTGTCGACCCAGACACATTCTAAGTTTCCCAGATGATAACATCAACGCGGTCAACGCAGCGATGAGGGACTAGTCCCTTCCGATGGGGACAAAAGTCATTTTATTCCAGCATTTTCCGCCCCTTCCAGACCAGGAATAAACCAGATCAGCCTCTCAAGGCAACAGCCCAGGCCAAGGTTTATACCACACTGGTCCTTGAACATAGTTGCCTTTAACTTTCTTCGGTAGAGCCTTCTGCCCTCTCCAAAGCGGTGAGGTTATAAAGGAAGTCAAAGACCAATTAATATAAAGGTCCATTCGTAAAAATAACAGTTGACTCAGTCAGCCACTCACTGTGAGTTTAATCGGGACAACGCGTAAATAATCTTGTAAAGACGTATTCACACACGTCAAAGCTGTTTGCTGTATATAACTGGTGTAGTGACGTCAAACTTTCTCCGTTTGTTCCATTTGCAGGAATGCCAATTTATTTTTAGACTGCTTTTAGCTTTCGTCTGGAAATATCTCAAGGTTTTGGAAATGCAAGGATTAGGGTCGTTAAGGATTCATTTACTGTTTACGGTTGGGCTTGAGAATATTTATATAGAGAAACAAAAAATATGGTAGAACCAGTAAACTTACTTTAACTAAAACAGATATTAAATCTGTTAGTATCTCTTTTCATTGCCGTAGGAATAACAAAAACAAAACATTCTTTAAACCTATATTAAATTGTATTTTTTTATGAAAAAGAGGAAAGTAAGTGTTAAAAATCAAAATATTTGAAACTCAGTTGATTTCAAATAGACCAAAGATTTTATTTAAATCGCATTACAATCATTCAGCTGTAATTGCCGCGTTCCAATAAACATATTTTTACAGAATGTTTAAAGCATTTTAAATCAGTAGAGCGAAAGCGAGCGTTCATGTGAACGAACTATTGTGATTCATTTTAACATTTTATTACTTACAATAGTTTATTTAAAAACTGTTTTGTTTTATAAAATTGACTTTTTAATTTTGTACGAGCAATTACCAGCACTTTCGATGTACATTACTGTTTATAACACTTAAGATCTTCTCTGAATTAGGGCTTCGTGGCTGAGTGGTTGAAAGCAGTCCGCGTTAAGAACGATCGCTTGTATCATTGCCGGAGTCGTAACTTTTTCAATTTTTTACTCTGAAGATCATCATCAAATCCTCAATTTTTTTATAGAACCATCGGGCGTATACTCTTTCAAACACACAATTTATGGGAGTACCTCGCAAGGTTTACACTTAAAAAAAACAATCCAGATCGGTCCACAAAAGCCTCCTCTTTTTTAACATCAGGTAATAAATATGAAGCTTCAAGTATAAATTATTTTTTCTACCAATTTGTTCACATTAAGCTCCGCCATCACGTTTATTTAAATTTTACGGCAAAAAACAAATAATTTGCAGTATCTGTGCTCTTTTCACAACTGTTATAAAAAACATGAATTGACATCACAATAAATATTTATTAAATTACTCTATTTTTATCATATTTCAACTAAAAAGCTGTTGCTTTTGACCTATTGGCCCACACCCTACCTACTCGTTTAATAAAATTCCTTGCTTTATACTCTAAATACGATTTTTTAATATCATAATTATAACTTTCTTTTCAATGTACTTAAAACAAATCATATTTTTCGTTCCGTATAACTGTTGAGTTCAACTTTTTACTCGTATAAAATTTCATGTACAAACAAATAATGTAAATAAAAAGCGCTGGTACATACCGGTAAAAAGATAATTAATATAAAACGGTGGTTCCCAATGAGTCATAGACGTATTGCACTAACTCCCTTGGATTTCCCATTCATATAATTATATGTTACCTATATATATATATAGATAGACTATTCATTGCTGTTTATAGGACAACAGGAAATAGTTTTGCCTGGAGACAGCGAAAAGAGGGATGGACACGTTTTCTCATTCATAATATTGGTATGGACTCTACTGTAAGTATATGTGGTAACATTCAATAGATGCTCATCACCACGCCATTGTCAGCGTGAAAGGTCGTTTCGAGGCTGCATACGACGTGATTCCATTATTCTGTTTCTGTAACTTAGTGAATACAGATTGTCATGTATGCAGATTTGTTCGTTGGGTAACTTGAGCTCAGTCAGGTGTGTGTAAAGTCGGGATTCATATTGCACTGTGGTCGCAGGTATTCTGTTATGTTTTTTACTTTTATTATTCTACTCGTTCGTTCATATTAGTCAACTCTGCCGGCTTACTATGACCGTTTAAAGCGATTCAGTTTAGGTCCTATAATTAACTGCTTTTGAAGTAATCGAAGGCGCTGACGTAAAGTTTTGACAGTCAGAACCTGAACTAACTGAATTGTTTAATAATACGTCATGGCAAGCCTTCGTTTTAAGGCTGCCATTCTACTAACAATTAAGATAAATATTAAAGTTTGTGTGTATGTTTGTGTTCCAATCACGGTAGTTAAGACGAGGCTGGATCAATTTAGATCAAATATAATATCATGTCTTTATCAATACTTCCTCCTTTTTATTTGATGAATAAATATTTCAGGCGTTTTTATTAAAATTTAAATATTTTTATTCATTGTCAATTTAATCGTTAAAGTTATGTTTCATCAACGTAACTTCACTATTACCTTTTTACGTAAAAGTGCGAATGACACAAAAAAACCCGTGTAAAAATCTGTTATCAACCTTTTTCTAGCCGATCGCGCCGATTCCTAATAAAAGGGTGGAACGAAGGTCGTTGCTCCCAATAATTTCGCCACAACACCCTTCAAGTACCACCACGTACCACTAATAGCAGCGAGCTGTGGGTGGTCCTATAAACGAGTTAAGGTTTCATGCGATGAAATGTTTGAGAGGAACTTCTTTTTACTTTTTAACGCGAAACTTTGTAGCATGGTAAAAATGGTTACCTATTGATTGGTTTTTATTTTACTGAATTTGACTTGACTGAAAATTTTTAGACTATTTTCGTTGATTTTTTTGTTACTTCGACGAAACTACGTTTGCCACTATGGTATGGTTAAGTTCCTTATTTGGTTAATAAATCTTAATACCGAAGTTTTTTATATACCAAGACATTCTACTACCCAGACAGTACGAACTCAACTCGTAAAATATCTTTATTCACCAAAAATTCAGTTCATTAATGATTTACCACTGTATGTTGTCTGTAGCTTTTAAGTAGATCATCTGTTATTTCGAATGATGGATGACGGATCCATCACTGATTATTTTGCAATTACAGCCCTATTATTTATTTATCCTTTAACAAGTCATACAGGTAATAAATGTTTGTCTCGCATCATACTCGTAATATCATAATTATGCACAATGCAAAAACACAGTTTGCAAAATTGTCTTTTTAGTTGTTATAACAATGTAAACTTACTTAAGAGGTTATTTAGATAGATTTTTGATAACCTCTGTATCGAAAGATATTTTTGTAAAAGCTAACAGAATATAAAGTTGCCTACCTTAATCTATCCTGACAAACTTTTGCATTTAAAGTTCAAAGTTCAAAGTTCAAAACGTTTATTGCATTCATGTATGGTAGGTTTATAATATGCAGTATGCTTTGAAATGTTAAAGAAATGTGTTTCTCAGAACACAGTCTTTCTACTTCACTTCCTCAGAGACAAAGACGAATACGCTCTGTCGTTCTTAAATGGCTGCTTATTAATTCTAGACTACATTTTCTAGGAGCAAGTTCTTGTCTCGTTTGACTAGAAAACAACGCTTTCATTACATGAACGTAAAGCATTTCTCTCGATCTTTTAATTGTTGAACTTTATTAATTAACGACTGTTGCAAAACAAAACATCCGAATAAAAATATAAAAGAAAAAATAACCTTTTTTACAATCTTTATTCTTGCTATTATGTTTCGAAATATTCACTGCCGAATTTTTAGCATGCAAATGTGAAATTGAAAAGTGCGAGTAGGTCAAGAAGTTTGCGGTCCGCCGAAATTGCTGAAGCTAATTGGACAAAATTCAGCATGTACATGAAAAATAACATCCGGTGTTTGCTACGAGAATTGAAAAGAAAAACATGAAAGAATGTTATAATAAAAAGTTCGTTGTCATGTACACGCCGTGTATTTTATAATTACAAGTGAACGACAACAGAACCTTTTGAAATCTGTGAACGTAAATTTTAAACAAAAATTTTACATAACGTTAAAGAGACCGATATTTTGGTAAATGCAACTTTCACGGAAATATTTCCATTGTGATAGCTTTGAGTGAACTTTACTTTTCTACTGAAGTAGAAGTAATGTTGGGAGCGCAACAGAACGAAGTCTTTATATGTTTTTGAGACGAAGACGAAGATGGCAAGATGTGATATCTTTAGAGAACAGACAAATTATTCTTTGATTCACAAATACGTAAGTAATTTATTGCAAAATTGTCAAAATTAGCTAACAACAGATTTTTTTGTAAATAGCAAACACAAATGCATGGAAATTGTCCAGTTAGAAAATTGCTACTAAAAGTCACGACTCCAGACCTTTACACATTTATCAATACCAGTCATTGGTGTTTAATATTTGTCTGGTGAGATTTACACCAAGGACATAAATCTGTTGTGCGCCGGTACACGCACCGAATTGGTTTGTCTAAACAAACGTGGCGTTTGTTTGGCAGTGTCACTCTAAATCTTTGAATGGGAAATAAGCTTTACTACACTGAAGTTGGATTCAGTTTTACGATCTACCAAGCTGAAAAATTGGCTAAACAGAAAGTTTGAAAAACGATTGAAGCCAGGTCAACTGTACAGTACAGTGTACATAGGGGTTACCATAAAAAGATTAGTACACTGCTAAAGTTTTCTGTATGTACATACCTAGTTGTCAGATTATCATGATGTTGTTTATTGCCTAGTGGCTACATTAACGAATGAAAGAATAAATGGTTTCATGTCAGAGTATGCTAAGCGCAGGACCAACGTGATAATATCATATTATTGTGTCACAGCCAATTAAGGTCTAATGAATAAGATTAAAACTTTATTAAATGGGGTCAAAGAGTACCGCGCTCACACCCAGTACTGTCTACATTGTATTTGTTTCCGAATTAAGATTTATTAGCCGAACGAGTGTTGGTCGGTGACGCGCGTCCAACCTCGTTTACTGATTTATTTCTCAATAAAATAAGTACGAAACCGCCCAGCTGGCGTCTCGCTGGAGACTACACCTACACAATCTTTTCTTATCATACAATGTCTTTTGTGTACTATTGTACACAATAAACCAAGCCTTAGTAATGTGGGCATGGGTGTTGGTTGATATTATATTATCCCTATAATAAATAAACAGTGTATTCCCTATGGTATGAACTCTGAAACTGCGTAAACTGAAAATTTTAGATTTAAACGCTTCTCGATCACCCCTTAGTGTTTCTGTAAAGATTGATAACATTTTTTACGTAACAATTTGTTTCTAATGATGGCAAAACTGTAAGTATTTAAAAAAGACTGCAGTTACTAGTTAGTACCTAATACTATGTAGTTATAAACTATGAAACTTTGATCTTATCTCTGCATAATTTTCTTGAGATCACAGGTCTAGTTCAAATTCACGTTGCCTTATTTGTAAACGTCTACTTTAGTAAAACAAATTTCTGGATAACTTAAGCATTTTATAAATAAATAAATCGTATTCTACATAAGCCCGTTCACAGAACCTAATAATGCAAGTCCGTGTGCGTTTGGATACCTCTGGCTATGAGAAATGTTCATAATTTACCTACTTTTTCCTGATACCAATAATTATTATAGACATCTAGAATTTCTGACAACCTTCAGATCGAAATGACTTAGTGACAGAACAATCTAATCTAATCCTAGCGCGCCTAATCGACAGCATTATCAATATCTAACGGTACTCTAAAGTCCTAATACTTAGGGCAAGGTTGTACCCCCGTCATTCTGAGTGACATATATTGACAAATTGAATTAGAAGGGGTGAGTGGGCTGCTGGCACCCTATCTGTTATTTTCGGTTGATGTAGGGTTATTTAGGACAAAAATTTGAGAGAAAATGAGGGATCTGACAGCATCCTGACAGGAAGAATGGTGATCATGTTTGTTGAGTTTTTAATGACGTTTGAAGTTTGAATGCATTTGACAGTAAGGTAAATTAAAAAAAGTAAAATTAACATTAAACTGTATAGTTCCTAGCCGTGAAGTAACTTTAACACCCTTTAACACAAGCTTTGTTTACTTTGGTACTATTCGTCGCTGTGTCAAATGTGTGCTATCTATGTTAATAACATCAGTTAAAATTGGTTAGAATAGGCTAGTTGACTCTAATTTTATGTAGCTCTTAAATGATAAATAATTGTTCTTTTAGACCAAAAAAAATACTACCATATTTTTTTGGACCTAAGAAACCGCAAAATTTTATTTTAAAAGTTCTACTTTTCAAAAACAGGTAAAAACGCTACCGCCATATTGGTCTATGGAATTGTCTGTGCTGTGACGTCATTCCTAACCAAAACAATAATTTTCGTGATTTACGTCTAGGGAACATGCACATTTTGAAAAGTTGGCATTACTGTAAATTGGTTTTAGTTATGTGACATTTGTTTATTTCCGATAATAATGACGTCACCATAATGGCCGTAGCGTTTTCAGCGTTCCAATTAAAAAAAAAACAAACTGTTTTTTAAATTGAAATTATGCAAGCATCATGGACTTTGATTAACTGAAATTATTATATTTTGGTTTTGCAAGGAAAGTGCTTCAGGAAATACTAATTTATTGGGTCAAATTTGATATGAGTCAAGTAGCCTATTGTGTGATGTAAGAACCTACTCAGATCATTAAACTTTACAAATATTGAGTAGTTTGATCTCAGACTCAATCTCTCACGAACGTGCCTATTCATCGCATTCAAGGTAGCTGAACAGAAGTACACTGAAATCTTCGATACAGCTTTTCATTTGGCGTGGAATGTAGAACTCAATCGAACTGATTGGTTTCGAAGGCTTTTGAGGCACTCCGGGTAACCTCAATGGATTGACATTCCTCCACACCTATACCCATTTTGCTGTTTACCTCCTATCTATCTTATGACGACCTCTGTGGCACAGTGGGCGAAGGTCCGCCTCAGACGCGGAGGTTGCGGGTTCGATTCCCGCTACGGGACAAATGTTTTTATGGGATCAAAAATATGTCTATATTTTATCTTTGAACTTTTAAAGTACCGTGTCGTTTAAAAGAACAATCATTCATTCATCATTCACTCGTTCGTTCAAATTTTAGTGTACGAATCTACGCAGTGGTTCGCGTTGAAAGTAGTTCGTTACTAACAATGGATTCAATAGGCTTCGCCAAAGCTCTGTTCTATTCCTGACATAATACCTGTCGGCTAGATTTTATGCAATTTGGCGGAACAAAATGAAATATTAGATTTTTTTAAAAGCTTTAATGTGGGGTGTTTTGGAGATAATTGGAAAATATTCTATCCTTTTACGGTTAGTAAATAAAGTGATAGTTATGTTTTGACTGTTATCTTATATCAAAGTTAGTCTATTACCTTGAAGACTAAATTTATCTACTTCCTATTTTTGAATATTTTTATGTGAGTAAGTACCTAAGATAATTAATGAATAGCAATGTAGAACACCTGCCTCTGAGTACATACTCCCAAATATTATATAATAATAATAATTATTATATTTAGGCCTTGATTAAACAAAAGATAAGTCATTATTATTACCTTTTTGACACCTGAAAAGGTACTTATCATCGAGTGAAGTAAATTCGTACGAAAAGGTTAAATGACAGATATGACAGGTATACAAAAAGGCAGACAACAAAGTGATTTAATTTCGAGGACAAGAGGCGGCAATAATAAAGGGTGTCTGAATGACTGGCACACATCAAAAAAGTGATTTCATTTTTGAGGGCAACCATCAAAAGGCGATTTCGTTTTGAGGGCAGCGTGAAAATCTGATTAAAACTGTTAATGAGGCTATATAAAAGTGAATTTAGTGTCCATATATCCTCTTAAAACGCTTTATATTAAGTCAACAAGCTAATAATATCTTCAGCTAGGTGTAGCCTGCAGATCCACTCGCTTGTATTATTATTGAAAGATATGTTTTAACACAGAACTTGTTATTAGCTTTAAATCGTGACAATTAGAAAACTTATTCCACTGTTGATAGAAATGGCATATCACAATAACTAAAAAAAAAGAGCAACGTTATCAAAGTTAGATTTTCAGAATTAGGTAAGTAAACTCTTCATAACTTCGAAAAATATCTCAAATCGTCCGATTTTACAAACTAAAAAGAGTTTGTTAAATCATTTAACAAACTCGAATAAGATAATTATAAGTTTTTTAACACTTCTAAAGGACATCATCATCATCATCCACAGCCCACTGCACTTCTGGGTGTAGTCCTCTCTTCGTAATCGCCACAATACTCTGTCCTGTGCTATACCAAGCCAGAAATTGCCCGCACCTTGTCTCAAGTCCTCAACCCAGCGCGCCAACGGACGACCTCTAAAGATTTCGCGAAATTTTCTCCTCGCGTAATATAAACTTCAATATCTCGAAATATACATTAAAATACGTAAAACGTTTATGCTGCGTCCATATTCTTTGCAATAAACTAAAACTACAAAGTAAGATGATAACCGGGTCTCGTTATGAGTTATCCTAAGCATAACAAATTAAAATTAAAGGCCAGAGTATTGTAATCGCTATTGCAAAAGATAGTTTTAAATGTGAACTGTATAAAGGTCAGACAGACAGACATGTCTTTTAACATTATATAGAGGTAAGAGTCATGGACCGAACGTCTCATCATCCAAGTCTTATCGCAAGATTAAGGAGTGACATTATTTCTTTCATAAAAGTGGCATTGACCTCGAGATGTTTACTCATTTTCTACAAAATTTTGTAGAAACTCGCTTAGTTCTTAGAAAATGGTTTCTTAGATTAAATGCTCCGTCTAATTGTTTGGTAGAAAATGCTTGCGTGTTTTTCATAATTTCTTATTCAGTGCTTCATGGATAAATATTTAATCGGGCAGTTGCAAGCTTTAAGTAGAGATACTTTAAGTACGATTTATTTGTTTTACGCTTTTTAACTTTTAATAATAATAATAATAATAATAAAGTTATTTATTTCAGTACTTAAGGTTAAAGTTGACAAAATAAAACACGTAGTGCCCGAATACTGACACGCTAAATAAAGTAAGCGGTGTTTTCTATGTCATCCTTTGACTCGATTTCCAGTATAGTATCAATACTTATGCAATCTATCAGTTGAAATCGACATCACGTGCTACAAGTCAGACTGGGTTCAAAACAAGTTTTATAATAGTACATGTCTTGATTGAAACGATTTATGTCGCCCATAACGCTGCATTTACATCGCAGATACTTTTTGTTGAACAAATGTTTTCAAATGTAACATGTAAACAGTACCTAACAAAAAATATTATAATCACGACTGTATTTCCAAGGCGCGTTACAAAATTATTTTCAAATCTTTTAGGTAAATAGTAACAAGTAGCCAGTTTTGTTGTTGCTGTAAAGTGTTGTTCAACAAAAAGTAAATGCAGTGTGGATACACCATTAGGCACTTAGCATTCATCACGAGATGCACGGGCAATTTTCTAAGCAATTATACTCTATTGCGTATGCATAAGGATGATTATGCTGAGAGGATGGGTTATCTATCAGCAATCTCAAATAATATTGCAAGCACCTCTATGCTTTTTTTTCTAACCACGAGGCATTTGCTTGACAAAAGCTCCAAAACTATCCTTCCAAGAGGTACTTAATCTGTACTTTAAACTAAAAAACATGCCTAAATAAAACCTATCATGGCACTTGACCTCCTGCAAGAGTTTAAGCCTCAGGATATAATTAAGATCAACCAATTACGATCGCAATCGACACATTAGATAAGTCTTTGACAGGACGTAATTATTTAAAAGTAACATTAAATTTAATTACCTATAATGTATGCTAGAAAGTAAAGGTCATTTAGACTAAAGACCTGTAAGGTTGTTACGTCACTACAGTTTATCATTATAACTACACAGACCACAAACAGTATTTTCAACTTTAAGAATAAATTATATTGAGTTTTAATCATTGTAGTGTCGGATTTGTTGAATTAAATGCAATTTTAAACAAAAATAATGTGTACATCGTAGTAAAGATGTACACTAAAATGTGCAAAGTTTTAGATAAATGATAAAGTTTTAGACAAACTGAATGAAGTTGTAACATTTTTTCGGCAACATTCATGTTGATATACGTAGTAAGAGTCACAGTTTCATCACTTTATATTTTCTCGTAGTAATTGGTGACCGCAACTGGTATTAACAGCAAAACACTACCGTAATGCGCGCTTTTTTTCAGTAGCACCAATTGTGAAGGTATGGGTTAATTGTCATTCACGGCTTCTAAAGCATGACAGAGGCTTTTAAGCGGCCTAAGAACTCACCAGAGTTGGCCACTTGCTCATACGAACTTACTTAGAGTAATATTGTTTTAAATGACTTACCACTTCTAATTCATCTCCTTCCTCGCCTAAGCTTGTTTCCTCGGCAATATTCGTCAAAAACATGCTAGGTCTCATCGACACGCGATTTTTGAACGCTGCACTCTTTCGCCACGTATCATCCTTATCATCATCGCCTAAGGTCGCGAATTGCTCGTAAAAGTTTATAACACCAGGCACATCATCGTCCATTACCGTGGTAGAGTTCCGTTTCTCGGAGAGTTTTCTTTCTTCGATTCTTCTGTAGCCTTCATCCGTGCGGGTTTCTCCGAGGACCGGGACTGTTCGAGGTTGGTGAGAAGTGTATTCATACTCTAGATCGAAACCTCTGTCGTGAAACAGGCTCTTGAAGCGGTTCCAGCATCCTGGCTTCTCTGGCTGGCTACTTCTTGCCTCTAACACCGGAACAGTGTTCTTATCCATGCTCACGTTTCACAAATTCGTTCAAATTACGCAGAAGTTCTAATTATCCGATTATGGTATTAGTGTTCTGATAATTTTCGGTCGTATCTATTCGAATTTCAAATCAGAGTAAGCCAATATGACCACTAGTGTTAATGATTAGGTAAAACTATTGATATTCGTAGTAATTTGATATCGATTATGATGTAAGGAATATTTTAGTGGTAGCTACATAGCTGGTAGAATCATCTGCTTTAGATTGTAGATTAGAAAATCTATGAATAACATTAAGTGGTCTGTAATTATATTGATAAGATGGAAATTTTATTCAGTTTTCACACAAGAGTAGAGAAGATAAACTGAGTTTTTATAGCTAGCGAATTTCATTGAAACGTCCAAATATCACTTATCAAAATCACTTGTGTCAAGTTATAAAGTTTAGTCACAAAATTAACTCATTACATTTTTTATTTCACTAACACAAAGCAACCACGAGCGATCGCCTCCGATTCAAGTTTACACTGAAACTTTGGTGTATCATTTAAATGATATGATAACATATCAATTACTTCTGCACTGATTATATTTGATAATTATTTATAACAGGAGTAGCTGGCGCGTAAGTACGCAGTGCTGTGATTGTTACTACTACAAAAATTATCAAACTATAAATCTATTCTAAGAATTATAACAAACATTTTGGCGATAAACAAAGGTTTAGACCTCTTCCAAAACTATCGTGAGTTGTACTAGACATTACAACGGAAAATCACTCATCACTAACAAAGATTTTCCAAAAAAATCGTATCAAAAAATTATTTAGATAATTATTTTCCTTTATTTTGTATTGAAATTGTTGATTCTAAGATGATTGAAATAAGACAAAACCACGGAGGAGACAAGATTATATCTTCTACAATCACAAGAAACCTCTTGGAGAAGTCTTAAAAAAACCTTATAATTCGTGTCTCTATTGAAAGAATGGAAATAATAGTAAAACTAAAGCAAAATGGTTAGACAACAATTATACCTAGGTAATCTGATTTTATTTCTGACTTTAAATGTTTTATCAAATACCATAAGATATCAGTAAGATATCTTGAATGTTACGTCAATAATGATGCTGCTTTCCCTGATAAAAGATAAAGGGAAACGTCATAGATTCCGTCTGGTTACAATCTAATCGTGTTGCCAACTCGTAGGCTGTATCCGTATACTACTACTAACAGCACGTCCCGACTTTGCACGGGTGTACTAATGAAACTACCGAGATAAATATAGCCTATAAGGCAGTCAATTCTACACAACGTTGAAAGATTTTTTTAAATCGGCTAAGTAGTTTTGGAGATTACCTCTGTCAAATCTACACTTATATAATATTATAAAGAGGAAAACTTTGTTTGTTTGTTTGTTTGGTTGTAATGAATAGGCTCAAAAACTACTGGACCGATTTTAAAAATTCTTTCACCATTCGAAAGCTACATTATCCACGAGTAACATAGGCTACTTTTTATCCCGATATTCCCGCGGGAACGGGACTTACGCGGGTGAAACCGCGGGGAGCAGCTAGTATACAAATAAACAAACCAACATCACCTCTTTATAATATTAGTATAGATACGTCATTTAATAAGAAAACCCCAGGCTTTTATATACCTATTTAAAACTGTAATATAAAAATTGTTAGGTTTATTATATCTTGTCGAGGAAGGATTCATGTATTTAAGTAACTACTTTTTCAACCATTCTTTGTTGAGTTCGAAGTATCTTATCTAACTTAATAAAATTCACTTATCTAACCTACTAACATGCCTGCATAGGCTACTGAGATACTACTTAGTTTTTACTTGGTATAAAAACAATAAAGTCCGTTTGAAATCATTGAATATATATTCTAAATATTTTGCCAATATATAATTGTGTTTCATTTTGCTACTACCAGTACCTTCGTCTGCGCAAGAAATTAATGAGGTGTCACTCAAACTTGTAATAAAATGTCGCGCCGTAAATGAAATGATCTGATCCCAGCAATCACTATCTGAATTTCTTTTAATTATTCCAGTACTGTCATAGATATTACATAAGTAGGCATGATGTTAATTTCTCACAGACACTCAAATCAAGCTTCTAGAGTCTACTTAATCAGTCTCATGGATTAGATATTATTATATTATTTTATATTCAGCCGTACGTGTCCCACTGCTGGGCAAATGCCTACACCCATTGCTTCCAGACCTCGCGATCGTATTAGATATAGATTCAGATTAAATATCTGGTTTTAATGTTCTTCATTTTTAAGCAGATCTCCAGGGTCAAAACATAAACCAGATGAGGCCTGGCGGGTCTATCATGCGCTATGCGACAAACCTTCTCGTTGTCATGAAACTACTTTTGCTCTCCTCCTCTTATTCTATGCTAGAGCAGAAGAGAAAAAGTAGTCTAATACTGGTGGCGATTCTAAAATCGCCGAAACTGATACTAAACTAAGTAAGGATAATGCCATCTTTTTTATTTCGATCGTTACATCATTAGTTAGGTTAGTTTAAGTACGCAACATCAAAATCGCCACTATTATCGAGATTTTTGTTTGTCGTCGCAACACGTTGTGCTTGTTAGGCCTACTGGCCACTGCTGCGTGCGTAATTAGTGACAAAAAGCACTCTAATCATAATAATGACCAATCATACAATTAGCCTGGTAATCTAGATCGGATCTATAATGAAAATGTGTTAAAATTCCTACTTTAGATAACAATAGATTTCTATCTTATCACGAAATAGGTACGTTATATTTTCAGAAGCATTTTTTGATAGCGACACTAAGCAACTTCGGAGACCTTCATAGAGTTTTTAACCAAAGACCAATCTCTATAGATAAATTAGGTTAGCCGTAAATTTATCTATCGCACTACATATACCTTACAAGTTTAATTAAGATTGAATTAACAAAAATTGATAGTCATGCCGGAACGTACAAACATCTATACAGATTTTCTAAAACTTTAATTTTCGATGATTTAACTTTAAACCTTGTCTAAGCCAACTTGTACCTGGCTGGTTTTGAGTGTTATTAAATCGGTCTAGAGTGAGTCAAGCCTACCAGTACCGTTCTAATTGATCTGACCTGCTTTCATCAGTGATCTGTAATCCGCGAATGACAGCTAATGAATATTCAATGTGGGCTTTCTGTCTCAGTATATAGTTTGACAAAATGCTTATGATTCAAGTTAGAGCTTAAAAACTTAGCCATTATAATTTTAAGGTAAAAGCACCAATCTCCGACAGTGGACCAAAGGATGACACTTTCGAAGAAAAAGCTTTCTATTTGGAAAAATAAACATTTAATTCCCATTATTATTATATTAAAAGACACATTAGTCTATTAATAATGCGTTGACAAAAACTTAGACACACTTTCAGAAGAAAATTTAAAAATGGCTTAAATAAACAAAAATCAATGTGAGCAGATTGTGATGAGCGCGGAAATTCTTAATGATTTTCTTAAGGGCATTGTTTTTTTACGATTATGATTTTGTTTTATAAATTACTGATTATTGCTACTGTTGGTGTTTATCTGATACATGTATGATATTATCGACGTCTTATGGTCATTTCCTTATTATTTTGGCTAGTTTTTATATCAATTTCAAGGGGTGTCTATCATTGGTCCCAAAAACTGAGGAAAACCCAAAAGATGACACATGTGTTTTCTATTCGGGTTTTATCAAATATTTTTTTTCAGCTTAAGTTTTTTAGCTCAATCCGTAATAATCCGTATGGATGGATCCATCCATATCCATCCGTCCATACTAATATTATAAAGGGGAAAGTGTGTCTGTTTGTCTGTCTGTCTGTTTGTCCGTCTTTCACGGCAAAACGGGGCGAATAATTGACGTGATTTTTCGTGTGGTGATAGTTGAAGGAATGACGACTTGACGAGTGACATGGGGGCTTTTTATCCCGATATTCCTGCGGGAACGGGACTTACGCGGGTGAAACCGCGAGGCGCAGCAAGTCAATCAATAGTCTCTAAAAAAGCCTCGGACGAATTGACGGACAGACGGACGAATGGACGGACGGACGGACAAACAAAAACTATAAGGGTTCTTTGTGTATTTTATTTATTTCATACATTTCATACATTACATACATTTCATACATTTCAAACATCTCATACATCTCATACATCTCATACATCTCAAACATTTCATACATTTCAAACATTTCATACATTTCATACATTTCATACATCTCAAACATCTCAAACATTTCATACATCTCATACATCTTAAACATTTCATACATCTCAAACATTTCAAACATTTCATACATCTCAAACATTTAATACATTTCAAACATCTCATACATTTCATACATCTCAAACATCTCATACATCTCATACATCTCATACATCTCATACATCTCAAACATTTCATACATTTCATACATCTCAAACATCTCAAACATTTCATACATCTCATACATCTTAAACATTTCATACATCTCATACATTTCATACATTTCAAATATTTCATACATCTCATACATTTCATACATTTCATACATTTCAAACATCTCATACATTTCATACATTTCATACAATTCATACATTTCATAAATCTCAAACATCTCAAACATTTCATACATCTCATACATCTTAAACATTTCATACATCTCAAACATTTCATACATTTCATATACATCTCATACATTTCAAACATTTCATACATCTCAAACATTTCATACATTTCAAACATCTCATACATTTCATACATTTCAAACATCTCATACATCTCATACATTTCATACATTTCAAACATCTCATACATCTCATACATCTCATACATCTCAAACATTTCATACATTTCAAACATTTCATACATTTCATACATTTCATACATTTCAAACATCTCATACATCTCATACATTTCATACATCTTATACATCTCAAACATCTCATACATCTCATACATCTCAAACATTTCAAACATTTCATACATTTCATACATTTCATACATCTCAAACATCTCAAACATTTCATACATTCCAAACATTTCATACTTCTCATACATTTCGGACATTTCATACATTTCATACATCTTAAACATTTCATACATTTCATACATCTCATACATTTCATACATCTCATACATTTAATACATCGAGAAAAAACGATTTATTGTATTGTATCACATATTTTAGAGTGTCTACTATTGGTCCCAACATGTGTCTACCTTTGGGTAATGTGGATTTTTGTGCTGTCATCTATTGGTGCCTCTGACAAGGTTGACAAAAAACTTTTTTAAATAATTTATATGATAGTTAATAAAGTTTTGACATTAAAAAGTTAAAACGTAATAGTTACTTTATCAGCAGAAATAGTTGTAATTGTTTAATTTTCAAAAATACATAATTTTTTTAAAGAATAAAGTAATATTTGTCCTTAAAGTGTCGGCCATTGGTGCTTTTACCTTACTACATTTACCAAGTCTTCGTCAGGTATTGAATGGAACTGAGCACGGGTGTACTAATGAAACTACCGAGAAAAAATGTCGCCTATAACCATCCCGACAGTCCATTATGTAAAAGAATTTTTGAAATCATCTGAGTGGTTTCGGAGATTAAAACAAACATAGAGAAAAAGGGCGTAAAACGTGTGCCCGTGGTTTGGTAACCAAAACACAACAAATTAATTATAATTTCATAACCCACGCGTGAGTGACCTCCGCTCTAGGTCAACATACTGATTTTGTCATGTATTTTGAGCGGGTGAAGTGTTTATGGATATTATAGTCTGAGTCTAGCGGATTTACCGGAGATTAAATGGTTATTTATAAAATAGTTGTAGCAAAATATTTTCCAACGGATAGTTCATGTAGCAAGGGAGTGGTTAAATATAAATTTTTGGTTAGAAATGATTTTGAATTTAGATTTTAGATTTTGGGTAAAAAGAGGTTTTTAGAGTACTTGTAGGTCATGTTAAAAAGAGCTATAAGCTATTTCCATTATTATCCATCTTGAAGTAAAACAATATGAATCACATCAAAATGTATTGCGAATATATTTGTTGTGTGATTTTATCATCAGCATTTTATCAGAACCTGGTCTTCAATTGTTGCAAGTTAATTTGATACTTAAATGGTATCGATTAAAATCGACAAACGATTTCCCCGGAAAATAGCCACATAACTTCGTTTTCGTTGATCCTCAGTACGTTTCTAGTACTTTCATAAAAGGATGCAATGTAAAGGGTCGTAATTCCGTACCCGAGCCTACGTACTCACTTGATACAGTATCAGATACATTACATGCTACACGGCTAGGTGTCTATCCAACTTATGATGAAGGTTACTTACGGTGACGTCAACAAGAGGCTCGTCTTCAGGAGTGAGGGCCAGCGAGGAGCGGCGGCCGGCGCGGGCGCCTGGTGACCCGCTGGAGCTGCCTGCGGACAAACAAACAAACTTGGCTACAGAACAAGAAAACATAAAGTCGACTTACGGACAATAATTTTACGTGATAACGTCATAAAAACATTGTAGATGCACGGCCGGATTCGAACGCACTACCTTCGGAACAAAAGTCGAGGTACTACTCCACTTGGACAACTAACCCAAACTTAGCCATTATGTGGACACATTTGTTTTCGTAATGAAAAATTTGGATACCAACAACATTAGGAATCTAAAAGACAGAGTGTAAAATGTCCAAAAAACAGGACAATATGTATAGTATTAGTAACATATTTAGTTACATTCTTCATTCTTGTGAAGGTTTGCTAAGCTATGTGATGAGGGTTCCATGTGGACACTATCAATCATATCTCTGCTCTTCACGGCGTAGACGGGAATGGTGGTTTTTGTCATCTCTCATTCAAAACAAAAACTATGACACTCGTACGAACACTTAGGTAAGGGCCATTCTCTGTAAGCTCGTAATCGGCTGTCCTGGCTGTTTTTTCCAACATGTAATGAATTTATTTAAATAAAAAATACTCCTTATAAAACTTTAACCCCGACCCTTTACGGGCCCTTTATTTTTAAAGCCATAACTATTTCAGTTTTTTTTCTAGACATGCTAGAAGCTCTAAAAATACAGTACCCTGGCTGTCCTTTTTACTGCATTACCAACTAGAAAAGAGATTAAAAAAGAAATTATTGAAACTACATACATTTGGCAGTTACTTTTATAAATAAAAACAATGAATTTATATTATTTTCGTAAAACAAGGTACCATTATTTAGTTAATTTATTTAATAAACTCCTCTAAACTTTGTCCCGAAAATTTTCACACAGTCCCCTGCCAAAAATTTAAATCCAAATTTAAAAAAAACTGGAATATTTACAAACGTTTTTTTTAATTAATAGAAATGCAATTGTTTTGAAGTTTGTAATCTTGCCGATTGCGGCGATCAAAGCCCTTTTTGTTTAGTGTTAGAGCGTCATAAAAGAGGCGAACACGTGTTTGGACTGTCACCTCGTACAGTCCTCTGGTGAGTGATATTATGTGTTTTAATTACTTTAATTATCTCTAGATAGCGTTTATTTGTATATAAATGATGTTTTAATCGATAGGTTGCTTTTTAAAGATTGATTGTACATTAGTTTTCAAAATATTATGGAATCTAACCAAAAAACACAGTCCCCTGGCGACAGTCCTCTGCCTGAAAAACTAGGCAGGGGACTGTTATACAACAGGGGACTGTGTATTTTGCGTATTGATTATTGTTTTTATTTATGGTTTGTGTAAATTTATCTATTAATTTGTTTCATTAAGGTGAGCATCATTTGCATTGCAATATTTTCCTTTACTAACTTGAATATATTACTCAGGTTGATGGAATGCCTAAAAAATGGTTCCTAAGAAGAAAAAGTTATTCTGAGAGGAATTAATACAGAAAATGAGAGAATCAGAGCGACTATGATACAAAAGAAACGTCACTAATACTATTATTTAAGAAAAATAACATAGAAAATATATAGAAGTGCCTTTGATGATCGATCAGTCAGTCAGTCAGTGTGTGAGTGACGAATTCAAAACTTAGATTGGTTATAATTCTTAAACTACTGATTAAAATTAAATGAAATTTAAAATATACCGTGTTTATAGAATGCCTGTTCGGTTACAAAAAATGCAGACTTCTAGTTTAATAAACAAAAAAGTTGGGAAGGGAACAAAGGAGGTCGAAAATGGCCTGAATTGGATCTAGGAAAGGGTGGTACGGACATGCCTTTTTTTGTTTTAGAAAATTATGTTTTCTGTTGTTTTTTTTATAGAGATAGGTGGTTTATTATTGATGCGAAAATATTCTATAAAAATAATAAATGATTGATTAATATAAAAATACTTTTTCTTTAGTACAACAATCCTCTGATCACACATAACAGTCCCCTGTCAGGATTTTTTGGAAAATCGCTAATAACTTGAAAAATACGTATAAATTCAGTGGACCTCCTTCTCTAACTAAATAATGGTACATTTTCTTTCAAATGGATCAAAATTTATCGATAAATATTAAAAAAAAATGCCAGGACAAAATTTGTATGGGGCTGGACGAGCTTACAGAGAATGGCCCGTAACAAAACCCTCATTCGGCAAGTCAAAATACTAATAATGTTATCGTTTTTTATTTGCAATGTATTTTTTTGTTTTTAATATCTATTATTTTTAATCAACCTATTATGTCTCACTGCTGGGCAAGTGCACCTGGGCTTTGATTTAAACTTCTTACGCATTAATTATACCTAGGTACGATAAGTATATCTACTTCAGTTTTGATGATCCATTCTTAGGATAAATAAAGCCAAGTTATACATTGAAGTTGAGAGAATGGTTTAATTAAGTGCGCAAGCTCTAACCATTATCTCAGCTACAAACCCGTTGAGGTGAGGCATAGATGCTGACGCGAAAAAATCATTTAGTAAAAATGTAAAAGCATTTTATCCGTAAGGTTTTTTGAAAGGTTACAATCCTAAGGCTCCATACACACCGAAATGGCAAGGAAGCGGTGAACAGTTTAACGACCAGTTAAGACAAATTAGCCGTGTGTAAGTAATTAAAAACTTTATTGTAAACACAATTAAAATCGCTTGATAAACTTAAATCACAAGAGAACGTAAGTGATGAAGATAAAGTTAAAATTATATAACACGTAAACTGCAGCAGCTTTGCTGCCATCTCAGTGTGATTTGGGCCTAAGTCGGCCTTTTCCACAGGAAAGTTTTTCCTTTATTTGTAATGCCATTAGGCTTTATCCATCACGCACGGGCCTCTGTGATTGGTATCTTTGTTCCGTTTCTAGGACATTTCGATTTAGATGTCTCTCATCAGGATACGGTGGAAAAAAGTTTGTAGGTACCAAAAAACGAGACAATTGAAACTGGAATTTACCAATCAAGTTTTATTGGAGATCTGTTATATTTAAAACTGAAGGTTAGCACTTATGATGGTTTTAATCATATCTTAATTATTGGACCGATTCTGCTGAAACTTGAAATAGCTGCATGGAATAATTATGTTAAGTACTGCTTACTCTGGCCCACGGATATATAATAGATACTACACTTCTCTAAGGCTTTGTAACAATAGTACTGAAAACAGAATCAAAATGTATAAATAAAAGCAATTCTATGATTTTAAGAATAACAATTAACCTAAAGTTTAAAAATAAAATGACCCTAACGGTTTCCAAATTAATAGCTTCACCATATTGATAATTATGTATATTAAAATGTCAAAACTCGAAATGCGTATCCTTGAATCCAAAATAGACGACGAATACTAAACATAACTTATATTTTTTTGGTAGAAAATAAAATACCTAAAATAATCTGTAAGTTTTATTGCTTCTTGAGTTAAAGTGCGCTAATTAGCCTAGTTTGTGTTGCCAAAATGTAAAATTATTTGATAAATTTACATTTTACCTTTTTATAGAATAGTATTTTAGCAACCTGTACAATCAAATCCATTGACCACTGATCAAGATCTATTCGACAGATGAATAGACAATCAACACAAAGAACATTCAGAAAGGACAAATCTTATATATTCCTTTAACGAAGTTAGTATCTGGCATCGAGTAGCGATTTGCATCACAAATAACGTTTAACAAGGTGACTGTGTACAGAAATAGGAATTTCCTTTCATTTTATTGTTGGAAAATGTGAAGTTATATTGAAAATTCAGCCAGCCGTAGATGATAATGGCCTTTGACGAAAGTTCAACTGATATACTGGAATAGAATATTTAACGTTTGAATTTTGCAGTGTCTGAGTGAGAAAGCCTCACTCGCCGGCGAATCGCGCGCGAATTCGTGACCCGCGAAAAAATAGTGAAGATTGTATTTTAATATTCTTTACGGCGCTTAGTGATACCTGCGCGTTTTCCGCGCCTGTTTTTGACAGTATTTTGTTACTCAATTAAACGCGAAAGATATTGTCCAATCTCTGTGACAATTTTTTGGTTGCTACTTCATGGGTTGTTCACAGATCTGTGGGCGATTGACTTATATTTATATTGCAAATTAAATGAACCTCTCGTACCACTGTATTTTTATAATACAGTAAGTTTATTCATTCGCTTTGTTTTACTTTTGTTCAGTGCACTGCACATACTAAGTTTATTGCTAGGAGATAACATTAGATGGCCAATGAACTTCATCGCTCTACGAACATGAATGCAAATAATGTATCAGTCTGAGTGGTTGTATAGCGTGTGTAATTAAATATATCTAGTTAGAGATAATTATATCTAGAAATTCTCAAATTAGCCTTAGTATTCTGATTGAGTAACATGCTGCTATATCATTTTAAAATTAAGTAGGTAATTATTTTATTGTTTGAAAATCACGTTGTATTTTAAAGTTAAAGTCCTTAAGAATGAATAAACTGTTGGGACAACTCATAACTGTTCATCTTCACGACCGATACCCTGAGAGAGAACCAGGCTCCGAAATCCTTTATCAGATCTAAAAGAACACTTTTTAGTAGTTTGACTGGTAAAAAAAGGTTTTATTTACCTGTATCGACAGCCCCATCGCTGCTTCGTCTCTGGAGCCATCGTTGCACTAATTCTATGCTGGCTTCCTGACCAGCTAACATTGTTCATTCACATATTTATCCGCATCACAACATTCTTTCACAAACTATGGCACTAACGATACTGCATCTATTGGACAGTCATGTGGTTGGGCTCGGCACTTTCACTTATTAAACCATAAAGTCACACTCACGCGTTTTAGTACTGGCAAGATTTTAATGTATTAAAACTATTTCACGACACTGACTGGCCGGAAAGAAAAAAATATATTTCTAAATTTAAAAAATAAAAGCAATCGAAGTAATGACAGCTCCTCGCCGCGTTCAAATATCGAATTAATTAAATGGCGATCGTGGACAGACGAGTGTAAACAGCATAGTAGATGAAACATACATACAGTTTTCTGTTAGTTAACGATTGGTCGCTCGAATTTGACCTTTAATTCCACGGAGTAAAATTGAGGTGTTGTTTTCTAAGGTGATTGAGGTTTTTGGTGCGGTGTATAGAGCGGTTTGTTAGGTAATGGCCGTCAAGTTGAGACAGTAGATCGAAGAAGGGGGGTGAATGTAGGACGATGTGTAAGCTTGGTGTATAAGCAAAATTTGTTAATAGAGGTATGCCAGTATAAGAACTAATAGGTAAAATAATTTAACCGTACACAGAAAAGGTTAAATATAACCAAAAAATTAAATTTAATTAAATATAATTAACCCACTGCACAGATATTCAGAGATATTCTGTTTTGAGAAATAGGTATAATGGATTCCGTAAATAAGTCTCAGTTTATTAAATTGCTTAGCTTGAGACAAGATGACACTACTGTGTGGAATGTCCAAGGATATTTATTTAATTATTATTTATTTGATTAATTTATTCAATTCATTATAGTAACAGAATTGTGAAAAGGATACAATAAGTCTAATATAGTTGCGGAAAAGGTATTTAAAGTGAGTGACATCACCTCGTTTAACTCAATGATTTCAATGAGTTCGTTTTTGCATTGAATCAAAGTTCATAATTACAAAAAACAGGAATACCTATAACTATTAATACCTATTGCATCATAGAGATATGTCACCATTGTATAACGTTTAAAATTAACATTTTTTTGATATTTTTGTATCTTTCTGTTAATAAATGATTGTCATAAAAAAGTAAGTTCGTATGGAGCAAGTCGTCAACTCTGGTGGTGAAGTAGGTATTTGGGCCGCTTAGTAATTTCCTGGCGCGACCTAAGAAGACGTGACTGGTAATGTAACGTACTCTCTGAAGCATAGAAGCGCTCAGCTATTAACTTGCGGTTACAAAATTAAGTCCAAGTTGTGACCGCTCAAAACGTTGCTAAGAGGTTCTTAATTTAAAAAATAAATTTGTATCGGATGGTGGCAAATAGAAAAAAAAAGAAAGAAAAAATGGTTTTTTTAATTAATTTGTTTTGAAAAAATAATTTAAGTGGCTAAATGCACCTAGCATGAACGAATTAGCCACAAATTACTGGCTAACTCTTTCATGACTAGTTGACTAGTTAAAAATTCGAAACTCATCTATGCCAATCCTTAAAAGCAAGAGCCTTGGTACATACCTATGCATTTAAAAAGACAAAAGTTTCCTCTTTAACTTTGAGCCACTTTTTCAATCTGACTTCAGAGCTCCAGTAATGCGAGTAAAAAGTTAGATTTCCATCTGAATTCTTCATGCATCAGCAGTTAGTCTGGTTCGTCGCATTGATTGAGTTACATCTACTTGCAAAACTGATTTGAATTTCAAAAGCTCTTGATTCACAAGAACTTTGATTTGATAAACATTTATGCGAGTGTAGAGCAAAAGTACGATTTAAGTTACTTAAATAAATGCCAATGGATTTACTTCAAATGAAAATTTACGCATATTTTACGGATTTTTTTTTTAATTAGTCGTAAAGAAACATTCAGAACGCATTCAGAGCAGCATCTAATGTTATAGATTTGATAACTTTACACCCTTTTCACCACACTTCTCTGATTGTTAGTGATTTAGGTCGGTTCAGTTTATTGATAGAATGCTACGATCTTTATAGTCCATACACACTCGCCTACGGGTTTCCCAGCAGTATGGTGGCATTGTAGGGAAAAATAATAACCCACCGTACCACTGGGTGTAGTATGGGCGGTGGAGCCGTGGGTCAGTAGCGAACGAAACGACTATACATACACCCAAGTAATGACAAGGAAAGAAAGATAGGTACAAAGATAGGTTATTGAGACTGATTGTTACTTACTCACTAGACCAACTGGCGCGAAGTATGCTATGTCTTTATTATTGTGCATGGCTAAACATTCCTAGGATTTCAAACGCCATAGATAGCCGACCGGTGAACGTAATAGGTAATAATATGTAAAATTAGCACAAGGCTACTACTTATCACACCACATTGTGACTTGATACAGTAGATAGCTAAGCTAAGCGCACACTAGTTTTGTATATAAAAACTCAGGCATTTACATTTTTACTACATAGTTGATTTACACAGCGTTACGAGGCAATCTTTATCTACGCTTAGGACACTGTAGTGCCTAGGACATTGATGAGATAGAATAGGCTTCCATAGGAACTAAAGCATAGCCGGCCATATCCACATTATAGCCAATAGTCAATACGTGTGGGGCTGCTTAATTTTTTTTGCAAATTCCATTGATGCACGGCTGGATTGGAACCCACGACCTTCGGATCGAAAGTCGAGGCACTAACCCGATATCACCTAAATTATATAACGGTTTTTACTCGCTTCGTTAAGTCTATTAATAAAACAAAAATAACGTTAAAATGCAAAAAGGATTAATAACTTGTGATTATTTTATGCAGTCGCAGTGAAACAAGTTTTTTTTTTAATTTGCGATGTCGTAAGGCTGTGAAAAAAGTTTTTAATGAGATCTTTCACTGAGTGAAATGTCGTCAGGATTCGTTTAATATTTTAGTATTTTCCCTACCAACGGTGTAATCCTTAGGCAGGGTTTAAAAAGAATGTTTCACATTTTATTTCAAAATTGTAACGCACAGTCTCTATGTTTATCAAAATTATTATACGAGTAAACGATATTTCGTTTGAATTGTTATTTTTTATTCGATCTCGTAGAGAAGCCCTGCCTGATTGTAGCTCTCTCCATAGCTCGTTGAGCGACTTTGAGCTTATTCATAACTTCATTGCATATAGTGAAGCACCACGTTTCGGATTCGTAAGTCATCAATGATTTACCGATGACTGAATGACTCATCACTCATCACTGTCTGATTTATTCATCACTGACAGACCAGAGGGCAAATGGGAATAATTAATAAAAAAAAACATGTTTTTTAATCATGATTTTATAGTGTGCGCCAAGCCTATTACGATAGACACAATCTTCATAATGCCTATGTCACGATAATCAATAAACATTCAATTAAAACGAGAACTTTATAAAATTACATCCAGTAGCCACAAAATATTTTATTACACATCACTTATTACAATAACTATCTGTTGTTAAAGTTAAAGGAACGAATGTTGCGTATGCAAAAATATTTTGAATGAGCGAGTAATTTGTGCTGTATGAAAATTAATTGAAATTATAAAAGGTTTTACTGCTTATTAATAAACTACATTGTACACGTGTAACACTGAACACTTTTATATTCTCAATGAGTATAAATTAACTAAAGTGTGAAAATTAAGAAGTATGATTACATATCAATTAACATTATATACGACGCATTATACAACTACAAAACTCTATCATTCATAGAATGCACTTATTCACAGTTAGTTTAACATTCACAAGTTTTGTCACGTGTGCTCACTACAACCGTCCTTGTGTTCGATACGAAAGATAAGAGTGTGACGTCACACTCAAACTGACATAAGTGACATGACATTACACTGTGTGGGTGTAAGAAACGTCACATGGAAACGTACAGATGTCGTCACTTGGTCGTCATTTTATTTGACGACGTTATGACGTTCCGCTATTGATTATAAGCCTAAAAAAAAGTATTTCCAGAAATCTAATTACTACGTGCATTGTAAATGTTCTGAGAACAAGCTTAGTTGTTGAACAAATAATCTAAAGATAGCTCAACTGATCAAGTTTACAGCATTTGTGAATGACAAAGCTGATCTACATGCAAATTTTATATCAAACTAGCAGCACGTCCCGGCTTTGCACGGGTGTACTAATGAAACAACCGGGATAAAATATAGCCTATAACCATCCCGACAGACCATTCTATACGTCGCCGCGTCGTATAGAAACTTCAGTAAGCTCAGATGACTGTTAAAAGTTGTGAAGCGAAGCATTGTTTGTTCTGATGCCTTCTCCGTTATTGATTGTTCAGGAAAGTTCTGGAAATTCAACTAAAGGTCTTCGTTTTCAATGATAAAATTCTAGTAAGGGTTCAAGACTATAATCTGTGTTATTATATTTATTAAAAACATTAGGTCATAGGTGTTTATACAATAAGTGCTCATTAATTACGAACTTTCTTATTTACTACCATACCATTGGCGTAAGCATATTTTATAAAAATGTTCGAACTCATATTCTTCGGTAAACGTTTGCTAAGCTTAGTAGCTACCCTATGACACATGAACCATATACTCTCAGATTTCTAAACCGGTAAACACACTCTTGCACCACAAAATACCAATAAGGCCAGGTGGGCACTATTAATCACTCTGCTATCTCCTTACGCAATGATTTACTCCATGTGATACCAGCCTTATTGGCAATTGATTCTATCAGTGGTCTATAAAGTTTATGGTTAAGTGATAAGAGTGTATATGAAAGCTAATATGGTCAGTGTTTGTACTGAATTCCTTTGGTGATGCCGCGTTTTATATTAATTTCTATGTTAATGCGTAAATGTATATAATAGAGACTGTGTTATGATCAAATTCAAATGCAAGATATATTGATGGAAGGTAGAGTGTTGGCAGACTAGTCTGGTATATAGGTAACATTGCCACTAAACTGGATGAAAACGTACAGCGTTCAGCGGGAAAAATATAACATTACCCAAAATGTTGTCTCCTACTGTAGCATAGTAGGTATGTTAGAGCAGTTTGACATTATCCAGATTATTTCGTTCGAAATTTCATTATGTAGCATATTTAAAGCCTACAGTAGAAGATTTTTTCCCCAATGGGTTACAATAGGCTTCTAATTGAAAGAAAATTAAGTTAAAACATTTTACCTCATTTTAATGTTCACACTAAAAGATACTCTTTTGCTATGTTTGTGTGAGTCATTTAAAGGCAGTCAATGTTTTGGACGCCCTTTATTTATGAGTTGTTTCACGAGAGGGTTGCGTGGGATCTAAAGGGTGTAATAAAAACTTGTACGACCCCTGAAGATCGTATCGATACATAAAAAATTACATAGTAAATTAAGTTACACCCTGAAAATAAATAGGTTAATAGAGGAAAGCTATCCCTATTTTTTCCATTTAACTTTTTACAATTGCATTTTTATTAAAGGATCAAAATCATATTTTTAGGGCTCTTTTATTTTAAGGCCCTTAACGTCTTTATAGCCCATACTATTATTTTCAGTTTACATTATACGACGGTCAAATAAAGATTTATTTTTTTAAGGCCAATCGAAGGCCTTTTAAGTCTAAATGATTTTATAGCCCGGGCTATCCAAAGCACGTTTTTATTAAAGTGTTACCTCTTGGAATATCTCAATAATTGTAACAGTTTTTGCGCCATAAAAATGTTAATACTGTACTTGAAATCAAGGTGCTCAGGTGATGTAAACCAAAGCTGCAATATAGAGACAGTGTGATTTGAAAACGCGACTTTTCGTCGCTATAAATGAATTCAATCATTTGAAAGTTCTACTGATGTCTTAGCTTTAGGCGTTAGAGTGTATTACATAAAAAAATACTACTCCAATATTATTAATATCACCTTCTTGCACATTATTTTATTCAGGCGCACTCATTTTGAACGATTCCATTTCCCAAGTTTACTAGGTTTTTAAACTATGTAATAGCTTAAATAATGGATTCTTTAGGTTAGGTTATATTAAATTGTTTTTGTTCGTTCATTCATTACTTATTTTAAAACTTCGCGACCAAAAGTCGCGTCTTTCAATCAGTAAACTGTTGGTTAGGTATTTGCGGGAATGCCGCGAGCTAGACACAGTTATTGATTAATATTGATATATTGGTTGTGGTGTAAATAGTGCCACAATCAGAAACGTAATAACTTTATTAAGCCAACAGATTTCGAAACCTTCATTGATCTTTTGCATATTTATGTTGTTATATTATGGTTAGAAGGAAATGAGAGATGCTCTATGAGACATCATACTCTACATTTTTAGGTGATCCTTGAGGTCCTACTTAAAAGAACACATTTTTCTTTCTTTCTATCTTTCTACCTAAAGGTTTTATGTAGGTAGAGCATCTAGAGAACAATTTTATTAATTATTTTTAAAAATAAGGTCTCAAAAACAGATAAATTTTAAAAACCCGACTGAAACCGAAATAAGCTTTTTCGTTATAATTGGTATTGGGGCTTTTGAGGCAAAGTCTGACTAAAACTGTCTGAAATCCATGAGTGTTTATAAAAAGTGATGTTGAGACTAAACGCTGCATTAAAAAATGTTTTAAAAGTAACTTAATGTTACAATTAATCAGCCAATAAATGCGATCGATGAAACACGCGAATATTAATTTTCGTTATGACATAAAACTATGCTAGTTGAAACTAAAACTTGAGTCTATTGCACGAAAACTCGATTCGGCGGAAACCGTCTAACAAATCAAGAATATCATTGATAGGAATATGTAGAATATCATTGATTCTACACATTTCCTGAGTTTATTCAAATATTAGGCTGTTTATCTCTCGTTTACTAATAAGTGCGTCCACGACTATCGTGACTGTTGACAATACTTACAGTTGGAAATACCGTGATTCATTCAAATTGATTGTAAATAGTCTTATCAAGAGTACGAGTATCATTGTAAGGGCATGTTAGAAGGAAATAGCCTAGTTGAGTACATATTAAAATTGGATATATTTTAGATTTTTAAAACATGAATGCTTGGTTAGATCTGAATTTCATGCACATAGGTTTTGATATAAACCTTTACATGGAAATTTATTCCTGATGGCTTTTAAAATAGTTTATTTTAGAGCGTTTATCTTTTTAAATCACTTGATAACCTGTCAACCTCCGTAAAGTAAAGCTTAATTTTCTACTTTTAAAGATATTTTTACATAATCATAAATTTTTAATAGTCAACTGGTTGCCAACACAGGCATTAAATTGCTTAGCTTGGGACAAGATGACGCTGAGTGAAATATCCAAGGATATTTATTTATTTTCATTTATATAAATTAAGCAACACCATTTCATTAAATGTAAGTGTAACCAATATCTCTTTAAAAGGTGTTCGCTTAACCCTTAAACGTCCATTATTAACATTCAATTAAATAATTCAGCCTTAAAAGGAATATCAGCTCATCTCAATCCGATCCGTTGCACAATCAATAAACCTTTAAGACGACTCCACAAATTGGTCTCTTAACATTTTAAGAATTCAACTGATCAGAACTTAAATATGTTTTTGTAATAATAGCAAATAAATATTGAAAAATATAATGCTAAATGTAGGTTACTATGTTTTCTGTTTTTAGTCAATTTAAGACGGAAAGTGGAGTTACTTTTTTAATTTTCATAGTTCAGGTTTCGAAGTGTAAATAGGTCAGAAGTATATGTTACAGTGTAGTTAAAAAATATATCGCCGCCCCCCCCGAATATCATTGTAACCGACCATTACGATAGAAGTGCTTTTATTCGAAATAATTATTGTAGAGGCCCGATTACACCTTGTCAATTTTTTTCAGCTCATTCGTACGAGTACTTTAGGATTTAGACAATATGTAATGGTTATTAAAGTATTATTCGCCGGAAACTATGAACACCTTTTCCCCCGAATAACATCGTAACAGGTTAATACCGACACCAAACTGTCTTACTTTATATAGTAAGCTGTCATTACGATCTTATTCGGGTGTAAAAAAACATTTTAATTTTGGCACTATCCATTACCATATTATTCGGGTAAAAACTATGAGTTGTTGTGTATTGTAAAAGTATTTACGATTTATCTAACCAGATAATTTGAATTGTAATGTTGAATACTGTATCCTTCTTGGACAACAAAAAATAGCAATCAAGATAACGATGATAGGGTCGCGATGGTTCGAAAATTAATGACAGGTTACGATAGGTACACTGAAATAATATTTGGTGTTTGACAATAACATAGATATTTTCTTTAATAAATAGGTTTATTAGAGACGAGTGGAGACGAGAGAGAGAAGACTAGCTCTTAATAGAGACGAGTGGAGAAAAGGAAGCGTGGCCTTTACCCTGCGGTGGAACGCTACAGGCTCGTAATAATAATAATAAATCGGTTTATTAATTCTCGATTTTTAACTATTTTTAAAATTAAATATCGAATAATTTATTAGAACACTGTACAGGTACTTAGGTAAGTAGGTAATTAAAATTACAAAAACTTTCACTATTTTAGCTCAATAACTCAAATAAATAGGTACTTAGGTACTTACCCAATAAGTAAGTACCTAAAGTGTGTGGTGTAAAGGAACTGTGTCACTCACTTAACCTCTTTTTTTTTCACTTAAATATTTCTCTGTTTAACTAGTAATTAGTTATTCACATTTTACTCGTCGCCACATGTAACGTATTGGTTTTCGCCTTATATTACACCCGGTTCACCAACGCTCTACCACTCGCACTGTAACACAACCGTCCGGTATGACGGCGCGGGTATGACTGACTCGTGATATAAGCGCCTGATACGGTAGTTATACACTACAGTGTGATAGTTAAGTTTCAAGATCCTCGTCAGATCCTCAAATTGTTTTTAAGTGGATGCTCCCATCATCATCTTTCTGCCCTTATACCACTATGTGGGGTCGGCACAACATGTATTCTTCTTCCACTTCCCTCTTTCAGACGTCATCTCTCAGCAGTCAGCACTCACACCTGTAGGGACTCCGTTACCTACCTAGTCCTACTTATTAATTCGTACATAATTATTTACCTATATTTTATATTTATTTATTTGTCATCTATATTTATATAAGTATGTACTTATTAATATTTACTTTATCATATTTAAGTATATAAATATATACATTACACACACTTGTTATCATCACAACAGTAATTTATTATAGTACCGTACCGGTGACGTCCGTCAAATGACGGCGCACGGAATATTAGGCACGCAGTTTCAGATGTTTGAGTACCCTCGAGTTCGCGGCGATTTTACCTGTCGAGTGGATAAAAACTAACCAGTTGACGTGTGAGACCCGGTCGCGAGACGCCATTATAAATTCATTTAATTGTTTTGTAGTTACTTTCCGTTCTGTCTGCTCGTAAATCTTCACTTCTTCTAACTCTTTGTGTATGTGTATTCTCCTGTGCTTGTGAACTGTACTTCTTATTGTCGAAAGTGAATAAACTCTGTGTGTGACGTGTTTTGGACTTTGGACTGATTATTTCCCACATACACCCATCGCTTGACCAAGTAGGTACCTAAGCCAAGCCGGCATACTACACATACCCCCTTCACACCTTTCTTACTCATGTCATCCTTCACACAATCCATCCATCTTTTCTTGGGTCTACCTCTATACCTATATCCATCCACATTCATATCAAGTACCTACTCTCCTCAGGGATGCTCCCATATGCACAAACATCATCAAGAGTACAAAAATGTTCATCGGTACTCTTCAAAGCTGTGCACCGTTAATCAAAAAACTTCGTTAATCGTTAATCCGCTACAAAAAAAGTTAGCTTAGTTAAACGTTAAAGCGTTACATTTCGGAAGAATTAACGCAAGTTAACGTTAATCGTTAATCCGTTAATATGTGTAAAATTACATTTTAATATCGTTGCGTTAGTGAACTTAAAAAGTTAACTTAAAAGTTAATCCGTTAATTAACGATTAACTGATTAACGAGTTATTGCCCAGCTATGGTACTCTTTACGTAATATTTCTACTGATCATTAATATCAAAAATGCATCAATTTGTGAAAATACATGAATAAATAGATAGATGGATGGAAAAATAGATATTAGGATGTTTGTTACTCTTTCACGCAAAAACTACTTAAAGAATTTGGCAGAAACTTGGAATATATCTAGTTAATGACTTGGAATAACATAAAAACTACTTTTTATTCAGGTAGGTACCACGTAGATTTAGCTGCGGGCAACTAAGCAATAGATTGCTGTAGTAAGTTAGTACTGAACTAAACGATTTTATTTTCGTTCCAAAACAATGATTATTTTTATACTAGACTAAATAATTATGAATCTAGATACTCTTTACTTCATAATGTACTATTTTACTAATAAACAATATTAAAAATGCTACAATTAAAAAAAATACACCCATAAATAGATAGATGGGTGAAAAAGTGGATGTGTGGATGTTTGTTACTCTTTCACGTGAAAACCACTGAACGAATTTGGCTGAAACTTGGAATAAATATAGTTTATGACCTATAATAACATATAGGCTACTTTTTATACAGGTAGGTATAACGTAGTCTTAGCTGCAGGCTATTAAGCTTATTTTTTAATACAATTGCGACGAAATCTACATTAGGATATTAAACGGTATTCGTTATTACAATAATCAAACTTCATTCACTTGCCATGGAAAAACATCGTAATCCAGTTTTACTATATTTGACATTATTTGTTATTACACCGAATACTATGGTAACATCACAATACAGATGCAAACAGATACAGTCGATACCGCGTTTTTGCAGTCAATACTATCGCGTTTGACTATTACTGTACAGATCATGTCAACGTTTTACACGAATAATATGGTATTGTTAGTTTACAATAGTAAATTAAATTATTGATTTATGGTAATATTTATTCTTTAAATATCTGGGTTGTGGTAAATTGTAGATTTGTTTTAGTAACATTATATTATTTGTTATATTTTAAGCCATGTTTTGGCATATAAACGATCTTCCTAGGTAAACTAACAGAAAAGTTATAGACCAAAAACCGTTTTTTAATTCTCTTGAACAATTTGGATTTTACGGTTACGATTTTATTCGGTGGGGGCGGCGATATCTATGACTCGTCGAATTTTATGATCAATTAGGTATTATCATAGAAGTTAAATTTTTTTCTCATAGATGGTATTCTTAATCAAGTCCACTGGATTCCTTTGCTAGGCAAAGGCATCCCTTGCCTCTATATATTCACTTCAGCATATTATAAAATATCAACAAGTAAAACCGTGACACACAGTTACAGTTACATTAGAAATCTGTCGCTATATTCGTCAATGACGAGCCCAATTACCAAATCACTGTTCAATACGAGTAAATATCACTTGCACATTTGCTTAACTAATCACTATTACACTTGCAAAGTCTTACTAAATACAGTAATGATAATTACTATAATATAAACATGTATTCGTAAACTGATTAACGTAAACCTTATCGCGGTTGAACTTTGGTGAGGCGTGTAAGTCGCCCAAAGAATGGTTGTTGACTGAAAGAGTTGTAGATATATCCCAATTAGAATGATTGTGCCGACTTGACTGCCTTCAACCGACAACTTGAAGCTTGTTTCACTACAAATGGTTTACAAGATGATATCTGCTTTATGCGTTTGTGTTTAGGTTGAATATAAGTTGCGGGAAATGCAAATAAAAAGGTGCCTATTGATGCCTCTACATTACATAATTTTAGTCAAAACTCTTTCATATCCACGTAAAGATTGCAACACTTTATGTATGAATTTTTACTTAACGGACTTTGCTGAAACTTGGAATATACATAGCTAATATAATAATATGATTGAAATATTTAATAGGGTTACAAAACATCATTGTTAATTTAATTTACAAAACTAACCATAATCTAATACATTATGTCAATTTGGCTTTACATGTTTGTTCTTATAAATGTTTAATAATGATGTACCAATGTCTTCAAAGTGATAATGAAGCAGGTAAATACTACTGTTTCTTCTATACAAGCCAGACACGTGCAACACTGTAGAAACATTTAAATTTGGACCCTGTTTCAATAGACATAATGTTGTAAATATAATTGAAAAGGCAGTATCTTAACCAGTTTGATATGATAAATAAATGATTTTAGTGACATAAATGGTTTGTATTGATTCATTTACATTGTATCAAATCTTACGATACGTTTGTGATTTGTATCTGAAATAACACGAGTTTTTACTTGGATATTTAGTGCAAGTGCATAAAACATATTTTATCCACATTTCTCAAAAAAGGAACTTATATTTTGTATGGTATTATAACTAGGTCCTCCGTGCATGACCGCATGGAAATGTTTTCAACATGCAAAAGTGAGTTCACACGTAAGACAATTTATGGTACAATTACATGGGAAAAAGAGAATGACACTCTTTTATTGCTTGACACATACTTGTAATTATAAAAAACAATGCCAATGTTTTTTTGGCCTAATTATGATTTATATCAATAAACAAAAGAAAAACATGATTTTATTCTGATGTAATAAGAAAAAATAAACATTTCATTAACACTTGATTGCCACTATTATTATGTTGTCTATTAATTGTCTATACTATTTTTTTGTAAGTAAGTATTCTAAAACACCTGAAACAGACACATTTGTCCCGTTTTTGAAGGTGAAAAAAATGAGATATGATAACGACTGTATCCCACGGAGCAGTCGACATTTTTTTCAGATCTTTATGTAATTTTCAGATTTCAGATCCTTTTGAAGGTGGTTTAAGGGTACGTCCAAATAAAACTTTCTGATTTTTCCAGGTAAGTACACATTTTGGGGGAGACCTTTGCTCAGCAGTGGGACATGAGAGGTTAAAAAAAACTTATTTTGAACTTGCCTATTTTTTGCAAAAGTTAACTTTCCAAAAAAGGTTCAATGTACGAAAATCGCATACTTCAAGCGTCTAACGAGTATTTGGGCCAAGAGTCGATAATGCTAACGAGTGTGTCATGTCCATATTAGGATAACGATGTGGGGATTGCGATGACAGTTCAATGCTCGAATCGAAGTCGAAATGAATTTATAGGTAGATGTGAAAGGTTGTGTTGGCTTGTATTCTGAAACAGGTGAGGGTAAGAATGGCGGTAATGGTCTTGCGGAATAGAATATGATATCCATGAAAGGAATAATAAAAGAAAAGGTATCAGCAATGTACCTTATTTCAAAAATAAAAACAAATAAACTATTCACTAAAGTGACAATGAATGTAAGTTGCCTATAACAATATTTAAATTATGGCAGACGTTTCTAGAAAATACGATACGAGTACAATTTGTAAGATCTTTAAAATAAAACAGTTCTTTGTAACACCGCATCTAACTTCCCAAGGTCCGATATTGAATGATGTTAAAATGTAGTAAACAATACCTCTTTTTGAATAAATGAACAGCGGAACGAAAACCTGATATCAGGTGGAAATAATTGAGATGCCATGTTAAGTTTCAAGTTATTGTTGTGAACACGTCAATTTCAGTAGGTAGTGACAAAAAGTATATATAATTAAATGGATGGTAAAATATATTCATTATCAAGCAAATAATTCAGCAGGTAATTTCTCTCTACTTAAAAGTAAATTTAAGTCGGTTTTATATATTTTCTAATTTTCCACCTGTTTTATGTGGGCTGATTTTCAATTTTTGGCGCGTAGCATCGTTTTGTGTCTGTAGTACTCTACACAGACAGACAGAGAGAGAGGACAGGCTTTAAACCACGCTATTAAGTAGATCAAAAGTCGGGTGCCATTCTGTCCCATTCGACCACAGCTCACTAGCAGTACCGGTATAAAGAAACTTGATGCCTTAAGTAAAGTAGTCAATAATAAATAATATCACACAATGGTTGATGCGCAACTCCTTATTTGCGCCACTGAAAACCTTCATCAGCCATGGTGCTGCTCACATGTTGAGGGGTTGCCTTATTTTCCTGCAACTCGATTGTAAATATTTCTGATTCTTTTTTTGTTATGTTAATTAACGTCATTGTGTTGGTGGAAAATAAAACTTTTTCTCTATTCTATTTAATCTTTATCTGTGGTCCCCCAAACTGAATGTGATATCGTTATATTTTCTCAGTCGTCTAGACTGCCCCCTTAGACTTGACGCCCTAAGCAATTGCTTATTAGCTAATCCAGCACTGCTCACTAGCTTTTTTAGAATGTGGTTTGAAAACATACGATGTCGTAATACTCTAGGTTACGTTGTCATAGATCATAAACCTAGCTTGATAAGATATGTTGCTCCTAATTTATGCCCCGCTTAGTGGATAAGATAAGTGAGGAGAGTTCCTACTAGTGTTTCAGTTTTTCATATTTTTATTAGAACAGTTTTTTCATCATTAGATATTCCTACTGCCTGAGCGTGCCCCACTATTTCCGTTTTAATTTTCTGTTTCTTGAAAGTTTGTACAATAAAAATAGTTTACTTTTGACTACCTCCTTCCATCTTTAACTTATCTAAAGTTATATAAAGATCTGAAAAGAAGGACGATCTTTTTGAATATGATTTGTGAACGTTCATCTATTCAGCAGTTATTTTCAACATTCAGTTCAACTATTTCCATTATTTATTATTTTACGTGAAACAGATTCTTGACGAGATCAATAACAATGCTATTTAATTCACAAACATTACATAAAAAACCTAAACCCGCGATAAATTGACAGATGAATATGAATAATGGAGGCTATTGTGTTACACAATTTATTTATAAAAGTACTATTTAAAATTTAAAAAATAAATCACCCTGACATACCCTTTTAACCCTTTCTCTCCCTTTTCACCGTTTAAGAACGAGGGATAGGATAAACCCTTTTACAAAGCTTAAAACATTTCAATAGGTACTTAAATGGACTAGCATTGTAAACTCGTATTATAGTATTTGTATACTTAACCATCATCATTATTGAAATCAAGTTTACTCATGCTCGAATTCTATAAGCAACGTACGGAACCATAGCACTTGTGCAATCAGATCACAAAAAACACCTAATTAGCTAATAATAGTGCCGATTCTGATGTTGCCAAAACTAAATCTAAACTAGTTAAAGATGTTGCCGACCCTTTCACAAAGATTAAAATAAAAAGGACGGCATCATCCAGTTTAAGTTTTGACGACATCAGAATCACCGCTATCTAATTTTGAAAACACCAATCAAAAACTTACTTCTTAGCAATTTACTATGACGATACATCATGCGGATCTCATTTCTCACGAGGCACAGTAAAAACGCACTATTGTCCGAACACTCGACAAAAACTAAAGTCATACAACAGTTCTCCTTCGCCTTATCTGCACGCGATCTGACGTATTATGATAACAATTCTCTGTGCGATTTTATTGATTGTTGACTTCTGTTTTTTACAAAATAAATACTCATAATAACCTATCAAGAATTAGTTAGATAAGATACTAATTAATTCAGGACTTTTTCCTATGCAAATACGATAAAATACTCTAAACAGAATCACGCAAAGCTTACCTGCCTGTGCATGTTAAAGAAATGTGTTATTATTTTTTCTTGACATACGAGTACACATGGTGATAACTTTCTAGTAAAGACTTCTTTTCCTATTCCTTTGAAAGAGATATTAAATACGTAAACAGGTGTTAACAAGCGACAAAATTAAAAATGAAACCGAGTTCATTATCCTAAGAACAGACAAATTTAATTCACTCTCGATGTGCATTACTGTTAATAGCTCTGAAGATTCTTATTATAATCCTTAAATTGTCCGAGGATTCAGATATGACACTATTCTATCTTTTTTAAATTAACTTGACTTCGATTATAGAATTATTTCGACCACCATTGTAAACAGATTGTACTTTCTATGGACTTCTTTACTGTTCTTCTTAATTATCGATATCGTGATCATAATCGTTAATCGATCAATGGTACCATAACAATCAGTGATTATCTTAATTGACAAATTAGCTGACAATCGATCGTAAATAGGTGAAGGTGCAATTATTATAAGCAAAACATATTAAAAATTTAGTAATAATTTTCGATTCTGCGGTGAATCTTTATCTGGGTATAATACGCTTCACGTAAAAGACACGTAGGTACTACTCCACCAATCGGACCTAAAATTCCTAAAAATCGACTAACGCGTAGCTTTTCCTCTCAGCGTTATTTTTTCGTCCCAGCGCGGGATGTATCTAAATCGTCGATCTTTAAACGTGACTAATTTCCCGAGTTTTATAATGTTTAAACTTTCCTGTTTATCATTGTGAATTCTCCTTGACCGCTGAAATAGGTTATTGACTCGTTCAACATTGAGTCCGGGCTAATAGCACAATAATCATTTACCATTTCACATTCCTAAAATGTCAATACACACTTCAACAGAAATAAACAGATTTGGCTAAGTCTTGTTTACCGAAATAAAAATTTACTGCATTCAGAAATAGACAATCTGGTATCATAAACTTATCTTCAACTATTTTTGGCGAAGTAAGATAAACTGTGGAATCCTTGTCACGAGGCTTGATGTGAACAAATTACTAAATGTGGGCTAGCCAAATGGTATATTTGTTTCTAATAGATTTCTATTAGAAATTATTTTTAACAGATTTTATTTTATGGGTTTAAAAATATGTTTATAAGCACATTTATAATTTTAATGTATGTGAGCTAAGTACATGTTACCAGGCAGCGTTTTAGCATAATGAGGGGTAGAGTCGGCCTAAATCAATATGTTTAATTATACTCTTAATTTATTGGCATTCAAAACTATTTTATTTTCGTAGGTTATAAGTGGTTTCTTCCTCTTTTTTATATTTTAATACAAAACTTCAGTAGCACCTTCCCTCAATATAATAAACTGTGTTAATTCGTTAACTCTAATATGTTTTTAAAGTTTATTTTCGCAATTATTTAGCTAGCAAACCTTCTGTTTTGACTGTAAAACATTTTATTACAACAATAATGTTCAGACTGGATCAATGTTAATGTGTTTTTATTTTGATGCCGTGATTCACATAAGTGCATGTCTGCTGGCCATTGGTCTATTTGGAATAGGGTGTCTTCATATTGATCACATAGATAACTTGAATTAAATTGCTTAGCTTGGGACTAGATGACGTTGTGTGGACTCAGGATATTTATTTATTTATTACTTAATGCATGGAGTTCAGCTGACGTGTTTTCAATAGCTGTACAGATACACCTGTTCATTACTAGCACAAAAGCATGTCCGGTCTTAGAGGAAGTGACAGGTCCAGGTGACAGATAAGTCAGTTTACATACTGGTTTCAAAACTATTTATTTATCTTGTGTTCAACCTCATTTCTCGAATACGGAACGCAAAAAATATTTTTGAAACTATAATGTTTATTGTAAATGTTGCATAAATAAATAAACATGATTCAGTTGGTGTAAAATCCACCTTAGTTTTAAATCCAGGTTCATTGGAATATGGCAGTGGGCCAAAGAAATCAATTCTGAAGACAAACAAACACGCTGTGCTTGTTTAATTATTGCAAGTCGTCACCCGCAATTTGCAAAGACGTACGCTAATGTGGTTATGACTTTGTATATTTCTTGTATTATGATAATTATCCGACTATTTTGGTTTGGTTACAGAAATACAGATGGTTGATTGACTTCTAATGACTTTGTATATATTTTGAAAAAACACTGAGACTGATATAACGGGAGTGCATAAAATGGATTTTTCGCTTCAGAAAAAAATATATTATACTTTAATAAGAGCTCCAAACGATGAAGGAAAATATTGTGAGGAAACCCATGACTACCCAACACGCATTTAACATTGTCTTTTCTGTGGAAATATCTGGCATTCGAATCCTACCGGAGCAGTAACTTTCTTAAGATTTGTTATTTATAAGCCTATTCCATCTCAACAATGTCCAAGGCACTACAGTGTCCCGTTAAGTGTGGATAAAAATTGCTACATGTCACTTTATGTATGGGAAAATTAGTGCACCTTATGTTGAAATAGGTACTTAAATTTTGAATCTTAACCCATTTTTAATTCCATCAGTTTCAAAACATCTCCACTTTGTAAGTCATGAAATGTAGTTTTACGTGGATCTATCGCAGGAAGTTTCATGTTACTTCATTATAATTATGCGATCAGTTTACATTCCATTAGATAGTCAGCAGATTTATACGTTTATAGTTGAATGGCAAAATCAGGACTTATTAAACGACTACGTGTGTACGATAATGCAGCGATTTAAAGTACCATTTACATGATTTAAATGAAAATTACGGGACTTTATCATGTATAATTTATAAAGGTAAATACGTAAAAAAGGTGACAATATTATTATCTCCCGAAGTTTCGAGTGCGTACAGGGTTATCACCCGTGCAAAGCCGGGTCGTGCTACTAGTTTTGTATAAAGGCTAATTTTACTATCTATCTGCCTACAAAATATTGTATTTACCTTATGTTTCCAATATAACAATAAGGTGTTTTAATTTACAAGTATTCCTCGAAGTAATTATGAGCATGTTATTAATTTGAATTTTCCCTCTCCTTTACATTTTGGTATTTCATGTTTTAATTGGTACCTTACAGCATCGTCAGATTTTGAAATATTATAATCCTTCCTACTATAAATATAAAATAATAAATAAAAATACTATAAAACTATAAATGCGAAAGTTTGTTAGTATGGATGGAGCAATATACTTATTAAAACTCAAGCGGCTGCTAAATCTGTTACCATCCTTTTTCAATTTAATGCGCGCATGAATAATGCGGTTTAATGAGAATAAAATTCTCTACAAAGATTTGCTACAATGTCAGCTTGTTAGAAACAATGAGGTTATGCTCTATTTAGTTGATTAACCAATATTTAATAGACATACGGGTTCTAATTTTATTTGCAAACAAAACCTACTAAAAAGGCAGTGACATTCCAACGGGATTTATTTACGATTCAAATCAAACACATTTCCTAATGCAATTGACTAAAACTCCGCTTTGATATTTGATTCGTATATTTACGAGGATACAGTTCAGTTTACATTCAAACAAGTTTCTATTCGCATGTCACAAAATGAATATTGAATGTTGGCAACTTCTGCAGGGCCAATCTTCCGGGACGTGTACCTAATATTTGATTTACAGCAACGTGGATAAACAGGAAATTGTGGATTTATTGAGTGTTTATTGTGTTTGCGAGGGGATTACATTTTTATTTGTAGTCTACTCGAATCGGATGACACCTGTAGCTGAGGCATCGCTATTACATTTTTTTTTCTTGGCCTCGCACTTGTGCATTTGTCATAGTACAAGTATTAGGTATTTACAAAATAAAAATTAGGGAAACAAACTATACAAACTGGGTCGCGAACTACGAGGATAGAATCAGGAAAGTTCTGTTGGAAAGATAGGGAATACTTACAATACGATATAATTTGTATCAAAGTTTACGAATTCAGCGAGTGTCTTCACATATTCAGGGCAAGGAAATAACAAAATGCCTTTTCTCAACAACGCGACGCCCCGGTCTTTGTGCTAAGGCTATGGTCTCAAGAGATTATCATGAATACCAAACATGTACCAACTACAGTTGACATCTCTGCTCCAATAATGGTGAGGAAAGTTTTGTTTTGTGTTTCTTCTCAAAACTATTCATTAAAGAATAGGCTGCTTGTATCTAAATCGTGTATAAAATTTCAGTAATGCGAAATAGCTTTATTGTTAATTACAATTATTAATTTTATTTACGTTTAAGCATGGTTTAAACATTACAGTACATTTTACGCGGTAAAGCTTGCAAGTATTTTATAGGATCAACTTTTAAAAGTATCTATACGAGATTTTTCATTACAAAAGTCAAAAGTCAAAAGTCAAAAGTCAAAATATTTTATTCAATGAAATCTTAAAGACCACTTAGACATGTCTTAAAACTAGGGGATTCTATTGCCTGTTCCAACGCGATTCCCTACACCAGGGAAAAAAGATGACCATGACCTAATACATGAACATGACCTAATAAAAATCAAGAAGCGTTTACTTGACATCTACGAAAGAAGTAGATAGAAACAGTTAAAAGTAAATAGATGAAAATTAATACGAATCCATAGAAATATCTTTCAGCATCAAATTAATTTGCCATCTTAGCATATTCTCGGAAATCTCTGAATAGGGATACCCTGTAAGGACTTATCGATTATTACGGTGTACTTCGACAATAGAATGCTTTATCCTTTCCGTGCTACCTATTCAAATAAAGATAGCTACGAGTTATACTACAATTTTATTACACGACTAGCAGCACTACCCGGCTTTCCACGGGTATACTAATGAAACTACTGGCATTAAATATAGCCTATAACTATCCGGACAGTCCACTCTACACATTGGTGAAAGAATTTTTGAAATCGACTGATTAGTTTCTGAGATTACCTCCGTCAAACAAACAAACAAACTTTACCTCTATAATAATAATGTATGACAATACATCATGAAACAACGACGTGTCAACTAGTTGTCACGTGCCGCCCGAATAAAACCCTCAAATGAAATGTGTAGGCTAATTGCCATCTGCTGGCATGCCACCATCTCGGTGGCAAAGCAAATGGGACGTGTCGCAATGTCAGACACAGAATGACAGTCAACGGATGGTTTGTAAGGGGTTGTCGACAATAATCACACTGATATTATAAAGGTGAAAGTTTTGTATGATAGCGTGTAAGTTTGTTACTCTTTCACGCGAGAACTATTAAACGGATTTAAATGAAATTTGTTACTAGAATAGCTTAGGTATATCCTTATTAACAAAATGTTCACCTGTCAAACGAAATATAGCTCTACCTTACCTGTAGGCATGTGCAACACGTCAAGAAGACAAATGAAATATCTCGATTATGTCATACTACTCCAACATTTTGTCGACGACGAGATGATTTTGTCGCGTTGCACATTTGTTAGGCCTGCTGGTTTGAAAAATTAAAGTAGTTTGACATAGATTTTATTAAGGTTTTATTCAAGGGCATAACGAAGTTTGCTTAACTTTCTTTGTTTCTTACATATTTTTCTCATCATCTCATTGTAGCAGTCGTTTACGCTGCTAATTCTGTAAGTTTATTTCGTCTGTGTCCTCGCTAAACCACAGATCCGGTGACGCCATTTAGTTTTGCACTTTTCAATGGAATTTTGTGTCTATTTCACTTGCGTCAGCGTGCCGGACGTGCTCTGTTAAAAATGTGGCGACGACCACGAATATTCTTTAGAAATAACTTCAAATTGTCGGCTCTGTTTTATTCGTTGAATGTCATTGCACTTATTTTTAGGTTGACGTGTTTTGATATATACAAGATTCACTCATTTTATGAAAAACAACTTTTTTTATTTAAAATGGATACCCAACGCAGGTTGCTCTGTTTGTTTATGAAGAAAATTGGTCAAGTATCTTAAATCTGTAAGTTTGTATGACTTTAATGTGCAAACCGACAAATTAACGTGCCATCCGAAGCAGGTTAAAACTCTTGCAGTCCATCTAAGTGGTGACCGCTAAGAAAGTTGCTTAACTTCAATCTAACATGATCTAACAAGAACGTAGGTACGTAAGTAACGCAAGCGTTGACACGGACGCTTTAGCAAACAGCCAGTAAATTTTCGGACATAGTAGGTACGGATGTTTATCGATAGTACCAAGGTAGTACTATCATTTTCGGTTATCTATGCGAGGTATGGGTGAAAATCAATAGGCATGTTTGCCCTAGATAACTACTATCTCCATGTGGCAACCCGCTACCGTCTCGTCTCGTGTAGCAAAGTTAGTTCCTTAACTATTGTGAGTTGGGTTGGGGAGGTTTGTATGTTTGTATACACTTTGAGTTGTCAAAAGCATCAATTCTTCAAGTAACTAGAAGTCTGATATGTGCTCGACATCGCTCAAACCCAAACCTTTCTGACAGGCCACTTAAAGGCCCGAATTCTAAAACCGGTAGGTATTTGCTGACAAGTGGAATAATTCTAAATTTTACAAATCCGACTTATATAAATTTCCCGCACTCCAGAGGTGCATTTCAGTTCATAACTCCGAAGACTCTGATCAGGTATGAGACCATCTAGATCTAAAAATAATTTTGAAAATTGCTTCTCTATTGACTTAATAATCGGTGAACATGAGCATACAAATAAAAACACATAGAGTGAAATATTGAACCTCCTCTTATTTGAAGTCGGTTTAAAAGTGGTATTATCTTTGACACTATTAAACATTCTTCTATACAAATCAGACAAGTAAGAACGTCTCAGAAATAAAATTTAAAACAACTGATCATTGTTTACCTTTTTATAAGTAATGAAATTTTAGAATACAAGGCAGTTATTTCATTAACTTGATGATGTACTAACAGGTTCATATTTATAGGTATTAATTATGTAAGTATAAATGTTTTATCCAATAAATAAGTGACGTCACAAGCAACTTTCCTGTTTAGTGTTAACAGGTAAATGTTTCACTTGTTTTGACTGTAGTTTTTGATACTACCTACTCAAAGTAAACAGTAAGTAAAATTAGAATATAATTTGATTTGGTTACCGTATACACATGTTTTTTTACGAATTTCAGAAGCAAAGTAAAATGAAAGCATTAGGAAGCAAAAGAAAATACCTACTTAGCAAGACTTTGAAAAAAAATTGCGAAAAGGAAGTCTTAACTCCTCAATCCTTTCGGGTGATAGTTCGATTTTCGATCAGATAGTACATAGGTATATAGCCGAAGTATTTAATTTTGTTAATGGGATTACTTTCAAAAGAAGTTTAATTTCTTGACGCTGATTTTAAAGGTTGCACCATTGTGTCTGTCTCTTCTTTCGTATGAGCAAGTGGCCCACTCTGGTGACGGAGTTCTTAGTCCGCCTAAAGGCGTAAATATTATAATCTTGTATGCCATGTGCATTATGAAATAGGTAGATTATTTTTTTAAATAAACATGTAGCATTGACATTGACGTCAGTATTCAATTGATAAAAAAATATACCTGTGTCTTCCTCAAACTCGATTTCCATTGCAGCTCGGTTTCATCTCTCTTTACTCACAATTTAAGAACGCATGCACACGTTTTCACACCTCTTCGCCATTTTCATAACTTATATTTGTATCACTTAATTAAATGGCTATAGCAGTCACGTCTGTATTACATTTGATTTGAATAAAATCACAACAAAACACTAGTGACGCGCACAACCTTTTATCGATGAATGAATCGATTTTAATTATCTAATAGATGACATAAAATCGCAACGACTCTTCGTGCGCTAGATTATCACTAGACTAGACACGTTATCGTCAGCTGAAGTGCGATACAAGTAAACAAAGCTTATTAAACGCCTGCGCACAACGAATTTTCATAAATTTTTTCATAAACACATCATTCAGTCGCATTTTGACGACTACAAGAGAATACAGAGCATTAACATAACGTCTTTGCGAATTTGACACACTAGTTGAATCGCTTATCGTCTTTCGTTTCACTTGTCACATCGAATTACTTCCACTATGCAAATTCCAGTGGATTGTATTTGCAATTTCAACGAGCACACCTGGAGTCACATTTTGCACTAGAATTGTTGTAGGGACTTAGTTTGCAGCGTGTAGGATAAATCTGTTATTAAATAAAAACCAGTGTATATGCACAAGAGTGGAGGTCGACTGATAACCGCGAGTCGCCACGCGCAGACGTAAACTGTCGTGATATTTCATTACTACTCTTCATCCTATTATTATTTTAGCAAAATATTAGTCTGTGTGGTGATAAGGCATTGGCGTATTTGCTCTAATTGTATCACTGTTTCCAAGGGTGTTCCGGTATTATCTGTATCATGTGCTGAACGTTAACAGAAGCGTTTTATATATGAAATCTCATTCCGATATGACTACCTTATTGTCCATGAATTTTGAAAGAGCAGTTATGAGCAGAAGCCTTTTTGTACCCATAGCTTATTTGGTAAATTAAGTACATTATTTTGAATTACTTAGGTACATCAATATTTCCTTAAAATAAGAAATAGATTTACACTGAAATTAAATCTAATATCGCGGTAAACCTATTTGTTATTTTGAGATGTAATTATATACCAAAATATACACATATATAAACTTACGTATTTCCAAACAGTGCTACTTTCAAAAATAAAATATTCATAAATGTTTCCTAATTGCGGTGCCTTCTCTACAATTTGCTGCACGACGCACTGCATAATACTGCTATGCAATTTTCTCTACCAGTTTCATTCATGTGAATGAAACTGGTGTTCATGTGAACGCACGATGCCACATTTAATCGTTTAACCACTGATCCATGCTAGGGTTGTGATCGCTCCTCTATGTCTCTCCTTAATCACAGCTGTAGGTAGCTATCAAAATGTCGTTACCTATAGATTTATAGTAAGTACCTACAGACTGAGTTTCCTAAATACTCGATAGCAGGATGTGTAATCAAGGTCAGTTCGAGCAAGTAGCCAATTCTAGTGGCGGAGTAGTGAAATTCAGTTAATAAAAAAGAAAGTTTTTAGTTTGAATAATTTGTCATTCACAATGGCAGTTGAGAACCACTGACCTTTATTAACTGCCGCTGGCTGAAGATGATGTACTAACACACAAATAGGGGATAAAAACTGCTGAGCAACTCTTCCGACTTGCGTTTAACAAGGAGGAGTTTAAGAAGCTGACTGCCAACCTTCAATGATGGAGAGGCACGGAAAGAAGAAGATAATTTTTTTTCAGCTTGCCGCCTACACTTTGTTTCCCACGCGTTTATAACGATCTAAAAACGCGCAGAAACGAAGCGTTCGAAAAATAAGGTGATAGATTCCAAGGTGATTTAAAAAAGAGATGTGTGAGTGGAAATCCGTGGACTAAATTTTATTCGTTCATAAAAACCAAGTAAAACGAATAAAAGTTAGTAGCACTGTGTTGTACAAAAGACCTTAAGTAATAGGTAAATTACATATTATGTAAACAAACATACTACGTCACAATAAAAAAATGAAGAGGAAACTAAATTAAGATAATTACATTTTCCTGCTGTGTACAAATATAGCAAGAAGTGGTATAGATACATCAGGTAATTGAATTTATTGTTCAGAGTAATCAATTAGCAATGGTGGTAGGTGCCTACTGAATTATAAACGAGTTAATAATTTCAAATACTTACCCACCGATTAACTTTTGGAAATAAAACTAGTTTTTTTTTGATGTTGGTCAAAATTATTCAAAATAATTCTTTGTAATGCTACTCACGAGCAACTGTCAAAGTTCAAAATTTTGAACATAAAGTCCCACTAACACGATGTAACTTTCTTGCCTACTTTATTTAAAATTAAATTGAGTTGCATGATGGTCTAAGCATTGTTTAAACCATGAATATTGCTTCTATTTAATAAGCAAAAGGCAAGAAAAGAAGAATCAAAGCTTGCATAGTGTAAATGAGACTTACACCACTTTCCTTTTTGAGCGTTTGAGTTAATACTCAAACGCGAAAACAGAAGGTGGTGCTTATTTATTACAAAATATAGCCTACAGTACTAGATGGAACTAGTAAAAATGACCCAATTCTAGATCGCGCTGACGAAAACGCGCGGCGCGGAATGACCTTCCCATACAATCAAACCAACATTATCTCTTTATAATATTAGTAGAGAGTAGAGATATAATTTGATATAGGTCCATACAAAAAATAACTTCCTTGATGGTTAATACCGCCTAAAATATTTAATTAGCGTTTGAGTATTCAGGCATTAGATGTTCCGAGTCCGACCAAATAAAAAAGCGACACTCGGTGAGGGACAAAAAGTGCATTGTATTTTTTCACAACACTTTTTTTTATTTTGTGTGACTGAAAAGGAACATCCAGCTATTGCTATCTCTATGTGTAATATACTCATAGAGGTATGTATTTCAGCTTCCATCTGGCAACAGAGCCTGTCGATCCATCATACTCCGAACCCGGATACTCTTATCCAATTCCAAGGTATCTGTTACCATCATTTGATGTTGTGAAAGCTTTGGATGTTGGCATTACTGTATGGAACGGAGTGAACATGAATTCCAATCCAAATAACCCAAAGGACAAAAGCTCACCTAAAATGCAGTTTAAATATGAAAATTAATATGTTTAATACCGTATCGTCCAGATTATTAAAGTGACTAGCTCAAACTAGTATTTCCATGTTTACGAGTTAACTCACTAAGCCGATTAGATAAAGTGACATCATGAACGTATAAAAATAGGTAGTTAGAGGTACCTTCATACATTGTTCTTTTTTCACTTGCATAAAGGGAAATTCGAAAGTAGGTATTTTTAGAGGGACTTGTCAAAAAATATTTATGTAAGACTTCTAAAACCTCTAGAAATCTATAATATTATTGACATTAAATGCATATTACGGAAATCTATTATGAACTGTATTAGATAGGTATTATCAAATGGGACTTCCCAATATCCATTTTTCTGGTAATACATGTAAAGCTGTAAATCAAGCGATACACTTATATTTGAGCAATAAGTAAGTCATAGATAAGATTACAAAAATACTTAATTAAGGTTAGATAAGTAATAAAAAAAAATCCCCAAATGAAATGTTTCAAACAAAAGTGTATCTAATTTCTGTATTTTTATTATTATTGTTAATCCACACATAAGGTGAAGTGCAGGTATTTAATTCAAATCGCAGCAATTAAAATCGCACATTAAGGTACGAGGATATTTATTTATTTTATTTATTTAAGTAATTGCTCTGTACTTAACAAAAATATTAAAAAGAGAAGAAAGAGAAAGTCGCTTTTACATACATACATACATACATATAATCACGCCTCTTTCCCATGGGGGTAGGCAGAGACCACGGATCTCCACTTGCTACGATCCTGACATACCTCTTTCGCCTCACTCACTCTCATTACATTCTTCATACATGCTCGCCGGTTTAGGGTACTTCTGACCTGGCCTTTCTGCAAAATGTCACCAATTTGGTCCACATATGTTCGCCTAGGTCTTCCCCTTCCAGCTGTCCCATTAAAGTCGCTTTTACATTTTCATATTACCACATCGCTCTAGCAGAGTCGTTTCCACAAACACAAACGAAGCTATATTATTGGTTCTTGACAAACACATTCCTCATAAAGCATCTTTGGTGAAAAAAAGTATCAAGATGTCTACCCTGCCGTGATAGATTCGTTCATAGTGTTTGTGCTATGAAGCTACTTGCAGCGTAAAATGATACTCATCGATAAGCACTGGTATGACGATCGTGCGTCATATTGATAACGATAATGCTTCATAGTAATAAGTCTATATGAACTCAATTCCAATGCAGTAAAGGTTTTTTATATTATTTTAATATTTTTTAACCCTCAATTTTGCTTCCAAAAACTGAACGGCTGAGTGCTATTAAAACATTATTGGCTCTTTCAACCGGGAAATATTCGATGTTGAAGTGTAGAATCAACAGTTTATGTCAATATTGTAGCATACCACTACCACAGAACAAAATAGTGGTCATACCATACCTCATAGTCATAGTATGAATCAAGTACCTCATAAAATTTAAAATGTCAAAAAATCGACTTGAATGGGTGATAATGAGAACTATTTTCTCGACCCGAGGCGCATTTCTTTTCAGAAAATAAATATAAAATGTTATATGAATGGCGCAGGATAGGGAGGGTTGGCACAAGCGAAGAGAGGCCTATGCCCAGCAGTGGGATGAGACGGGCTGCACGTGATGATGATGATGATGATGTTATATAAATGCTCTCATCAGAGTACTTTGAAGGTTATTATGAACCCTCCATTTAAAAAAAATGTCATACTTCTACAAACTTTGCACTACTTGCAGAAAACTGACTTGTTACTTGCCACAGCATAAATAATAGTACGAGTAGCACTGCACGTCACCTGCAAACTATTTCCATCGAATTCTTATCTCTGGATCTTATCTAAGTAGGCTATCTCTTAAATTTTTATTTTCTGCTTCCAATATGGACGTTTGAAATAACTCACTATGTTTGGATTGAATGAACAGCTTGATGTGTTTAGTGTTTTTATGTTATGAAATTAATATTTTATTGATTTTCTCACGAGTTACTTAGTCCCTACTCATGTGGCTGGTAATAAAGTAACCTATAAAAAAACTTATTAAGTTCTTAAAAAACTATGGTTAACGTTGATGATATTCCTTCCATTCTCTCAAGCGTTTACAAAAATTTTTACCTTTTCAAACTAAAATCACCTTAGCTCAATCACTCCTTCTTCCCTTACTCGATTATGCGGACACTTGCTTCCTTGACGCCACGGAGGAAATTTTTAACAAACTTGAACGTCTTCAAAATTTATGCATCCGATTTATTTTCGGTTTGCGTAAATACGACCACGTTTCAATGTTCAGAGCTCAATTAAAATGGCTTCCTATTCGTCGTCGGCGTGATATGCACATTGTCTCACTTCTCTATAACATTCTAAACAATCCACTCTCTCCTTCTTACCTTCGTGAACGTTTTGAATTCCTATACTCTGTTCCATGTAGAACATCTTTATCCCTTCGTCTTAAATGTCCTGTTCATTCGTCCAGCCGCTACAGTGGCTCCTTCACTGTTGCTTCAGTTACTCTTTGGAATTCTCTCCCTCATGACATTCGTGCTAGCCCCTCCATCTCTATCTTCAAACGTAAAGTTAAAGAGCATTACCTCTCTTTATGATATAATTGTAGGTAGGTATCTAGGTATTTTATTTATTTAAGTACTTATTTTTATTTAGTTTATGTATGTAATTATTATTTGTTTATTTAGGTATATTTAACTGTAGGTATTTATTTTGTAGGTACATGGAATGTATTAAGTTGTATTGGTATCTATATGTGTATTGAGTTGTATTGGTATAATGTAGGATAAGAAATATTTTTGTTTTTCTTATTTTATTTTCTTATGTTTGCGCGTACACCCACCTGTAAAACTCCATCTCTCTCTCCCCATTAATGGTTAACTGGAAGAGAACTCTTTTTAGGGTTAAGTTCGCCTGTGCGATTACTTTTAGTGTCTATTTTGTTTTTTATCATTTTATGTGCAAAGTATAAATAAAATAAAAGATGATGGAGTTTTTAAGCAGCTTAAAAGACCATAATGCCTACAGAATTGTTTCTATGTCACATGGTTTAAAAATGCTTCACCAATAAATCTAAATGGTTAAATGACATAAATCGTTAAATCCAATAAAACTATCAATAGGGAATCTCTACTCGGGCAAAACCACAAACCTCAATTAGTAATTCAATATTCAATCAATTGTATTGTTTACAGAATAAGGGCGATAACAGATGAGCGTTTTATCCACCGCGTAACCTCGTTTCCTTATAAGAACGCTTTGCATTTCGTACCAAACGCACACACGTATCGCATTGGACATAAGTTTGGTCGAAACCCCCTTTCCCTGCCCCAGTTTATGACAGCGACCACCTTCATGTGCGAAGACTAAGCTACAACACAATACAAATGAAAATTACGGATATTTATCACGTATTCAGTTTATTTCCCGAGATGTTTCGTTGAAAAGGTCACGGTGAACAGTTTATCGATCGAACAGAAATGATTGATTACATGCGCTTTGGGTTAATTGCATAATTTAAAAAAAGTACCAAATATAAAGTTTTTTTATTTTTAGGACGAACCTATATGTCTTTAAAAAACTAGAGCTTCAAACGGCTACGCAGATTTTCTCAAAACATGACCCCTTCATCTGAGTTTAATAATGAAAGAAATGTATAGAATAACGCTCGTCAGCAATCAACCTAAATAATACAAATGATATTTGATGACTGGTTTTATCCTCAAGGCGGTAGTTCTACCTTCTATGCTGTGGGTTTGATTTTTATCCTAGTCAAAAATAAGTGTTTATTCTACAGCATCGACTAGTAGACCTCCAAAAAAGGGCGACCGCTTTCAGATAACACATTAAGCAAGTCATACTTAAAACTAGGGACTCTACTGCCTGTGCTACATTTGGTAGTGTATCAGTCGGATACATATCTAGGCCATACACTAGCATAACGGTAACTGCTCTAATCTACGTTATAATTAGATTTCTATAAACGCAGCCAACGTTTCCTAATGAGAGTGAAGTTAATGCGAGCAGCAGTTTGTGACGATTCTAGGTTGGCGATGAGTTATTTCTCATAGGTTTCCGACGGTTTCGTCGGGAAGGGTTATAAGTTTGCAGTGTGGTTTTAGAGACAACGTAGCTCCTGGACGGATTGTATTTTTTTGCCATAAACAAAATAAATAAATGAAATGAAATATGATCACGGCTGTATTTCCAAGAAGTTTCAGCTCTGTAGACATTTTTTTAGATCTTTTCAAGATGTCTAAGGTAAGGTGTCTACAAAAATGTAATGTAAATAAATGCTTTTGTAATACAAACGAGTATTAAGAAAGTTCTTTAAACTTTTATTTTAAAGCCTACCTTTGTAATTTAGACCATTTCCTCTCTACAAAGAGCCCTCTTTCATCTCCATAAACATGACAACAACTTAACTTAGTTCGTAAACGTTGTCAGTTAGACGGACAGGACTTTACCCATCATTAATTTATACATTTATATACTTAGGTACCTAAGTATATACATGTGAAAATAGTTAATATTTCATAAAGATTTGAAAGAAATGTCTACTGCTCCCAGGGATACAGTCGTGATGAATGTTGTTAGCCTAGATTTCAAAATACTCGTATCATGTAAAAATAGGAGTGTTGTAAACTTAGATTATGTTACGATCGCGACAAAGTATTTCATGAAAAAAAGTAGACTATGTTATTCTCCAACGTCCTACCTTTCCATATCAAGTGACATCAATATCATCAGTTACGTTTTTTAGGAGTGGAAATGTAACAGACTGAAGTTTCTTAACAAATTATAAGTTCTATATTCATGACATGATATGCAGTTCAGGGAATATGTAAATTAATGAGCTTTATTTGTTCCTCATAACCTGACTTTACTAAACAGTGCTAACCCTGCAAAGAAACCCAGAGCAAAGTTACAGAGTGTATGCTATTACCGAAGTGATAGTAACTTGGGATGACAAAATTACTTCATAACTGAGGGTAAAAATAACTTACATGTAACTTTACTTGGACTCTGAAGCTGCCGTTCGAAGCTTTTATTATTTTCACTTATCTACAAATACTATGCTACAAACTGATTGTCATACAGCACCGTTATGAAAAAAATACCTCGGACCCAGTTTGACTGAATCATTATACAAAATACTTAGAGAAGCAAGATACTACATCAAAGTTTGAAATTCTCGAATCTGAGTCGATGTAGCATGAATATCCTTTCAATAAAATTATTACGGCATTTGCTAGCAATAACAATTTCCTACAACTGTTTGAAGGCGGATTGTCTTCCTTCCATGAGCAATTATGACACCGTCGCAAAGTTTTGGACTTTAAAATATTAATTAACAATATTTTTGTTATTTTCGCAGTTATTTAAAAGATGGTTTAGTGTTTCACACGAATAAAGAATTGCAATTCATAAATAAAACTAATGAACTATTACACTTTAATCAATTATCTTCCCAAATGCCTTATTACGCTTAAAACCGGCTTTCTTTTGATGTAAAGGATTGACTTTAAGGAAGCGATATCTTTTCAAAGCCATAAAAGATATAGTTGGTATTTTCTGGCACGTACAACCTAGATGTATCTTCGAATTAATGTTCTGAGTTGGTATATCAAAACATTCGCATTTGAGTCTTGTGTTTCGCTTCTGGACTGGTTTGGTATGTTTTGGTAAACGAGTTGAAGCTGATCTTGGAAAAGGCTTTTTGATCCTAAAACTTTCTAACATAGACTCCGAACTCCTTTCAACAGTTTCTCTTGCTGAAATAATTTAAATTAAGTTTATAAAGTCATCCAAACATAACATTTAGTGTTAAAATGACTCCAAGTCGGGTTTTATGGAGTGTGCCCTCCATTTTAAATTAAAGAAAAATCTGTCACGAACGAAGGATAGGTAGCTCAACTGGTCCAAACCAATGCTTGACAGCAGCGTGAACAAGACACTGGCAGCATTTTAATAATAATTACACAGGTGGAAAGCTTGACTGCTTGATTGTAACAAGATACGATTATGAACGTAAGTGAAACCGCTAGGGATACTAGCTAGCTTTTAAAAATATGAAAAATAATAAAAAAAACTTACGGGGTATATGTTCAACAAAACAATCTTCGTAGAAAGATCCAAGTGGGCATTGTACCATTCGATTGAACGCGTTGATTTTGAGTATGATCTTCCTAAGAGTTTCTATTTGTATGTCCTCACTTTTGTACTTTGACCAATTACTCACATAACGATGGAGACTAAATTGTTGTTTACCTTTTGGCTGCTGTGAAGCACATAATTCTACCAAGAATACGATCGCAAGCAACTGAAAGAGAATTAATTTATTTTATAAAAAATATATTTTAAAACAACGACCATAGAGCAGCTTTCTTATAGACTATCCAGTTAATAGGATTTGGCGGGAATGTTTTGGGTTAGCCCACGTTACGGCGACTTCCTTGGTATAGGGTCTTAAGGTTGCGAGTTGTCAGTACTAAATTGCACATTTTATTAATCTATAAAAAAATAACATACCATTGTCCAGGTAGTACTCATTATAAATGTTTAGTACAAATCATAAAGTTTATAATGTTTTTGTAAATTTTTTGTTGACCACTCATTCCAAAGACTTAAAAATACAGATTATAATGGTAGGTACTTAATTCAATTGAAATAAGGAAATGTAAAAACAAATTGAACACTCAAATGGAGTGTTCAATTTGATACGGCAAGTTTGAAAAGTAACTATTATTCAATCTGGGGTTTTACTTTATCATTTGTGCTAAAAACTTATAATGAGTACGACATGGACGAAGGTATACGTTTTTTTTATTTATTATTAAAAAAACCTAAAACAGAGCTTCTGGTAAAAAAGGAACTTGAATGTGCAACGGAGTGTCAATTTATACAAAGTACAAGTACTAACCTCGACTCAAAGTCAAGTTAGTCTCTTTCACAAACCTATTTTTTTTTATTCCTTTTTTCTGTTGCAGTTGTTTGTCATCGCATGCCTGGTAGCATTATGTGCTGCTCAAAAGCAGAAAGGTAATCAACGGTTCACTCTCTATGTCTATGTCAATTGGTCAAAGTACCTACAGAATGCCTGAGTTCAAATCTAATAAGGATATCATTTCCCAACACGAACGTCATTTAAGACACTATTTATTTATATTTATCCAATGATTATTTATTAATATCATGTTTTTCAAAAATTTCAGAGTACCTATCATTTTTTAATTTCAGCAAAAGTCAAGAACACTGTTGAATGCAGTGAGGTGTTAGAAAATTTGAAAGAAAAGCCTTATCCAAAGTCTGCATTCAATCCCTCACCAAGAAAGACAAGAATATTGCGGAATGGGAACAAAAAACTTAAATGTGAATGCTCCGAAGTATCTAATGAGAACAATCTTATAAAACTAAGCTGCACGTGCCAAAAAGTACCAAAAAGAGCTCACATGGCTTATACTAGATACAACTTTCTTAAAGTCAATCCTAAACACCAAAAGAAGAAAGGATTCAAGCGGAACAGGCCTTTTGGAAATATTATTGAACAGAGAAACAGTTTAGAAATTTAAAAAAAGTAGGTACAAGAAAACCAAAAATATGATTTCCCAGTATCGTCACGATCCTTTAGACCAGGCGCGCACTAGGCAGCCAGGCTGCGGCAGCCAGTAAAACATATGACGTTGTATAGGAGCCCGCGCACTAGGCAGCCACGAAATCTCGGCTGCAGCAGCCAATAAATCTCGGCTGCAGCAGCCACGTCATATGTTTTACTGGCTGCCGCAGCCTGGCTGCCGCAGCCTGGCTGCCGCAGCCTGGCTGCCTAGTGCGCGCCTGGGCTTACACTGTCGATTGTTTTGACCGTTGAATATCGTTTTAACCATTATTTTAATTAGAGTAGATGAATCAATAAAATACTATTTTTTAGAAGGTATGAAATTTTAGCACCATGTTGTTTTCAGTTTTTTGTTTCACAATTAACAATATTGAAATAAAAACCTTAGAATTTATTCTGAAGCATGTAGTTAAATTGAAGTGGCAAGGCCAGCCCCCTGACTCGCTATCGCGAAATTTCAACACACCCAGACCCCTTGGCAGAACCCAGAAGATGCCATCAAAACGATGGCGGACGCTAATTGGATAAAGACAGCCTCAGATAGAAAGAAAGAATCTAGATTGTTAAAGGAGGGCTATACCAATTTGATGGAAGACGAACTTAAGACGCGGGTTTTCTCAAGCTTCCCTTCTCTGCTGTTTTTTTTCCGCGTTATATAAGTATAGATTAAAATAATGTATAAGTCATACGTTTAAATTTCAATTAAGAATGGCAATGTTCTAACAGCAGTCAATTATTTATTTTATTTTGACAATGTTCAATTTGATTCGGCAAAGTAAGTGTTTTTAATCTCTGTTTCAACTCATAATCATTTGCATATTAATTGAGCAAAATAATGGATAGTGCATGGATAATTATGGTTCGAATATTTTAACTTTTTTTTATTACTTTTACTCTCTTTTTAATTATTAACTGTAATCAATGTCCTTACAAACATAAGCTGCCACTCTACTTTAAAACCCAAAAGATAAGTCGTGACAAAATCGCAGTTCATATAAGTTAGTTAATCTTTCGAATCACCTAGTTTGTAAGACGATTCGAAATGATCCTTGATTGATTCTTACCGAAATACTTAAATTATTTTTTTTTCAGTTCCAACTAACATAAACTGGGGGCTGAATTATGAAAATCGGCACGAACTTTTTAAAGTACTCTCTAGCAATCTAACTTAACTTTTGGTTTTTAAAGTAGAGTGGCAGCATAAGTTGGTGAAGAAGACATAGATCTACAATTTAAAAACTTCAAGTAGGCCTAGGGTAAGTTTCGTATCGATAAATATTCTCATTATTTGACAAACGATGATTTTGCAGTTGCTTATAACATCGCTCTTGATATCATACGCTATCCAAGACAAGGAAGACAAAAAAAAAGTCGATCCCAGCCGCTACATCTCTAATTGGTCTCAATACGGAGCACCTGAAGAAATAGAAGTCAGTGTACTTCGGCAGATTCTCCGCAAAATAGCTAAGTTTAAACGGACTGCCTATTGTCCACTCGGAGGAACCTACGACAGCTGTCTTACTGAGAATTTATCAGGTAAGCTCTGCTAGACTATCAGGCGGCTGCTCGAACGCTGATCATCTCCAAAATTAATTAATCAATGGTCAAATCACATGACAATTAGGACCAAACTAATAAGACCATAGATTTTTCTTGACATTTCAAACTCTGCACTCAAGAGTTTTTGTTTAAGTATTGATTTTTTTACAGTTCTTTACGGTACAATAACTGATTGGCGGATCACTGCTTGAGACACGATTCACGCTTGTGTATAGACTCTGAATACAAACCGTAGTACAGCATAAGTACCTACTGCCGAGAGGTCGAAGACAAAAAAAATAGGAGATATTTTCATAAGAATTATCATTCCTTGTAATGTGCAAAAACGTGACTAGCAGTCTACCGATTTTATTTTCATAATTAGTGCCACAGTCTTACAAACGAAGTCACACTCAATTTCGGTATTTTTTTGAGAAATTACATATTTTATGTAATGTTTTTTTTTTCAGCTATCACCTCCAAAATAATCAAAGATAGTATAAAAACAGACATTATTATACCCAACGACAAAGGAGAGAAAAGATTAGAGGAGTACATTCTCTTTCTGGACGATCAAACTGGAAGGGGTTTGAAAAATTCAACTTGTACATGCACAAACAAACTAGACGATTGGAAATCTCCTGTGAGGAAATTTGAATGTGAATGTGTAGAAGCAAGAGACTTGGCATTCATGGGTCTGTTAAGATATAAGTACATCAAAATCAATCCCGAAGCCAGAAAGAAACCAGGTTTTATTCGTAACAAGGTTATTGCGACAATAACCGAAGGCAAAACGGCAAAACTGTAATCTGTAACACAGATTACATAAGTACAGATGCCTCATCTCGAACATTGATTTCACTCCTATTTTTCTTCGGGCTATTTTTTGGTGTTTGATTTTTTGCGGCGTCACGTAGCGGCGTGTAAGGTGTTATTCTAGTTCCTCTAGTGTGTCTTTAACCAAAAAATCATCTTACTAATATTTTCGATGCGATCGCTTGTATCATCGAGGGTTCTAATCCCACCGGAGCCGTAACTACTGCTAAATCTTATATAGGTTGTACATAATTATATAGGTAGATACAAGATTTAACAGATACAAATAAAAATAAAAAAAACTTACCAGAAATCCTCTTTATATGCAGTTGAGTAGCGAAATTGTTTCCCATTTGGGAGACATAGCTATCCTTCTTGTTGGACAGCTGGATGCTGAAACCGTCTGATTCCAAGGAGGCCCGAGGCGCCCTGGCGGCCTGCACAGCCTTGTTGCAAACTGTAGGAGTGGCCTTAGCCAGAGCGGCCTCCTGGGACCCCGCACTGTCCCGCCGCCGGTTCTTATGATCGAGCAGCATACTCGGTGTGCACCCCATTATCACATTGGCACTACACTTTGGCACTGACACTGGCACAGAGACGCATCGTTTTATCTGGAACAAAAGAAGTTGTTTTACTTCTTGTATCGTAATACTTCCTTTATTGACCTAGTTTTTCAGTAAGTACAGCACATTTTCGAAATATCAAAAAGGGAAATCTTTTGAAATATTCATGATCCTAAGCCAAATTTAGCTACAATATTCAGCTTTATTACACCTAAGTTAATATTGCTAACTACAATGTAGTCAGATAAATACAAACTTGGAAAATTAAGTCCTTTAAATACTAAGCGTTACGAAGAGTTTAATCGCAGAAGCTAAAGCCATGGAATAAACAGTATCTGGTCGCTTATTGCTACTTAGAAGATTAGTAAGGTGTAGCGATAAACTTTTTTAATTACGCATTTACCAAGTTTTCTCGTATAAAGTTAAATACCAGCTTTTGTTCGAAGCGGGCGTAAGAAGAAAAACAGCGTTATTGAAATTTATCTGATGACAAAGAACGTGAAGTTTGAGTAATAAAACACACAATTTGGCAAATATTGTGCGGGTATCGTTCGATTTAACTGGAAAATAATTCATTGAGAATGATATGAAAAATAAATAAAGCCAAAAGATAGGTTGGTTTCCCCGAAATCTCATTTCTCACTCGATACTGACTTTCGAACATCGATTCATATTCGGTTCAGTGGACATCGATGTTTCTGGCTCGTCCACATCAATCATTTATCATCTCTTAGTTTCGGCTACAGGTCAGAGGTTTTTTTAGATTTCTTCACGATGCAATTTATAACAGGTGTAATGTAGGATTATTTATTGTTGTATGTAAAAGCTTTTTACGACTTAAATCAATACGATAAAAGTGTTTTAACATCTGAGTATTTGAAAATGCTAAGTCATGCTAGATTGTGAATTTAATTTTTGTTTACTCAATATTTCGATTTTTCTGGAGAGTTTCACATCAACTTTAAATCTGGTCTGGAGCTAGATTCTTGAACGACATTTAAACCATGACGTGGTAAGAGATTGCACGTTATCTAGCTTTTGTTTTCTTAAATCCGAATTTTCAAAATAATAACGCCGAGACGTGCCGCGTAAGTAAGACATGGTTATTTGGAGAATAAGGCGCCTGATCTAAGAACCAAGGAATTCGTAAAAAAAATAGTGAGAGGGGTTGAAAAATGTATCAGATTTAATAATATGGTCTTAGATCCTAACCTTTAATTTGTATATTATAATCTAAGGGTGAGTCTCAATAACATATTTTTGTGTGAAATGAAATGTCCTATGACATTTATATATTTTTGGGTTTGCTTACTACCGGTAAAATCGATGGTAAGTGAAAATTACAACTAGGTACATTATATTTTTCACATTTATTATGGAAGTCAATTTAGATATCCATCCACATTATAATTTTATCAAGTATTATAATTATCTGTGCCCACATTAAGCCAAACTAAGGTTTAGTTTACCTAATTCATCTGAGTTAATTTACAAACACCGCACATTTCTTATTGAGACTAGCCTGCGAGTCCGAAGGAGAGATTCGTAGTACAGTCGTGATCATATTTTTTGTTTCATTTTTTAATTAGTCAGCGCCCTGTCCGAGCGACTGTCAAGGCGAGTGGAGACAGGGAAAGTAATTACTTTATGGCATCTCCCATTAGCAGAGACAGCCGTTACGTCATCGATAACGCGGACTAAATAGCTTTTGTGTGACTTAGCGAAATATTTAAATTAAAACGTATAACTTTAGGGTGACCTGCTTTTGTCACATATATTTTCATAAATTCATGGCCATTCAACCTGAGTTCAATATAATCGCATTTATAAAACTAGCTACGAACTAACGTGACGTTTCACACAAAATCACGCAGTGACTGATTGTTCGAAAAAACGCAGACTACTAAACCAAAAATAGACCAAATCTTTGTAAATAAATTTAGCACAATTGAAGAGAACCTTGGTCTCATTTCGCAATAATAAAGCCTTGACAATAATAGCTTCTAGAGTCCCTATATTCTTTGTTCTATTTTCATCCTTAATCCTCTGTAGTAAGGTCTAACACTAATTCATGATGTCCGAAGTCGTAAAAGCTTTCCTAAAATGTATCTAGGGCTTTGTCTACTATAAAAGGCTGATGCGTTGTAAGTCAACCTTGTTTGAAGATTGAACCTGTTATGGAATAGAGACAAATAGTTTAGTATACCTACTTACTGGAAATCTAGAGGTAAAATAATTGTATTTCTCGTGATTGGCTAGATTGTCAAATCAATTGTCAATTGTCAAATCTAGCCAACCCAATGAATTTCGACGACCAATCACGTGCGTTTATTTTTATTCCTATTAGCTCGATTCAAGAAATAAAGTATAGACAATTAGTCAAAGCATTATTTCTGTTTAAAACAACTCTACACAGTGGCAAACTTTTTTATAAGAACCGTAAGAAAAAAGATAATTCCTGTACGCTCCACGTTCAATACTTCGAAGATCCTCGTCAGATCCTCCATTTTGTTTGGCAACCTCGAAACACTTCTTTCAAACAAAAATATAATTTTCAAAATCGGTCTATACTTATTATCGGGATAAGCGTTTCAAACATAGGCATAATTTTCAAAATAGGTAAAAAAACAAATACTTTAAGGCCCTTCAGAGACTATTCAGAGGCTATTACCTGTGCTATTACTCAAGCATAAATCGTGTTTAAGCGAAGATTCATAACTCAGTTTTCATAGAGAACTGTAAAAAATCGATGCTTAAACGTAGACTCAAGTTTGAGTGAAGTCTCTGAATACGAGCCTTAAACTCCTATTTTGAAGTCAGTTAAAAAATGAATACGCGAACTATGAAAGCGAGAGCGTAAATCAAAACTGTAAACGCCAATGTTTCATTGTTTAGTCAACAGTCGGTTTACAGTTTCAGATTAAAGCTCGTTCGCCTTTGAATCCAGAGCTGAAACAACATCACGGATTTATAGGCTAAAACTAGATTGTATACTCAGTTTTATATCTTTTCTAGATGATTTACACAGCGCCAGGTGGAATCTAGGACAATATTTAGATCGAGTGCGAAAATAGTTTAGCGTTAATTGTAATAAAAATAAACAAGTTCAACTCTTCCAGATTAGCTATTATAAAATAAAAAATAAAATGAATATGATCAAGGTACCTACATATTATTCTATTTTTGGGCATCCAACATTTTGCAGAAGTTAACATTCCAAACAGAGTAAATAAATGTGTAGATAAAAATAGCACCAGCAAATAAAATCTGAGGTCCTCCTCCTTCAATTTCCTTAATCAGTCGTCTTTTTAACACTGATTCCTTTCTTACTCATGTCATCCCACATAATCTATCCATCTTAGTTCCGTTTTAGTCTACCTAAACCTTTTAACTCTACATCCTATTCCCATTCAAGTCACATTGAATACTATGCTAGTTTTCATGTCTATTATTTTGCTAGTAGTAATTATTATGATACAAACACAGGTAATAGTTCTAATTCCACTATTTCACATGTTTCAATACGTTCTATATAAAATCTAGGTATTTAGGCGCCTTGCCCGGAATATTTAGTTGAAACCGAATCCATTTTGAGCAGAATTCAATACACTATTGTATTTACAGTACCCCTCGGCAAACAATGCCTATACGCAGCGCGAAACATATCAACAATATATGCATGATTTCTATAGGATGTTGGAAAATGTTGGACTGTTCTGAGCAATTTTCAAATTGAATTAAACCTTTATTTATGATACAGCAAAATTAATAAATCCAACTAGTTATTTAAGAACATGTTAAGCCGTTAACAAACCCTTTAATGCTCTCGGGACTGAGTACTGTAAATCTACTTAGATAAGGTTGCATAATTTTATCGAGTTAGTAATGTATAAAAATATCATAGAATTTTTACCTACTCAGTAATAAAGTTCACTGTGGTGCACAAGTAGTAAAGTTTATCTAATATATATATATTAGCCTATGTAACTGTTTCATCCTAACTTGATTTTTAAACTTAAAACATTGAAGATCACAAATACAAAGATGCTAGTAAAAATGCTGTTAAAGTCGTTAATCTATGACGAAGCTTTGAGACGACCCAAAAACTCGATCACCAGAGTTAAATAACTTACACAAAGTAACTTCTAAAGCAGGGTTATCACCTAGCCGTGTAACATATAATGTATTTGATACTGTATCAAATGAGTACGTTGGCTCGTCCACACCTACGTGAGTTCGTACAGATAGGTACATTACATGCTACACTAGCTAGGTGAGTACCCTACATAATAAAACATCGTACCTTTAGCGAAAGTAAAAAGGCATATTCTATTTGATGAGAAAACAAAACCCGTCCTTTTTCCATCACCCGTTTGCAAGAAGGAAATTCCAATCAATATTCAGTCAATAGGGGTGACAAAGCCTTTTGTTCTGCTACTCATTCACAAGGGGTGAAATAATTAATTCGCCGACGCAAGCTGTAAGCCCGATTTTCATTAGTCAAGTGTTTAGTAAAGTGGTGAGTACAAACAGTGCCCATTATGCCCTATTTATATTGAGAAAGTGTTGAGCAAAGGTTTAAGGGCCGATTTATATTAATAAAGAGGTGTATAAGGCTATGTGTTCATCGGAGAAAACCGTGTTGGCCGAATAACAAGGACCTCGACTTTTTAAATGCACTTTTTAACACACATCTTCGTGCATATGTTCAATTTCGAAATAAAACTATGTTCACTTTAACACAGCGAAGGAAAACATTGTGAATCTTTCCTATGGATATGACAGGCGGTTTGGATGGTGACGAGTTCTGGCGGTCGATTTTCCACGACTTTCATGACGCGGTGGGACGCGGGAAGAGATAACACGTTATCTAGCTTTTGTTTTCTGAAACCCATCGCATTATTCCAAATAACCACGCCGTGTCGTGCCATGTCATGGCATGGTTATTTGGAGAATAAGGCGGCAGGTCGTCTCCTGGGACGGGAATGGGTTAATCTCCAGTGTGAAAGGACTGAAACAACTTTTCATTGACTTTTTAAGCCTTATTATTTTGATTCAGAGTGACGTCAGAGTGTTCCACAAACTTGTTTAATGAGGGTAGCATTTAATGAAATAATTATTAACTTTCATAATTTGTTACTCAATTTGAAGTCAAAGTTTTGTTTTGTTTTTGCTTGTTTTTGTTGTTAATAATTTTAAGGGTTTCTTTTGGTTATTAGAAATGAAAACTGTAGTACGTCAAAGGTAATGTTTTAAAACTCTTTGTGTTTTGAATTTCTCAACCACAACAGTTCAAGCACATGCCCTGGCATGTGGGGCAATCATTGCTTTTGCTAATCATACAAATAATTTCAGAGTATTTGAAAGATCGTTAGAGCAATTAAGTGCTAGAAACTAACTGTCTTAATGAAGATTTTACGCAGCCGAAGTGGCGGGCGGAAGCTTATATAAAAAAACTTAATTTAACCATGTTCGCAGAATCAACAATCGCTATAATTTATTTGATAATTATTAACACAATCATCTTTTAAAAGCACCGATGGGATTACGGCGAGTAAATTAGCTTAGCTAGTGTGTAATCGATTAAGCTAATTATTAAAGACCTTAAGTTAAGTAAAGATTAAACTGATTTACTAAAGATCTTAAGTTCGAAGAAGAGCGGCGGAAACTTTGGAAACGTGTAGTAAGTTAAACCAAGAACACTTCATAATATCACTTCGTGTAGTAAAGATGGAGCATATAAACAGTCGATGCTGAGAAAACTTCAACATAACTCCGATAAGATCGAAGTTTCTCATAACGCAATGAAATAAACAATAATGTGCGGCGACAGCTGCTATGTATAGCGAGCACGTCTGCACAGGATTATATTGGTCCAAGTCAAGAGTCTTGAGAGTTTGAAGTGTTTTATTTTAACAGACTACAAAAAAGAGGTTCTATGTTCCACTGTATGTATTTCAAAATATTCACCGATAATTTCGACAATTAGTGGACTGATTTTGAAAATAATTATTAGAGTGTACGTACACCCAAGGTGAATTGTACAAAAACTGACGTAATTCAAGAGAGAGGGAAATGACTATCACCCAAAACTCTATTATTTTTCGCTTTTGTTTCCGCTTTTTTAGCCGCAGATGATTAAAAATGATGTTTGTGTTTGTAGTCTGTATCTTTGTATCAGTGTGTTGTCTGAGGCAACAATCCTAAAAGGATTAAGCGATTTCGATAATGATATTTCGATAATACTATCTTGAAGTAAGAATTTAGGATCCGATGTCGGTAGTAGTAGTATTAGCATCATCGGACTTCCTTTTTTCATTGGAACTTCTGAGCCTTATGTACTCATGTACATAAGGCTCAGAAGTCCGATCAATAGCGTCATGTTATCTATAAATTTGTATTTTAAAAGCTAATTGGTAAAATCTTGTGTCTCGGTCCAGAATTTTTCTGTGTAACCCCCCTAGCTTCCGATCCAATTGTCTTGTATTTTACACTCTGCATTCTACGGACGAAGTTAGGATTAATTGAAACAGCATTCGAATACTTCTTGGTATTGGAGACAGTATTAGTTATCGTCTTTGGTATTAGAAATTTGTCAAGTTTAACATCCAGTATCAATATTCCATCTATTTGTGACTGTCTTCGACCATTTATTGCCAAAGACGTAACCATAGTAAGCAATATCTATAGTTAGGTATTTGAATTCTTCACTGTGCCTAGTGTTGTATGTAACAACTCTGCCTTAGATATGGATGTACTAGATATTACATCCATGGCCTTAGATACTTTGTCATTTTTAGTGGGTTGGTACCATCTGGGTATCTATGGAAGAAGCTAATGTCAAAACCTTACCACACATTGTTATAACTACTGATAGCCAGCCTCAACAGCTGAAATTTTTGAGGCTGGCCGCACAGACACCACAGTACCGAGTTCAAAAGAACTTAAAATAATACTGGCAAAAACTGCATTAAAATAAATAATTACAGTAAAATAAAGAATAAGATACTCCAACATCGTGTAAACAGCAATTTATACACGCGCTTTCTAAATTGCGCTTATTTTAAGTTTGCAGTGTTCGTATTTGTATAACCGTAATATAAATAAACTGGATTTAATCAATAGTTCCTTCAACTTGTCTTCAAAATGTCTCATAACATGTTGAGTATTTGCACATACATACATCTTTTTGTATTATGCTAGAAACCTACAAACATTTTGGATTAAGTATTAATTGTATTTATTACTTCTTTTATTATTATTATTTTTCTTATCTTATCTTATCTTATCTTTTTTTTTTTTATGTACTTATTTGTAGTTTGTGAGAGAAAATAAATAAAAATGATTGATTGATTGACATAATAAGTGCAAATAGGTACTCAACTATACATATTAATTGGAATAAATCCAAGAGCTTTATTTATAATCTGTTACTCTTAAGATGTAAGACTCAGAGATATTTAAATAATCACACTGTATTGTACAAAACATATAAAAAAATACAATTATTCGAAGAGAAGTGTGGGTGGACTTATCGTTACGAGTGATATCTTCCATACAACCTTAGGTTAAACTAGCAACAAGGCACCATTCAAGGAACACAACAGGAAATAAAGAGTACTTTGATATGTAAAGTCGGGACTAGGCGTCGAAAGGATGGTCACCATGGCAACAAAACTCACAACAAATACTTGCACATTTAGATGTAGGTACTTACCATTTTCGCAACAGATATTTCTAAATAGAGATATAATGAATACCAAAATTGGAATTCCTCAAAATCCATCGCTTTAAACGGTTCACTGCACTATATCAACTGCGGTGAAAGCCGAACAAGTACAGTCATTTAATAAAATAGATTTTAAGCGCTATCCAGCTGGAAGCGACCTCAATAAACAGCCAAGGGCGACACAAATACTCCTGTCCCACACTAGGAATCGCTGACGTGGGTAGAAGCCGTGACACCATAATTATCACACCTAATACCTAAACACCTGACCCACTTTTATGCACTTTCAAAACAGTCACAAAACTGGCGAGTTTTCTTTGACCACCTGGAATTCACAATCTATAAACTTCATATTAACACTAGAGTGCACGCGCGCTCTACTATAGTAGAACGCACTTACTTATTTTGGTGCCATTCGTTCATTCGTACACCTGTACCCCTGCGCTTTTAGATAAGCCTCGTCAATAAAATCGCGGAACGGATTATTACGGCGCCCACTTGCAGCGTATGCGCATTTTCTTGTAATTGGGTGTCAAAGTTCGGCTTCTACCATTGTAGTACATGCGAGTAATGGCGTAATAAAATTGAATGTAAGTAAACATTTTTTCTGTTGACTTTTATGTCCGAAATATATAAAAATTTAATGTTTATGTTTTGAAAAAGTAACATTATGAATAGTAATTGCTATCTATCATGTTATTGTGTATTCAATAATTAATTTTACTTTGTTTTAGCGAAAAAATGGACCCAGACTTGGAATCTCGCGTGATCCAGTGTTTTGTGTTACATGAAGAAACTGAGGACGAGGAAGTGTTTCAAATTGAATCGGATGATAGGGAGTAAGAATTAGAACCAATGGAATAGGAAGATAGGAATCGGGGACAGGAAGCCATGAGCGAAAACCAAGCATCATCGTCCGAAGATGATAGCCTCTTTCTGAACTAGCAAAAAACAATAAAGGAGCCGTGGTTTATGTAGGTACCTAGAAAGAGAATACGCTGGATTAAAACATGTCCTTCTGCAACCCGGGAAAGATCTCGAAATACCCGCTTTAGACCTCCAGTGCCAAAGGGTGCTCCAAGTTATCTTGTTTTGATCTATTTTTCTTTACGATCTTTTGTACAAGCTGATAAAACCGCTAGAAAAAGTGTGAAACCTATGAAAATGTCATCCGTGAATTAATAAATAAAAGAAAATTGCTTTTTGGACACTCAGATGAGGCGCATCCAGTGATGCTCAAAGATTGGGAAGAGTAATAGGCAAATTTTACTTGTGCTCTGGAGCCCGAAATCAGTCCACGAAAATATGGTGAAAGCAATGTGCCAGGTGGATTTGTCCTGGTCACAAAGTTGTGGTCAGTATCGAATGCGAGAATGCTAAACAATTAAACAGCCATCGCTTGTTAGAAGTTTTTTTTTTGAGCTGTTCTCAAACATGGTCAAAAATATTGATTATTTTCTTTATCTCGTAAATTTGTGCCTAAGTTAAGTATGTTCTATTAAAATTGAGTTTTTTTGTAATAATTGCGTGTAGTAATAAATAGATTACCAATATTATTCAGTTTTATTATGTAAAAACCACCAATATTTTCAATATCTGAAATATTGTTTTCTACTATGGTAGAGCATGCGAGCACCCATGTAAAAAAAGGGGCGCGTGCACTGTAGTGTTAAAAGACATCGATCGAACTGCCGTAATTTGTAGTATGTCATCTGGTAACCATAACACAAGCATTAAATTGCTTAGCTTGGGACTAGATGACGCTGTGTGGAATGTCCGAGGATAATCTACTTATTTGTTTATTTTCACATGTTTTATACTGCTGGTTAGGTCAATGGAATAGAATTATTGTATAACTATTTCACAAGTAAGCGTAGCTATAAACAGTGACCTCAATAAAATTCATAATTAGCTTTAGGCCGCGTTTCATTTTAATTATCGCAAACCAGCCGGCTTTTTCATACCTATCCTCTTGTATGACGTAAATAATTCATGAAACAGAAGCTTATTAAGCACATAAGCATACAATTATGCCTTGTTACTGTATTATTACGTCTCGCATTCCTTCGGTAATTAGAAATTGTATTCCAAGTGGAGCTATAAATTAGTTCTCGGCTTACTCGTTCCTGAACTTGATTCCACCAGTTTAGGGTAGGCCAAGCCGATGTATTCCAACAATCGATTGTTTTGGCACGTTCCAAATGATAGTCACGTGTAGCAGTAGTACTATACGACTTTTGTTTTTCGTCGACAGAATTTTCTTTATAAACAGTGGAGGGACACGCTTGGAATAACTTAAAGTACACGATCGTCTTAGCAACCGCGCAGCTCGTGAATAGAGTACGTGTAAATGTAATATCAGGGTTGCAATAAAACAAATAATCGTAACCTTTGTTGTTCATGATAACCTTCATGTTAATTTATATGAGTTTTAATGTTTCAAAGTTTAGGGAACCAAAACTCGACTGGTAGATTTATGGTTAAGTCTAATCTCTGCTTTAGTTTCGTTTCGGTCCTTGATGAAGTTTCCGCTCTGAATCGTAATGCAATAATTTTAAAAGCGTTGTTAGTTACATTTCATCGAAGCTCTACCTACTCTGTTAAAACAAGAAATCAAGTCTTGCAAATTTTCCAAAACAATTTGTCCCGTTTTACTCCATAGAATGTTTTTTCTTGTAACTAAACTATAATGTCAATGTAAAGAGATAGCAAGCAACTAATAAGCTTACGAACACGAGGATCTATAATTTGTGTTAAAAAAGCACACATTCACACACTTTCTGGTTTGAGTATCGAAAATATTACGAGGTAATAAAATTACCTATTATGTAGTATTTACAATATGTAATTCTTTAACACATACCATTTGCCAATAGTAATCGACACCTTTGTTGATATCAAAAGCTTTTACGGCACGAAGCTCACAAACAAAGCAGATAGAAATAAACCATTGTTGACAATCTCTTTCAAGGAAAAGCGAACTATTGTTTTTCTTAATTGAAAACTGAGGTAACGTATGACATCGGTAACAAAAGTCTATTGTCGTGACGTCGAGTCAGCCTTGTAGTCTAGGGTTGCTACGTGTCACGTAACTTGACAACACTTTCCTTTAACTGATGTTTAACAACTCTTTGGTAATATGAGTGATATTTATGGTGCTTATTTAAGAGAGGAGAACACAACGATAGGCAAAATATTAAGGTTTCGTTATCAAATATATCTGTTTACTATCATCATTATCACAGAACCTGATAATGGTCACGAAACTTCGTTTTTCTTGATTTCAAGTAGGCTCTACGGTTGCACTCACTGCTAGGTAGGTATAGGCCCTTGTTATTTCATAGTAATTTTGACATTTTGACTTATTCGAAGAGTCCAATGAATAGTAGGTACGGATCGTTCGTTTGTTTTGAAACGTTTATATTAGGTCTTTCCACTGAAATAATTAGTAATGACTTAAGTTGTTAAGATACCACAAAAACGAAATAGTTGATACGCTTCATATAAAAAAAAGATTTTTATAAACAAAAAAGTTATAATTTCAACCCTCACACGTCTTTTCTCCGCATACTTCTCATAGTTTACGAGCCTTTTCAGGGGTGTGTGACGGACCTGTTGCTTTTGGCGCGAGTCCAAACTTCACGCACAAAGTATTTGGTCGTGCCTAGTGGATTTAGTGAAATTTATTAGGCAGCGAATATGTTATGGGGCTAGCATCGGTAACATCGTTTTGTTGGCTTATGGCACGCAATGTTATACATTATTCATGCATTTTAGAACATTTTCAGTATTATGGAAACATTATTTAGGTATTAAGGAAGTATAAAGGGCTTTACAGTTTATGTGAAGATCTCATTACTATTTTATATTATTATTGATAGTATTCTGATATGTTTTTTATTGTTATATTATGGTGTTTGCTAGATTCATAAACGATTCAAAATTATTAATTATCTAATAAATGTAAAGATAAACTTAAATTGATTTTAATCGACAACAAAATAGAAGGCTCTGTGTTCCATTGTATGTTTTTTCAGATTAACCTCGTTTATAATAATCGGCTTTTTTCCTAGAGCTTTTTTATAATCTCTTTTGATTGACGTTATACGACAAGGAAAAAATAAAGCAGAGTTAATTGAAGTATTCCCTTTTGAGCACCAATGTTTGGGCACCTTTGCATTGAGCACCAACGGTATTTCAACAACGGGACCACTTCGGGAATATATTTCAAACCAAAAATATTTTCAAATCGGTAAACTATGGACAGAATAATCAACAAAAAAGTTAAAGCTGTCGAAGTACAAACCCACTTGGCCAGCACGGCTATAGTGGAAATAAACTCCTATTTTGAAGTCAGCTAAAACGTAAATTAATTTCAGCTCGTCAATATTTTTCACGTAAACGCCATAAAAAGAAACGCCGGGAGCGTTTTGCGGAACCGAGGTTAAAATGCAAATAAACAGGGCATGTACGCGTAAGTACAGTTATCCACAAAAATCAATTAGCTTTAACGTTTTTAGTACTGAAATAATATTTCGATGTCCTACTTTTTTCTAAACTACGGAATCGCTCCGGTTTTGCACGGATTATAATATTTTGTGCATATTATAATAATATTGTGTGCATATTCTGTACTCTCCTCTCCTCTCCTCTCTCTACCTGTCTAGTCGCAAGCATACCCAACACAAATACGTTGAACCAAAATATTGAATTAGTCAATTAGTTTCGCTAACAACATTGAGGTAATAACGTTTAATATTTGAACAGGCTTTAGCTCTGAGGGGTTTTGTTGTCAATAGCACAGGGATCATAACATGGAGTTAGTTCAAGCCGTATTTAATTACTCATTTGCGTGTCAATAGCTCTTCCATTGCAATGCGTACACGCGAATTAAAGTAGTTAATCTGTATTTACAAGCTTGTTTCAGCAACCACTGCGAAATCAATCATCTATTTTCAAAGATATTGTGCAAGGCAAAAAACAAACCATTCTAGAATGCCTTACGTAAAACTAAATGGAGATACCGTTCCAACATAATAAAAATAGATAAAAAATATATAAGTCACTTAATAAAATTATCTTAATAATTATGAGCACAACAGTACAAGCATAGTTTACTTGTTAAGGAGCAAGTTCATAGGTACAGTAATGTGCTTACTAACCCGCGTGTTTTTATACCTGCGTGTGGCATATTGTTAAGGGAAGTTGGAAATTATTAATTAGATTGTTTTCGAGCAAAACTTTCTGGGTCAGATTCAATGATATTACGTTGTCTTCACTAAAATTAACACGCTCTACTTGAAATAGGTAAGTACTTAAAACATCCCCAAAAACAACTTTAAAAATGTGTACCCGGTACAGTACCGTAGAGGCCTAACCAAGGGCCTACCTCTGCAAAATAGAGTAACTACTGGAGATCAAAGACAACGAAATTTTGTTTTCAAAAAAACATTTTTCGGGATAACCATGTCGGTGAATACTAAATTCGTATTTGTTACCTTTCACCAACATAAAATTATAATTTTAAAGTCGTCTTAAATTAATACGGAAAAGAATAAAGAATATAAATAATTAGTTAGGTAATACAAACGCTGACCTATCTTGCTTACATTGTATGAAATTGTTTGTTTTGTAACTAGTAGGTAACTATTCCTGGCTATTCCAGGAATGTTTATTCTTCGTTTATGAGCCGTTCAATTCACGTTCATTTTCGTACAGATTGACTCAGTATGAAAGTTTCACCGAAACTCGTTTAACCAGCTTTAATGTTTCAATGTTTTAGGCAATTCTTGTCAGTTCTCATGGTTTTTCCGACTATACCCTGTATGCATCAATGGATTTTTTGTGTCGAAAAGTTTATATGCGCTTTAACACGAGCTTTAAACGGTAAAGGAAAACATCTTGAGGAAACCCGCGGCTAGTCAGCCCCACACGTATAGACATTGTCTTTCCTCTGGATATGGCCGGCTAAGCTGAGAGGATGGTTTAGGTGCTGGGCAAGCCTAGTCCATCTCAACAATGTCCCAGGCACTACAGTGTCCCGAATTATAGAAGAATACATTACGAGGCAATGTGAACTCGCCCGAGGCCCGTTTTCGACAACAATCACGTGCGCTTATTTTTCTAACTATTCGATCGACTCGGTGAACAGAGTATAGGTAAGTATATAACGTGTTTCAAGCTGAAAGAGGCAGATACCCGACAGTGGGTGAAGTCGGGCTGTGAATGATGATGATGACTTGTATTTTGGTTGATTACTTGAAAATCAGCATTCGTCTGACGTATATATTGTTGTTGAAACTTCTATATTGAGTCGAAGTATACCTACGTACTTCAGAATCGTATAAGCAATTGGAAATCTGGATTGCTTCATAATATCAATGAGGTACTTTGACTTCGATGGAAGTTACAGTCAGAATTGCAACAATTAAGGGGCCCAAGTGGGAACAGGGCCAGGATAAAACTAATTGAATTATGAACCTGTTAAATCAGAGGCTGTCTAGCTTGAATTTTTTTAATTTGAATAAGAATCTTACTTCCTATCCTACTTCCTACTATAATATCATAAATGTAAAAGTTTGTGTGAATGTATGTATGTTTGTTATTCTTTCACGCAAAAACGGCTGGACTGATTTGGTTAAAATTTGGTATAGATAGGTGATACCCTGGATTAACACATAGGCTACTTTTTATCCCGATATTCCACCGGGAACGGGACTTACGCGGGTGAAACCGCGGGGCGCAGCTAGTGAATTATAAAGTTCCGTCTCGTACTACTAATGTAAACCGCGATCGCAAGAGTTAACGGAACTTTTCAAAATATATTCCTGGTGAATCAACACATTGGCGACCTGTGGAGGAAGGGTTAAAGACCTTACACGCGGAGGTTACGGGTTCGATCTCCGCAAAGGGCCAAATCTTGGGTTATTTCTTCTCTTAGTTATACGGTGGGAAAAGATAAACTCATTAAAAGAAACCCATGATGGATAACCTAATGAACCCATTCAGTAAAAAAAATAGAAAATAGTTGAGCATCAAGATACGTAATTTATGTTATGTCATCTTTTTGATTTCTTACAGCAAATAGTTTCAATCATTATTAGGCCATTGAAATGTTACATTTGCTTTGCATTTGTTAGAGGGCGCAATTTTATTATTGGGACGTGTGGGGGGGGTCAATAGAAGCTTAACCTGAAGTTTGTGGGGTCGCCACCCTTGTTTCCCGGCCGCCATCTTGAAAATAGGGGTGAACACGATATCTCCGAAACTATGCGTCTTACAAAAAAATTGTCAAGCTATAATTTGTAGTAAATTGTTTTGCCTACAAATATGTTTCTATAACTTTTTGCCCTAAATCAAATATTTAAGAAGTTATAAGCAAAAAGTGGATTATTACAGATGGAGGGACGAACTCTCCAAATTCTGTGCCGACTGGACCATTCTGGCACAGAATAGGGATGAATGGAAGGAATGGGGGGAGGCCTTTGCCCAGCAGTGGGACATTGAGGGCTGTTAATAATAATAATAATAATAAGCAAAAAGTGAGATTTTTTTTCTAATTGGCTCTATAACTTCACGCATAAACGGCTGGACCGATTTGGTTGAAATTTGGTATGTAGATAGGTGATACCCTGGATTAACACAAAGGCTACTTTTTATCCCGATTTTCCCGCGGAAACTGGACTTACGCGGGTGAAACCGCGGGGCGCAACAACTTAAACCGGATAAAAAGTAGCTTATGTGTTAATCAGGTAACCAGGGTATCATCTATCTACATACCAAATTTCAACCAAATCGGTCTAGCCGTTTTTGCGTGAAGTTATAGAGCAAGTTATAAAATTTTTCTCACTTTTTTGCTTATAACTTCTTAAATATTTGATTTAGGGCAAAAAGTGATAGAAACATATTTGTAGGCAAAACAATTTACTACAAATTATAGCTTGACAATTTTTTTGTAAGACGCATAGTCTCGGAGATATCGTGTTCACCCCTATTTTCAAGATGGCGGCCGGGAAACAAGGGTGGCGACCCCACAAACTTGAGGTTAAGCTTGTATTGACCCCCCACACATGTCCCAATAATAAAATTGCGTCCTCTAACAAATGCAATACTCGGCCCTCAAATTGTAACATTTCAATGGACTATATGCAAATGTCGTAAAATGCAAGCGTGCCCAGACGAGTGGGCGTCTGGGCGTCCAAGCCTATGCCGTCACGAACACTGAGAAAAGATTTATCTGCAAAATTAATAACAAATTTGACGTCAATCAACGTCGCGACGGAAAATAAATGACCTCTGAAAAATGATTCTCTCGTTATCTAATAATGTAGCGTGAAAATTGGGTTTATTTTACGTACTATAAGATTGGCCGGTCGAGATGGTATTCCCCCTGCAAACAGGCCGGGTCCACTTATGTTGGTGGATACTGAATTCATAATAGTTCACCAATATAAACTGACCCCGAAGATTGACACGAAACTTCGTTTTCGTCGATCCCCAGTACGTTGCGCCTATCCGTGAAAAGCCGTGAAGATTTAACGCTATATGCCATCGAAATCCATATTTGAACGTCCAGCGCGGTACACGAAGATTCGCGCAATAATGAGGTGTATCGTGTATTTTTAACTTTATGGGGATTATGACTATTAGGAAGTATTATTGCTAACATTTCATTCAAATCATTTGTTTTCCAAAGCATATTATGACATAGAACAGGAAGAATATGTTAACTAACTAATAATGAACACTCAACCCTTTTGTTACGTGTCACGACTGTCAAATATCGCTATGTGTCACATAAAGTGTACCATAAATTATAGAGCTGTGTTTATCCTACCAATATGTAAGAAATAGCGTACCTATTCGAAACTTATGTAGAACTTACTCACTGTGAAACAGACCCTTAAAATCGTGTCTTGGTTCGGAATATAAAATATGCGTGATTTAAGTGAAATTCCGTGTTTGTTCCAAGATAAAGTGGAGTCAGGGGCTAATAAATTATTTTACGAGCTTTGAAAGGGTGTTATTTATTAAGTTCCACTCATTTTGTATAAAATAAAGATTCTATTTTACCATTTAGAGATCAAATTAGATATCAGACTTCACAATCATTTTATTCGTAGTTACTTGTTATACACGGACAGTACACTTATGCCCGAATACTCAAACAATAATTAAATATTTAAGGCCGTATTAACCGTTAAGGAAGTTATTTTTTGACAGATTTGTATGGACTAATCACTAGTCAAATTATGACATAATACGCACCACTTACTTTAATAAGCGTTACAGGGGGTTACATTGTTTAAAATTTTGCTTTAATTAATGACTTCTGAAGTCAAATTAAACCACACGTCTAAAGAGGTTAGGTTTATAGCTTCATTGTATGGAATAAAAAATATAGGTAAGTAAGTACTTATAACTTAACAATTTATCAGGAACCGACCGCTTTCAAACAAATAAACTGTTCCATTTCATTTTATTAAAACGATTTGAAAAACTACATCGAATAAGTTAAAATAAAAGTAGGCAGGTATTGACGTCACAGCATCAGATATCAGTGGAATGATTGCAATAGAAAGCTTATGGGATTAAGCTTGTGGTACATTTTCGAATGTCAGGAAATTAATTGATTGCTCTATAGCACTCGCCTAGAAGCACCACAATGTTATTAGTTTGTGTTGGGTATACAATCCCTTGGTTTTGGTAATCTAGAATTCTAGAGTTATATTGATAGTTCTGTGCAGCCCATATTCATTCCACTGCATCGGTCTTAGCCATTATGTCATAACCTCAAATCATCAAATCGGTTCACAGGATTGGAAATGAGAACCTCCTTTGTTTGGGTTAGTCCCAACGTACCCAGTTGGGAATAACCCCTTGGGATACAGTTGTGTTTATATATTTTGTTTATGTGTATGTCCGGATAATTAGGTCTCGGTAATGTGAAGGATAAGAAAAAAAGATAAGGATAATTTAATTATTATAATAATAGTTAACAACCGCCGAGATCTTCAATCAAGAATGTTAATGTTGGCTCATTAGGCTTTTTTCATTCGTGCTCATATAATATTTAAGAAACAAAGGATTACCAACACGTCAACCGTGCCATGACCGTATTAAGCACGGCCATTGACACGGTCATGGCACGCTACGGCGATAGAACGGTCTAGTGTCCGTGACGAATTATGACGAGTCTCAATAATCTATCATTGGTTTTGCATACTGCATTTATTTTATTATTATTTTTATACCAATGACAAATATCTTGACCTATTAAGAAAAACCAAAGAAAGATAGAGACTAGGCGAACCATATTGAAATAAAAATAAATGGCAGGATCTTTCCTATTGCGCTCTTAGCACAGATAACAGTCAGTAAAGTCAGCAAAACGCGTTATTTATTATTATTTTATTAAAGTCAGCAAAGTTTCATTGAAATATGGAAAGATTCGAACCCTCTAATTGACAGTCCGGACCAAGACATCTACCTCGCCTCGAAACGACATAGGTACGGCAAAATTTAATTTTATTAGTAAATTGTCGTCCAGAAAAATCAATTTACTCCATAACTCTTTGTATCGTGAGTGTTAAAATAACATAAACAAACATAAGGGTCCTTAGTAATATTTGCTATCATAACTAGTTGAGAAATAGCCGTCCTAATGGACGAAATGTGGCCCTTCACAGATATTTTCATACGCTGACCTAGAAACAGCCACAAGCCAATTTCAACCATACACGCCAAAGGATAAAGTGTATTGAATTTATGTTATTTTTAGAGGCCGGTTTATGCCCTTTCTATTTTTATTAAACACGATATTAGTTTGTTAATGGGCAAATAAATCGGCTTAGTTCAAATATTATGTAGAAAGCTTTTACTTTGTTAATTAGTAGCGGTGCATAAAGCAAGCGCTAAGCTAAAGTCAAGGGATGAAAATGTTTTAAGAATTTTTGGTCTGTTCGTAAAAAATATTTCAATTAGTTAAATTTTAAATACATAATAATACTTTGTAGGTACTCTTAAGACTGACACTGGCCTATATACGAGTATAACCTATCCACACTTCGCGACTCGGCTTGCGCGATACGCGGATGTCGATTCTCAACGACTTTCAAAACATGACGCGGTAAGAGAGTACACGTTTTCTAGCTTTTGTTTTCTGAAATCCATCGCATTATTCAAAAAAACCACGCCATGTCATGCCAAGTCAAGACATGGTTATTTGGAGAATAAGGCGGGCGGTGCGTTCCGCAACACGAAACGGCGCAAAGTCGCGACGAATATGCGAATGGAATCCAAGCACCTGTCTGTCGGTTCCTTCCTTGTTCACGAGTTCGTAATGTGGATAGGCTTTATATAGTCTAGCTTGAACAAAAAACGCCATAAAATAATTCATACGCCTGAAAACTACAAAAACAAACCTTGAAACCAAATCTTGTTTTGCTCGGAAACCAAAATACCGTAGAATCAATTTGTCATCGGTCTGACATAGAATTTAAAAATTTAAAAATAATGTGGCATTTTTCACACTAATAAATACCAACTGAATTTCCTACTTGTATATTATTTTATATTTCCGGAAACAACTGAAAAAAATGACGTGAACGTTATTTACGGCCGGTTCCTATAACCAACTTACGGATGGCCGTAGGACTTTCGCCATAGCAACGTCGGTATCTGTTAAAAGTTTCATACATTTTTATGTTGTAAAAACAAAGTTGCTATGGTAATGGACCTACGTACGGTACGGACATTCATCTATTCTAGCTGCCTATGGATATTTATTTATTTATTTATATTTAGTGTATCTATAGGTTTACTTGTCCAATATGCATAAGGAGGTCATTCTTTAAGAAAAGTGTAGAAGTAAAACGAAGATAGGTTGCCTTGAAAGTGCTATGTAGTTGATTTAGAAGTAGGTAGCATTGAATAACGTTACACAATCCTACTTGTTATTCCGAAACGGTAAGCGAGTACAAGCTTCATTTGGTTTTCGAATATTGATGAATCGTTTTCAGGTTAAGGCGCTACAGTTTGCATCGGAGTAAGGAAAACACACGTAATATTGCCTTTTAACATGCCCTGCCCAGTAGGGCTAACATATGCAAAGCTTTGAGACAAACAAAATATCTCAATAATATCAAAATACTCTAACGTACTATTCATCTTATCTTGTTTCATTTACATATCTGATGAACTTTCATTTAAATGTCATCATCGAATTTCACTTTCTAAAATCCTATCTATATCTACTAATTAAAAAAAAGTTTTTGAGGATGTATGTTTGTTGCTGTTTCACACAAAAACTATTGTAAGGATTTGGCTAAAACTGGGAATAGATAAAGTAATACATAGGACTAACACATAGCCTATGTTTTGTTCACCGCGGATAACACCGCTGGGCGCTAGTCATTAGATAATTTAATATCCTTGCCGTTTATGCAGCAACCGGTTGCAAATCACTGTTATTATGAGATTAGTATGCAAGCAACGTTCTCGACAATGCCATACATGCGACCAATGCGTTGTATTACCATAATCACAAAATCTATGTTTAGATTTGAGCTATGAAATGGCATTTCAAGCGTTGGAGCATTCAATTTCTAGAATTGACCTATTCGACGAAATCGGTTCATCTAGCAGGAAGCCCCCTGACGTGACCATGACGTATTTATTAAACAATTCAGTTTTGGTTCTCTGTTATAACTTTACGTCAGCGCCTTAGCTTACGTCAAAAGCGGTTCATTAAAGGACCTACCTGAATCGCTTTTAACGGTCATAGTAAGCCTACTGTGCTGGCTCAAACCGATACACAGGACACTTTACAAACTTAGAACACTCGTTCGTCAAGGGGGCAAAAGATGAATTCTCCTTTTGTGCATTTCAATGAAATGACAAACGGTAAGGTAACAATAAAGACATTGAAAACATCAGTTGACATTGACAGGTGTTGAATAAAAATCAAGCGCTTGAAAGCGATAAGATCTTTTACAAACGATTCGAAGGGAGCTCAAGAAAGCGCTGAGGAATTGTTAATGGGTCGAAGCAACGACCTTTGGGTGGAGCATAATAAAGACTGAAGCGATAAAAATATTCCATTTTAAAAATTGACGCTGTCAATGTCAAGAGAGAATAATAGAGAGAAAGAAAACAATATGAGTCAGAAAGCCCTCCAAATTGACAGTTTTTCTTTTTGTAAAGACCTTTATAAATGCATACTATTAAATGCACTATATTATCGTTGATTAGGATCCACGCAAACGAAGATTCATATCAAATTTTGGGTCCAACCGTCTATGCAGGTGAACTATTACGAATTTAGTATCCACCAACATAAGCTGACCTCGAAAGTTGTCTAGGGCCTCTGAATCGCTTACGCCTAGACCCCACGACACACGTGGCAGTGAAACAAACGATAGCATCAACGAGGTGACGGAAGACGACGCCCATTACTACGTCCATTACCACTATGACATTGTCCTGTGGTAGGGGCCACGATAAGGAATGATGCTAAATTACTCCAGTTCATTAGCCTAAGCTACGATAAAATGATGCTTTGCTTGCAAATAAATTGTGTCCCCAAGGCATAAAATAGTCCTGCGTCACATCTCTAAAGCAAATGGCTGCTGGAGCCTGTCTAAAGAATGAGGTAATGGATTTTGGCGATAAATCTAGTGGTGTCGAAAATCGATTTTATTCACCAATAGATCCGTTCCCGTGGGCATATCAGGATAAAAAGGAACATATGTCACTCTCCATCCCATCAACTATCACCATCACGACATTCACGACTTAAAAAATCACATCAATTCGTCGCTCCGTTTTGCAGTGAAAAACGGACAAACAGACACACACACTTTCACATTTATAATTTCAGTACTATATTTCCTAATATGTACCTACATCAACTTATAGGTAAATATTTTTACATTAGTGAGAATCAGAACTAACAACCATTTATAAAACCATTACAAATCGTTTTTTGCCATGACGGAACACAATCCGACACACGTTTGTACACGAGACGAGATTCTAGAAGCAAATGAACTAAACACGTCTTATTTAGGCACGCGTAATAATTTATGATTTTCGAAGATAAGTACTACAGTTTTCATAAAGGATAGACAATTTTTCTAACCATTTTTGGTATGAAGATATCGCTCCCTCACTGCAGTAACGACGTTTTTACAAAATGTAAGTACCTAACCTACGTATTTTTTGGGAATGATTTAAAAACTAAAAGCCGTGTTGGTCAAGTGGATTAAAACCTCGACTTTCAATCCGAAGGTCGTGGGATTGAATCCGGCCGTGCATCAATGAACTTTTCGTATCGAAAAATTTATATGCGCTTTTACACGAGCTTTAAACGGTGAAGGAAAACATCGTGGGCCAGTTAGCTTTCTAGATATATAATAATCGATAACCTAGCAGTCGTCCTCATTACGTCGACTTCTGATAAAGGTTGTGAGTGAATTATTAATCGTTTTAATGGAATGGTTTATGCCGTAATGGGATGACCATCTGACTGGTTAATTACTGTCGATTAGCATTTTAATTGAAATTGAATTTTATGATTTTAGGTTTGAAGTATCTGTCACTAAACTTCACTCATGGACAGTATAGTACCTGGACGAACAGCCAGTCAGGTCAGGCCGTCGAGAGAGACAAAAAATGCTCTGAATCTAGTTCGTAGTCCAAAAACGGCATGCAATGCAAAATATATATAATGGCATTGTCTCTTTTACCCACAAGAATTTTGTATCTTTTTCTTTGTAAGACTGAAAAAGGTACCTATAAACAGCGCTTTGTTTGTCTCACTTCCACTATAAACGCATTTTTAATCTATAGCTTTACTACTTCTATTACTACGGGAGTTAAAATTAAATAAATATGACAAGAAGGTACACTTTGCTCTGACGAAACAATGAAACTTTCATTTTTCAGTTTCCTTTTAACGAAATAAAATAAAGTTAACAAGTGTTCTGAATATTACACTACACCAACTTTCTAAAACAATCTCTTTACAATACAAATTGTTTTGAGACGTCAGTTTCTTTCATTTTCATTTTCTATCTATTCAAATGTTGTTTTACAGAAGAGTATGAAATACCAGTAAGTACTTGTTTATTATCTCTGAACTGGTTCGAATTACCAGTTCTCAAAGAAGTTGAGTCAAAGCAAGAAACTAATCGAAAACTAAATTTGTTTACCAAGTTCTTGCTTTTATAACTTTAATACTCTACCTACGTACCTAATTGATGTAAGAAAACGAAAACATTATTTGTATTTTTTTGTATTAGTATTTATTTTACTTCTATACCTTCCATTAGAACAAAAATGCACCTAGAAAGTGCATAATCTCCTAATGAAATGAAATTCGGTAATTTTTTTTTTCTACTTGTTTCTCTATAGGAACTCTTATATAACTGAGCGCTTCCGTGCTTCAGAGGGCACGTTAAATTGCCTCTTATAGTCGCTAAGCCATGGCGGAGGCTTTTAGGCGGCCTAAAAACTCCGTCAAAAACGCACGAACTCTTTATAACATTTCGTTCACTCCTCTATATTGCAACATAAGTAACAGATTAAGGGTGCTTTTCCACCACAGATGTGCTACGCTACGATGCTATGGATGCGTTTGATACCCACCAATCACGTTTATTAGTCCACATAGCCTAGCAACTGCCTATGAACAGTATTGGTGGATATATCGCGCATCCATAGAGACGTAGCGTAGCAAAGCGTAGCATAGCGTAGCATTTCCAGTCTGCGTGGAAAGTCACCCCACAGCTCTAGCGTCGCATCCAAAGAATATATTATTGATAAGAACAGAACAGAGTAGGTATAACCTCTTCGTAATAATTTTACGTATGGTGCTTTTATGAAGGTTCTCATCCATTATTGTGGGTCCTTGGTCGACCTTCTGACCTTTTTCGAGAGGGTCCGACTCGAAAGAATAACCATACTTTATTGTATTGCTATTCGAAGATAATATTGAGCCTCATTGCGTTACAATTCCTGTCTTTCGTGGGTATACCTTTGCTAATGGAGAGTATGCAATAGGACTAGGTCCAAAATAAAGTGTCGATAGCAAGTAACATTTTTATGTTAGGTAAAGGCTAATATTATAAAGAGGTAAAATGTGTTTGTTTGTTTGTATAATGATAATGTTGGTTTGTTCGTTTGACGGAGGTAATCTCCAAAACTACTCGGTCGATTTAAAATATTTTTTACCCACGTGTAGAATAGACTGCCTGGATGGTGACAGTATTTTATTCCGGTAATTTCATTAGTAAATGACTAACTTTAATTCGAGAACAAACAGCTAAGAACCTTGTAGCAGGAGATATTGTGTCAGAAGAGACTAGTTCTATTTATTAGCGGCATTGCCAAATTTTCAAAACAATATATGAATCGTAGGCGATGCCTTTTCGCAGTGAACGTTGACCCTGACCGACGGACAGGCGGAACAAGCGAAAGTTATTTATATTGTGTCAGGAATAGAATGAGGGAAAGTGTTATAATGATTCAATGTGTTGCATTTAATTCTAGAGACGTATTCGTTGAATGATTGTACTTCGATATTAAAACCGAAAAAATTACTACCTGTGTAATACTAGCATCACGTCCTGACTTTGCACGGGTGTACTAATGACACTACCGGGATAAAATATATGATAATACGAGTATTTGCCTATAAACCCGACAGTCCATTCTACACATCGCATTGGTGTAAGAATTTTTAAAATCCTTATTAAATAATTAAGTAATTTCGAAGATTACCTCCGTCAAACAAACAAACCAACATTACCTCTTTGTAATATTAGTATAGATGTCTGCCTATACCACGCCAACCTATTTCAATTTTTTTTTGTAAATAAATTCCACATTATTTTGATGTCCTGCGTAGACAGATTAAACAAGTGGTGGCGCAGTGTGGTTATCTCTCTTATCCTGCCGAAACCAAATGCTTTTAGATTACAATACATGGTTTTAGCATAGTATTTATCATACTCATGTTTAACATAGTAGCGATTTCTGATAGGGACTTACTTCATCCCACTAATTTGTTTTGAGTGGGCTTACCTACTATGACCGTTAAAAGCGGTCCTTATACGAACTGCTTTTGACGTAAGCTAAGGCGCTGGCTTAGTGTTTTGACAGTCAGAACCTAAATTAAATTGTTTTTTAATACGTCATGGTAAGCCTCCTGTTTTGACTTAGATAATTTAATCCAATATATTGCTCTGATGGCTTTTATAGAATGAAGAATCTTGAGTGAATATTTGTTGAAAAATCTAACGTACCATTCAAGAAAACCATAATCCTATTTTTTTCAACTTGTTCCCCTGTCACGCCTTTTCGAAATAAGGGCTATCTATAAGCTAAAACTGAAAGGCTAATTCAATGACACTCATACCGCTGGAAGGACTTTAGTAAAATTAAGTACCAGGATAGTTTATTATCCTGGATTAGCACTTAAGCTACTTCATGATATTGATCTCGGTATTCCCATAGGTATGTGAAATAAACAGCTAGTAAAACAAATATTGCCAGTCAAAGAACTCCAACGGAAGACAGTAGATGCTAATGTTGCTATGGTATCAAAATACTCCACAAGCGTCTTACTAATGCATCAGACGTCACGAGCACGTCACAGATTGCCCAACTATTTTAGGAGTGCGTTTGACCTGAGATAAGTGCTAAGTGACTCTTATCAATATTTATCGGGGTGATAACTCGTACCAGACGCCTTATCTGGCATTAGAATATCCTCTGTGTTCGGATTTTTGGATTAGACGTTTTAGGGCAGGTGATTATTATAAGTAGGTAGGTACTAGGCACCTTTTAGGTAGTTTTAGTCGGGTTTTGTTTTACTTTGTTTTATAGAAATCATTGTATTGTGTCCATTAGTAAATTACCTACCTAAATGTTTTTTGCAATGTCAATGTACCTATGCAATACTTATACTAAATTGCATGATTCTAATTTTAAAATGTGGGAGGTATACCTACTTAATTTTTAAGAAATACCTAACAATTTCATTTGTGGTATTTGAATTGTGGTAAAAACTTCTTTTTATGAATCAGATTGGTAAGTATTCTTAATTTGAAATTATACCACATTTTAGTGTTTCGGCCTCTTTTAAATATTTTTTATAGTTAATAAGAGTCGATTAATGGTTAATGTCACGCCCAATAAATACTTAAGTTATTGTAAAATACTACATAAAAATAGCGAAAAATAAAAACAATTGACCTGTCATATCGTGATAATTTTCACGAGATTTGGATGTGTTAAGAGGTAAAATAGCACGTGCTTATACGTCACAGTGACGTAACGATTTCCAATATTTTTCCTTCCCTATCAACCATAATCAATATTAACACTTATTATCCACTCTTGTGTGCTACTTATTATTATCAAACTGATAAACTTGGCCTCTCTGACACGGTAGTGCGTCTTCGTTTGAACGCAAGTATTATATCTTGTCTGTAACCTGTTGAGCGAAGCTTAGCCAATATTTTGTGTTTACAAGGGTGAATAATTTGGTAATGTGGTAGTAAGATGATAAGATCAAATGAAATAAATACTTAAGTACCTATAGTTTTAATTTTTACCTAATATTATAAAAAAAGAGCCAGATGCCAGATACCTATACTTAGATAAGACCGCCGATTGTATAGGTATATTATTTATTACTGTTATTGTTTTTTTTTTCAAATACGCATTGTTAATTTTCGTGTATTTATGTATACATGGTGCGGAATAAAATATTTTCTATTACTTACCTAAAGATGTTGAGATTCAAACAAAATTCAAAAACAAAAGAATAATCAAAAATGAGTTCCTTTGTAAATATGGATGTAACAAGTAGGTAAGTAGAATACATCAACCATAATCGACTAATACCACAAAGATAAAATAATAGTAAGTAAGTAAATACTAAATACTCCATCTGAAAATGTAATTTCGAGTTTTGAATAAATGTGGTGAAGAGACTGAGGAGCGTAATGTAGACTGAAAGATATACTTGTGCGAATTTAATTTTACTATATCAAAGTAACCACAATATTGAAATGAAACATTCGAGCCATTATTAGAATTTTATCAACAATTTTCTATTTAAAAGTTATTCGAATTTCAATTTAAAAGAATTCAATGATCAGGTTATACTAAAATCGACACTACAAAAATAGCAAGCAGGTACTTAGTGTAACTGGAATGCTCAAATCGGATTTTTCTAAACGATAAATCCATTGATGAACAGCCGGATTCGAACCCACAATCGGATCGAAAGTCAAAGTACCTACTACTACTACTACCACTTGGCCAAATCCACCGTTTACTCGTAGTGCTCGTAGATATTTCAAGTCTAGAGAATCTATTACCTACCATCTTCGGGATAGACATTACAAAACAATTCAGGAAGTCTTTCGTCACACCTATATTAAACACTAGCTGCTCCCCGCGGTTTCACCCGCGTAAGTCCCGTTCCCGCGGGAATATCGGGATAAAAAGTAGCCTATGTTACTCGTGGATAATGTAGCTTTCGAATGGTGAAAGAATTTTTAAAATCGGTCCAGTAGTTTTTGAGCCTATTCATTACAATCAAACAAACAAACAAACAAACAAAGTTTTCCTCTTTATAATATTAGTGTAGAAGACGAATTGTGACGACGGGATGGTTAGCACCCGGTCTTGTTAGCCAAGACACCTCAAAGATATTGTATTAGACTAGCAGCACGTTCCGGCTTTGCACGGTTGTACTAATGAAACTGCCTGGATATAGCCTATAACAATCCCGACAGTCCATACACATCGAAAGAATTTTTGAAATTGGCTGAGTAGTTTCGAAGATTACCTCTTTAAACCCAGTTTTTTTGTTTACCGACCTCAAATGCACAACAATAATATTCAAAAAGTGGAGTTTTATTTTCGGAACCCTAAAAGTCAGCCCCAAGAAATTATATTTGTCAAACATAATAACAAGATAATAAAAATCGACTGTGAAAAAGTAAAACCAACAGTTGTGTAGATTTAGATCCCACCTAGCAATATAATTTGGACATTCCTCTGACTACCCCTTAGACATCTTCAAACTCTTCAAATGATCTAAAAATTGCGTGATAGAACTGAAAGAATTAATAGGTACCTACATACCTACCTACCACCTTTTGGGAATACTTACTACAGACGTGTCCTATTTTTTTCAAATACCTACTGAAATTACCTATAGGTTTAAACTTTTAAAGAAGCTAGGTGACCTACCAACCTACTACCTATTTAATATGATAAAAAAGTTAATATAATATTGAGTCAGTGAGAAGAGAAAAGATGATATTAATATACCTACCTACCTAAATATAGTCCGTGTGTGGGAAGCAGACATTTTATATGAAGATTTATATTATATGACATCCATTTTAGACTGCTGTGTAGGTAGGTATTACGTTTTTATTTTTGTTTATTTAAGATAACAATTAAATGTTAAAAAAAAGAGATAAGAAAGATAATTATAAAGTAGCTAAGTACCTATTTAATTACAGGTTCATCAATGATAGATAATGAATAAGTAAATATTTTGCGTTTTAAAAAAGAAATTGGTGTGTAAGAGTAGTAGGTACCTACCTAGGTACTTACCGACTAGGTACAAACAAACTTAATTTTTTAAGTATCTACCTAATCTGTCTTTTGTACCTAGTAGGTAGGTCTAATGCTATGTTCAGATGTACGGCGTGCAGCCCGGCGGGCTGCCTGGCGAGCTGCGCGGCATGCAGCCCGTGCTCGGCCGGCGAAAATTCAAACTGTTCACATGCACGCAGGCGTGTCAGTCAGTGCTAGCATGTCGGGCAGCGAGGATCTCGATGTTGTTGCTGCCTTAACCTTTGGCTTAACTTATTTTTATTGGAAAAAGAAACAAAATGATAAACGATTCGTTTGACCATTCGACCATGTTAGCAACGGACGTCCACTCGTCACGAAAGCGCGAGAGAGACTGACTGCACGCGCGCATGTGAACAGTCGCCGGGCGCCCGCGCATTCATCCTTTGAACTTTGCCCAAAAACCGCCACGCGCCCGGTTCGCGGCATTCACGTTCACGGGCGCGTTCACGGGCTCGGGCTAAAGATGGGCGACTGTGAATGATCTGCGCAGTCGAATAATCAAAAACTACTAACTTAGGCATTCGACTCGGATATTAGTAATATACTAATCTCCAAAGTCGAATGAGCACTACTAATATTAGTAATACTAATACTCTGCGACAACGAATGCGCAGCAGTTTCGAATGAATCCGCATTTATTTAGTCAACTTTGAACTTTAAATTTATCTAGGTAGAAACGAAAGTCGCGTACTAGACAAATCGTTCATGTCCAGTCGAATGAGGCGTGAACGAATGAATCACCATTCATGCAGTCAATTTTGAACTTTAAATTCATCAAGGTAGAAACGAAAGTCGCGTACTAGACAAATCGTTCATGGTCCAGTCGAATGGCGTGCACGAATGAATGACCATTCATGCATTCAACTTTGAACTTTGAATTCATCGCGGTAGAAACGAAAGTCGCTTACTAGACAAATAGGTTAGTAGTCTGCATAATCCAGTCGAATGGCGTGAACGAATGATCAGCATTCATTCAGACAACTTTGAACTTTAAATTCATCAAGGTAGAAACGAAAGTCGCGTACTAGACAAATCATTCATGTTCAGTCGAATGGCGAAAACGAATGAATCACCATTCATGCATTCAACTTTGAACTTTGAATTCATCGAGGTAGAAACGAAAGTCGCCTACTAGACAAATAGGTTAGTAGTCTTCATAATCCAGTCGAATGGCGTGTATGAATGAATCAGCATTATTTCAGTCAATTTTGAACTTTCAACTCATCGCGGTAGAAACGAATGTTGCCTGCTGTTAGTATTAGTATTAGTAGTCTTCATGTCCTCCAGTCGAATGGCGTGAATGATTTGCAAAGTCGAATAACGCGAATGAAATCGTTCATAGTCGCGCATCTTTAGCTCGGGCGTACCGTTTACACGCGCGTGCCCGTGAATGTGCCCGTTGAATGTCTAGTTGAACGCGCGCGTGTGAACGTACTATAATATTAAAACTTGTTCAATTCATGTGATTAACAATAACGGATTCTAGACCACTCAATGACTAGGTAGGTAGGTACCTACCTACCTAATAATAATACCTGAGGAATAACATAGGTACCTAGATACCTACTAAAAAGTTTATTAAATAGGTAAGTACCTACTTAGGTATTTATTTAGATAGGTACATAGGTAGGTATGTCATGGAATTTCAAAAAGCCCTCCCCAATTTAGGTACAGACCTACTACCTACCTATTTAGAAACTTAAGTAGGTACCTATTAGGTAGGTATTTTACTTGTGATTTTTTACAGGCATTCATTGAAATTATGGTCTCAGTTCTCTTGAACCGATAGGTATCTTGCCCAATAACAAAGGCTTAGGTAGGTACCTACAATTACAATACAACTCAAAAACGCACGTGCGAAAACATACCAATCAGCTGTCGATGACGTCACTCACCAATTTACAACACAGTTAGCACTTCAGTCAGTCCACTTTTCACAAGTCTAAAAACTCTACAATGGTATAAACATTATATCGCGGAAAATCGTGTCAACTGTTGCACGATCGAGCGCGTACACGACCGACGCGTCTACCTCGCTCGGCGGTACCATGGCGACTGAATAAAATCCCCGCCGCCCGCCCAACCGCCCGCCCAGGCAAGGAATGCAACGCCAGGGTTTGTATGAAAAATTGTGTCATGCATTTAAATGTTGTTCGGTATGAGTTATGGAAAAATCAAGACGGATTAATTCAATTAGTGTGAAATTAAACTATGATGGTTTAATTTCTCAATACTCAACATAGGTAGGTCCGACATCCTACCTAGGTAGGTACCTACCTATTGAGATTATGAGGACACGGCACGGGAAAAATCGAAAAATGTGGGTAGGTAGGATGAAATAGGCTTAGTAGGTACCTACCTCCCTTAGTTACTAAGGGAGGTAGGTACCTACACCTAAAGTGGCGAAGACGTTCTTGAATTGAAAGAGATCGTCTAAGTTAAGCAACGTTCTCAGATGTCATTAATTGGATGGGTTACCGCAAGTGGCATTATCATTTTGTGAATTTGTTTTTTCTTAAGTAAATTTAATACTGATCACTGATTTATTCGTATTTTCACCACATTATTCACTTAAAAAGTATGTTATTCTCATTTCTAATTACCTACATAGGTACATTACATTGCTCGTCTGCAAAACAATTTCATTCTAATTAATTTTATCAAATATTATTTTAATTAATTCATTTATTTTAATTCTAATTCCGCATTGGTTTGCTACTAGTAATGCCATCTGTTGGTCATATATTTAACGATTTCGATGGCTAGGTACTGATCACGTTTGTGTACGTACAACGAGTCTTTGTTGGCCTTAACTCTGAACTACACGTTTTAGTTACACGGTTTTATCAAAGATGGCGCTGTAAAAGAATTATGACTTAGGAAATTTGTACAAACTTGTTCAATGATTACAGATCATTTTAAGAATAATTTAATTTTTTTTTGTAAAGCTCTTCTATGAATAGAAAAAAAATAAACTGAACACTATAAATAACTAATTCAACTCACATAAACTCCGTAAGTAATTAGATAGGGGAAGATGGGTAAGGAGGGTCTTTTTTGCGTTATTTGTAAACAAATCACTTTCATATTAGGCTACTTAGGTTTACTATTTTCTTGGAAGATAGGTATGAAATAAAATACATTTTCTTGTAATACATAATTATTTATTCGTGTATATTACTTGAATACATCAAAAATTTTTGGTGTAATACGAAACACGCTACTATGCGTTAGCCTGGCCTAACACTACCTTACATAAGATAGGCCAGCGTAAATTGTGTCTTAAACTTTATTGTACATCATCAGGAATGTACTAACATCTACGACTACTTAGCTCGAATGATGCTGCCAAAACCATAAGTCTAACTTGACCATGATCATTTTTACATTTCTAAAATTAGCGCTGAATTAGATATTGCTCTAATTCCGTAAATCAAATTATAATACAAATATTTAAAAATTAAATACCTACGTAAAACTACAAGTAATGTTAAAATCAGTCATTTACATTTTTTTTAGCCTGAATTTTGGATTATGCTTACTACTTGGGTATTGCACTACTTTGTAATAATATCTATAAAATTAGTTATAGCCAAATGGCAAGCTCACTATGCGGCTAATTTTTACAATCAACTTTAAATCACACACTGTATTAACCAATCAATACGTTAAAAATGATGATGTACTTAACTATTAAAATAATAAAGTATAATAATTCTACATAAAAATTATATTAAAATGGCATATTATGCATATTTACTCTAGATTTTAACAGTTTTTACTAAAAACAATGTTTAAGTAGGTATATAAACTTAGTTATTCGAGATAGTGATCCAGATCAAAACATTTTTTTAAGTATTCATTGTTAATTTGGTCTATTTCAAGGTTCGTACCTACAACATTACTACCAAGCAAAGTAACATATCGAAGCGACAATTTATAAATACCTACCATCTAAATTACAATACTGATGTCTTCATTGACATTTATAATATATCTACTTACACCATAAACAGAAATATAGATCACAAACATACGTTATAATGTATAAAAACTGCGTTATAATAGTTTTAGTTTATTTACATGAATGTACACAAAACATAAAATCAAGCTCAACTGCACTGTCCACAAATCACGCGTCCACCAAATCATAAATACGCAATTAAACTATATTTACAGAATCAATAGATACCTATTGTCATATAACATGACATCGTATAAAATGTGTTTATAAAATTATAATACAAAACATCCAATAAGAACGGCAACGAAATTATTTTCATAAATAATTTCCTGCTTCAGGCAGTGATTTTAAATAATTTTAGGAGTTATAATAATACGTACAAAACTTAATCACAAAAATAAAAACGTACTAAGGTACATAATTACTAAACCTTTTTATTGGAGTCAATTTCAATTTGTACTAATAAAAAAAAAATTCATTCAAAAGATATTTTGTCAATGCTGTGAGATCGTTCTTAACCTTTGATGTTGAGTTTATAACATTTTACCGAGACCGTTCAAAGATATTTATATTTTTTTATAGAACAGTTCAATATTATAAACACAACCCGATCGTTAACAAACAAAACTTACTGATGAAAACTATGCCTATGCTTGGAAGGTATAAATGAGAAAACGGAGTTGCTCTGATATCCTTCCGATTTCCAATCCAGTACTAATTAAAAGTTACATGAACTTAACACCAGTAACGAGCAAGTTTGTCTGTGATCCTTCTTCCCACTTTTTAAACCTTATAAACATGGACAAATTCATCAAAGCACTGTACTTTAAGAACCTCGATCGTCACTGACATGAGATTTAAAACTATAAAATCTAATAACTTTTTGATGGTTTAAGACACCATTTGCCTGTGACCATTCTGACCGTTGCCGTTTTGTGAGGGGAATAGGACGCCTTCGTATGTAACACCGTTCAGTTCTATTGATACGACGAGTTGCTGATCTCCTGTGTTTGCATCACCTAGAAAAAACATCAACCAGTTAACATTTGATCGGTTTAATAATATTATAAAAATAACTGAAGATTGTTATTTTTAAGGTAAAACCTCAGAAAGACACATACATTGTAGAAGGAAAATTTGCCCTACTTTCCCCTACCAACTCTTTTTTTTACTTTTTATCAGAGGTCTTTGCTCAGCAGTGAGACATTGAGGGCTGCTAATACCATTATCAGATAATGACATACCTCTAGTGGTAATCTTAAAAGCAGCTCCATTTGTTCCGTTAGTCGTGCCTCCGTTCATCTGTGCGGGTGCGGGCGCGCAGGCCTGTCGCGGGGGGGAGGGCAGTCGCGGCGAGGGGGGGAGCGGGGTGCGGCGCTTCGCCGGCGGAGGGGGCGAGCGGCAAGCCTCGCGCTTACCACCACTCGTGCTCGAGTTTGGACTCTCACTGAGGTTTAGTGCCTCACTGTCAAAAAAGAAATATACATAAGTTAAGAAATGGTAAACTGTGGCCCTTTAATAAAAAAATAGTTTTCATTTTAAAATTAAAAATATTACCTTGCAATTAAAATAATCCAAACGCGTGTTTGAAAAGTTCAGTATCACACTACTTTTATGACAATGTCATGAAAATATTTATTAAAAAGATATCAGTTCCTACGTTTTCAAATCATGTTTTTACCACGATGTTAACATGATTAATTCTTATATTAAACGAACTTAGCTGAAAATATGTCATGCAGATTAGCAGCATAGATACCTATAATGATTGCTCGATACACACCGTTGTGGCTCCAGGTCGGCGGGGCTGTTGTTATTGTTGTTGTTGTAGAGAGACCAGAGTGTGAGGCGGGAGACGTCGATGGCGCTGAGTGCGGCGGCATCACGGGGAGACATCATAGACGCGGGCCCGTTCGCGCTGGGTGGGGATTCTGAACCTGGAAAGATATTATTTGGTAAGTTTTATTAAAAATTGAATGATAAAAAGTAAAACACTAGGTTAAAGTAAAACTTAAAAATTTGGGTTGAATTAAATAATGAATTAACTTAAAATTGGTTCCCGTAGCGGGTTCGATCCCCGCTACGGGACAAAATGTTTGTATGATCTGCAGATATTTGTTCCGTGTCTGGGTGTTTTCTATCTACAGTGTGTTTCACAAGAGCGTGACCACTGAAAATAAAAGTAATTTAGGTTTTTTTGCAAAATTAAAGACACAGGCTGATAGAACCACGTTTTCTCCATGATGCATTATAAAAAAAAAAAAAAATGTTCGTACATTTCGTACAAAGCATGCGTTTCCCGAGATGAGTGCCGCGTATGCTTCCCGCTACGAGGCTATGCTTCTTTGTTTGCATGCCAAAGGTCCCAAAATGTCACGTGTTCAAACTGCAAACTATATTATATGAAATAGTCAAAGACGTTTGTGAACAAGTAAAATAACTGATAATTACAAACAAAACATGTCGATAACTAACCACAACGTGGTAAGACAAGATAGACGTCGTCCGCCTAGGATAAGCAGACAGTCAATCTGTTTTTGAAAAAATCTAAGATTATCTTTGCGATCTGCACAAAAAAAACTTAAGCGAAGAAGACTCAAAACCTATCTTCTATTATTAGAAGACGTATAGTGGAGAATAAGTTTAAATACCCAAGCAAATTGATGAAACTGCTCCTTTCAGAAAAGCACGTTAAAAAAAGAAAAACCGTCTTCTTGGTTGGAGGTCTTGGATTGGCCCTCACAACTCCTGACGCAAATCCAATTGAAAACGTTTATGTGGTGATGAAGCTTAAACATCGAGCTAAAAAAACACGAACTGCCGCCGAGCTTACTCGCAATTTTAAGGTCATGGAAGTCACTATCCCGTGAATACACAGAAAATTAGTCGAAAATAGGCCTCGTAGTTGCCAGGCCATTAAAGACAGCGGAAAAGACTGGGCACCTTATTCATAATAAAGCATCTAAGTACACATAATCAACTATGTGTTTCATTTATTTAAAGTTCTGATTTTAATTTTTTTTTGTAATTTATGCCGGTCACGCTCTTGTGATACATACTGTATAATATGTATGTATTTACAAAAAAAAAATGTATCTAAGTAATATATTATATCAGTCATCTGGTTACCATAACACAAGCATTAAGTTGCTTAACTTGGGGCTAGATGACGCTGTGTGAAATGTCCCAGGATATTTATTTATTTATTTATTAAAACAATAGTTATAATCTCACATAGGGGGTCCGGAATAGCCTTCTAATGCTTTGAATTAAAGTATTTTTACAGAAAGGTTCTTTATTTCGCGTAAGTTAACTAATTTAAAATAGAGTCCTATAAACGGTTTTTAAAAGCCTATTTAGTCAACAGTATTATGATTTAGAAACCGCTATGGATAGATACTTACCATTTCTCATCAGTTCCCGTTGTGTCTGGATCATCTTCATGTACTCCCTTACTCTGTACTCGATGTCATGTTGTGAGATATGCGGGGCGTGCGGGGGAAGTGGGGGCAGGCGAGGCACCCCCCCTCCGAGCGAGAGAGAGAGAGGCTGCATATGCTGAGACAGTTGTGCGAGCGAGGCGGGCACCCCGCGGTTCAGAGGCGGCTGGAATGAAAAGGACTGCATTAATGTTGATGAAGTTTGGTAAATAGAGAGGTGTTTATATTTACCCCTTGGTCCAATTTAGGCGTTAGAGGAAGTTTTGCAAGAGCCATTTAAATTGAATTATTTAGAATACTAGCTGCGCCCCGCGTTTTCACCCGCGTAAGTCCCGTTCCCGCGGGAATATCGGGATAAAAAGTAGCTTATATGTCACTCTCCATCCTTTCAACTATCACCACACAAAAAATCACGTCAATCCGTCGCCCCGTTTTGCCGTGAAAGACGGATAAACAAACAGACAGACAGACACACACACTTTCCCTTTTATTATATTAGTATGGATTAGATAGTAGGGTTGGGCCTACGCATGAACTTACTAATTTGTTCCTTGTTCTCTCTCAATGTTCCCTTTAGAGCTTAAGATTTAATTCGAGAAGATTCCTATGTTTCTAGTGCATAGTGCATAGATAGTTACCATGCCGAGTGCCGCCTGCGCGTCGTACTGGCCCGAAGCGCGTCTTCCCTCCCGCTTGTTGCCCTCGATGGCTGCGTCCAGCTCGCTCCGAGTGGACAGGTTCTTCTTCTCGCACTCGTAGTCGTACAGGTATTTCATGTATCTATAAGGAAATATATTTATATATATTTAGGTTGGTACTAGAATCAAAAGATCTTGAAGAAATAAAAATATTAGGTAAACTTACAACTATCTGTAAAGTCGTAATTTTTAATTACTTAGATATATTCTTTGAAAATTATTAATATTAATATTTTTTAATTAGATATATTTTTTTAAAGATATATATTGAATTGGAACTGAATAAATATTTCCTTATAATAGGGAAGGGAAAATAAATATCCTTATAAACATTCCGCACAGATTATTATGATTATGATTTATTAGCGTCATCTAGTCCCAAGTTCAGCAACTTAAAGAATGGTAAACAGATGACTCAATAAAATTATCACAAACAAAAAGGAGGAGATAAAGGAAAACATTGATTAAGTAAGTAAACTATGATAAAAAGGCTTAAACGGAATACAAGATCTTCAAGCATATCTTGGCTTGAACATACACCACAACTGATCTTTTGAAACTTCCGACTCAATACATCTTGAGAATTTAAATCATAATCCACATCATCCGACCGTATCAATCAGTGCCGAAATAAATGAGACGATTACAACAACGTCACCGACCAATCCTTTCAAATGAAGAGTGTCACCGACGTCATATAAATCATATCTCAAAGTTCTCAAACCCAATTATTATCAAACTTCTATCCTTCAAACATGAGACATCCCATTACATTCATAATCCTATTCTTATGACGAGTCAATTTTATATGAGGCTATTGTCAGCCATTCGTTACCATAACTCATATTAAGCGCTCACGTATTTAATATGCGTAATACAATGAAAGCTTTAGACGCTTTGGCTGCATAAAAAAGCTATCTTTTCATAAGCTGTCAAATGAAAAATCTGGATATACGACATCGTTCGGTACGATTTTATGAACAGACTTTTCATTACCTATGTATAATTTTTAAACTAAAAAAGACTTAGGGAAAGACTATACTTACTTACAAACAAAATAAGTAGTGAAAAAGAAATTACTTATAGAAAACTAATAAGACAAATACCTACCACTATTCACCTCATTGTGTTTCGCTCATGTTGATATGAATACTTTCGTGTGTAGATCATTTAAATCTAAAGAATTTCTTGAAATAATACTTACACGCAAATGGCCTTAGTGTAGAAGTTATGAGCCTATGCAACAAGATAATACACGCATGACAGAGTTCAAAACGCTTTCCAAATTAATAAGAAAGGCAAACGGCGTGTCACAAGTAAAAGCTACCTACTTGAATTGTTACGATGCGTTTGCGTCTAAACGATCGTCGTGCGTAACGGGTCTCACTTTGAATTAGAAATGTACGACACCTTTATTTGAACCGACAAAAGACAAGGTGAAGGAACTCGAAAGATAAATGGGAAATTATATCGGCCGAGATGAAGAGGTTATTAATTATGAAGTTGTCATGGCGAGGCTCGCTCACGTACATTATTGTCACCGAAGCTTTGTTTTCCCTCGTGAGAATATGAATGAGGATACAAAGAGTTGGCATTAGTCGGTCTGGCGACTTGGCGTTGGCTTCTGACCACTTGGACCACACATGCCCTATTGAAGCTCCTCCGATTGTCCTTCTATTTGAATACGGGATTACGACACATAAAATCCGTTTCTAATCAGGCTTAGACGTATTAGTTTTATGAAAAGGAAGCATTAACGAAGGCGGTGACTATTTTATGGCTGTACTTCCAACGTGCACACATTTGGACTGTTTAAGTGAGTTAGTGACAAATTACATAAATTATGAAACTTTTCATAGAGCCATTTGAATATAACTTTCAACGTTCCGTAAGTTTATTTGAGCTTCAGTGAGCTTTTACTTTCAGTCCTTTACTATTGCACTTTAGTACTTTCTACCGTAAACTGGTGATAAACCCATGAAGCTATGTTGCTTCAGACAGGCACAGATACACAATACACAACTTTTTCACAGGTTAAGCTGGTTCCCTTGTTTCAGTAGGTGGCTTGGCTAGTCAGCCCCTCACGTATTGACCATAGTCATTCCTGTGAACTATGGCCGACTAAGCTAAGAGGACGGTTTAGGTGCTGGTCAAGCCTATTCCATCTCAACAATGTCACAAGCACTACAGTGTCCCGTTAAGTGCAAATATTGCCTCCTAACACTGTATAAATCATCTAGTATGTAAAGTATGAGTTTTTGTTTCAGTAGACCTAGCTTAAAGAACTCACTGTGTGCGAAGCGTGAAGGCTGCAGAGGTGATAGAAGACGGCAGCCGGAGTCCCTTGATGATCTCCTGCCACAGTTTCTTGTTGATCACCTCCACCAGGCCACCGCGCGCGATCACCAGGTTGTACAGCTCGTAGAGGTCCAACACTGACTTGGCCATTATCGGCAGCCGGTTTATTGGAGTTCCTGGAACAATAGAATATAACTGTTACTTGTCCTATCATAAAAAAATAAACTTATTGAAAATATTATTTTCTTGTCCCAGAATCCACATCACAGGCTTTATTATATTGTCGGTACCTAAATCCATGACAATTGAACGTAATAATTCTCCGTGTCATTATGTAATTAAATTTATTATAAATGGCTTTATTATATTTTGGAATTTAAGAAGGCTAGAGCTTTACTTATTAAAGAAAAAGTTCATTCACCCTACTGGAATCTTGGTGTCCTAAAAACTCTGGCATTACTGCTTCAAATCAATAAACACTGATATCCACTTTATTTCCTTCCGGCGATAAATCAGCTCATTAGGCGGGCGAGGCGAACATTAGGCACGTCATTGAACAATGTTCAACAGGCGAATTGCTGTAAATCTATTGGGCCAAACAATCTGCTAGAACAAACTGCTTCCGTAGTGGCCACACCGAGTGCGCTAAATCGGTACAGGGTCGTAAAGCTGCGATCTGATGCGCTTGCGCAGCGCGTAAATCATTTATTGTGCGATACCATTCGCCACGTGTGCACCGCGCCTTATGTTTGTTACTTGGATTTGCAACTTGTATTATTGCCTTACTTACTCCTTACTTGTTCCCACTTAGTTTTAAGCAGGCCGTCTGGAAGAAATCGCATAGTCGATAAGACGGCCTTTTGCAACAACAACTCTTATCACTCTTGTACACTAACATAGTTTTAAGTTACTCTGTGTACCTAATTATAAGTGTTGCAATAAATTTCTTATTATTATTATTATTACTAATTGATGTTTTTAGTTGTATAAACTTGAATGGTTAATTCAAGTTTAAATGTAACAGTAACTTTGTAGGTCTGGTTTCTTAACCGCTGAACGGTTTACTATAAAATTTAGCATGGATATAGACTGCACAGGAAAGGATAGGATTTTCCTATCGTCATCATTTAAATCAAAGCAACTGGACGCAGGCTTGTCAACTTTTTTCAGAACTTACCATACGAGGTATAAAATATCCTAAATTTAAATGCAAAATATCCTTTAAACAATAACTTTTACCACTAATAGAAAACCCTGGGAGAATTTTCATTAAAGCCCAACAGCAAATATATAACCCGCCCGATCGAATTTCCCAAAGGCTCCATCGGTTTATTGGAAGGCATTAGCGAATACCTAAACGACTATTTGTCAATCTGTCTTCCCGTCTGCTGCTAATCATTCACTGGTTATCTAGAGGGTGGGGTGACGTCACCCACTCAGAATTAATTGCCGAGTTTATGTTCGAGATGCTTCGTAGTACCCTTTCAGTAGAGTACCTACTTAGGTAGAATGGGTATCTGTTGGTACATTTGAGAGTTAAATTAAATTATTTAATACAATTATTGAAGGGCTGAGTTGAGGTACTTACGAGTACATCAGAAATTTACGTATGGAAAACTATGTGTCTCCTACGAGACCATTCAAAGGTAAGCTTTACCATTTATCTAGGTAAGTAAGTATCTGAAAATGTCTCCCATTTATTGATAGAAAAGTAGCCTAAGCCATAAAAAAAGAAGCCTAGGGGCATATATCCATTAGATAAAAGAATAATAGAAAGGTGTAGATAATGTGAAAGGATTATCAAATTTTGACTACTGAAATAGTCCGAGGAAGGCTTCGATCTTTAATCGAAGGTAGGTTTTAAAACTCGTGAGGGAAAAGTCGCGGGGTATTCCATTCCTCGTGTATGGCACCTATTAAAGAAAATGTTAGCATGATAATCAAATAATGTCTACGCCATTTAAGGAAAGTTGCTTGTAAATGTTTTTGCATAATGATTTACCATCAGGTAAATCCAACACAGGTAGACACCCGAAGATAAAGTAAAGTGACAATAAAACAGTAAGCCGATAATAAAACTTCTAAAATCACAAACAATGAATCATTTCAACACAATGTACGCAAATGAATCACGAATTTGCAAATTCTTAGAATAAATCGAGCCAAATGGACAAATATTTCTATTGTTTAATCTACCTACAATCTGTACAATAGAAATGTAATTTCGTTCCGCCAATCCACTGCATCGAGAACATTCTGAATATTTCTATTTTGAGTTTCCATAAAGACAATAAAAACAAAAAATATAACAGCATCTTGGTTAAACAGTCAGACAGTTAGAAGATACCTACTTATTTTTTTTCAAATTTAAATTGCATTTATGTTTAGGTATAAACGCTGTCACCACATGTAGGTACCCATGTAGTACAGTAGATAAGTGGATACCATAAACTGCCTGCTGCTGCTTTCACATTGTAAAACTACTTATATAAGTAATTAGTACCTTTTAAGTAGTACCTACCTACATACTAAGATAGTGTATAAAGATAAGATAAACAAATTTTTATAAAACTTTTTAAACTATTATGGGTTTGATTGAACATCATAAAACATTTAAATCCGTGACCGTATGTGACCGTAATCAATGATCATGGCGCATGCAACTGTTTCGAAACATCGTGTAACTCATAAAACTAGAAATCATAGTAAATATGCCGTTTTAAAGTGTTTTCAATTATAAACCTCTTAGTACTACGAGTAGAAACCCTTTCTAGTGTGCGTAGCGTAAGTACTTCATGGTATATTTACATGTTCTTCAGGTTTCAGGCTTCAGACCAGCACCCTAAATCATCCTTTCAGCTTAGCCGGCCATTTCCACAAGAAAGACTACTATATAAACCCACACATAAATACATGAACTCCTCGATACAGCACGTTTCTATAAACCGCTTGACCTACACCGCTATCTGACACGGTGCCAGTCCCGTTATCCTTGCAAGCTTGCCGTGGACAAAAGCAATTGTTTATGAAAGCAATCACACCAATAACTATTTCCACAAACCGCGTCGCTCGCAGCGGAAAGCGCCCGATTCGATGCGCGTGCGTCGTCGGGCCCCGTGCGAATGCTATTTGCATAAACCAGGCCCGTTTCTAGGGTAAAACAACACTACTCTCATGTTAATTCTTATCTGTTTAACACTGAAAGTGTGAACAAGAAGACATTGATAGCAAAATCCGTGACAAAAAGTAAGTTCGTAAGTATATCAAAATGGTTAACTCTGGACGCTAAGTTTTTAAGCCAGGCTAAATGCCTCCATCTCTCTCTACGACATTAAAAACCACAACCTAAAATGTTACGTGCCCTCCGTCCGACGCAAGAAATCAGTTAGTAATGCCACTTTGGTGTGTGGTGAAAGTACCAAGGTAATGACACTTTGGTGTGTGATGACTGGTTTTAATTATGCCAATCACCACAATCACTAATCCAAGTCATGTCCGCTTCAACGATCTATCAAGAACGTCTTATCAAGCTTTTCCACGAGAAAATCTCTGATGATCCTCAATCCATGCCTGTATACCTCTGCCATACAGCAGAACCCACACAGTTCATCCAAATGACGGCTCACTCGATCCGCTAAAAGCGTAATTTACGACGTATGTCTAATCGCCAGCGGAGCCAATCAAATCGTGCCCAATTGTGACAAATTATTGCTTTTCCTACGAAACTTGACGCTAAATAAAGAATTTCCCTTCTGCATCAATGAGGTATGTTTATGGCACTTTGTACCGTGAATTGTGTAGTGCTTACCGGCCCTATCAGATTAATTATATTTTGACTTAGGTAATATTTCAAAGTCCTAATGCGCTGGTTATTGTGTTTTAGGCTAAATTACTGTTTAATTAATAAATAAATATCCTTGGACATTTCACACTTTATGATTGCAAAAGTTTAAGGTTAGTAATTTTTGTGTTTGGAAAGAATAATAGGATGAGGCAATCACACAATGTTGCATTTCGATGAGATTCATATTTATGGACACTTTATGTTACTAAAAAGAAATACTTTGAGTGATGCTCTCAAACTGATAAAGGATTGTAAATAACAGGCGATTAAGCTAATCCTTTTAAAGTGCACTGCAATCTGCAAGTTACTGATTGATTTTAACACTCAGAATGGTTATAATCATTTTGAGAAAGATATTTACATTCATAACATTAAATTTAAGTAATGCAAAATCATAATTTTAATTTTATGATTCAATTATTAGTGTGTAAATTGTGTCATTCAGTGATAGGTATTATTTTAATAACTGTACAACAGTAGGTGTAAGTAAATACTTTAACTAAACGCCGGAGAAGAAACATTAATTCAAGAACTTTAAAGAAAATATAATTAAGCTTTATATTTTTCCCGTAACAAGGTGTTACGAAGAATGATTTCAAAAAGCCGCCAATCGTGGGTAGATGCGACACCGGCCGATAATCTATCGAATCGACATCCAACGCCTACCGTACCGCTTATCAAGTGTATCAAGGGCCTTGATCCCCTCAACCCCGCAGCGAGCCAATCACAAACCGCGATGGAGCGAAGCCGGCCTCTCATTGGTCAGATACGCTTTTGATTGCACCGCCCCACCCGATTCACCGCTCGATCAATCTAAATTACCCGACTTGCGTTTGTAGCTCTCCAGTTGGGTAACCTCACGTGCATGTAATTGCAAAATAGCACGGTTAGAACTGGTGTTTTCCGTTTTTCTTGTTCCTTATAAATAAACACTAATTATAGAACAAAATTAATAGCCGCATTTATTTCAACAGCTGCGATAATTCAACGACTAAGTCAACTTGGTATCTATGGATTACTTAAAGTTATTTCGTTAAAATATGTCTCCGAATTAAAATGTGATTGAAAGCTGAAACGAGCAATAAAATAACCCTAGGTTTATGAAATTTAAATGTTCGTTGAGAGACTTCACCGATAGATATAAATAGGAATGTATATGAGCATGTGTTGGAAACGTGCAATGCAAGGAAAATCCACCTTTGAGGCAATAAAATGTTTACGATAGAAGATATAAATAACGTTGATGTGACAAATAAGCAGACATCAACTGTAGATGGTTAACGTCTAGTTAGACTCTTATTGGTGAGTACTCTCTTGAAATACTGAAGTAACTAGACAACTTTATTATAATATACGAGTTAATTCTGAGAAATAACTGACATAAATCAGCAAATTCATATGGAAAAATAAAAAAATAAATAATATACATCATATACGATGGTGCTATAAACATTAAACAACCACTAGGTATTTAAGTGATTTAAGGTGTACAACGAATTAAAAGTTTAATTGCATAAGCAATTATTCTCTTATATGTGTATTAGGTCATAAACGACAGCTAGCCTCTGTTTAGACAGTCGTTATAATTTTATGGACGGAAGAATTTATTGCGGCTCGGAGGAGGTTTTAATTTAGGAATATACGATCATCCGAGTGTTAATTTCCACACTTTTAGTCATGTCGAATGCATAAATATATATAATCGGAGTTGTTTCGAGTGTAGTTTGAATTCGCGTTGGTCAGGTGCGAGCAACTAAGTCGATAGTGGCAACACAATGCAGTCATATTGCTGAGTTACCATAACTCAATATACCATTATTACTGTACAGAAATTCCAGGAGATACGGCGCGAAAATGACATAAGGTTGAGGATACAACGATCAATCACGAGGGGAGCAGTAAACTTGAGAACAATCCAGCGTAATTCCGTCGGAGAGACATTAAAACGACGGCCGCCCTATCCGGTACAACATTGTGGCGAGCGCGCCCATCCACCGTGCGCATGCGCACGCTCATATAAATAAGAACCATCTCGGTATACTCGTAAAGCTTGAGATTAATATAAACCCGGCGAGTATCAATCAAACACTGACAATGCGAAAAAAATGGATGCAAATACAGTCACACCGAAGAACGTTATTTTGAAGGCATTTAACTTTAATAACACATAAATCACTTATTCGAATACAAATCAAAAATAAGAGGGATCTTAAAGTATTGTATCAAGCGGTGGAATTCAGGAGGCCATTCGATGTAATTGGCAATCATTCAGAAAAGAATATTCTCGCTCCAACAATCAAGACAAAGGCGGCCGATAGTACCTACCTACAGGCGAGCCATTACGGGTCAATACCCATTATTATGCTATATTTTCGCGAGCACGGCTCAGATATCCCGTGCACTCGCATGAGACGGCAAATATCTGTAATTAAAGGTTGTAAAGTTGATTTACAACCGGGGTCCGAGTATCGAACCTCGGGGAACGCCTCGACCAATCGGCCGGCCGCGTTCCCGCGGCTCCGCGCCTCGTATCAATTTATTAGAAACGAATGACAATCGGTTGCGGTGGCTGAGTGAGATAACGCGCGCGCTGCGGTCGCGCATCCCATCAGCCACGGCATCGGTAGATCTCCCTGGATAGTATCGAAAGCCGTTGCGTACTTTACGATCACCGCTGGGACTGTAACACCGGCTATAAAATGCCAACAATGGAAATGTCGGATGCGGCTGAAAGGCGACGCAACTACGCCAGATCATCGCTTTGAATGCAACAATGGTGTCCTCGAAACGAAGGTGGCAACTATCCGCGGCCGTAAACCTACACTATCGATTGTAACTTAGCCTAGCAGAACGATAATCGATAACATGTCAATGCAAGTGCTTTTACACAAATTTTATGAGACGCTTTTACTGTAACAATCTTGGGGAAAGCAATCGCGAACTGAATAACTTAGACAAATACCCCCTTATGCATAATCGACCAGTAAACCTGTATTAGCTAAAACACATATTAAATCTGTTGCTATCTCTTTTCGTTGACATATGAGTGACAAGAAAAAAACGTTCTTAAAACCTGTATTAAATTGTCAAGTTTTTATGCATAAGGGGGATAGCTTATAAGTAATATAGGTATCTCTATGTTAAGTTTACTACTTAAGCTTCTTTACAGCTTATATTTTTCAATATATTTTGTTGACTAATTCCCGGAGTTCAAATGGCCAAAACTTAATTCATTGCCATTTGTTGTCTTCATACAACTTTGTTACATCACGCGTTTGCATAAAATAAGTACTTACTTTTAAGCTTAATAAATACAAGTAACTTAATATAGTAAGTTATACAATAAATTATACATAGCACGTTGTGTAATGAAACAGCACTTTTACAAGTTTTTGAGTTGTTGCTCATCTTCAGTTACATTTTTCACATAAACACCTTCCCATTTTTACGCCTCGCTTATAAACTTAACTCGTGAGACAAGGATAGTTTCTCGATGTTCTATTTAAACTATATAATATGGAAATCATCTCCAACCTATATTATTTTTACGACAACGTTTTGTCGCTTACGGGCATCGTAAAATATCATTGGTAAGGAAACCTTTAATTTTCTTTATCATTGCTTTTGTCCTCACAACAATGTTGATAATTGTCGCGCTACATTGTTACGGAAAACGTGTAATTTTATTATTAAGCAAGCATTTGATTTTATAATCTATTATTATATTATTCCTGGAGATAATAAAGCAAATTGGTCAGCAAATTTTCAAGCTCAATAAGGATTATAGCGAGTTAGTATAGTCACCAGTTTTCAAAATACGAAAGGCAACAAAAACGTGTATATAGGTGAGGTTTACAAATTCCAAAAAGATGAAACAATAGCTTTGTGTTTTCTATACGACACTTTACTCACTTTGTCTATAGGTCATAGGGACAGGCAGTTGTAATAAGATGCATATTTTTAAGTTTAGTTGTGTAGTTCTAAGGTGTCGAGATAGAGGTGCCACTGCATTCGAGCGTCTTGAAGATCATTTGAATGACAATTTGAATCACAATGGTGCACGGCGTCCTGGGAATGATTCAGCTGTTTTTGAGCGTCACCTCTGGTTTATAATATCTTAAGATATGATTAGACAAATAGTGACAAAGTATAATGTATTTAAAGACTTAATGAGATACAATGAGATATAATGGTAAAGTAACTAAAGCTAATACCGTTGATCAACCGTGTGGTACCAAAGTGGTTAAAGATACTCAAATATATTATTTGATCACATATTACCTAGGATATTACTAAACTTAGTTAAATTTGTGAGAATAGGTACTATACTAGCACTATCTTATAAAGTAAAAAGCTTAATCAAGTGTGTCAATCTATTCTGGTAAGAAAAGTAGAACGTATAGAAAATCCGGCTAAAGAAATGGTAAACAACCAAAATGTTACGCCTCAAAGGTTTGATGCAAATACATTAGAATTTGATAATAAGGGTGAGACAACAAAGCTTACACATAACGGAAATAAAATAATCCGTCTCAGTAGTGACAAAAAACATACAATGGAGTCAAAGGGCAGGGAGGATGACAATACACACCACTACATTATACTCTGTGGTACTGACGTCGCTTGATACAACAAAATGAGGTGTCTACCACAATGATGCATTAGCATAAATGGGATAGGAAGGGTGACAGTGATGGCGATAAAAATATTGATTCACTCATAAATATTATAGATTTAATTTAAATAAGAAAACTAATATGATTGTGTGGGGTTTTGTTTAGACGATTGTTGTGTGGGATATTCGTTTGTTTTTTGTAAGCCCTTATATTTCCGCTTTATTTTAAAACAATCATAACGTTTGCTTTTTATTTCTTGGTTTAAAAAGCAAATATTATGATATTTTGTAATTACAATGATTGTGTTACTCTTGTGTGAACTACACAAGAGTGACTAAATCACCTACAACTGCGATCATTGTAATATTATGTTTATTAAAACCTACACACATAACGTATTAATATTTAATGGCGAACAACAAAGATTCTTAACAGATTGTAATATGAGACAAATGGTCAAAGACTAAAATTGAATGAAAGTGGCTCTGGCTAGAGTTGGGGTCGCAAATAAAAACAGCGACACACTTAAACAGGCTTAGATGATGATGGTTTAGCACTTATGGTTTCGCCAGAGGATTTAATCTCAATTTGAATACATTCAACATCACAAAACATTGAACTTTGACATTTAAGATAATCGAATTATGGTTCAATATTGTGAAATGTATTGCTTTGTGTTGTAATCCGATTGTGATTGCTGTGATAGATAAGGTATCGAGGAGTTATATCGTTCCTGCCACCCGCCGCGCCTCAGCTTAATCTATCATCGCGTATCTATTACCTCATTCCTTGACTTTCAGACTTTCAGATTTGCTTCAAAGTTATTTAAATCTTTACGAATTTCAAGAAATGATAATTGTCTTAATAAGTGTTCAAAGTGTATGTGGATGGGTTATACTCGTAGTTGCAAAGGTAGACCAAGATGTTTTTATATATGTGAGGGATGACAAGAGGTAGAAAGAAGTGAGTGTTCAGATGACGACTAATAGAATTAACTATAAGAATAATAGATCTAAATAATCTAATAGATAATTGATCTTGTGCCGATGTGATGAGGGCCGAAAAATATGTTTAAATCTGCAGTCAAATTCTTATACCTAGTACTTTTGCGCGAAAGAGTAACAATACATCCGTACTAACTTTCGCATTATAATAGTAGTAGGATATGGAGTGCTATAGTTGCAATTTATTACTTGGCATGTACGCTCATATCTCATTGTTAATTAAAATTTTAATGGTCTATATTTTATTCAGTTAAGCGGCCGGATTTATTACAAGAAAAGTATTCTGAAATTTACCGTGCACATCAAAAAGAAGAGATTCTTTTAGATTTCATATCCTACGAGATTTTTTAAATTGGCTTATAGAACAGATACCATTCTACTTTTGTAAATTTTTGCATCTTTTACAATTCGTTCTTATAAATGTACAACCAAAAAAGTCTCTGTCCTATGTTAATGTGGCTAAATTATTTATCATCATCATAGTAGTCATCACATCTCACTGCACAATCATATGCTTCACAATGTCATCGACTCGTCATCTAGGATAAATTACACTTATATAATCCATCTCTTCTTATAATCCTTCGCCTATTGTACCCAAAACCTAGAACCTTCTGGTTCTAGGTTTTGGTACCAAAGTGATTATTTCATCTATATATTTATCTATCTCAAAGCCTATTATTAGTCATCGTCAACTTTTATATCATTTTTATTATGTCTAAGACCGCCCATTATTAAGGGCGGGCGGTTATCTTGGGGCGGCTGAAGCTCCGCCCTAGATCCACTGTTATCATTACGAGCATCTTCTTTTTGTACTCAATTTGATTCACTGTAATCAATGACATATGAATTTTTGCTTAGCGTTTTACTAATATCAATATAAATTTTTTTACGACGCAACTTAAGCCATATTTAGGAGTAATAAAAATCAACACTTGGTTCTTTTTGTGTGCATCACGGGCATTCTAACAAATTATTAACTTTGTCGTATAATTCTTTACAAATCTTTTGGACTTATGATTAATCTTTTTCTTGGTACATTGACGCAACTTGGATCGTCACAATCCTTATTTGCAAGTTTTCATATAAGGCATGAACTGACCGTGAGAAAGGCACACAGACCTGTAATTGCATTGCGGAAACAAGATAATGTTCCGAATGTTTATCTCTAAGGTTTATCTCTGAACGGAAAAGGGTTTTGAGTGTGTACTGCAGATATTCATTGACAGTTGTTTGAATGTGAATATTCTATTAACTGAATTCTTAAATATGACCATACGGATAGTTATGTATGTATATAGGCAAGAATAAACATATAGTCACAAATTTGCACGGGTGATTGCAAGATGCATTAACAGCAGGGCGCTTGCGTCCTTCGAATTGTTGGTCCTACTAGCTGTTAGCTTTTTTCTTAAATTTTCTTAACGCACAAAAATACATAATCTACGGTTCATGAGGCTTTTCAGTCTAATAACATTCACATAAAAATTTTAATACACTAATTCACATTAGGTAGGTTAATCACGAAATTAAATTATTCGCCTATTTTTAATTAATAGGTAGTGGTAACTATTTATAGATTCTGGTTATAAAATATAAACATTACGTATGTGAATGATTCGAACTGAATTGGTTAACTAGTAGAACGAAGGCTCACGAGGCTTACAAACTTTAAAGGTTACAAGTAACTGATAATTTGACATAACAATGAAGCAAACGTATTCAGAGTTGCTGAATGGTTGACATAAATCATAGATCATTTGTATCTACAGATAAGCAGGCATATCCGGGGCCTAGATAGATTAGTGACCGATCGCCGGAAATTGTATGAACATCGGCAAATACAATAAATACATAGATCATTCATGGAAAAGCGGTGCTTTTGATAAAATTTGTGAATGGAATACCTCATCGAGTTATGTACATTACTTATGTAATACATAATGTATATCGAGACAAAACAACATAGGTCATGCAAATTAATCAACATTTTTATTGATGAACTGTTGAGGAATATAAAGGTGGTTGCGTCGTCGCGATAGAGACAAGTGCAGGGACAAGAGACCAAGACCGTTACTTGTCTTTAAACATGTATAAACTAAAGTTCGCGAGAAATCAAGACAAGAGACATGTACACAATCTTGCATTGCTGAAGATAGAGGTCTAAAGATTTATGTTTTGTTACGTTTTTTTACAAACAGTGACACTGATTCACGATTTGATCTAAGAATAAAGTCAGGTGTGCTCATTAAATCCACAAGAAAAAACATTTCCAGGTAATTATATACACAAAATAGAAAAATACAATTCTGAAATCTCAATTGAACTAAATCACAAAGTATAAAGTCGGAAACGCTGTCATCGCGCTTATAAATAATCGCTTTTGGCCACAGCTTTTGCCCAACAGGTCGTTAGTGAGGGGGGGTAATGGTAATTTAGCTGCTCATCCATCAAAGCTACCTTCACACTGACCTGAATTTAGCTTTCAATTAAGTGGAGGATTTGAAATGTAAAGATATTTTTTTTTGGAGTTATGTACACAAAAATGGGATACAATTTCGATATTTACCTAGATCATTTACCTACCTTTACCCCGTTTTGTATTTATCTTTCATTAAAATGTGTAGATACTTATCTAGTTTTAGGGGCTATTTGTAAGCAAGCCAATATTAGTTGCAGATTTAAGCTTGCATCTATCCAAATGACTATCTTGTGTCGCAATAAGGTACCTACTATAAACTTCGATTGGAGATCTTCACAAGATCTTAATTACTGTTGTGTAAATTGATGCGTAGGTATTAAGGTATAATACAGTCGTGATCATGCTTTAATTTGATCAAACAAAAGCAAGGTTGAGTTTGAAATTGCGCATTCATATTTTGACCGTTTGAAGTGCGTGGGTAGTTCAATTTTTCCGTCACGTTGACAGCTGTCCCGTCAAGTCAAGTCAGAATCGTGGATCGCGCGGGATCTATTGTTGTCATATAAATCTACAATTTTAAAATAGACTGGCGAGTGAGACGTAAGCTAATTAGATTCTAACGAGCGGCAATCAGTGGCATCTTGTCGGTATATTTCGATGGCCGTCAGAGTTCGTCTGATGCGGTGAGTGGTGAATGATGACTTGTATTTTATACTGGCCGTCCAGGCTTCCTGTTCAGGTGACTGGCTCAAATGTCGAGGTACAATTGTAAATCATTGATATTCAACAATAGCTTTAAAACAAATATTAGGATAAAAACTTTTTAATCTGTTGCGGTAAGGTAACGAAAAAGAAGATCTTGTCAAACCAACAACAGGTGCTCGAAGTATGTACACTTGTTGAATTCTAATAACTAGTAAAATATTCAACAACGTTTTGTCGCTGACTGTACTTTGACTAGGAAATGGATACGCGTCAATCGTTGGAAAAATCTGAATGTAGAAAACAATCCTACTTCCTCAAGCTATCTTTGGCCGGTGTCGGTTTCAACTTTGTTCTACGAATAGTGTGACTTTTGACCTGCACTCAGCCACAGATAATAATCTTAGCTTTGGACATTTCCCGGTAAACTTGGTAGATTTAGAAAATAGCCAATCAAAGTAGGTATATCTAGTTTATAAATTAACGAATTAAAACGCACTGTTATGCAACAACTATTTTGCTTGAAGAGACAGATTAAATGCAATGAATGAAAGAGATAACAATTAAAATCTATGATTGTCCGAGTAGTAAGTTGACCGACGAATAACATGCCTTGACTTTATACAAAGGTCACAGGTTCATATCCTAGCCATTAGCCAAGCCAAAGCACTGAACTTAGGGACTAAGCTTACGGGAATAGTGTAAAAAGTCAGTCTATTTAGGTGCCTAAATGTTTCGATTCAACCAGATAAATTATTATGCATAATTTAATATTCCTGTGGAAAATTATGAGACCTTATCTTTCAAGCTGAAACAACCCTAAATCTTTTCAGAACCTGGATAAAGAAATGTCTTGAACTGTCATACGTTAACCCGATAGCTCGGGGGAACCTTGTTAACACCTCACCTCGTCTGGATCGATTAGGCCCGAGGCCGCACATTCAATTATTTATTTATTCGTAATTAACCCGCGAGTTATGATGCTCGGATTTATGGGAACCTTATCTCAGATCGAGTTTAAGCGCTTTCTGATTTGGATAGGCTAGGCAAATTAAATTAATTTGTTTCATGAAAATATGATTTTTAAAGATATTTTGATTTAGATTCTACAAACCTTAGATTTTCTTAGTAATAAATAAATTTCACTAGGTTGTCCATTTCGAATGATTTATTTTATGATGGTGAAACTATTTTCCAATAAGTGCTGCCAACTCTTGTACACAAAAACTTATAAAATACTTACCTTATTTAGGTACTTTATATTTGTAATACTTACTCTGTGAGTTAGAACTCGCATAGGTATAAAAATAACATTTTATTTAAGTATCATAACATTCAATAGAAAAATGTCTAAGGACTACGACTACACACGACTAATCTAAGTAAAGATAAGGTCATTTACCTTTAGTCTTATTAAAGCAAAAACTATAATACACAGTTTAAAAGGTCACAAAGGCCCCATGCAAACATTTTTAATCGGCCCCTGTCTGAACATAATACAGATTTGAAAACATGCCATTATCCGCAAAACATTTCGATAGATGCTACAAATTGTATCTCATTACATACACAATGAGTTTAACATTAATAACTGTATACCGACATCGATTTTATCGAGTTACATATTGTTAATCTGTGTCTAGTGAGTTGAGGATAGCTGGGTCACTTCATAAAGTATGAACAAATACGTAAAACAGAAAACAGTTTCGGAAGGCAGTATAGATTTTAATGTCTGTTTTATCAAATAGTTTTTCTCATCATCATCATCATCATCATCATCATCACGTGCAGCCCGTCTCATCCCACTGCTGGGCATAGGCCTCTCTTCGCTTGTGCCAAGTTCTTAGTTTTTCTCAAATTCTATACATAATTAAAATGAGAAAATATCGCAAAATCTCACCTAGCGTCAAATTATTGATCAATATTGATCCATCATTGACATTTAAGTTTTAGGTAAAAAAAGTAGATAACACGTTTAATGCGACGCACTTTTAGTCCGGGAGCAGATTATCCATACCATATCCTTCCTTATCCGGAGATATAAAATGTGTGAGTGTGTGTGTGTGTGAACGAGAGAGAGTGAGTTTGTTTTCTTTCAGTTATAAAAAATAAAATAACTCAAGTAGGTATAAACACAAAACAATTGAAAGTCCATAATGCAAGAACAACGTAATTTTTTTTTGAAAAAAAATATCTACAGTAACACAGCTGTTTATCCAAAGCTGTGACTTGGATACTCGATAAGGCTCACGTCACGAGACCAATTTGTGAGCGGCAATAAATAACTTTATTAAAATAAATCAGCCCGTTTATTGTTCTCTTCTCGCCTTGTCAGACCTTCTTGTTTTGTCCGGACTTTATGACTTCAATACTGTTTATATCAACATGGGAAATGAGTTTACTTTGATTTGAGTAAAGTGTATTGTCGTTCTACCTCTTTGTTTTCTTCTGGGATTTTCATTATTCTTCAGTCGGAATTGGTTCAGATTATTTTCAGGTGTAGGTACCTTATAATAATCTTCATGGGCGGTTTCGAGTATCGAGATTTTGGCTTATTATTTATTTGTATATATGGGTTATAATAAAATGTAGGTAGGTATTAATTAAAGTAAAGTTTAATTTCGAAATGTCAGACGCGCACTTGGCTAATAATAATAATTTAATAGATTTTAGTTCTTAACTGCTAGTGTTACAATCATTATCCTATTGGCCTTTACGTCATTTACAATATTTGTATTTCATTTTTGTTGGTAATTAAATAAACCTAGGTATATGGATTGCCCATGCGTCTGTGCTTGCGATTTTGCTACTCTCATGAAAAATATTTCAATACAAAACCCATTCCCACATAAATAAACATTGAGGTGTTTACTATTTATTTAAATTAAATTTACTTTATTATAATATCTACCGCGCAAACCATCAAAAACGTTTACGTGGTGGTAATAATAACTTTTAGATGTACAAAAAAACAATGGCGTTCGATTAATCGGAGTCAACACAGCAAAGGCGCGAAACATGCCAGTTTTAATAAACGATTATTAAAAGTTATGTTTTTAATTACAGTTTGATCCGGCCTTATTTATTCCAATAATTTTATAGGCGCCCAAGGCGTTATCAAAGGTACAGGGAAGAACAAAAGTGAATACCTTTTCATACCCCGATGGGTAAATTATTTCTTACGTTGACTGAAAAACTTTTAGAGGGAATTAAACATTACTTGAAACAATGATTGATCTGTATATAACAGAGATGAAAAAAAGGTTAAGTAATTAATAACAAGTAAATGTAAACGCCAAGATAACAAATCTGTTAAATTATTTATCCAGATTGCCTATGTATTCTTATATTATATTTCGCTTACAATAATTGATGATAGTAATTTAAAGTCAGACATTTAAATCACAATCAAATCTTTTTTCATCTGATTGTACTTATCAACTATTATAGTAATCTGTGGCTGGGTGTCGAACAATAAAATATTATGCGTCGAATAAATTCAATCCATAACGAGAACGGATGCATTCCTATGGAATCGTATCTTAAAAAATGTCAATATCCTTAAAATAAGCTAAACAATCTATAGCTAAATGTAAATTTAAATCATAATTACTTATTTAGTGGAAAGCTTTCATTAAGACTTTTATTTCATTGTTCATCAAGAATGAATTTCATAGAATAGAAAATTTCATAGACTTAATAGAAAATTTTACAACAAAATCGTGTTTTTAATAATTAAATTGTATCTATTGCCACGAGCTAAATTTGATACCGCTCAAATCATGTGACGGATGAAACACGGACGACTGCGCATCCGACGTGCGTCTCACGCGCATTCCATTTTCAAAATTTTTAAGAATATAGTGAGATGTAGACGTGGATTGACGGGAGTATATTTATCTGGCTGCTTAATGAGTTATTGTCTCGTCTGTACCTACTCTACTTATACAATCTGAAGATTTCGTAGACGAAACGTGTCAAATCTCATAATTATTAATACCAACGTTTTAAAAGTCAGATTTTTTCAAACAATCACATGTTTTTTAGGTTGTTTCACATTGTTTTGGGAACTTTTATAAATCCCAAGCGCGATCGAATTACAACGGCTCATTAACGTGACCTTGATTAAAAGTTTCAAATTCACCAATTGGACCTCAAAATGTTTCGTCTGGCCGAAATATGCGGGTAAAATGGGTCAGCGCAACATTGTATGACCTTAGGATTATATGTGCATATAAGCCACGCCGCAAGTTATTAATCAAGTTTTATTTCGCCGTAAAACCACGGCGGGATTAAGCCCACTTGGAATCATATTTTTATGGGATTTAGATCCGTTTTATATTTGAAATTTTTATAGTGCCGAGCTGTTTAGTGGGTTTCCAATTTGTGGTGGATGATTTATGTGATGTGCTAGACGCTGCGCAGACGCACAATGGAATCACTGTTGATACAGTTTCGGTGACGTAACCGAATCTAATGCTTTGCTTGTTATATTTTTATGATTGAATGTTCTCTTGTGCATTTATGATGGAGTAGAAAAGTGTTTTACGGTTTTACTTATGTTAATTATGTTAAATAGGTACAAAATGCAGCTATATAATAAACGCTTCGAATTGATTCTTTTTCTATCATCAATAATCCTTTGATGCTGACCACTGGACCGTCATCGACTGAAAATTCCTATGCCATTTATAGATACGTACATTGTATACATCTGTTTCTTTAGCGAAATCGATTATAGAATTGAGAAATGACTAGGGCAGATTATAAGTAGATAGAAATGTTTTTTTTTCTATTATTCAAATCAATTTTAGTTCTCGTACACCGTAGATATTAATCTAATTTCGTGACAAAAACCCGTTTAAGGATCTATATAATATTTGATGCTCTATGTTTTGTTAAAAGCATTTGTGCTTATGTAAACAAAATTCTCGGAGCATTTGAAACTAAAACGAACAAAAAACATAAATTTATAGATATAGTTTCAGGTGAACATAAAAATGCCAATTGCACTTGTGTTGGTAGTTCATTGATGTGTGCGCTTAATTGGCCTAGACGTTTCGGCGAGATGGCATTCTCGCGTTACCAATCAGTAGATCTGATGAAACCGAAGACCATTGGCCAAGACCCAGGGACCCGAGCCTGACAGCTGATTTCCGGCAAAGACCTGGATGTTCCGATCAGTCACTTTGTTTTTTATTCGTTTCGGAGAAGTCTGGGAAATGAGACGTAGGTGTACAGAATCATGGACGGAATCAGACACAGTTTTTCTGTAATCAATAATAGGTAATATTCTAACTACATAAATACTTTAGATTTTAAAACAGAGTCTATTTTTAATACATACTCTTGTTACTGTAACAAATAATAAAAAGAAAAACGCCAACAAGAAACAAAATAATATCTGCTATGACTCGGGGATCGAAACTGCAACCTTCAACAGAGGTCGTCAAAAGATTAGCAAGCAGGCTAGACCAATCTATCTAGACACGACCAGGTACGAGAGAGCCGGCACTGCGCTCCGCCGCCGCCTCAGACAATCTTTGATACGCAGCACCGAATCGTAATCCGATATCCAACAAGTTTATATATCGCGAAATGCGACGATATTTTCGTCCGTCCGTCACTCAGACAGTTCACGGAACCGGCAAGATTAATTGTATTTCGGTTGAGTCATCAAAATAATTAGAATGACGCTATTTTCGTTTGTGATGCTAATTTGACAGTCGTCGCGGGAGATTTTAATTTTTTGATAGCTTCTTTGTTATTTATTTTAATTTATTAATGCGAGTAAAGCAAACCGTTCGATATCGCTCCCGCTAACTGAGCGTGCGATTTGGTAACGCATGTGGGCCTGTGTTATATCTTGACGACAAAAAACTATACCGTTGGTCTAATGCCTGAATACTCAAACGATAATTCAATATTTTAGGCTTTATTACCCGTTAAGGAAGTTATATTTTGACAGATTTGTATGGAAAAATATCTAATTATGATATAGATAAGCACCACTTACTTTAATTAGTGTTTCAATATTCGGGCGTTAGCTATTAACACCAGTTGCATCAAATGAATGATCTACTGCTCTTCGTCTGGTTATTGGACGTTTATTTTAAACAAAGGTCTTACGAAAATTTCATCATTTTCCTTCCCGCTCCACTGATTGAAGTAAGACGTGTCACCAAAAGTTATCTTTCTCGTAACACATTTTTAATTTACTCCGGTAATAAAGCTTTATAGTCATCAAGATAAAAGACATAATAGCAGCTCAGGTATGAAGTAACAACTGTCCATAAAGCATTGGACATACTCCAAAAATATATGTGAAGTGGAGCTAGACCGAAGCATCGAGGAAGCACAATAAAGCGCGTCTCCACTTTAATGTTTTGAATATTTGATAGCTTACAGTTCTGAGAACTAACATTTAGTTTGCGAAGACAGAAAGTTTACGTATTTGCGACGATCAAAGTTTGTCATTGTTTGATGATTTACATGAAAATCTGGCACAGACTTATATATAGGTAAACACAAGATACAGGGCTAAGCTTTCTGAGAAATTAATCTATCTATCAAAAGTAATACTTATAACAGTACTTACCTAATCCTGTTTAAGTACCCGATAGAAAGTGGCATAAAAAGAGAAGGCCTATACCAAGCATTGGTGAAGTAAAGCTGCGAATGTTAGTACTCGTATGCAAGCCTGGTAAAAGCTACAAAGCAACAAAATCGTCCACGGCTTTTAGAAAAAGTATCGCGTATGATCTAGCCTTGTTTATAAGCGAGCGCAATAAATGCGTTTGATTAATATCATTCCCGCGAAACAAATGTAATGGTCTCAGCTTCCTTTGATCAGAATACGGTTGTTAATCATGTCGAAACAATGCTGGACATAAACCCATTGATGAGACATAGCGAATTAAAGAGAATATTAATAATACTATGCTTCGTTTAGTATGCTATAATATTTTGGCACGTGATCGCGAGCTATGTAGATTGTAAGGTTGTATCCGTTGCGAAAATTATGTGTATTCTTAACATCAATATATTTTATTTTCCTTTATAAGCATCAAAGCAGATAGAAAGGGCATTAATTTTCTCATATACGGATAAATAGCAGAAAACTTGCTAATTTTTAAGCTTTTAATTAGGTACGCGTAGTTATTTAGAAAAGAAAACTAATCATGTAAACACTTTTTCTGACAAATACTTTGCCAATACCTAAACATAATTTAAATGTTTCAATCGAAAAACCGTTCGAACAACGTCCGTCGACATTTTGATGAAATAAATCATAATTTTCATAGACAAGCTCACGAGAATGTGAATCGCTGGAAGCCAGCCAAACCCAATATTGGTTCGTTTCTACATTCCATTAATAAATACGAGCCATTGTGTTGGTAAAGTATTTGATTAAACACGTTGTGACATAGTGGTAATTTGTGGGACGTAAATTGTTTATTTGATCATTTGTTTTGATTGAAAAAAGTAGTTTTTTTTGTCTACAATGAATCACGTCACTAAATTTATTTTAGAGATCAGAAAGTAGAATAGATTTTCAAAAGTTAAGCACAAAAAAATATTATAAATTTTGTTTCTAAAATTGAGTCAAGGGATTAAAATACTAAATAAAACAAAATATTTGAGTATCTTTAATTTAAATTTCTAAGCATTCAAACTGAAAACCGTAGACAATAATACAAAAGCGATAATGCAGTTTCAAACGAAATAATACGGTAAAGTAACAGATTAATAATGAGTTTTCACTGAGATCAGAGACAACGTAGACCTGTTGTGACACTATACAAATGATTAATGAGAAATAATCGCGGCTTTTTATTTATAGCTGGTAACACTCGCCAGCGAGGGATTCGTTTGTTGACATCGAAATAGGTCAGTAGGTAAACATTATGAACGTGACAATTTCAATATGGTGACTAATTTTATGCGGTTGGTAGATGTTGTTTATAAGCATTATTACTTTTTAAAGTTATTAACTTACTATGGTTTTTATAAATTACTTAACTTTTACAAAACTTTTTTCTACTAAATTTTGTACATAAATGAAAGATTTAAAGTATCTTGACGCGTCAAATACCTCATTACAGTATTTTAAGGCGGACTTTTAGAGTTCGGACATACAAGATTATCTAAATCATGAGGTACTGCTTTTCGTGCACCATAAAATTAAGCGATATTTGCGAAACTTTTACCTTATTGTTGTAGTTATCTTATTTTTGTTAACATGACTGATAATGCCAAAGGCAAATCGTACCGTTAAAATAAAACTGTCAAGCTCAAGTCGTGCACTGCTTTTCAGAGCAATTTTAACACCATTGCATTGTGAATAGGCCGACATTGCGTCGGCTAATTACGTCCAATTAGTTTTATTTAATTGTACAATTATGCTGAATGCCGCTCTCTTTGATAAGTGAATCACACCTCGCCATCTAGATATGTGGCAATTGTAGATTTGCAATTGTATGCTGTCAACTGTCAGCTCGTCATCATTACTGCGGTGTTTCTTATCTACTTTTTGTTCAACTAGTTCTTCCTTGCCTCTGTCCACGACTTCGCTAGTATTTGTTTCCCTTTATTGAGAAACGACTTTTGAATATTGCGCTAACGCTAGAAGCGCTTATTACATTTGTCTAATATTTTAGAATATCTCAAAAAGATTGTCGAAGTAGTTATTTTATTTTTATTTGTCATCAGACTCTACGCTGAGAACTTATTCAATTGATTTATACTACCATAGCTTCATTTAAGATTTAGGTAAACACTCGTTGAGTTTGAATCAAATTTATAAAATAAACAGTCATTCCATGAAATATTTATTCGGCAAACACTCAAGCGAATTGTTTTAACGAAAACAACCTATTTACAGAGCGTGAATTTAAAACAAAAACTCGAATTGGTAACAGACGAATGTTGTAATGATGTGATTCTAATTCCAGAGAAATTGAATAATCCCGTGGAGGTCACCTTCTTGGCTCTGACATGCTATTCCACATTCTGTGAAACATAACACCGACATTTTGATTTAGTTTTAATGTGAAATTCATTGTTTATCTCAATGTTGAAGTTTGAAAATCGAATCATATATTCGCATCCGCTTTGGATTGACTAACACGAATTTTTTTGTAAAAACATAATTCGGAAGAATCCAACAAATTATTTTGGTATAGGAACATGAATTAAGCATTTCAATACCTAAATTGATATGACATTTAAAAACAGCATCACGTAAAAAAAATACAGATAAATCATTCTGACGGATTTATCTGATCTGAATGATCTGGAAACGGACATTTTGTAAGAAAAGAGCAACTTCCTGCACCCTCGAAGTGCATTTTTGTTCGAATAATTCTGAAATTAAGGATCTGAATCCTTAATTTTTTAGATTAAGTAGATAGGTACATTACTGTTTCAAATAAAAAAATAATTATCTAAATCGGTTCACTAATTACTGAATAATTGCTGAACGTACATAAAAATACTTATAACCTTTTATCCCGGACAGAAAAGTTTTACTTCAAAGACAATGTTTGCTTAATTTTAAATTATATAATTTAGAAAGTAGATGATATTTATTACTTAGCCGGTTATATTAATGTTTGTTGATGTAAGTACCGTGACAAGTGGGTGCGCCCGACCAGATATAATGAGTGGGTAAATAGAGCGATCAGGGCAAACTTGAGAATTGGATCGATTGCTTTCTGGATGGTACTTCGAACGTTAGCTCAACGCTCAACCTTAATCAGTTGGTTATGGTCTTATGGCCAATTTTAATGATATACGTATCTGTGACTTTACATATAAAGGACTTGAGAATCGTTTGAATTATCTAATGCGAGTTGGACTCCCGCTCATTTCAACATTTTGATAAAGAAATAGTAATTTTCGACGTAAAACGTGTGTTCCACAACTTTCCTATTTTACCAATGATTTTAGATAATATTCGATATCCATTCTGCAATGATCGATCGTGATCGTGCGATTGGCGTGCAATTTGTGCCGATAGGCGCTAGCGCTTCGAGGAAGCAACGGGCGGCGTCACGCGGCGCCTGCGCCGCTCTCTTGTAATTTATCGCTTATTTCTAGGGATGCGCTGTTTCATCGACTATTAGTAGTAGTCGATTTTACACGAGATGAATTAATGAAGATGTGAAGGCTGGCTTTGACGATATAGTGGTCAACTCAGCCCACACCTCATCAGCCCGCGGCCCGAAATGTTCACTACGAAAATTGTAATAAGATTAATTATACTGAAAGTATACAAATTTATTGATTGCTGCTTATGCCTTAATATTGTATTAAGTAACTGTTTTAACAATATAATATACCACAGTAAATCAGTTAAGCCATTTAAGAATAGATGCGAACTCTCTTCAGGTAACTAGACTAAATTATTGATTACTCTTCCGATTCGTAGTAAGATTGGAAGAGTAACCAAAACACTACTACGCACCATAACGTTATCACACTGAATGACAACTGCTTTAAAATTATAACTTATACTTATTAAACCTCTCGCATATCTACTACCATTTGACCAGCTATTGGCATAGATATTGGGAATATTGAAAAGTTTGATGTACGCAAGTTGACTACTATGACTTGTAAACTGACATTTACCAATAAATTGATTATTCTGATTATTATTCTGGTTGTCTTACAACGCACCGGTTGATAAAACAAAATCGACTAAAATCTGCAAAACTCAACTAAAATCAATCGACTATCTCATCGAATGGTCGACCAACACAAAGTTCCTTCTCTATAATTTAGTGCTCACCGCTGCTAAATGTTTCTGCTGAACGTGCGCTGGTACTTCATCAACATTGTATTGTTTACGTTTTCATCTGGCGACCAATTGCATCAATCTGATAGAATGAACCAGAAACAGATACTCGTAAAGTTTTGTCTCAATGGTCGCAGCTTCCTGCTTATACTGTTTGATTGTTCTTTACAATGTGAGCATGTCTATTCAGAATTAGCTTAAGCTCGTATTCAGAGTCCATCAAGCGTAAATCGTGTCTCCAACAGTGATTAATTACTACTTAGTTTCCAAAAAAATCTGACAAAATATCTGTAGGTATACAAACCTCAGTCTGACATTGTAATTATCTAGATACTAACATTATTAAATCTTGCTTATTCTTCTTCTTATTGTTACTAACACTCTTTTTATTATTACCACTCAGCGTCATCTAGTTCCAAGCGAAACTTTCTTATTAATTAGAAGTTCAAGAACCTAGTATTTGATTTATAAACAATGTTGCTAATCTCTTGGTCTTTTGATTTTGTTTCCTTATGACTCGTTTGCGAAGGAAACGCTTGTTGACATTTTCAGAATAGTCCTTTGTTGGACTAACCGTGAAATGTGAGCGGATAATTGTTTATTTGTTGGGAAATCACTACTCGTACTTTATTTGTAAAAATAAATATATCTATTTTATAAGAAGAGAGCAATTTCCTCCCAACTCGAGATGCATTTCTGTCCTACAAAGTTTCCACGGTTGTGCCACAAACAAAAACTTAATTTTCGAACTCGGTACACAATTGGCGGAATGTCGGTGAACAACAAACTTAAAAAAAAATAAAGAAAAATACAATGGAACAGAACTTTTTTAAGTAGGTTAAAAACAAGACACACCTACCAAACACATACCACTCGTATAGGTCCATTATGTACACAACTATAAAGTTATTGACGTCTTTCGATGTTTTGATCAAAATTTGTTATTTGACTGACTATGATGACTTTTCGGAAATGAACCGTTCAATTAGGGATAAAGAATTATTTTATTACAAAATAAGGTACGAAAGAGAATAAACCTTTTAAATAAGAACAAAATATGCTTAATATTCTGTAGATAAAATTAAGAATAGAGAAATAAAACCTACAATACAAAAACAAATTCTATGAACAATAAGTGAGTGTAAAACGGTAAATCCAAGCCGACAAAAGTCCTTACTTTATAAGGGTATCTTTAGAATAGGGATGTTGTCCGAAACGTGGCAGAAACAATAGCGTCTGAGTAAAAAAATGCAATGTAAAATTCCCTAAGGAAATTTAGAATTCAATGGTCGTATAAAAGTACTTAGGGATGTGACTGTGATAATATCGATAGTTTTAGCAAACGTCCGTCGTCAATAAATCTTAGAGCATTTCGCTACTAAAATAAATTACAAAATTGAGTTTTGTATGACGAAGCAGGTATAAAACTGATACGTCTATATTCGAATATACAGAAGATGTAATATTGTCACAAGTACAATACGTCATAGTCATAGTTATGAATGAAGAACAATAATTCAAATCTATTCCAAAAATATCATTAGAATTCCTGGACACAATCCGCCACACCAAAAACAAGAATTCGATAAACATTCCAATCCTTCGATAACATTGCCGAATCGTGACTCATTCGACTATCTATCGACATTTTTTCCTCCCATATCTATTGCAGCTTACGCCGATAATGTCTCCACCAATTCAGGTAGACCAATACAATAATAAAACATTTACCCGACGGAAAAAAAAAACAATTTGAAAGCAATTAACTCGGCGTAAGCCTCCTTGGCGTCAGAAAGATTACAAAGGACTTATCACTTTTTTGTATGGTTCCTACTTCTTGCTCTCACATTTTAGCCCTAACTCTAAAGCAATAAAATGCATTTTGCTTGATGAGTTTTATGCATGTAGGTGGTCACTTATATGTTTTTGTAAGATAACATATCGGTCTTTTTAACGAGACCTCAGATGTCTTTGACGAGTCAAAACAGAAACGAATAACTCAATACAAATATAGAATCGCGGAATCATAAATCAATGAAAGCATGCAAATCGATGCTACAAATGCTACAATGTTAAAAGCTTTAAATAAAACCTCAATAAAATTCCCTTCACACGTAGAATTTTAAATTTAACTACGCGTTTGATAGGCTAGTTACCATGAACACGATACTTCTCGCAAGCGAATAAAGGCTTTATGCTGCTGTAATAAAGGTGGGTAGGTTGAGACGTCGTGTGGCAGATGTCGCTCGCGACAAAGTAAATCGTACGTGCTTGTCGCGTAAACACGCGATGATGTGTGGGGCCGACGCAACAATAGCTTCTGTACAATTTGTGATTCAACTCTATAATACTCCGTAATTACTTGCACGGGAAAAAAATATTTATATTTCAACAAATTAGCCTAATTGAAAAGTAGCTTTAGCACAGTACTGTTAGCGCACAACATTGTACGTACAAAATTAAATGATATTAACTCATCGAGTACCTGCACACAAAAGAAAGCTCGATGCAGACGACTTGTTTTATGAGTAGATATTTATCTTACATTCTAATGAAGTCACTTTTAGACGGCGAAGCTCTGTAATTTAAATAAGTCCAAAACATTGTTATTCGTATCGAATTTACGACAAATATGATTTACGAACGTATTTGATGCGGATGGACACGCGGACAACAATAGCCTCATACAAGCCGATGAAAGAATCGCCGGACCTGTGGCCTGTTGCATTTGAATTTACTTTTATTGAAAAACAAGCTTTATTGTAGTGAATTTAGACTGAATTTTATTGTTGTGTTTTTAAGCTTTAGTCCAGAAGGAGAACCCCATGCTCGCATTTTGAAACAAAATATTTTCAACAGATTAAATAGTATTCTTACATAAAGTCTGGTGTACTGTAATGCAGCTACAAAGTACTCATTCTTTTTATTTTATAGAGTTTAACATTCAATTATCAGAATAATCGGAGTGAATGTTTTGGTAAAGTAACTACATTTTATTCCACGGTCATGTTTTAGTATTATAATGCGGTCACCCCTCTACGGTCTGAATAAGTTTTTTTACTGCCTAACCTTCTCAGAAAAAATGTTCGATTACATCGTTTATAGCGTACGTATTGTTTTATTGAATTGTAAAGTGTTAAGCTACATGTATCTCGAACGACCTGCATTTAATTAATGGTTGTAATTTCCTGTGCGGTGAAAACGACTGTATCTATGCTAAATATTTTATGTGTAGTTTTATTTGTGCGAACGTTTATTAGCATCAATCTATTCTATTTATCTATTGTAATTTTAATTGAAAAGTGTAATTTCACGTTTTAGTACTTTCCCTTAGGTTTATTTTATTGTGCCGGTACTTACATTTTGATGTAGGTATGTAGGTTTGTATGGGTTAGAGGCAAACTTAGGTGACGAAGTTTTAGGCCCCTTGAAGACTTACCGACTTAAAGCCGAAACGTCTCAAGGCAGCCTTAAAATTTAACATGTCCCTTCCCTTACGAAGCACGGAAGCGCTCGGGTTTTAGTTCCTCAGCCATCAAAAGCATTTAATGATTTTAAATTAAATTGAATGTATCGAAATATGTAGGTACCTATTATATCAAATAATAATGAACGAAGTATTTTTTTACCTTTTTGAAAATTATTATATTTTATGTCATTGTTTCGCTGAAATGAAATCGGCAACATCTTGCTGAATTTGATACCTAAATATAATCGATTGAACACGCGCGCGGTATCGAATACAATACGTTTTCGGCTCTCAATTATAAAATCGGTCCGAATTAGAAACAGTTTCGTAATATCGATGTAGCAAGCATTTAGCTAATAAAGATCACGTTAATTGAATAAGTACGTTGTAAATATTTCCAACAACCAAATTATGTCAAAGAAAACCTCGTAAAATATTATAGGTATAGTAGGTATAGGTATAGGTATTTTGTTTACGAGAGAGTTAAAATAAAAGCGCAATTTGTACTCGATAAAAGTAATACAACACTACAAAAAGTTGTCAAAATGAGTTTATTAAATTTGAATGATCAAAGCTCTGTTTGTCAGGTTGCAATCAACATTTTTTATTAGTAATGAAAACAAAGAAGCATTTAAGACGCAATAAAAAGTATTAATAGAGCGAAACGCTTTTCTGGGGCGATTGGATTAAATTAAAATATATTCATCGTGCATTTTTCTCGGACTTTGACAAATTAATTCACATTTCAACGCGAGATTTTAATCGAATGTGATACTACATTTTTTACAGGAACTCGGGAAACGCCTCGACGATGCGTCCGCTAGTGATGGGAAACTGTGATGTTAAAATTAAAATATTTAATTTCAAGTTGCATGCATGTTTTGTTGTGTTGTATTTAATTTTATTAAAACACGACATGTTTTAGGTAAAATTTTATTTTAATACCTACTAACAAGTCATTAGAATAACGTGTAAATTTGCCAGCCTTCGTTAGCTCGTTATAAGTTGCCTGGAAGACTCTTTTAGCGATAAAAAAACCCATTGTTATTTGTACTCAAATATTACATTTGAGTAACAATAAAAACAACAATAAAACAACAACAAAAAAACACAACAATAAAATAAATTTGATAACAATTGGTTTTTTAACAATCTTTAATGTGTTGAATTTTGTGCACAATTACGTTAAGTTTTTTCATTTTTCTATCTATCCATTAGTCATAGCATAACAGACTAACTGAAAAATTAAAAAACTGTACCTGTAACTGTACTCTAAATCGCCGAATCATGGTAAATATCCCGTTTTAAATGTTTATAATGTTCGAAGCCTTTAGTTAAAAAGTGGTAGATTTATTTTCACATCACTAAATGTTGATTAATTCCTCTTTTATTTGTATAAGATCCAGGCAGCTGGTCGTTTGATCCCGATACGCCGTACCCGCGACGACATAATGTCTCCACATTTTTGACTGTGAAAACACGACGAAAATAATCGATCATAATCTTGGAATTCGACGAAATGAGATCTATTTGTATTAATTGGATGGTTTTATTTATTTTAAATATGTTTTTAAATTTTGAAAATGCCAACTGATATTACAAACACAAATAACTGGTCAACTGTGATAGAGCCTCGGAAATTCATTTAAATTATGTTTAAAGACTAAATTGTCAGTGTAAATTGTACTACAAATAACTTGCTTCTGAAGAATAAAAATGACGGATTAATATTTAACGCAAAAATTATGTGATATAGGTAAACAATTACAAAACCTCATTATGCTATCTTTAAATGTAGAGATTTCTTTACTTGAATTGTCATTAAACCTTCAAATATACGAAGTTTTTTCAAAATAATTTACATTTAAAAAGCTGTTAAATATCAAACATAACCACTAAACTCTTTAAACAGTTACGAAGATCCAATTTAGTTCGAAAAATGTCGGAAAACGTAAACCAATAGTCAAACAAATAAACCAGTAGCGGCTACCAAGCCTCGTGTAAACGGAATAATTTATCCGATGTGTACATACAGGGAAAGTCGGTTAATTGGGAAAGCGCATACCTTGATGTCAAATTCAACGAATGCGTCGGTTATGAGGCATTACCTCATTGACGAGATAAGGTACCTTCATTCATTCTTTTTTATCACAATTTTACTCATACTCCTCTACAGTTAGTTTCATTAACATTTTTTAAGTTTATTGATTATTTATAGTTAAATTATTTATTTAAATTATTATTTATTATATAATAATAATTACCTAAAGTTATATGCTAAGCTAAACGATTTAGTTATAAAGGCTTGAATACATATCAAACAGTTATTGAAAATCAGATTGTAGGTACAAACTTTTCCGTCTGATTGCGGACTGATTTTGAAAATCTTTTTTAGTTTAATAGGGCTAATCTTGATGTGGATTCAATTCTTGGGAGTACACACAGACACACAAACAGAAATGCACTTCGAGAATTGCAAATTACGCGCTTACAACATTGAACTCATAGTTTTAATTTCATCACTAGTTCCCCCCACCATTTTACCTTTTAGCACCTATAAAACAAGATTATTTATACCTAAACCTATATCCAATAAAATATCGTCCCTACCCGCGTCAGTGAGCATTGTGTCGGTCATCTCACGCCAATAAAGCCCCGCGTCGCAAGTCACGCTCAGGCATCAAGGGGTCATGTCAAGGAGCTTCGATGGGGCCTGTTTTATTGAAAACTTTAGCTAAAAGTCCCTTAGCATTGAGATCTTTTTTGCACATCTACTTTATTTTTTATAGAGCATGTTATATCTATGTAATTATAACAGAGAATGCCTAAAGGCTGTGGTTGATGATGATCATTTTATTATTAATGAATAAAAAGATGTAAAGAAACACTAAAGCCTATACTTGGAGTTGGAATAACTTAGAATTAATGCGTGATTATTATACATAACAAAATGAAGAAGAATAAAATTCTAATTTTATCAAAAATTAATGTAACTTTGATCGAAACTCCAATATTAAAGCATTCAAGACACCTTGGCCTTAGATTAGATCTTTGAGGACAGTCAAAGGCACGTCCTAATATATTGGTACTCCATTGTATATTATTATCATTCCCTATAGGACTATTTTGACGTGCAAGTTGTCATCGCAATCAAAAACTAACCTCAAAGTTAGGTGTAAAAATGCGACCAATTAATCTACTTCAAACAAAACAAGAGTGAGAATGATTAGCGCGCGCAATAAATAACAAAAATCAAATAAAATAGTCAAGAGAGTGACAATGATGTCCCGAATAGTTTTCATTCATCAATCTTCACCCTTGTTCCAATCGGGACTTCACACCATCCATCTTGTAATGCTGTGTACACACCAAGCTAACGAACGGGTTTTGCTGTCGGTTTGTGCTTACTAGCTACCGAATACGTAAAATTATGATAGAGAACGGTAGGTATAGTATGGTGGGCTAAAAATGTCATCTGCAGTTTCATTTGCGTCAAGGTAGAAATCTCGCAAAAAAAGTCTACCCTGCCTGTCAATAATTAGATCTCACAGAAGCTTTTGTCACAGCAGTTCTTAATGGAGCTCGGCATAATTCACATAAATCCCCTTTTCAGTAGTTCTGGTAAGCTCAAATCGTCAGCTAAGTAAATTCTTTGCCCGTTCGTTGGTCTGGTGTGTACACAGAATTTAACTGTAGCAGACTCTGTGACAGTTATTTAAAGATACTGTCGCACCATTAAATATTTATTGCGAGTGTGGCGGATTGACAGAAAATACTTGGTCTGTTGATTCGAATCGAATTGTTAAGATTTTTCGTAAAAAAACACAGGAATAACAATTTATTAATTTTCTTGATTGCTTTTCCGACAGTTAAAGGATATAAAACAAATAGACGTCCAACTTATATTGAAAAAAAAGAACAAATACTTAGTTTTTTTTTTTAAGGATAGCAATCAAGAAAATTATAAACAGTATTACAATACTTTTTTGAAGCTTCCAACAATTACCTTTTAATTATTTTTATTATAAAGCATTTCACAGTTCGATTAAACCCACAAGTTCCATTAATACCGCCCCGCCCAAAATACGTCGAAGTCGTTTCTAATCAATCAACTTTAGATTAACACTCAAACCATAGACTAGACAAAAACAAATGAGTGAGCGAACAGAAATCGAATTAACCACGTCTGTTTAGACACCAATTAAAACTTCAACAAAGGCTATCTTCAATGAGACGAAAAAAATTTGATAGATCCACTCTTTAACCCAATCATTCATTCACTTACTATTTCACTAAAATATACCTTAAAGTAATGGTTTAAAGTTTGATGTAGTTTGAGAGTAGGAGACCATACAGGGCTGTTGGCACAACATCTTATATCGATTAAACAGATAATTAATCACGTGAAATGAATCCGAATGAGATGTTATTAGTTATACTCACTATGAACAAGTGAAACAATGCTTTAGCTTACATGGTGTTTTGGAATTATTTTTTTCTAGTTTTTTTCTATGCATTTATTTTTCTTAATGATTTAATTTGAACATCCGCGTGAGCCCAGTGGGTTAGTTCGTCATCTTTTAAAGCGAAGATCGTGGGTTCAAATACCAGCAGTGCATCACAGATCTTTTCTTTTGAAAAAATTACATGCAATCACACGAGCTTTACCGTGAAGGAAAATCAACGCGAATCTCGTAGTAGGTATATTCCCACACAATAATGAGCATCACTTTTCCTGCAGATATGACTAGTTAAGATACTAGGCAAATCCTTAACAACTTCCCGGGCACTACAGTTTACCGTAAACTGAAGGCAAAGATTGCCTCTTTAAACTTCATAATCTAGTAAAAGATGTTAAAGTTAAGACACCCTGTATAATGTCGGGTTCAAACGGCCGATATGGCCGATCAATCAGTTGCTAACGAGGTGCTCGTCGTATGCTCTCAATGAGCGGTGGAAAATTCTCGATAAACTTTGGAAAACCATCTGTCTTGGCGACGAAAAACAATAAATCCTCAACGCTGTACTTGTTTTAACGTTTATGAAATTAAAAATAGAGTAGGTCTAAAAAATAATTGGATAAAAATAAGCAACTACCTACTTACCTTACACTTGTGCACCGAATTCGTATTATTAAGTAGGTAATTATTAGATAAAATTCTTAAAGAATTAATATGTCACGACTACACATCAATTTCATTCAAAAATACATAGGTAAGTACCTATAAAAATGCAAAAATAGAACACCCACCGCGTCAAAAAGCGTATAACCCGAGAACTTAACATTTCAAACAGCTGATTAAAATTTACATAATCGTTTGTCGTTGCCATTAAATTAAACGTTCATATAAAAAACGACAACTTTTTAATTTATTTTTCCAAGACGAAGACAGAGTGCGGTCACAGTATAAATAATAGTGGCAGACGCGGGGCGTGGCAGACTAACTTTCATTACTCATAAGCAGTAATAAATGATAAAACATTATTAATACGAGGAGATCAGCCTGTGATGGCCAGAGATTAACGTTCGGACGAATAAATTAATTCTAATGCAGTTGTTTTTCTTTTAACTCGTCATTGGGATTTGCATCTAAACCTTAATGACCGAAAAAGAAAACAAACGACTGCTCCAATATGTGTTCCACTTTTAAATTTTATTTAAAAAAACTTGTATTGAAAACATTAAAAACTTTACATATAATGAAAACTTTATGTACAGCAATTCTATGTATGGACAAAATTAAAACCAGTTAAACCGATCGGACGATTTTCAATCAGAAACTCCCGGCTGATATAGTAAAATAACAATTAATTCCGTTATCGCAGCGTAATAACAAGCAGAAGTTATAGTCCGTGCTTGGAGGTGATAAATTGAATAATAATTTATTTCGAACGAGATAAAAGATTGCGAGTAAGATACTCTCAACACTTAACGTATAACAAGCTATGGATTGTCTTGCTTGGAAATGGAATTGTACGCAGCTGAGGTATTGATTCTGAACACACCAAAATGAATAATTTTGAATTATTTTTATTGGTTGAACTTGACACTCTTGTTTTGTAAATCACTAAATTTTACGAAACTGCATAATTTAAATTAAGAATTACTAATTCCTGCTTATAATATAATGATTACATTGTATACGATAATGAATGTCTCGTAATGCATCGTATTAATTAAAACAAAATATTGTGGGAATTCGCCACACCAGCTTCGTTCATGATAATCATTATACTTTAAATATCATAATAGAAATAATTAAGCTCTCGATCGCCTGAAGCGTCGAGATCTTGCGCAGGCGCGTGATTGATAACTTTTCTTCCGTCTTCCTCTGTCTTACTCTGATCTGTATGTCCATCACTGTCTGGCATTAATTGATCTACGTTGTAAAAGGCGCCATTATTGTCGCTAGATATATCTCGTTGATATCTATCCGCCTTGTTGTTAGTCAAATCAATTGTTATTGTTGCAGTTACATTATTGGCCTCTGTCAGTTTCTTGTTCCAGTTAATCGTTATTTATTCACAGACATTATCGTTTATTGGAGTTGTCCAGTCTCAAGATATGGCTTCTATAGTGTGGGCAGTTGCAATCGGATTGGCATGATAAGACTCCAGTCGCCACAAATAATATCCTCACTATCTTTTCAATTGGAATAAGGAATTAGTCTACGTTACTTTTATAACAGAGCTATACAGACTTCTGATACATTCTATACTTCTGACACAAGCTCCACACAACAATATAGACATAAGTTTTAAAGCTCAAATCAAATGTCATATCAATGCAATTAAATGTTAAAAAAAATACCGCGAACTACTGAAGTGGATATATTGATCTTCTAATTAATGACAAATTACTATCCTATAATCCAGATCCATGCTTCGATACTCAATATCCTTTAAAATTCATTAATGGATCATAGTACCACTTCCACGATCCGAGCTCATCCATCATCCATGATCTTATCATCCGATCACCGATCTACACAATATAAAATCGTTTATACAACCAATGCCTGATATTACCTTGCTCGATTTATATCTACACCATTAAATGAAGACCTCTCTGCGCAAACCATTTGTTTTAGACCCGGGTTGTGATAATCTGGTGGTTATATCATTTGAATCGATGAACGTGAATGAATCATTTAGTGTTTGATAAATTACGCTGTACATCAATCGGTACAAAGTACAATGGATTAATCAGATTCGTGGGATTGTGACTTACCTCGTTTTTGCATTAAGCACAATTAATAACAAACTTAGGTAAGTTATACACCTACCGAACAACATAAAAATAATACCTTTATTCATTTAGAAGAGTTATAATCAAAAATCTCGATTTCCCAAAAAATTAAAAACGGTAAAAAATCTAAAAGTGGTATCAAAGTATATGGAAATAAATATTTTATTACTTACCTCGCTTTTGCATGAAAGAGAAGAGATCATCAAGGAACTCCTTCCGCTGCGGATCGTCGCTTATTTCATACAACTGAAACAAAGGACACATTCAAATTATTATTTTTAAATCATTCTAAATTCAATCGCTGGAAACACACTGTGCGACAATAATGTTCTTATATTGTCGTCAGTTAACCACTACATTTTAATGTAGTAATGATTTAAAAAATAAGTGGTTGTTTTAACAACCACTTATTTTTTAAATCATTCGAAATTCAAAATTAGGAAAATTTACATTGTTACAATGAGGTTGAATGTTGCCAAAGAACAACACATTTGAATACGTAACATTTCAAACTTCGAAAATCGAACACTGGAGTTTTTTTCTTCATGTCAATGAGGTTTTATGTCGTGAGAGTTTTTTTTGTAGTTTGAAAAAAATTTCACAAACAGTTATGCTGAACCCTACAATAACTTGCACAGAAAATTTTAATAAAACGTTAACCCTTATAGTAGATATTTTTTGCATAATTATGTGAGAAATTGTCCTCGAGTAAGACGTTGTAATGCGTTTCCTATGTTTGCGGACATGCGGGCGCACGTGCATCGTCACTACACTTCCGAGGAATATTTAATATCTTCATTATTCAATTAGTCAAATGCTCATGGAATTCTTCCTAGAGTTATATAAAACTAATAACTTGTTGTTTCACCGCATCGGAGTCCAGAAATGTTACTTTTTGACCTTTACTTAAGTAGCTCAACTTTAAAACGAAATAAAACTTCTTATGTTGTAAATTTTGAAAGTACTTAAGTACTTACTAAATAAATAAAAACTAACATCGTTTTGTAAACGAAAACTATCCAAAATCATGATTGAAAATAATCTAATCTAAATAAACTATAAGTTCATTTTTATGCCAAAAACGTTAAGTTCAAAATAGGATAACACCCTACCATTCGAAGCTCCATAATATTGGCATTTTACCTACCGGCTGGCCTGAATTGATAAAGGGTTAATACTCATGATAATACTTATTACAAGAACATAAGGTTCAAGATTCGATAGCAATACTCCCCACCGAGAGAGGCGTGTCAAAATAATGACAATATCCGCCATTAAATACGGTCTGCAATTTAAAACACCGATAATACAAGCGATAAAGGAAAACGCTTGATTGGGTGGCAAAATACGTTTTCAATTGTGTGATAAGGTGGTAACTACTGTGGGGAAACACAGAATTGTTTTGCGATAGAATTGTATGGAAACTTATGGGAAGATATTAGATAGTGTTAGTGATAAAAGTATAGCTAATAGTTTTCATGGTAATTATGCGGTGAAATATTTAGTACATCCGTGTCAGAAACATTTTAAAGCTCATTTTCATAGTGGTGCTTGCTTCTTTGCCATAAAGAAGTTTATGATAAGAAAAATTAAGTACCAACTTAATTTATCAGTCGTCCTACCTTAGGATAAATTGAAAATGTAGAAGAATATTGAAAGTGCATCTTTTTCCTTTTTCCAAAACTTGCTATACAGATTTACAAAAATTCTACTTGTACTTATACAAAGTTTGTAGGGCTGTTTGTTACTCTTTCACACAAAATTTTCAGATTTAGCTAAAACTTTTTATCCAGTTAGGTACTACGGGACCGGAGCCGAATCCTTTAGTTGGCTCCCCGATAAGTAAAACTGAAATAATACATATATAAAAATATAGTAATACACCTATCAAAAACGTAATGCGAAAGCATCACAAACATCCCGTTACAAAAGCAGAGTTCACACGAGCGACAATACCGGCCTAAAGCCCGAAACACGGCGCCCGCGATCAAACACACGTATGTTTGCATTCGGACAATTACAAGGCACTTAGCGCTACGGAGAACTGGGCCGTGGAGAGACAACGAAACACCATTTGAAACTTCCTGTTTCCGTCTTATAATGGTGTGCCAATGGGGTCAGAGTGCGAATTGTCGCGTTTTTCTTGCGTATTACCGTTACGATACAGTTGGGTTTCATAACCTTAAGACAATGACAGAATTTACTGGTTTAGAATATACTCTGCTAGGTATGTTGATGGTGATGGAAAGAAATTAAGATACACAATTCATACTTGAATATGATTATGAAAATACAAGTAGGTAACAAAAGCTCATACATAACTTTCTGAGCAAAATTTTATTTATGACATCGATAAACATAAAATTTGACCCTTTGGTCGAGTAGCGTTTATCTCGCTTGTGAACCCTGAACCTTACCCTAATAACATTATTTGAATTGAATATTCTAAAGGATTTTGTAACTGTTTGAAGTAAAATCATCATCATTTACATAATCTATTCTTAACAATTGATCACAAAACATTTGAATAAAATGTTGATGTTGAATTGTTAACCCGTAAAGCACCACTTGAACTTGATGTAAGTAACAGTTATAGGGGATTTAATACAAAATCCCTTACTTAATAAACTAAAAGTACAAAACGTTGGACTAATAAAATATTTTTTTGAGTTTAAACTAAATATCATTGCGCAGAAACATTTTTATTATAAAAAAACTTAATAGAAAAAATAAAATTACTATGTATAGGTACCGGATAATACCGGTACAGCACAAGGTAGGTGCCATTGTGTTTATAATTATTATGTACTTCATTATTTTATTATTAATCTAAAAAGAACATGATCACTACTGTTTTTTTTTAATTAAGGCATGAATGACATATGCACCAGGAAAGATACCGGAGGCATACGTCAAAGTACATAAGTTTTCGTACTTAAAATTACATTAAGCAAAGACAACCCGGAATAAAAATAAAATAGTGTTAAAACATGCTATTATTACATTAATAAACCGTTCAATGTCCACTCGATGTGAACACGACAAATTATTATAACAAATTATCATAACAGGACACTCTCGCCCACCGACCCGTCAATATTTGAATCACAAAACTGGTCTGTAAGCCTTAATCTCCATTGTGGTGTGCCAATTACGACTCTCCCCTTCCGGCTGAATAAATATTAAAACATCCACAAAGGCACGGATTTTCCCATAATCTCGAATATTTGTGTAAAAAATAATAACGCATTAAAAATAAGTCAACAATGTTTCTGTTGAATGCATTGAATAATTTTATGCAGGGTCAACTTAGACCAACTTCCTTTAAAAAGTTCTGTGTGAGAGAAAATAACAAAGTTACTGAGATTAAACAGGAATTAATAAGTAAGAAGGTTCGTATACAGAGTCGCCAGTCAGGCTTGTGTCTTCGCTCCAGGTAGGCTTTTTGACAGTTCTCTGGAAGAGCGATAAATAAGAAACACTTACTCAGTATTCATACTTCAGTAATCTTAGTATTATAAATTAATCAACTGTTTCTTGTGGTTTCTTTTAGGTAGAATTAGTTTTGGAAACGATGAACTTTTAAGAGTAAAATCAATAATGATGAAAACCCTCGCATAAAATGGATTATTACTTCTTAACTACAAATCATTATACTTATCAGTCTGGATTACTATGGCCTTTATTTAATCTGATATGTAAATACCTATATTGGTTATTGAAAACATGCGATTGTTTATTTACTATCGCTATAAAATTAAATTTTATTGATTACTGTTGACCAAAGAAGTCCATCGGTGAACGCAAGGTTAAGTGTTGTAGAGTCGAAATACTGAAGGTAGATCATTAGTATGAACTGAGCATGTGAGCCTGAATCGGCCTAAAATACAGTATAAACGAACATACGAATGAGAAGTTTTTAAACTTTTTATCCCGATATTCCCGCGGGAACGGGACTTACGCAGGTGAAACCGCGGGGCGCAGCTAGTAATCATATAAGGTAGAGTTTTGTTGTTTGTTTGAACGCGTTAATCTCAGCAACAAGTAGCCCATAAAAAAAACTTTGTACGTTTTGTAGCTACAAAAATGATGTAAATACTCCCAAGAACCGTAGAAATATTCTTTCAGATCTTTTTACTTCTCTTGAAGATGTCTAATGGGGTAGTTAGAGGTATGTCCAAATACATTATGTATAATTTTTTGACACATGTCATTTTGTAAAAGTCAACACAGACAAGTTGCAAGTTTAATGATTCATGTCATAAAAACAGAAATAAACATTGTTTAGTGCTCTATTGCAAATATTGACTCCACAGTTATTACTTTGATGTATCACGAATGAAATAAATCAATACATCAATATTGAATTGGATAAATAGGACAAGGTGTTGCATAGAAAACGGTTTTTGACACACTTGTGGGCGAACTCTGATAGACTATTGTGTTCTACAGTTTGATCAATTTGAAGGCTTTTTATGACGGTATACAAATCACTGTTTTCATGTGCTACTTATTTACCCTTTAAGTAAAATAACACATTGAAAAAGGACTAAAAAAAGCATATCAAAGTTACAATAGTTGCTTACTTAGAATGATCAATGCAAAATTGATAAGTGCGGTTAATTACTATTTCTATATATATATTTCTTGTATATTTCGTTGCTAAAGTTGCGTGCTATTCTGCGTACTGATTTTATTGAAATTGAATAAGCTTAATTTTTTCGTAAATGGCAGTCAGTACTTATGTACCTATATTTCTTGGCTTGTATGCGTGCTATTCAGCGTTCAAAGTCTTAAGATACTGGTTCGCCATTAGTTTGCGATGGTCTTACCACGCGCGCCGCCGCAAGACAATTTCAAATTGCCAGCAATAATTTAGACTAGTAATGTAAGAGGGATGGTTTTATAAATAAACCTGGTGAGGGACCTATTGGATACGTGATGAGGTTTGTATCACTTTTAATACTGGCAAGGTTTATGGTAAAAATATTTTTGAGGATATTATATCAAAAGAAACACTAGTAGTTTCATTAAATGCAAATACAATGGCAAATTTTGAGTCTTAAATAATAGCGTAAAATTTTAATCTGTTGGCATCAAGTCTAACAAGAAGACATCACTACAACTTTCGGGTTTCAAGGCTGTACTTTTATCTAATTACAGAAACATAAAAGTGCAGCAAAAGAAAAATCATCATATTGTTCTATCGCGACATTTTATAGGTATGTCAGTTATTCCCATTGATTTGTAAAAAGCAAAAAGATCCTCATACATAATATGAGTATGAGTGAAAAACAATACATAACATTCTACAAACTGTAACATATTCTTAGTAATAGTAACAACGTTTATGGAAATACAAGAGATTTACACTTATTGCATTTGATGTTGTATGGGAGAAATTACTCAGGAATATATTTATTGTGATGTATGGTAGAATTACTAGGGTTTCTTTGTTTGTCGGTGCTGGTTTTACGAGTTATTATAATGTGTTGCTATTAATTATTTTTATGGATGTGAATATTTTAACTTTATTGAAAAATTCCTCTGCTTTTAGGCATTTAGTAAAACTATACGAAACGTATGTGTTGACATGTTTTAAAAGTTTATTAATCAATTCGCAGTCCTCAAACTTAACCTAATGTATTGGTAAACCTTTATACACACACCCTATAAAAATATTGTACTTAAACTACTTTCTATAAACCCCTTTAGGTTATTAATTTCAAACAGACTTAGACAATTCATTTGCCCTCAATAAATGCAACTGCGCGTGCAATAACACCGATGTCGTTTCCTGCGATTTCCAATAAAATTACAATGTTGCGTTTTCCATTACTTATCGTCAAAATGACTCACCTTATGTAGACTTATGTCATTTCAAATGTGACCTAAATCAACCATAATAAAATAATACTAGTACCTAGTTCGCCCCGAACGAGATTTTGCGCACCGTTGTTTGGTGGCTGATTTTGTACTTGCTTTTAATTATTACTCCACGTCAAGCGAAGTACGTACACATAAACTAGGCAGAATGTCACTAAGGACAGAATGTCATGGTACGCGAGATCTCGTTCGGGGCTTAAATAAATATTAGGACACCTACTCCACCTTTTCGCGACCTAAGCTTCTTTTCAAAATAAAGTAATGCGCAAAATGTAATACTTATTGCTTGGAAAATACTTCAAGGAAACTATTAAATCAATAGACACATTAACTACTTTGTTTATTGATAAAACTAGTGCAATAATGTATTTTATAGTGCAATTCCTATTAAAATATATATCATGTTGTCAGTTAGAAAATGTTTAACTGAAGTCGTTATTTTTCATTGTGGGTTAACTTTGTATTACAAAATAGGTATTGTTTGATTACATAAATTGACTTGTACTATTTTGTAAGAAAAGATCAAAGAAAAGAGGATGCATTCAGAGACAGGATACGAGACACCTTTAACATAGCCTAAAGTCAAATATCGGAGTCTGTCTCCAGTCGCGGTCAGACGCAAACACTCCACTATCAAACGTGCCTTTTTAGATCTCAAATCAAAGTTTGGATTACTTACCTCATACAATTTTCTTTTGTCATATTTCATAGGCTGAAACGGGAATACTTCAGAAATAGTTTCGCATGGTCATTTACCTTTTATACCAGAAGTACTTTCATAATCGCATTTAAGAGTTATATAAAGGTAATTAAGTAGAAGAATGGGTACAGTCAGGTGTCACTCCTCTCGCTTGCAACAGTTTCAACCGGAGCTCATGAGGTAAACAAACGAGTGGACCCAAGTGATAAGTAATGAGCGATAGCGGACAAAGTTTTAAAAAACTGGAATTGGGAAACAGATATTTTTGTTTTCTATTTCTCAACGCCTTCAGAAAAAAGAGAGATGAGTAAAGAAAAGATGAAATGATTGGAATACAGAGCACCTAAGATATCTCAGTTTTAAAATTCATTTTTATCTCAACAAAATAACTTTTGTTTTCATAATTTCATAATAATTACAATCGCAAATTATCCGTAGTTTCCTATATTTACGTTAATCGTCATCAACATTGTCATAATAAAAAAAATATGACCTTTATCTTTTGACACCGTTAATTAAACAATAACATTTGCAAAACCGCTAAATCATCACTGACGTTGAACTTACGTCAGGAATAACATCAATCTTTTTTATTTCGGAAATACTTTTATATTGAGTGGTCTTCGGAGACCTTTATAACTTCACCGGACTTTCGTCCTAATACTGAAACGCTAAATAAAGTAAGTAAATCTATCATATAATTTGACATTTGTCTGTCAAAAAACAACTTCCTTAATGGTTAATACGGCCTTAAATATTGAATTAGCATTTGAGTATTCGGGTATTTGACGTCAATCTTGTGATGACGCTTAAGTCCGTGTCTTGACACAGTGAGGAAAGTGCGATGTACGAAGAACAAAGCCCAATTGATAGGACGAAGTGACGAAATCCTAAGTGTACGGGTTTTAGCTAATGGGTTGAGGCTTAAACCGTATCTTTAAATAGAAAGACAATATATTTATTTCCAAATTGACTTAATACTTTCACCGTTTGTGTGATAATCCGGTCAAAATAAACATTCCAGGTTACATTAATTCGCACCTGGCTGAAATTTGGCATGAATGTTGGGAACCTTATTACACACAATTTGACAATTATCCACATCAATCCAACGTGTGGAATTTTTTTTATTCAAGGTCAAATGTTGCAAAAATCAGTTTTTTGAGTTTTCCAGCTAAATTGTAAGTTTTATCACAAAATTAGGTAAGACAAAATTATTTATCATGCAATTATCTATAAAAATTGTATAAACACTTTTTCCCTAAGAATCACCATTTCGGAGATATAGCGATGCAAAATCTTGAAAAAGTTTTGTTACTCATAATATGCACAATATTGCACACGTTTCCGCGCCACCCGTGAGGTAGTGTACATGGCGCGTTTTTAGGGTTTCGAAGTAAACAAGGAACCCTTATAGTTTCGGTCTGTCCGTCCGCGCGTCCGTCCGTCCGTCCGCAGCTTTTCTCAGAGACTATTGATACTAGAAAATTATAATTTGGCAAGAACATACATAATATATAATGCCGACAAAGTGGTAGCAAAAAATCGTAAAAATAGTTTTTTTAAGGGTATCTCCCCTACATGTAAAGCGAGTGTGAAATTTTTTTTTGGCTTGTTCTCCATAGTGTGGGATATCATTAGATAGCTCTTTTAAAAACATTAGGGGGTTTCTAATATTATTTTTCAATGTACACATTCGTTTGTGAAATATATAGCTTTAAAGTGTTATTTTTTTCAACATTTTGCATCGCTATATCTCCGAAATGGCGATTCTCAGGAAAAAAGTGTATGAGCAATTTTTATAGACAATTGCATGATAAATATTTTTGTCCTACCTATTTTTATGATAAAACGTACCGTTTAGCTGGAAAACTCAGAAAACCGATTTTAGCAACATTTGACCTTGAATAACTTTTTTTCCACACGTTGGATTGATGTGGATAATTGACAAATTGTGTGTAATAGGGTTCCCAACATTCATGCCAAATTTCAGCCAGGTGCGAATTAATGTAACCTTACCCCTATTTTTCATACTAATTTGACCGGACTATGATTGCTTTATTCAGGGCGGGAAAGAGACTTTTTGGAAAAAAATTATACTTTATTATTGAAAATAAAATAAGCCAAACCCCGACTCCCCCTTTAACTTCCACTGGACTGGGTTATGTATGTTATGATAGGTACAAAAAAGGGAAGATTATTGGTATTGAGCACGAGTTATATTAAAATGTAAAACTTATTTATCGTTTTTTACCAACCGATATCTTTTAAATTAGATAAACAAGAAACCAGAAAGTGCTAATAGAGGAAAAAATTCTTGTCTACTTTACTTATAAAGCTGTTCTGAATCGGGAGCTTTGATAACATCGCGCCAGAAGCCGCTAAATGTTTCCCATTCTACACTGTTTACTCTGTAGTTACTGTTCATTTGACCGATCGACAAGTTCGGAAGATTGATTGATCAGAAACAGGGCAACTGTACCTTTAGCATCAGTTATTATTCCTTTAGATTAAATAAGTTCTATAATATACTTAGATGTCTGAAAAGTACGCCACTATATGAAAATAAGTATATATGAGTTTTTAGCGACCTTTGGCGACAGACTTTAAAGCCGAGACTGACAATCTAGTGATCTCCGAAGCTCGGAAGCGCTCAGCTGATAACGTCACTTCCGATTACACATCCAATTTGCAACCGCCTAGAACGCTGTCAACTTCAAAAATCTATCAAAAAAGTCTTTTTCGTCATCATCGTATTGTCATACATGCTAGGTTATAATTCTATGCCAGTTTCAACGCGACTCCCAATACACTATATATCGAACAAATAATATAGCAAACAAAGTAACATATTAAAGACTCAGATACACACAAGCGTTAACCATTGGGTTCGAAATCATGTCACATTAGCTTTATGTAAGAATAAGCTTCTATATACAGGAATTCATTAGGAAAACTACATAAAGCTCACTTGCCAAATAATGACCACCCTATATAATTATTCCGGACAAGTAATCACTCAAAACAAAAGGATGCGTTGGTCATTACATTCTGGACCCACGAATGAAGTTGTACTGGATACGCCATAATATTTAAATGGTTGCGTATTTTAAATAATTATTATATTTTCATAATACATGAAGAAAAGAAATCTTTGCAAGAAGTATAGTATCCGTATAGTATATAATAATAAATATTCTACGTCAAATATTCTATGTACGACATACAAGTTTCCAACTACTCTTACAAAGCTTTGCAATTATAAATCAGTAGGATAGGATTATCTTTGAACGGATTTGGCTGAAAAATTGAATATACATACTACATAGCTGTTTATGACCTGCACATATTATTATTATAATAAAACAGACTTTTTATCTAAGTAGACATAAGCTTGTGAGTTACACAAATAGGCAATGTCACATCCAGCAAACGTATATCCCACTTCAGAGTGTACACATCACATACCCTCTTTGATCTCCAATTAGATGAACATTTTGGGGTCTATCTGCCCCAGTGAGGGGCGAGGGGACAATCAGCCCCTTTGTTGCGAATTGTTTATTGATGGGGAAGGCGGAAGGTTTCGACAGATTACGTGTTTTCTATTCACTTTGCTTTGCATGTACTTGATATATTGTATGAAGAATATGTACTTAAACTGATCATGGTAAAGAAGGCTTAGGTTAAATACAGTGTTTAAGACATTTGAATGAATAGGTCCTAACGAATGTTTTTTTGTTGAAAAACTTTTTAATCTCGTGATTACTATCTCAACAATAGTTTGTTTTATAAGCTCTTTAAATACACAATTGTATTTAGTTTGCTGATATAGCACTATTATTAAATGCTTCTAAATTGTTTTTTGATATTTTCTGCGATATAACCTTTAAATTACAAAATTACCTGAAATATAATAAATAGGAAATCAATTACTTATGTCCACTAAAATTGTTTCAAAAGAAATCAATTTGCTCTGGGCGGGCGGCGCGAACTAGGGCGGGGAAAATTAATCCGCCCCAAACTATTATACGCCGCAATTATCTATCGGGGATTACAGACTACTGCTCAAACCGCTTCATTCGAGTGCGAACTGGTTCATTTTGACCAAAATATTGATATATTTTGGACAAATAATTGCCGAAATTTCATGTACTCTAAGCTCTTAGAGCTAACTTAGAAATTACTTAATTATAAATATTATATGTGTTTAAATAACACTGTTTCTTGATATAAAAACCGATTTGATAACCATCAAGCAATATCTACTATTTTTCGCTCTAAACAAGTGCAGGCAAATTGACAATATAAAATAGTAAACTATTACAGAAACCTACGTTCTCAATTTCCCAGGCTGTAGAGCTTAACCTGATTACGAATCTTACCAAACTACGAAATAGAATGAACCAATGAAAGTCTTTCAAAGCATTTTGACCGATAAATTGACGATTTAAGGTTGAAAAGATCGGTTTAGCGAGATTTTATCTATTGAGTGTGAGTTTTCAATGGTTTTCTCGGCAGAAATTGTGTCACTAAGATTCGATTTATGTAATCGTTTCTTTAGTCAGTTCGTATGAGCTTGAGCTAGAGACTCTTGTGTTCAAGAGATTTGGTCGCCTGAAGGCGTAAAGGTGACTCAGGTTATTTTGTATTTTTATGTAAAAATATTAGTTATAGATATTAGATATTAGATATAGTAGTAGTTTGGTTTCTATAAATAAAGTTAATAATATTAGATTTGAGGTATGTCAGCATAGTAGCAATTGGCAAACCGTGGTGTCTGTTTACCCCAGTGTAAATAAGGTTTAATCTATAGCATATTTACGTAACTTATAAATCGGGAAATTTTGATTTATTATCTCCCAATTTGTCATAACAACAAAACATACGTCTTAAAAATATTAAGAAACAAAACAACAAATATAAAAACTGATATCTGTTTCAAGCTGCATCTTATTTGTTTTTCTTTGAGGGCAGAGAAAGCATTTATAAAGCTGTGAGGTCCGAATGTCAACTGGAAAGGCACGCAGTCGACGTGATGCGCACATTAGCGTGGCCCTGCGAATACAAGCATCCATTCATAGCCGGAACACGCTGGATGTGCACTGAGACTATTGAGACTTAACCTTCTATTCTCAAACTTGTATCTTAAAAAGTTCTTTAGGAAAATATAAAGCGGAAAAGTTCTTTTGAACGTTTTCAGAGGTATTTCAGAAACTAACTGTTAGATACTAACTGATCTATAGAAACTAACCAAAAAACCGTTTTTGATAACTAATTTCTCGGTGAGGTTATAAAGGTGGTCACAATGACGACTACTGTGTCTTTGCTACTTAAGTAGTAGTGTAGTGATATCTCTGAATACCTAAAACATTTAGTCTTTTACAAGTTTTACAACCATGAGCATAAACTTTGTGACTACAAGATTTTCTTCAGTTGTTCATAAACAGCTGGGTCACTCCATAAGGTTTTTTAATCTAGTGAAAAGTTTGAATAATATATTTTAAAACCGCCCAATGTGGATTGTTTATTAGTTGTTTTTAAAGTTATTTTAGAACGTAAAACTATAATTACGGAAAACAAAAGGAAAAGCACCTATTGGGTAGCAGTGCCAATGGAGATCAAATAAAAAGTCACAAACTCTTTCAACTAAGAAAAATTATAATCTTCTAGAAAGATCTATAGATTTCTCTAGTAGCAGAGTGGTAGACAGTTAGACCCATTTAAAGGTTCTGGTAATATTTATCCTGACCGTCGTAAAACCGATTGAATTTCGCCGCATCATAAAAATACTAAATGTTTCCAAAACAATGTTTTTTTTTAATAAGAAACCTGAATGTTTTTATAGCCGCTTCCAAAAACAATGTAAACGGAAGTAAAAAAAAATGTTTTTTAGAGTTTTCTGAACAATAAACAATTACTGTTAGTATTGAGTTAGTAGTAGTATTGAGAACAATGTGATCAGAAATTGTTTGAATGTAATTGAAGTAAAATAAGCTGTAGTAAGTCAAGTAAAACTATTATTTACTACGAAAAAAGCATAGATTTGATCTAATCAAGCTAAATATTTGTAATGATCATTCCTAATTTTGGGTCATTAATTTTATTTTATTTATTAAGCATCAGTTTACGGATCTAGCTAAGCTTCGTTGCTTAATAGACACACACACAAACATACAAACACATTTATTGCAAATGCACATGTTTGCAGGTGTAACACAGCCGCGGTCATTGCACTCAATGCGCATGTATGAGTGTATACATTGTACACACACAATGTACCAAATGGTCGCAGGCCTGGGACATGCTAATTTCTTGCGGCCCAACAATCGTCCTGTATATATAAATGATATGGTATTTGCAATACTTTTACAAGAATTAATGTTTTGTACTTTTGTTTGAACTTTGAGCTTGTGTGAAAGTTTGCATGAAAAAATTTTGATAAAAGAAGTTCATTGAAGTTGTTTCTTGTTTTTATAATTTGAGATTTTTTTTTAATAGCCTTTGGCAATATTTATCAGAAAATGATAAAATAAAGCTCCGGTGTCGATGATTAAAAAGTAGTTGGAGATTGGAATAAGTAAGTACACTATTAGTCAAAGAAGACCTTTGCTCTGAGCAGGGGTATACATTGCATGAAGTACTTAAAAAAAATAACATTATTATTTTAATACAAAATGATGAAAAACATAATATTAAATTATATTAATACACTCAAACGTAAACGGATATTATATTGTAAATATAAATCAACACGGATAAAAAGGGTACATAATCCGATCGGCACTTTAATAATGTCATTAAAAGTTGTCCGTTTCTCGCATTACTCGGTTATAAAACCACGCATTAAAGGGGCAAACTATAAAATGTTGACTAACCCTGGCCATCAAAGCTACAGTTCTGTCGGATTTATATAAATTTTGTAATAAGATAATCAATTATTTTACATAGTTTTAACTATATTGCAACAAGCTTTGGATGGTTCAATCAGTTTTTACGTGCTTTACAAACAAGATGTGTTAACTATATTGACTTATTTGCAGTTGTCTTTTTAAGTTGAAACGTCGGGATAAAATTAACGTACATATACTCGGTCGGTTATATATATTTTTATCTTGACTTATTTGTAGTTTGTTTTAAACATACGAACTGTCCGATCCAAGTGTTTTTTATGAAACTTAAATAATTTACCAAATATTTTTATGTAATTAGGTGCAAGGGGGTTAAAATAAAAATGCAAAGCTGCAAGTCAAAATGAAGGTGAATGAAAAAAAAACGAAGGTAGGTACTATAGTTTTGTTATTTTTATTAATAATAATAATAATTTTCAGATTTCAATTTGTATTAATGTATTCTAAAGTAGGTATGCAATTCGGTTACATTAAACTAAGGGTGATACAATAAAAGCTTTGATTTACGCATGAAACATTTAAGAGGATTGTGATCCTATTTGATTTACAATATCTGTACACATTTTCAAATATACCACCTTAATCCATCTAATCCGATGCAAGTATAATTCATAATGACACGATATTAAGTACCTATTAAACATCCCATAAATTATTCTAATTTATATCGAATCCATTATTTTGTATCTGTCCGCTTCCCAATATTAATTCGGCATCGTTTTATATTAAAACTATAATTAACTTCCATAAAAAGGTCCTATAAACAGATCGGCAGTTTTTAATGCGAGATTTAATATTTCGAATAAATCTTTTACGGTCTTCTAGTTTATTACTAATTTTATTTCATTGTTTTATTTAGAAAAGAGTTCAGGTTTTGTGTTGTTTTATGGTTGTGAATTATAATTCCTTTTGATGTTTTATATTTAGCTTTCAAAAATGTTTCTCGATCAGATTTAATAAATAATGAGGTGGTAAAAACCTATTACTTATAGAAACATAGGTGGATTAAATTAAATTAAATATTTTAAGTACTTATGTTGTTTGTTGTGTACATGTAGTTAAATTGATTTAGCGCCATTAGTTAGGTAGGTGCTTGTTTTGTATAAAAACAAATTAATTTATTCAATGATCATTAGTTTGATTGCTGAAGTAAACAAATTAATTAATTGCACCCTTAATCATCTTAATTTAATTGATAGTACCCACTTACCCTTACTAACACAAATAAAAGCCTATTTATCGAAAACATAGGTTCTTTGTGAAAAAAATGCTGTAAGTAGGTATATTTATTTAGGTATGAAATGTTTTTATTTGTATTGCATAATGCAATTAATAACTGATTATCTAGTTAATAAAAATGAGATGAGTAATAATAATAGTCAATAATAGTCATTTAATTGATCGATTATAAAAAAATCAGAAAACTTAGCTAACCTTTTTCTTATCAACCTCGAAAAAATTAGGCATCTTCGGAGGGTCGCGGTCATGGTGCGACGATCCATGGTGGTGGTCCTCCATCAGGTTGTTGAAAAACTCCATAAATTCCATCTAACCAGTCTCTCACTCACAACTCACAAAAACACCAATATTCAAAACCGTTCTTGAAACCAAAAAAATTTCGCGCGTCTGTAACACGTGCACAAAAACCTGTGACAGACGCCAGACGTCTTACTCTTGCCAACATCCGATATAAACTAAATTGAAAATTGGAAACAAAATGCAATGTTCGAATCTTGATATGACAATAATAGGAGAGACAGAGATGGCCGAAACGCTGTTGTTAGAGCGAGACGGAGCTTGAAGCTAGACGGCCCGCTCCACCCCATCGACATTGGCGGCGCAGGGGTTGTCGCCAGACGAGATCGCTTCAAAATTTTAAATTCCTACCTGACTGACAAAACATAAACATCAAAACCGGCCATACAAATCCAACCTTTACACCATTCACAATAGACACATTTTCGACTGTCAAATTACAGAATTTAAGCTTTTTTCACGCAAACTATTTTAAGTTGTAATTATAAATAGCAAACGCGTGGATACAATACGCAAGGTTATTCTGAGAATCCGTCTTGTTTTATAATTTACTTCGATGATTGAAAGATACTGTTTTAAATATGTAGCATAAAATGTATGAGATACGATTCATAAAAGTACAAAGAGGTTTCATAAATATTTATGTTTTCAGACAACATTTCAGGCAGATGAATCGTAACTCTTCAAATCGCTTTAGCAATTGAAATCCTATAAACACAGTTACCTATAAAACAATGAATTACGCGTGAAAATGAGGAAATCACAAATGGAATACATCCATAACCATAACCATAAAACGTAAAACTTATAACAATTTGAATGATTCAAATATAATATAGGTAGGTATCTGCTTTATTTTTATGAAATCAACGATTTATAGTCAACACATTCATAATAATAAATAAACATTTTTAGTCGTTAAAACAATAATATATTGAACAGTTTCAGGTACTTACAATATTAAAATAACGAACGAACTACAAGAATAAAATTGCTTCCAATTAAAAATAAATTCGCACGCAATCCTTCCAAAAAGAACCCAACACCCCATAATAATATCATTGAAACCCCCAATTTTCTGAATAAAATCAATTATATCTATATTATTGTGGTTGTCACAATTACGCAGTGCAGTTTATCTTGTTATGATATCTTTACAAATGGGGTGAAGTGGTCGAATTTCGACATACGGGTGCTTAGATTGATACGGGTGGATTTACTATTATTTTGACAGGTTCATTTTGATCAGCAAAGGGTATATTATTTGAAATTGGCAATACAATTATACCTATAGAGAGAAAATGCACAAAATCAAACGCAAACAAAAATAAAAATCTAAAGGTACTTCTTCATTTTTTTCCTTAACCTTTCGTTATAAAAATAAACATAACATCTACCAAAACAAAAATATAAAATTTTAGTCTACTTTTCTTTGCCAGCCTATTTTCTCTTACACACTCGTACTTTTATAAAGTTTTAAGAACGGTTTCATAACCAGACGCTGACTACAACCATAACCTTGCATTTGGGAATATCCCAATCGTCTTTCTTTTGAGGAATTCGGGGTAAATTTATCATTGAAACGCAATGACGTCATCACCGCATCCCTGGCACTAAGGGCGAGCGTGATGTCAAACGAAACAGTTTAGATAGTAGTTTTAAATTACGATGTATTTTAGGAATTCGTGGGTTTTATTAACTTTTTATGTAAGTAGGTATACAGTTTGTGATTCAGACGCAGTTTTTTATTCTAGTAATTATTTTGTACTTTGATGTGTGGGTTGTGCGTGCGTACCAATAAATAGGAATTATATAATTTATATTCGTTAGTTTTATAACATTTAAAAATTATATGTTACTTAGGTAGGCTTAAGTTTTACGCCTGACTTTCGCAGGTACAAAACTAAATGTATATAGGCACTTTTTATCTAGATATTTGAAATTCTATTATAAGCCCAGGTATAAAATTTTCTAAATAATAAAATTTACAAGTCAATTCTACCGCCCATTTACTATCACCGTCTAAGGATAATAGCTAATATCGAACAGCAATATAATAAACAAAAGAAGTCCAGTAACTCGGACAAAAAATCCCTCAAATAACGATTAAATATTATTTCTGTAAGTATGAACAATAGAAAAGCTACTCGCCTATCGGAGGAAGTGGCGATACGGGCCAAAATTGAGCCCATTTCTATGAAATTGTATTTTGTTTGAAACAATACGGTTCAGCTTAGCAATAGTTTTATTATTTCTACAATCCGAACATGTGCTTGCAATAAAATATCTATAGAAATTATTGGAATTCTGACCTGTGGAATACAATGAGGCAAATAGTTTTGTAATTTTGTGGGAAAGTTCATTTTTAGATTATTAATAATAAGCACCCAAATTAATTTTTACGAACCATAATTTTTGATATTGAAAAATGAAAAGTAATAAATACTATTGTCAAATATTTAATGATAATAAATATAACCACGAAATAATACATTTTTATACAAAGGTGAACGTTAATTTATATGCACATTTTAAATTGTTTACCAACATTACGCTGTAACTTATGTTCAAGTAAAATAACATTCTAAACATCCAGAAGCTACGAAAACATTTGGTTTGTATCTTAGTTACAATGACTTTACCTATTAACATTCTTTTAACCTATTATAAAAAATATGCGATAAGCTTCTGGTGCTCAAAATAATTAAGTAATGAGTAAGTTTATCCAGTAAGCTGCAATTACAGACAACGAAATGGTTTCAACGTGTTAGGTGACCATTATTGTTTTGTATTACTGTTATAAATTGAAAGTGGACAACACAGTACTTACAAAAAAAACAAACACTGACATCACCAAAACATAGATACTGAGAGAATTCATTGCCCAAACCAACCCTGAATTTAGAGACAAGGCGTAAGACTAAAAATATTCTAAAATATCTAATTACCAAACACCTTTATTGAAGAAGATTATGATGATAAACCACAATATTTACACATTTCGTGACAACAATAAGATACTAATCCGAACTACAATAGCTTCACCAACCCCTGATAATTTAAGGGCATGCATACACTGAACCACATGGTTGCACGCGTGGTTTTCACACGGAAGATATATCGACGTGTTTTAATTAACACCAATAGTCAATGCACCCCAATCTCCCCTCACTTTAATTACGGTTTTGATAGCTCAATGAGTTGTGGGATACTGGGATCATTAAATGGGCTCATTTGTTGCGAATTTTGTAAATTGTTTTTAACTCTTATTTCATTCACTGCACCTACAACAAAATAACCTCTATACAACAATAATTGTAAATTTTCAGGTACTTACTTTACCGAATTATTAAATATTTATGTAGGTATATTCTGATAGAAAATGTAATAACTGTCATGGGTTTTATTAATCTATCGATCGATATATTTAATGAAACTCTTCGTAAATACTTAGATACTTAAATTATTTTCGCTTTTTCAGAAGACATTATTTAATTTGCAAAAACGAAACGCTATTTCCATGTCCATTAATTAGAATGAAAGGCACATAAAACGTCAAAGGATAGTCATTTTATTATTCATCCACACCCACCCGATAGATGGCGCACCTTTACATTACACATGCTACTTAAACTGATTGTCAGTGAATTTCAGTTTGTAATATGGCTTTTTAGATTCTGTCAAAGGATTGGTTTCGTTTCCCTAATTTGACAATAACTAAATATTCCTGTATTGCATAGAAATATGTAGTTAGATATTGCTCTATTTATATTATCCTATTCCATCTCAACGACGACGTCCGAGCACTACTGTAAAAAGACTCATAAGTCTGCAGATTTTCTGCTAAGATTCTGATGACACATTTATAAAACATGGTCTAACAAGATAAAGTGATACCAAGTAATCAATGTGTCTTGAATAAAACCACAGTATTTACATTTATCTCCATTTTCACACAGGTAATTTTAACATTAAATTTCTTAGCTTAGGATTAGTTGACGTGATCATATCAAAGATGCCCACATCATTATTCAATTCTTCAGTGATGGTTGGTATGAAGGGCTCGTGGCAAAGCTTGTTAAATACGTTCTTGTGTCTTGTAGGTCTTGTGTTGTTAAGACGGAGGCCCTTAGGCGGCACAAAAGACTTCGAAACAAGAGCTGGCCACTTGCTCATACACACTGACTAGTGATAGTATTGTACGATCTGTGGTGATAGTCAGCATTTGTTTAGACGGCGGTACAACAAAGGCGAGATCGGGCTGCAACACGTCCTCTTTACGAGCGAACCACCTGTGCAACATTGTATGATCCGTTGTTATCAATTTCGATAATTTATCACCTTAACACTGAGATCCGTCTCTCCACAGAAGTTTTTGTTGTTCCACGTTTAATGTATCTAGGTACAATCAGCGTTGATACCAATCATTTTGAGTCTAATGGAAGATGGGAGTTAGGTTTATTTTAAAACCTGAGAAAAATTTAAAATCCTCATTCTTTTGGTTTTAGGCTGGATTTGAACCTGCGATGATACAAGCGATCGTCCTTAACGCGGACTGCTTTTACCACTCAGTCACGAAGCCCTAATTAACCGGGATCGAAACTATCATTAAGAACAATCTATTGGTTTTTATAACCAACGTAAAATGTGTGTTTAAAGTTTAAATTTTGAACGCCTTAAGATCTTACACATCTCTGTTTTTTTTCATAAATAAAAAAATGTCGCAAGTTCATTTCAAAAACGTTTTCATATTATCTTAGCTTTTTTCATCGAATATTTTAAATGTATCTGTTCCTTTAAAGATGCAGAAGGAGTAATCACAGGTACATTATATTTGGCACAAGTCCACGCCACAAGATGGCTTCATTAATGACGGTTTACGGTCATAAACACGTTATATGATTTAACTTCAGAGTTCTGAATCATCCGTCCTATACCTCAGAAGATCATAAAGTGATATAAATGTTCCTATGATTTATTTAGGTCTTCTTTTGCTCTCTAATATTAAATTTCTGAAGTTCTGACTGACTGACATAAATAAACTGTCCATAATAATCTGACCAAAGATACTCGTAGATAGATAACACTTTATTGTAACTTACAGGAATACAGGAAAAATAGAAATAAAATGAAATTCAAAAAGTAGAACCAGAAGGTACAATGGGCGGCCTTATCACTCTAGGCGATCGCTTACAGGCAACCTTTGGATAAAATATAAGTAGGCTACCACTGCCGATATCCCAAAACTCGCTATCAAACTAACAACATTTATTTATTTATTCCACTTACATTTATTTTAATAGGATAGCTCTTAAATATATAAGTTATCATAATTTCAATTTACAAACAACATGTAAATCATTTAATTTAAATGTATTATGTAGGCCCATGTATGTTTTTAAACATCATAGAAACAACGACAGATCTAAAATGATAGAAGAAAGTTAGACAAGACAAGAACAATGACTGCAGTCACGACACGTTCCTAGTTTAGTAACCTATTGTAAGCTTACCTACACGGGTAATTAAATTTGCGGGATTTGACATTATGGCTACTGTTCTGCATTTAGAACTTAAACAATATACTGAATAATAATATTTATAAAACAAACATTTTAGTAGTCACTCTCTATTTTCAACGAAAACTAAAATGGTGGTAAATTACCCGTAGGTATAACAAAATCGTCTTATTAATCTTTAATTGTAAAATTGTGGTGGTTCTTATAGAAAGCTCAAGTTTCTCAATAACTTGTAAAATAAGTAATTTTTTAAACTTATTATTTACCATTGACAAGGACAAAATTTTCTCTCAGTTCTATTTTGCATTTTACATATTTTACAATATTCCATTTTGTAAATGGTACAAATTTCTTGTCAGAGAATACCTACATTATTTGAAATAAGAACACATTTTAACACCCGCATTTGTTTTTCAAGTTGACAGTACTTTCCGATATGTAGCATAAGTACTACGTATAACTCATTAAGTAATTCCGTAAAGCCCTATTCAGCCCTGATCAAAGGGAACTGTGTTTTCATACGTCCAATGGATTCGTAGGACTTATCGTTTGTTTTCTTTAGTCCAGTTGGCGTTTGATAACTGAACAACGCAAGTCATGACAGTCATTTACTTGTTTATGAACGAAAGCTGTGAAATAAAGAAGGCCGTAAGCGATATACCAAGATCTTATTTAGGAAATATGACTCTTTGGCCCAATTTCAACGCAAACATTCAATAAACAAAGTATTGTACTTATGGAAAAAATTTGGTCAACTTAGAAAATTTACCGACTCTTACAACGCAATTATATTGAAAGCAAAACCTTATAATAAGAATAAAGCTATCTTTAAAAGCAAAACAAACTCAAGGGTCTAGAAAAAAGCAAAATTACAGAAAAACTTGGCGCCTTCAATACGGGTAACAGGGTAACGGAACACCAGGTCAAGTGTTACCGCCGATTGATAAGCTACCACATGAGCATGGTCATACTAACTGCAAGCTATACTGTGGCCAACGGTGAATCGAATCGAAAGCTATAAAACCTCATTGTACTATCGACCGACAAAGCTCTGCTTGCTCTAATAAACAATTACATGAATAAACTGCTCCAACATTTTTATCGAGCGAAACAGAATTTCACAATTATTACACCGCATAGTTTGAGTAAGTTTGAAGAAATTTCAGCCTCCGGGCAGGCAAAAAACGTTGTAAATTTAAAATAAGAACAGGAAATGATAACCCGCGGGTCGGTTGGGCCGCCACCCCCGTCTGCGCCCGCGCACCAACACATGCAAATAAGCATTAATTTTATGAGATGCACACATTCGTATGAGCAATTAAATTAACGCGCACACAATGAAAATACATTTTTGAGAAATAGCAAGTTTATTTTCTTAATGGTGTGTTTCGAATTTCGCTGTTATAATTTTAGATACCTACCTACATATAAAAAGAATGATAGTTAAGTACTAAAAGCTTTATTTATTTTTATGTAAAATCTACTTTAACAATATGAAAAATAATAATAAATTAATTAATTGTTAAATATTGTTGCCTGAATAAAGTTTATTATTAGGTTCTAATAATAACGGCATAAACATTTGAAATTAGAATCGAACACCTCGAACTTTTGAACTTCGAACGCTCATAAAAATAGTTCCAAAACTGAAAGGTTTCCTTCGATAACCGTATCGAGATTTCAAGGGGATGTAATCTATAAGGATTCAGAATGTTTTTTGTGCTTATGGATTTATTTATTTTTTGCCCGGGGTGGCAATCTGGAAATTTTAGAATAATCTCCCAGTGAAGAGGGCCGCCACATGTGCGCATGCGTCTCGGTGATAAACATTTTATAGGAATGTTTAGAGCAAAAACTGCACCAAATGTGGATATCGATTTAGGGTCTTGAGAGGAAGTTGTAATATAAATAATAAATTTTCGGCGCTTTACGACTAAAAGAAGACTGATATTGTTTCTTAACCCAATTTTTAAGTTGTCAAGGTTTTTTGCTTTTATTAAAACCTATCATAGAAATTGCAGATTTTGTGATAACAAAGTTATGTGCTTCATACTAATAAAAAAGAGAGGAGAAATCTAAAACTTACATAATTATGTGTCGGTGCGTGCAATTGGTATTGCTATCTATCTATTTGTAAATATAGGTTGGCTTGTTGATTGAGCACTAAAATGAGTTTATTAGGACCATTCTCGTTACCTACACTAATTACCTACAGATGTCATAATCATTAATTAAGAACATTTATAAATAAAGCAGGAGATATCTAGAACAATCATGTTGTTTTTAAAATGTACACGTGTTCATTACTCAAGACGAAAAACCTCTAATTTTTTAAGAATAAATTTTGGTAACGTAACGTCAAAAAATACTTCACTCAAGTAATTACCTAAATAACATTTAGAAATGCTCCTAATTTTTTTAATTATATTTGCACTTTGTTCCATCGCAACGTAAAAACACTTTAATTTTGGTTAAACCTACCAAAAAGCACCACACCTCTTAATGAACATTAAGCACCTAAAAACATGAAAAACTCATTTTACGAATCATGGTAACTATCCTGTTATACGTGTTAATATAGTACATTTCACTTCTTATGTGGCACTGTTACTAGCTTCATAATTCTGCCAGTGTCTATGTAATGTTAGTTTAGTAAAGTTCATAATAAAGAAGTAAAGTGAAGTTTGTAAAAAGGAAAGCTCCAGAAATCATGACATAAACAAACTCGTCCTTGATACTACTGAGGGCGCTATATTTACCGGCAGATGCGGCAGCACAGCGCGGGCATGCAAGCCCCGTGCGAGGCTATTTCAGTAACACCATGCACCCCATGAATTAATTCATAGATAACCTCTTTTTAAAAGATGCAAAAGATGGATCGGATTGGCACAGGATCGTGGCGGATGGCACAAACTGAGGGAGGCCTATACCCAGCAGTGGGTGAAGTCGGGCTGTGGATGATGATGATGAACCTCTTTTTGTCTTGTACTTTGCCAATCACAATCGACGTTTCGACTATGTTAGTCTAATATAAGACGTTAGAAATGCATGCTAGGTACTTGTCGAATTTTTTTGTTTTTAAAAAGTTTTATAGTCTCATCTGTATTAGATTCATTATTAGCATAAAATTTTGAAGTATTCTGCTTTTAGTAAACACACTGGCGTGTTACTGAGTTGCATCAAAGTAGCCTATGATATTCCAAAATGTTTATGGCGTGGAATAAATAAAAACAAAATGAAATGTAAATTCCAAGTTTTAGCTAAACTCTTCAGTAGTTTTAACGTGAAAAAGTATCAAACATCCATCTTACTTACAAACTTTCGCAGGTCTAATTTTAGAAGGACACATACACCTTATAACACCAATACATACACCTTCCGTAGTTCTAATATTCGTAGGATTTAATCAATTCTAAAGATTCATATAAAACTTGGCCAAGTTACAAGACAGCGCGTGTCTCCACTCCGTAATAAGATCCGAGGGTGTTTTTACGAAGCCTCGTGATGCAATAAGTGCAGGGGTGTGCTATTTCCGTAGAAAGGGCGAAATGATTGATGCCCAATCAGTATGGTACTGGTAATGAGAAAGCAGATTTAGATTAAATTGAAACAGCCATTAGATTGCATCTGTAAAGATGATCATACGATGGATATTTTGATTTTTGGTTACACTATAAAATTAATTGCAGCAGGGCTTTATTCCAAAGTTACAAACTAGTTACAGGGAATAGAATAAGGACTAATCTTAAGGTTTTTTTATTTTTGTATTTATGTAAGCTTTAATTCATAGGATTATGGTTTTGGGCCAACCGTGAATCCCTAACCTTACAATTTATGGATACCTCCACTATTTCTTCGATAATACCACTGACATTCTGCATAGTTCAGACCACCCTAGTGTTGTGCAACTCCGATTAGTAGATGCGAAATAGCATCAATTCGATCCGTCTACCATATGTATCGAGTCAACGTGCATTATCGTGTCGGATGACTTGTTATGCACTATGCAACTCTATTTATACAACCATCTTGGATTCCGCGCCAAATATTAAACAATTAGTCATGCAATGCATTTAATAACACGGATAAAATTTATTAAAAACATTTAGAAAAGGTTAAAAAATGAGCGAGAATATATTTAGTAGTAACAATACGAGTATAGCAGTTGAATCAAGTGGGATCTTTCAATTCGAAATTCAATTTCGAAGTTTTTAATTTCGTAATTATTTCTGAAATAGCTGCTGTTTTTTTACTGTTTGAATATCCGATAATAGTAGGAGTACCCATAGTTTTTTAACTTAGCATGCCAGTTCATTAAAGTTAAAACGTTGACACTATGTTAGAACTTCAAGGTGGCATTAAAAAGTACAAGTAGAAAGTGATCAAGTTTATACACGCGACATTTGCAGCACTCCCGCTGATCACGACATTCAAGGATTTATTATGCAGCTTAAGGCGTAGGTTTTAGCGATAAGAGAAATCAAAATCGATTAAATAAAGCGATGGTAAGTTACAATCGATTGATTGTCCAATCGATTTTGATTCAATTTTGTTTGTACCTAAAAAAAAAAGGAATAAATAGAAACAAATTACGAACCAAACAAATATATGAAAATATTTTTATAAGTTTTATCGATTTTTAATTATTTCAAAAGTAACAAATTAATAAATAGGTAATTGATAAACCTCTTATCCGGATAAAACTTGATTAAACAGTTCTGATGACTTGTGCCACTCCCGCGCCGGTCTCCAAGAATAGCCAGTCAGCTGGGGTGCATCAGAGGCAGACGGGCCTATCACGAATCACGCCACACTGCTCATATTGCAATCGTACGTTCGTTCGTTCGTATGACCATTTGGCCAACTCTGTTGATTCTGCCTTAAGGCCTCCGTCATGGCTTAAAGACATAGGGACTAACAATTTATCGTGCCCTAATAGAGAAAATCAGTTTTCACGTTTTAAAGTCAATAGACAATCACTAAAACACTTTGTTTTTTTTTAGTTTATATTATCCTTAACATTAAACCTACCATAGCTTGACCCATCACCATGGTGTAATCTAAAACAAGTCTATTACATGTGTGTCTGTTAGATTCGCCGTCAACCTTTTAAAGTGGTGGCACAGAATAAAGATGTGGTGGGTAAAGTGTGGGTGCGATAAAAGAATATAAAAGTAGAGCTTTGTTTTGGTAAAAAACTATGAAATAAGTTACCGAATTGAGACATAAAAATATTCAGAAGAGTCAGACAGGTTTTTGGAATTTGCAAGTCCCCATGATTTGTAACAAAGTCCCGTAAAATTTGTTGTAGTAGTTACTGGTAAAAACTTTCTCTTTAATTTTTTATAATAAATATTTTATAAGTAGATTTGTTACATTAGGTATTATTATTAATATTTATATGTCCAGTCTTAAGCTGAGTATCATTAAAGCACATGACAGCACATCATATGCATTCATATCAAAAACCAATAAATAAACTTTTGCAATCTAAAAAAATACAAAAGTTTTTTAAAAACCAATCAGCCAAGTGAGCCATATAGTTGGTATTCGAGTGTTCCGTCTAGACGCTTTATCTTGTTCACTATCAGAATGTTTTATACACTTGAAATCGGAAAGTTACAGAGCTTTTAGCTTTTTTGCCGCATTACTTAATGTGCGCCCATAGCAAAGTACCGTAGGATAAGAACAAAATTGGGTTTTATGTGAGTATTCGAGTAGTTATAGTGGTACCTAGTAAGTAATAACCTTCTTACATGGTTTACGAGTACCTTTGTTTCTTTGAACTAAAGGTAGGTACTGACTCTAATAAGGCACACATTCAGAGTCTGCGCTCAAACTTAAGTCATCGCTCAAGTATCGCGGCCGTGATGAATAAATTACCGCTTGAAACAAGATTTACGCTTGAATATGAACTGTGAATACGAGCCTAAGATTATCATAGGATCTTTAATGTCAAAATCTAATAAAATCGTTGTATTATATCATTATTATTTATTTATTTATTAAAATGAATTAGTTCCGTAGCAATACATTCAGTTTTCTTCGTGCATTCGTGAAAAATTTGTGAATCACCAGTAAATGTCTGATAATCCTTATCAGAGCCACATTAATTTCACATAAATACCAACAAACATATTAGTAAAGCATTAACAGACCGTACACTTCCGAACCTAATTAAGGTGTGTTTCTAACTTGTTTTTAACTTAGATGCGGCTGTTATCGCTAACTATTGGACGCAATTAGCCTCAAAAAGTCCATTTGTACATAAACCTTATATTTGTTAATACTGTGGTTACAATGTAATTGTGTGCATACCTATACATTTGCTAACGTTCCATTTTTTATGTAAAAAAGCTTTTTAAAGTTGTAAATTGTAAGTCCAATCTGATTTTAAAACAATTATTTAGTTTACTATTATGATACACGGCATTTTTTATTAATAAACATCGATTCATATTCGCCATTCATAATGTAAGAAGAATGGCTATTTTATTAAACTTTTTATTAAAAAAAAATGTATTTCTGTGTTTTCATTATTTACTTTTCTGACTTAGATTTTATTTGTTTTTACTGCCAAGTCACATTACTACCATTAACTTTATTACTAGGCATCTCACGCGACTGAATTTGTTATAAAAATAATACAAATGATAAATGTTATAAAATCAAACGTGTTGTTCATAAACAAGCGACCCCCGCCGCGACACGCGTGCATTGTGACAAATGCGAAAGCCGTGCGCCCGCGCATCGACATTGTAAAATTGATCTCGAAGCGCAATTCGATTTTCCTGTTATCTCAGACCAAATAAAAAGTACATTGGTAGATTATTAGTAGTTCTTTTTATTTGGTCTGAGCCTGTTATACGCTGTTACTGAACGATGATTGACTTAGAATCGAATAAAATCCAATTAAATATAATTAAAAAATAAAGTAGAAATAAAATGCTCCTAAATCTTTTCTCTCTTTAATTTACAGATGCCGTTATGACCAGTATTTTCAATGATAGTAATTAATCTAGCTTCAGTTGATGCGTATAAAGAGCTTTATAAAAACTTTTTTAAAATGAATCTGAGATGGTTATGACATATTAGTAGCCATTGTAGCTTTCTATATCTCTAAGAGCTAAACATTAACAAGTCTGAGAACACATTGCTCACTCACGATAACAAATGGATAGAAGTTAATACACTGCATAGCATGCACTATGGCATTACTTTGTAGTACGCAAAACTCACGAAACCCCCGTAGTCTCATTATTGAATTTGACTAAAGGCGTCTTAAATTATATTGACACGACCAGAATCATAAATACATCGGTGTGGATAATTACATTCAAATTGGTTATTTTGATTACTTAACAATATTTAGAAATATTAAGTTGCTTTTAAAAGCATATTTATTACTTTAGTAATGACATCTTTTAATTTGAATAATTACTTTAACATCTTATAAAACTTTATCACTATCTAAGTATTATTCTAAAGCATATTCCGATAAATTTTAGGATTAGCATACGCCCTCTTTGCTAACGTGGTACCCTTCTTTCAGCTGTAATCCAAATTCAATCGACTAGTTAGTACTTTCAAAATTAGTAGGTATATGTGGGATTATTCACAGCCAGGTACGGCGTTATATAGTTATAGTAAATCACAATTAAACATAAATATCCGGCCATAAACCGATATCTAAATAGAACAATAACGCGTCGAATCGCAAAATCCGCGTGACCGGCCGCCACTGCAGTGCGATCAAACGCGCCGCGCGCGACCATATCCCGCAGTAATTGCCGCTCTAATGCGCTTCGGTGGGCCTACACCTTTACTATATTGACATTAGCAGAGTCAATTGCATGTTTCTATTCATGACCCCAAGTTTCACTAGAAACAGTTCATTAGGTTATCAAAAGCATTTTTTGTATTCATGATTTCTTGTTTAATAATGGTAAATTCAGGACTGTTATCGATGAATTTCGTTTTACAAGCAACAATAAACAATATATACATCACACATCACATCTTTGAAATGTAATTCAAAACAACCAACAAGTTTGTTGCATTTACTACCTCTATCAAAAGCTCGAGCATAAAAATTAATAAATAATAAAAAACAAAACGCAATATTTTCATACAAAGGTTTAATTGGGAGACATTAACACTTCTGCAACTATGTTGCATTGAGATGCACTATTACTATTGTTATTTTGTTGCCCTTTGTTGCAAAACCCAGCTATTGACATATTGGCGGGCAAAAAAAGAAAATGGCGGATGGCGAGATGCAGAAATTAACGTGAGTCCACACTTCAATAAAATAGCAACAAAGGCCTCGTGACCAACGCCTTATGGCTTTAAAAACTCCCTTGAAATAAGCACTAAAATTTAAGCCTGAATAATGAGATAGGTTTGCGCATTTAAGAAAATTAATCTATTTCACTTGCATTGTTTTGGACAGGTTAATTAGCAGTCTTTGAATAAAAACAATGATACACAATAGCCCTATTCTACATTGTTTTTAACTTTTTGCATCACAGGTGATTGTATTTTTTTTACAAGTACCTACATTATGTACGTGCACAATGCCTAGTCACGTTATTATAATATAATTCATAATAAATGGAAATACTTTATTGATTAATATACTCTTATAGAAACTCAGTCCATTTTGAGCTCTCGGAATGACCTTTAAATTCAAAAGTAGTCGTATTAGAAGAATCTAACGAAGCCATACAATCTGTTGAAAAGTAAGTGGTTACATTGTGTGTCACCATCAATAATGTATGTTTAGTTATTACTACTAGCCCATCTTATCCCACTGTTGGGCAAAGGCACAGAATAGAGTTGCAAAGGCCTTCCCCCGCTTTCGAAAATAATAATTATTATTTTTGGTACTTTAATATAAAGAAGTCAATTTCGACATGTGTAGTCTATTTATTCAATCTTACCAATTAACTTATTTATTTATTTACAAAGTGTTATTAAGTCCGGGTGCTTGTATTTATTATTTGATACTTTTACGTGCTTTTACCCCGCCACTGAATCGGTTAGTAGGTAAATATTTCTGTGAATTAAGATTTACACGAAAAGGGACAATGTTTTCTTGACGTGAAAGGAGTCTTTATCCTCTTAAGCATGTGTTATATCCAATGTTAATTTTCCAGAAGAGGTGTTTTAAGGCATTCAAGTGAATCCGGCTTTTGCTTTTTAACCGGACAAAACTAAAAGCACTGGCTTTTTCTATACGAAAGCTTTGAATTTTTAGTAGATGGTATTTTAAACCGCTCTAAAAATTAGGAAATTATCATTTATAATCTTATGCGTACTGTTGTTATTTTGATTTTTTCTTTAACAGAGGTATTTTGACTTTGTAGGTACTAGATATTCGTATTCATGACAATAAAAAGTACAAATCAATACCAACGTGTAAATATTTATCCGTCTTTTTTTCATCGCACAGCACTACTTAGACATGATCATTGGACGACTTTGAGGTCGATAATTCGTCCTTTCTTTGGGTGTATTTAACGGCTTGTTAAGTTTACTTTCATCTCAATCGTGATGTGAAACTTACACGCCCTCACAATATGTATGTGTCGCAATTATTGGACCATTGTATCTCTGATTGTAAGATATACAGTACAGTTATAAAATGGCGTGTTTTTCTGGTTATTTACTATACAAAAATTATTGTCTGGACATTTAACAGACTTCAAAAAGGAGGTTCTATGTTTCAGCACTTTATTCTGTGATTGTAAGCTAAAGTTGGCTACTCTTTCGTAGAAGGATTTTCTTTGAGAATGTGTCGAAGTAAAATATCCATATACCTAATAAAAAATAAGCAACAAGAAAAATAAATATTTACCCTCATACCCACCGCAAATCAACTCACCCTTCATGCTAAATAATTCACTGTCACAATACATCGTACCAATAAAACGTTTTGAAATCACCACATGACAGACAGACGTAACCCGTTTTCCTTTTGTTATATTATTTCATAGTGGGGTCGCTTCTGCCCTGTAGGATAAGTAAAGTAATAATAATCCGCTGTTAGTGGAGGGTTGAGCCAGATTGTACCACTTCATTACTGACTGCTTATGGGTCGTTATTGGATATGATTTTCTTTGCAAACAACTTGATTATAGGGCGTTTATCTTCAAAGGTTTTGCTGTTAATGTCATTGAGTTATTTCAAGGCATTATGATAATTATGAATCGATAACGTACCTTCGATTATTTTACCTTATATTTACCTTCGATAGTTCACTTTATGTATTAGCTGACTATTTCTACGAAATCGCCTATATTTAACTGTTATTATCTCATTTAGAAGATAGGTAATTCTTGCTTATATATTTTTGCTATGCAAAATTTACGAACAATTCACATCTAAAAAATAATGATACAAACGCATAAATCTCTGTGTTTGTTCAGATCCCTCAAAAACCCAACATAATATTTAAACAACATAATATCTTACCTGGCGAACTTGCTTATACTGCTCCTCAAAGCTCCACCCAGCAGCGCTCCCTTCTGAGGAAGAAGACGAGGCCGACCCGGCCGGCTGTGCTGGCGGGGGCGGCGCGGGCGCCAGGAACGCTGGCGGCGCGTACGGGAAGCCCCCCGATGCGCCGCCGCCAGCTAGCGCGAAGACACTGCTGGGAGTGGATAGGGGCGCGCCCTGGGCGAGTGAAGCTAGCGATGATAGGTGCGGATGGAGAGACGATTTCAATGACTCGAAGTCATCTCGGACCTGGGGAAGAAGAGTTTAAACGAAATTAGTTTAGGGCACACACGCTCTGGGGAATTAAGGCTGTTCGAAGTTAATATTTTCTCACCTAAATGTGTCCGTAAATCAAGGGAAGTTTAGAATTTTTTATCATGATTTTTTCAACGTTAAATCTTTATTTTGAAGTCTTGATTCAATAGCAGCAGAAGTTGCAAAAATACTTACGCAGGTATTACTTCACTTCAAAAGAGACGGACAACCACATTAAACTAGAAGTTACTGTTTTCCTTTACATTACAAGACTGTAGACGTGGTCGCACTTGTGAAACAAAAAAAAATTACCTTCAGCTCTCTTTCCATAGGACGAGGCGAGTTCCTCGCATGATGCGCCATCTGGTGGCTGTTCAGATGCGCGTGGTGGCTCATGTTATGCTGGGGCAGCAGCGGCTGGTGTGGCGGTAGCTGCGGTATGGGCTGGTGCTGCGGAGCGTCCCGGCCTACACCCTCGTCGGAGCTCTCGCAGGACTGCTCGGAGGATTCGCCTTCGGAGCGGGCCGACTGGAACATTATTAGTAATTAGATATACGGAAACAGGTATAATCTTCAAGGTCTGTATCTTCAGCTTTATCTGTAAGAGCTACAGTCCTCAACTCTTGACAAATTTAGGCATTGAGATATAACAAAAATTATAATATCCTACACGATAGTCACGATAGTAAGTACTAAAAATATCATCGATATTCATAGATGCTGAAAATGTTTCGATGTATCGGAATTATGTACGATACAACAATATTTTTACGTAAGTAATTCCCCTATTCAATGAGTTTTTACTTTACACATCTTACTAATCGTATGACCAAGTGGCTAAATCTAATGTCGGAATTTTTAAAATACTACTTGGTTAAGCGCTTTTTGGTTTTAATGGTAAATTTTTTTTAATTTAGTGAAAAGCCGACCTTCCCAACCTAGTACAACATTCTGGAAGTTTTATTAAATGCCTTGTAATAAGTATGAAGATCAATATTATATCAACCGTGAGCTAAATCCAAGTGTAATCATCACTTGATACTAACACTGTTCGACATTTGGAAAAGAACATTCTCACAACATCAGCAGCTCAATAACAGTCAGGTTTATGACAATTACATGCCTAGCAGCTGAGTCGGGCGTGAAGCCTACTTAAGGTCGTCGCTCATTTACACGACACCCCGCTATCACACGGCTGCTGTAGAGTCCACACTATTGGTATTAATCGCGCCACGTTAAAAGAAGGATTAGGGGCACGTGAAGATGTAGATTTTCTTAAATTTTAAGTTAGCAATCCTGTGTAATATTTGATAGATGTTTGATTAATTGATCGAGGAAAACGGAGAAATAGCATAACCATATAATCCAGTATAAGCGTAAGCTAGTTGTTAAGCGGTTTTTTTGATGTAATGATGTAAAAAATAAACGACGAACATTTTTCGAAGACTAAAGTGTGAGTTTGCTGATAATTCCTCTCAAAATTGCTACGAACCTACATAAATACATAAAATTTAAATTGACAGCACAAAATAATCAATAAACAACACTGAGTCCGCGAGCCACAATCATTGGGAACGGTGTTGGAGTCGTGTGAGCTACAACCTTTAGCTACCTGTAGATTAATAACGAGTCTGTACTAACCTACAATTACACATAAATGTCGAGAGGTGTCGTTCGTCTCCGTAAATACTCTCAATAATAACTGGTCATTGTAACCCGTTTTTATTGCTAGGTTGTTTGATGAAACCTACGTTATTATAACAATAAAATGTGTTTTTCTGTACTTAAACTTAATGAATATTTTACGAATTGTCTTTGGAAAAAAGAAAATTCATAGGTACGCAATTTAATAGAATGGTTTTTCAAACAAAATAATTATAATGCCGATGACTAGTTTTGAAAAACCATTCTATTAGGTTATTAACTGTTACATTACCTACGAATTATTATTTTTTAACGAAACATGTAGTAGGAGTAGCCCACATCATTAAAACCACTTTTAAGGAGTTTCAGTTATTAGTTTCCTTAATTTACGAGTATTATTTGAATGGATCTATTTTCACCCATGCATATAATATTAATACACACACCGAATACCTACCTACCTTAATACTAAAATGAGCCTTAACTTCCAATAGGATTGTATTTTCTTTACTGAATTCAGAGAATTTTTCTTCCGAAACTTCTGCTACGAAGGTCGCTCTTTTAGTTTAGGTATGTAAGTGAAACCACAGGTGGAAGCTAGTTAATAATGCGATAGCCACAAGCAGATGGCTACCACGAAACTTATCGCCTTTGGGCGCTGTTCTGGTCCCTGAAGTCTGTCGCAGGGTTGCAATTACCAATAATTTATGAACAATTTCTGCCTTGAAAGCTGCAACGGTTTAGTTTTATTTGACCAAATGATGACAACTTGAAATTAATTGCTTGTTTTATTAACTTGAAATTTGTTAAGTATATTTTCTGTGAATGGAACTGATGCTGAGAGAACGGTCGGTCTTATTCATAAGTCTAGTTTAAGTTAATGTAAGTTTTAACTATAACGGCTGTTAAGTAAATCTGTTGCTACAAGTAACTCGTTTTATTGTTATGAGAGTATCAAGAAAAACGCAATCCAAAAACTTCATCATGAAATTGACAAGTGTTTATGAACAACGGGGTTACACTTTAGAAGCTATATAGGTACATTATCTCAACAATGTCCAAAGCCCCGCAGCGTCTCGTTAGAGTAGGCATGGGTTGCTCTATGTATAAATCATTTCGGCTAGACGAACATACTCTTGTTGCTACTCTGATTGGTATATGAACAGTAAGACGATGCATTTATTTTTGAAAATCAAATAGCAATTTGGCAATCACAATTACAAAAAAACATTCAGTAGAAACCGACTATTTAGACGTGAGATGTGCGTCGGACGGTAGTGATCGGTACACGCAAAGGAAGGCCTTATTACCATCCGTTGCTCGTCTTCACCCACTGCCGGTAATAAGATGATGATCATAGAAACTACTAATTGAAACCATTCCAATGAGCACGATAACTGTGCGGTCGATTGCAAGATATTGAAGGAAAAATAAGTTTATTAAAAATTGGACTCTGTCAAAATTCAAAGTTACTGACATGAACAGAAAAGATGCGAAAGCTGCTTCCAGACATTGAAAAAGAGAAAAGCAAATTAAGTTAATTTGTTTGAGAGCTACGATCCCACAGATACACAGGTTAAAGTAAGACTTATTTGGCATCCAAATTTAAAATCAGCAGAAATTTAGGTACCAAAGAAACAGGTTAAACATTTTCACGGAAGAACCATTGGCCATCAAGTATTTAAAGTTCCATAGTTCCTTCAGAAGTGTAGCAATCAAATCGGACGAAGCGAGCGCGCTGCCGGCGGCTCCGGCCCACAATTACGACATTAAAATTATTTTATTTCCATTTTTATTTATTATTCGCATCATTATTATATTGTGTGGAGTTATTATCGGTGAAATGTTTCGTTCGGATAAACGCTGGAGCGACACGCAAGGCTCCTTCAACGCCTCCGACGGGTTCCGTATATTGAGCTGAATTACGATCAGAGGCCGTTTTCGATCAGTTTCGTGACATTTTCGGGGTCAGCTATGATGGATACTGAATTCGTTCACCAAGTAATCCCAAGTAGGTACTTGCGGCAAACGGTATTGTGTGATGAGAAAGATTGTTTTATTCATTTATCAGAGTAAATTGAAAAACTACGCAATAATACGAGTATGTTTATGACTTTTTTTTATTATAATGAAAATGTATTACGTGTGCAAATAAGCTGCGTATGCGTACATTAGCCACGCCCAAGCTTTCAAGGAGTTTTGAAAGTTTTCACCCGTGGCTACTTTTTAACTACACCATTGATGTAGTTAAAAAGTAGTCAAAAGTAATAAATAGATAGTTTCAGCCAAGGTCTTTCAGTAGTTTTTACGTGAAAGAGTAACAAACATTTATCCATGCTCAGAAACTTTGACACGCATCAATTTAGAAAAGATTTTGTTGAAAAGTTGGATTCAGAAAATAAGTATTGAATTTCTAGCAAATAAATATGTGATTGAAAAATGGAATTTCCACGGAACCCTAATCGCATCCCGACAATTCCCGCCGTGTTATTTTATTCGACTTTTCTTTCTCAGGGTTCAGCTACTGGGTTCCAGCTGTTTTTTATTCATTTTAAAGTGACCGCAATTTTATTTAAACGCTATATCAATAAATTGAGCCACTTATACGAGTTCGTCCACCTAAGTCTCCAAATTAGGTAACAAATTCAAAAAGCTTTTGTACTAAACACGTAGAATCAAGTGACCAACTGTAAAACCAACACAGCATAAGTAGGATAACGTTAGCACATGGAGTGCTAATGTTAAAATAAATAAAATTATGGCGGTTGAAATCGCTCGTGATTTTATAATATAATAATAACTGTACGCTGTTTATTTTGCTGATGAAAAGGTACAAAGTATTGGATATGTCAATAAAAATGACCGGATTTTTCTACAGTTTCACACTTGTGTATAAAGGCAATGACGTTGCACGAAATAATCTTAAGCATCTTAAAATGTTCAGCGCTCAATAGATCAGGTACAGTAGCTGATGTTTTGAGCCTGTTTGTTTCTTAAAACGGTACAAATGGTAGTTCTATATTGATCTAGAAAATTCAGCTAACCCGCAGATCTTTTACTAAAATATTTAGATGTCTTAATATTGATGAGAAATCTATGTGAAAAAAAATCTATTCGTAACTGGTTGCGAATCATAGAATGTAATCGCAGCCGAAGGGGTAAATACTCGTATCACTACGCTGTATTCATTTGTTTTTGTCAATTGTATTACAATATACTTACTTACCTACACCCGATTATTTTGCAAAATCATTTCCATAATTAACTTTTATTAAATTTGTGTCACGTGATTGGACCATTAATTAGGTAACCAGTTTTAGAAATAATCTGCGAGGCTGTTAGCTATAATAACTTTAATATTATTTGCAAAGAAAAATATAGTACGGCTAGGTAAATTAAAACGTATAAAATAAACAAATATCTACCAAACTGATACACTTCAAATCGTGACAACAACAAAGAAACGGAAAGTGGAAGAATCCATCCATGGAACCCATTAAAGGAACCACTGCTTGATGGTTTGTATAAACATGAACCTTACGCTTTCTCAGAAGAGTCCCGAGTTGATAGGGACACTCCGTTGATTAACGCATTTTTTCATAAAAACACCATTCCAAAATAAACCCAATATATTCTAAGATAGAGAATATTTAGGAATGAGAGTGACTTCGAATATGAAGATAAAACTGACTGTTTTAAGCTAACGCTACCCTATTTCAATGAAGTGGTAGCCAAGTGTTAAACAATTAAATTCTGTTCAAATTGAACTCAACGTAGTGATTCGAAAGGTTTTGTGAACTAATTCAGTGTTATAGAAAAGTGCACATTTATTTATGTCAATCTAGATAGTTTGTAAGTATGTAGGTATTTCTTTCAATATGATCTCTTCTTATATTTTTAATAGGAAAGTTTTAAAAATGCTAAAACTTTCCAATTCAATAAAGCATAGTTGTTCTGATATTTCTAACCACGTGACCATTGTCAGTGAATTAAAACTTCCAAATAATCTGTTATCTATAGAGTTTGCGATTGTAGATAGGTTACTTGGCTGGGATAGAACTGTCTTCATGATCTACAAATAGTTTACAGAATTTACCTTTGAATTGAAAGATATAATAACTGTAAATACAAATCACAGTTCACCGTTACTCGGTACAAAGAAAACATTTTCAGCATGCACCTTCTCGACCGATAGTGGTTGACCCCCGGTTTCTACAACCAACTTACGGATGACCGTAGCACTTTCGCCATAGCAACGTTGTTATCTGTCAAAAAAATTCATACATTTTGTGTTGTAAAAACAAAGTTATGGTGATGGAACAACGGGCATCTGTAAGTTGATTATAAAAATCGAGCATAAGTCATAACGAATGCCTCCAAACCACGTCATCAAAGTTGACAAACTCATACGAACTTACCTATAGGGCGATATTTATTAATACTCTGTAATATTTGAGATAGAAATCGTAATCACTTGCGAGTATGTTTATGAGGCAAAATCAAATAGAAACTTGTAATGAAAGATGTCGTGTGCGTCTAACATGTTTGGTATTCTAAACAAATAAACGGGCAATAAAATATTGAACGTTAAGCTGTTAAGATGGAGATATCGGGCGAGGTGCGAGGTGAAATTGATGACTCTGTCGAATCACTTAATTACACGTGAATTACTAAATTAATACATCGAAACCTCATTATTTTTCCGCTATTATGCAAACAATGACTGTGCATTGTGACTTGCGGTTGTAATAAACCTTGTATCTATAGGTCAATTACTTATTAGCGAAATATGTATTTCACCATTGCTGCACACAGATTTTGTTCTGACGGTAGTGAATGCAAATTGGGATTCGAAACAGCTCATCGAAAACCGATAGCTATCTCAACGCTTGATGGACAAAAGGAATTTCTCTACCATTGTGTCCACAGCAATTCGAATTCATATTCTTATTTGTTATGGAAATCTCAGGGCAACGCCATTAGAGATCTCAGTGTTATGGAGTTCGCATCCACACTCCCTGGAATATATATTAGCGGTAGGGTCACGAGTTTGTCTACACATTAGCGGTGTTAGCACCCGGGATACCTTGCTACCTGCGTATTTGCCTAGACATAAATATAGCCACTATTTGCCTAGATATCCACACATATCTGGTGTTTCGCAGAGCTCGCTTGCAACACCATTTGAGCAACGTATTGTTGACGTCGAAGGGAAATCTGCCTTCAGTGTTTACGCAATCGAGAGGAGAGGATTGTACAAGCTTCATACTAATAAGTTGTAAAGGCGGCTATTGAACTGCGATTAGCGAACCGCTTCCATATTTTGTAATACACGATTGTAGTTTATCTCGATAATTTTAAGAGCAATAAATATAGGGAATAAAGCCGAACAAAGGGTTTTGCACCTACATCTGTGAACTGATGGCCTGTCTGTCACAATGTTGCGAATAACTGCCGCAGTCACATTAACATTAGCGGACATAAAATAACCGCCAATAAGTCGAGGTACGCATCAAAACGTCGACAAAGCAACAGGTTCTCGTCTCGACAAACATACCGTGTTTACATTACGATCCTGAGGCTTCATTTAATAATTCTCGGGAACTAAAAGCCTTTGAACATTTCATCAGATGACCCTCGGTGTTTGCACACACTCCTGCGCTGAGATGCTAATGTGGACACAGGGACCTGTATCGCCGATCGATGCGTTTATTGTTAGCCCTTTCGAGCTTGACTTCTACTATTTCACTGTGATGTTCGATCGTCGGTATCTTGTGCAAACATTTAAAATTGGAATTCTTTTTTTAATTTGTATTTTTATGGTCAGTCGGAAGGCATACAAAGTTTTTTGATTCTATAAAAGCAGTGCCGTGCCGGCAATCAGCCGCAAAAAAAATAAGGTAAAAGTTTATTGGAAAGTTAAAGAATGTAAGATGATTTTGGAAATATGTTTTAAAGACACTTTAAAGCTCAGCAGCAAATAGATAAGCACATGGAGCAGTTGTAAATCTAGAAGCCGGAATACGAAACGAGCTAAGTATTTGAGCAAAACAAAAGGTGATAAGGAGAGGTAAATAACCTGAGCCATTGACGGCGTGACGCCGGCGCGCGTGCAGCGTAAACAGTCATGTCATGTTGGACGCGCGCCTTCTCCGCTCAACAACAGCTGTTTAACGCCTCGCATACCTCGCTGAAAATATCGACTCAGACCATTTAGCAACCTCTCCGTCGCACAGAGCATCAACACAATTAAACACGCAATTTACGACATCACCGTCATGCTGTGACTGCGTTATGCAACTGCATTTTCTTTCTCCGCCAGTAAGTAAGTACACAAAAATTTGTTCCACCCTTTTCTAATGCCCATGATATCCTTACCGACGCTATAGAATCCCAAATCATTTAGCCTCGTAATTTATTCAAAATACCGCAAGCGGTAAGTAAAAAGAGATCGTGTCACTTATTGTGATGATAATTATTTTCAGAAAACAAAAACTAGAAAGCGGACGGCCGGTGATGCCTATCAGTTAATTATTGTCACCAAAATGGCGGCATATTGTTATTACTTCAAAATGGCGGGAGTGACAAATCGCTAGGTTTCGTGCACGTTCCGTTTGATTGACGCGTGCCAGATTCCGCGGTAATATACCTTTATCCATATTTATTTATGCGTAGAAAGCGCAAATAAAGACGGGTTCTTTCACATTGCGATCGAGATAGTGAATCGATGTTTGCGGACACTTGAGGCGGATGAATGAATCACGATTTGATTTATTGATCAAGTTGGGCTTGTCAGCTTATTAGGGGTTATTATTGGTAATGTTTACAATCGGAAAATATCGAAGCCTTTGAGACAATTTTAAGTCGGAACGTTTGAGGTCAAATATTGACAGTTCTCACGAGTCGCGGCGGACACGGCTCGTGCTCGACCGAGCCTATGCTCCTATTCCTTCCGCTTTTCACACGTACCTATAAGTAATAATCGATCGCTTTTATTGCCTGTGTGTAGACCGAAGCGACACTTCGAGGAACTATAACGTGACCTCTAGTTTGCCGACGGATCGAGCGAAGCTGGACGTTAAGTGGACCGACAAACGGTGACTGACTCGTGATTTCTTCGAAAGACCTGCGAGCTTGCGTCGTCAGATTCCTTTGTTATCGATTATCCACAGGTCCTGACGCATTGTGCAATCGCGTCAAATGTGAATTGTCAGGTAAACCAAAGCTCGCCTTTATTTACATTAACTTATTCCTCAAAACGGCAAACAGCGATCATCATATAAAGCCTTTGTGATTCCCAAAGTAGATGTTTGACTTGAGTCATTTTAAAGGGAAGATGACGTACGAACGAAGGCAACCTCAAGCGAGATGATCTTTGATGAAGACAAATAACGAACTAATGAACTACTTACGAGTCCCAGAACTGTGATTTTCTAGGAGATAAAAGCACTAGGTAAATAGTTAACGCTGTTTCTCATAGAACCTGTATTAATTTACAAAAATACCGTAAAATGAAAATACCCATCTCACAAAATGGTAACCCAAGTATCCTATTCTCCAAAATTATTGCTTTCACCCAACAAAATAGCACAGAACTTAAATGTTCTTCGGCCGACAAATGCGTCAATTTCTACAAATCAAACCATCACACAATAACTTATTTACAAACAGAACATTGTAGTATTTCGTCAGACAATGGGTTCGTGACGATAGTAAAATGTATCGTTAAACGCTTTACCGTGCCTTAACCACTGGTTAATTACCCAGAGCTTGCGGTGCTCGTAAAACAGGACCAGGAAACTAATGCCCAAACCGCAGGTAGGTCAGGTGAACACTACACATTGTATGAGAGTAACGGATGTACTAGCACTAATACCTACTAATGTTACATACTAAAATGGCTGTGCAACTTGAAAATGAGAGTTGGTTATATTATACCTGAATAGATTAATAAAGATAAAGACTATATTGGTAGGTATTATCTACGTAAAAACAAACACTCACATCATTCGATATTTTTATATTAATAAGATTTTTATCCCCAAGAATGCGATCAAAAGTTGAATAAACCAAAACAATTCGCAGAATCTCGCATCTTCTACATTAATCAATCGGAGAATCGATGGTGACCTGTCCGGCTATCAATCAAAGACTCCAAGTCACAGTGTATATGAAAATAACTGGTACATTCGTGTCAAAAACATCACTACACCAATTTATTTTATAACAACACGCCTCTTTCATGTTCAACATCAGCAAGACAGATAACTGTCATTTTTTAAAGGTAAGCAATTTTTTCAATCTATTCGTCAGTGAGAAGTCCATGAAAATGCTGAATATGTGCAAAATTGTGCATGAAAAACTTTTTGTGTGGTTTTGTCGACGAGGCCTTTAAACCGAGAGTGTATTGAGAGAATAGTTTATTGTCAATGTTTCAATTTTTTTTCCCAATTAGCTTAAACAAGAAATGTCATTTTACAAATAGTGCGATGTTACTTAAATTTGTTCCAGTGGCAATACCTATTATTGACAACTCCTGTTTTGAGGAAGTACATAACGTATATGCTCAGAATTCTAAAAATCGAATTATGTAATTTGCAGTTATAAATGTTTTAACAAATGTTATAGGTACGTTAATTTGTTTACTATTCATTGTAGGTATAATTAGCGACCCTTTCAGACCCATACATTTCAAGAAGTTACCCAGCTTTTTTCCTTCTAAGCTGAGTGCTCAAGATGGTACAGTAACCTAATGTCGCTTATCGAGATAAACACGTTGTTAATTTATCAAATCCATGAGTCTGACAAATACCGATCAATTTTGAATTCCGAACGGGTAAGTTCGATTGTACTTTTTTAAAACATGACTGATAATATTAAAAGCTCCTCACTCGCCTGCGAAGCGGAGCAAAGCGAAGTTGTGGACTACCCGCAAAACAGGAGTGTAGATTGCATTGATTTTTTGCAGCTTCAGCACGGCTTCGCGCACTATGTTTCTTTGATTCCGTTTTTATCGGTATTTTATGCGAGAAAGAAACTCGAACAATTTACAATATTGTCAAATCCGATGTCAAATCTTTGTGAGTGTGGATTGTTTTTGCGAACCGCGCTGTGAAGGCTGTCGAGAGTATTTTTTTACCATCGAATTCTATATTTTAATAAGTGATATAAATCATACTTTGCCCAGTAGTGGGATAAAAAGGTTGAAAAAAAAAATGGTAGGTAAGTACTTACCTATGCATTTTTATTTTTCTTAAATATTAAAAGAACGCGTGATGTTTCCCGATGTCTCACATTTTTTTTAATCAATAAAAGTCTTCGAGTCCTACGTAAAGAGTCGCCCATCAAAACAAACATTCATTTCAAAAATCAATATGAACCCTTTCGATAGCGTTCAAATAAACCGAGACGATTCGAATAAAAAATATATTGGAAATCGTAATCGAATGTGCCCGATCTGTCAACTGTAATTGTGGCTTTAAATCATTTTAGATCATTTTGAGACGATTAAAATAAATCATTCGATAGGTAAGTATAAAAATATAAAATACTTAAAATTAGTACTGATCGATACCTATATCGATCAGTATCCAAGGTGCAACAAACACTGTAATTTGCAACTGTACTTTTTTGAGAAATAAAAATTATTATTATTATTATTAGTATTTGAAGTTAGACATTTTTTTCTAGGGATGATTTGATCGAAATTATTAATAATATTTACCTATACAAAAATATTTTTAAAAAGACATTCCTCTTCTTTTTGGGTCGAATACTCGTAGGTAGGTAGGAAATATGTTTCATAATAACCAACCGACCTACCTAGTAATTTTAGATGAAACATTGTGGTCTTCAAATTTTGAAATACCAGAAGCGGTCGCGTTTTTCCCTCTGTCCATAATACATCAGCATTGATACAAACATAGGTACAATATTACTTTGATTGATACCTACTTAGGTATTTCAATGACATTCAGAGTTGGTTCTCTTCAGTTCCATTCCGAGTTACAAATCAGATAATCGAAAATAATTGATGATTGAATTCAATACGTATGACATGAAAGTAAGATCGTGCTTTAAAAATACCAAGCGCGCATACCCTAAATAATTGATAAATCAATGCAGTTCACAATGAGAGGACCACTAAATCAAAAGCGACTGCCTATCATAACATTTTGACGGACGAAACGCTTATAAACTGTTACCACTAGATGGCGCGATAAGCAGCTGTCAAACTCACCTGTCATTAGCTTATTAATGGCGACTGACCGCCATTGGTTATTGGAGTTTTATTGCGGTAAACATGTGTAAAAGAGGTTTTAAGTAGCTTGTCTTTTGTTGTCGAGCCGGTAAATTGAGGGTTGTTTTAAGTCTATGTATCAGATATTTTTAGGTTTGTAAGTTATTTTGGTTTGGTATTTATTGTCATGAATTTCAAATAAGACATGTTGTTGTGACGTACTGAATGTTCTATCAAACTATAAAATAATTAAACTTAAGAGCTCTTATGGCATTTTTAAAATAGTTATATTAAATTTAATTAATTTGATAACAAAGTCCTTGACCTTGTTATAAAAGTATCGCAAGTCAAGTTAGTTTAATTCAGACTTTGTGAGTCATTGATCCAAATGTCCTAATTAAATATTAACACTGAATGCGTAATATCATTCGCGACAGTTTTGAACACAATGGATCTCCCACGCACGTCTGGTGTTCCTGCACATCCATGGGCAATTTGGCGGGATTTGCATTCTCAAAAGCATAATTCAATTTGTCTGTTTACAAAGCAAACCGGGCCGACTTAACACTTTCGCTATTATCCTTCGTTTTTTCAAAGGCAACTGTCTTATTTAGCTGAGCATTTGGGTCCTTGCCATAAAATTCAGATTCAACACAAGGAAATAACAACTCTATAGCTCTTGGGCTTAGATTGGAACTGGTTGTATTGTTATCATCTGATATTACCTTTTTGTCAGTTTCGCCTGACCATTAGACCACACACGGTCGTGAGTCAACATTGATCCCAAGAACAACAGTATATCACTTATACTTCGCAGCATCAGGTAAACTAGTAGCTTTTAGGGCACACGTTTTCACTTTTTTTGGTAAAAAACTTATAAAAAGAGAAGTAGATATTCTTCTAAAATTAAGTTACATTACAGAGAAAAATCAAGCAAAAGTGTGCCTAGCTACATTTTATTAAGACCACATAAATATTTATTTATTAAAACAATGTGAACCTGCGGTGAATCTGCTTTAAGAAGCAAAGGGTACTTCCTTAGATACCTAAGTACAAAGTACAAAAAAAAAAAAGTACCTACATAACAGCCTAGTAATAACCTCAAATAATTTTACCTTTTTAATGACACAACAGTACATTCTATAATAAGAAGGATTTTAGAACTAAGCTAAAATAACAAACAATTAAATATGTAGTTCGTAGTACAGGAGCCCACGGCGAAATTGAAAACAAAATACGCCCATCAACAAAAACGGCTCAGTTCATAAATAAACGTGGGCGAGTGGTGACAAAAGAACCGGTAGCAGATAAGCAGACGACACGCCACCACGGGATTTACTTCTTTATTGCATTTATGCAAACAACTTTGACATTAGAAACCATTATTGCGTGAAAATACAAAAAAAAATACGACTTTGACTTTGGAGGCTTTAGTTAGTTTTATGGAATTTTACCTTTATAATGATAAAGAATATTTAATAAGAATTATTTGATTTCATCTATCATTTATGGTTAATTTACAAGAGAATGCCTATTTTATCGCACCACAAACCACTTAATCTAGCCCAGAGCACATGTCTGACACGAAGAAGGCTGTACTGCTTACGTCACAGTTATTAATACACTCAACGATACCGAAATTATCAAAGAACTGTTTCGGGGAACAGTCGCTAATGCGCGGCGGGCCCGCCCCTTCCTGTCGCGACGGCTGCGCGTGCGCCGGTTTAGTGCAAGTTGGCAGTCTTTTGGTAGTACTTGGGAAGTTTTCACATAGGATAACAGGTGATCTGTATATATTTGTAGCTGTACAAGGCAATACACAAGCTGTGGATAAAAAAAAGCATAGGTAGATTAAAAAAAATATAGCCACAAAAAGAATAAATGACTGGTCTTTCAGCTAAGTAGGTTTGACAAGCGTATGTAAATATATATATAACAAGCAAAATAATGGTCCTAAATGAAATGACATTCAAAAAACAGAAGCACTTTAATTTCCTATTGCCCTAAACCAGTTTACGCATTCTTACAATGCACACAGAATCAAGTAACAACCATTAAGTAGTAAAAAGACAAAAATTTAATAAAGCTAATAGCTTCCACGCCTTAAAAACCAAAAAGTGTATTAAAAAGCAAACAATTATAAAGTGTTCTTGAACCGAATCAACAGACTACTGTAGTTACGACCACACGGATCTGGCGACAATTGTAACAGTGCCGGAGTGGGTAAACATGTGGGTGTATCTGTGAGGAGTGGACAATATGGGAGGTATCGGGGGTTGGTGACCACCTTTGCGTCTACTAGACTGTAACTTGGCCAAGTTACAGTTTAGTAAAGGCAAAGAGGTCTCTTTGGACATAAGTCCAGGTCTAAGTCCACCGTGAAAAGGCCAGGACCTACAGTTTATCGTGCTCTGCAAAACACAGAAGAGCTAGTGAGATTGCAATTCGAACACCTAACGAAAAAGCTTTGTTGATCTTTTATGAACATCTGAGTAAACTATGAGCGCTAAATCACGAACCTCACTGTAATTATCGAATCATTCAGACGTGAACAAAAGTCAGCCGTCTGAAAGACAAATATAGGTACATAGCAAGACGTCTCTGGGCCTGAGTAAGTACTGCCTGTTGAAAACAAGGATCAAGTCTTAAGGTTTAAAATCTAGTAGAAGATCGAAACAGGATCACAGCTATATCAAAAACGAAGAAGAATCTAAAGAGATATGGTCAGAGGCATTAAGTGCATTTGTCACGTGCTCTATCATATTTTGAAGTGTTAGAAAAACCAAACATTAATCGATAACCCAAAGAACATTATCCATTTCTAAGGTCAAGTCAAACTGTAACAACAACAACATGATTATGGTATCAGTTGATAATTAATATTTTGATTTTTAAGCATTAAGCATATTAATTAACAATATTTAATAACACTAATCCAAATCGCCATAGACACTTGAATTAAAAGAAGTAAACACATTAGTCTAAAACGGCTCTTAAATATTACACCCATTCAAAACTATAGACAATTAATTTATCAATTTGACTATCATGATATTACCATAAGCCTTCGAATCTTGACGCCGGTTACAAACAAATAAAGTCAGACGGGTCTGGAGACCACCGGTGTTACATCAGCAAGTATAATGATCAGAACCGGCTTGTCATTCAATGGTCTGTTTACTATTCCACTAAAAAACAATGCATTTCTCATTGATAAACTCAGCTTTTATAGATGAGTGCATTAAAGTACTGGATACTTAAAACTAATTTACTAAAATCCCGTGAAATTATTTGTCATTCTGCTTATGTTTTTGCAAATAATACTTAACTGTTTGGAACTTTTAAGTAAGTATTTGTGTTAGTGACGTGAATCGGTTAACCTTGTAACATAACTGTGAGATATATTTATATCTCAATATTACTGAAAAAATCCTAACGTCATTAAAATTTAAAACTGCACTAAAACTCTGAATCGCAGTTTAAATTACAGTATCGTTGCATCATCGCCTCGAAACTCTCTATTTGTCCAGTGACTTGGTTTATGCATAGATTTCATTATGGTAACTTTTCAATCGATATGAATGTACGTAGTGCCACATCACTAATGAGAATTGCTTCATTAGCATACGGTATAAAGGCGACCACTCAACATGCATGATACAGATATTAAAATCACGTCTCCGAAACAATTAACAGAAACGAGCTAGCTATCAAATAAAACTGCTTTTGTCACACAGACTCGTTTATTCTAAGAACCATGGAGGATAACATTAAAGTTGTTATGAAACGATTTGTGTTGTCCAATCGGATTGCGTGAAAATTAACAAAATGGCGGACGTTCATCTATTCTGATTTTATTAGCATAAGTTATATTTTAGTATTTGTGAAGGACTTGTTATACTTAGGTACTATTGTCGTTTGAATGTTAAGCTGTAGCTAATTTAACAAAGATATTTTTTTATCTTCCACTACACTATAATAATGTATAATACCTACTCATAATTACTATACATAATTATAAGGTAGGTACCCACAATTATATTTCTACAATATTACCTAAGTATTTATAACAATTATGATTATGACAATCGATCAAAATGTATTAATACAAAAAATGAGAACGTACTTTAGTCAATAAAAAATAAACTCAGGGTTTTGCAATATTTAATCGCAGTTTCCTAATCACTTTATAAATTGTTTTCAATCTGCCAATCAATATCATAAACACTGTAATTCAAATAACACTCGATACGCTAAACTAATTAGCAACGAATGACGCAGCTACTGCGTTCAATCTCATTTTAAATAGTATGAATAACATGTACGATTTAGCAAACAATTTTCCGTTCTTAGACACTGACTTCAAAACATCACAGGACAAAGAATGAGACGAGACGCATCACCTCCAACCTCCGATTGAGAAACCCAATTTGAATAACAATCAATAAATTAATGTACAACCATAATTTATTCATAAGCGGAGTGTGACACACCGAAGACGCGACGAGCGCTGAATCCAAATGAAATTTTATAAGAAACTCCTTTTCAACCCATTATAGTCATGTGATACTTTTCTTACCGTATCATCATTATCGGACCACAATACCTTTTGAGCTGTGTCGTTAAGCGGACTAATCTCTTTACACGTAAAAACGGTTGACGCTGAAGCGTTTCTCGTGTTGGAATAATTAGTCTGCAATTGAAAGCATGCTTTATTTCAAGAGGTCGAACAAAACGGACATGACACGGTTGCCCAACGGTAAAGCACTTTCACGAACACAATGATTATTACAAAAGACTGCGATTCGGAAATTTTACTTAGTCGTTACGCGATTCTGTATTTAGAATATGAAAAGAAAAATATTTAAATTGTCTATGGCATGTCCGTAAATAGAAGCTCGTTAATTACAGACCGTAATCACATTTCGCCAAACGCGTTACGAAACATATGTCCCATCCCTTCACTGTTCTAAATTTAAATATTATTAAGGCGGGAGCTGAAGGCACGCTCCCCGCTTCAATACATTCAGATAAGGGCCCCCGCAGACGGCCGACTTTTTGTAGGTCGAAAAGTAGGTCGCTTTTTCGACCGATTTTGTCACCTACTTTGCCACCGACTGCAACGCACACGACCGTCACTTTGTAGGTGGCTAGTGAGGGGACAACATCGAAAAATACTAGAACGGTGGATTTGCAAAGGAAGATAATTAAGTAGATAATATACCTAGTAGAAGATAAGACTACCTAGCTTTATTTTCTTATAATGCAGCCGAAATATACTTCGGTTATAATTCTTTCTACTAATCCTACGAAAATTCCTACTATAATTTACTTATCGAAAGTTTGTGAGTATGGATGTATGGTTATTTCTCTTTCACGAAAAAACTACAAAACCTATTGTATACCTACTTTGGGATATAGGTAGGTAGCTAATGACATGGTATTATACATAGGCTACTTTTATCCTGATATTCCCGCGGAATTCGTTGAAATTACTTTAAATTACAATAAGTACTTAATAAATTACATGGTTAGGTAAGTACCTACTTGTAATATTATTATTATTAATCCAATAACAATAAATTATAATTATGAATGATTGAACCTACTTATCTACCAGAAGTGTACCTAGGTACACGCAAATAAAATTCGGAGTAAATAGTCCACTTGCGGAGTAAGCTCTATCACTTATTCCGAAAAGCGCATCACTAAACGACCTACACATTCGGAGTCGGTGTCGGGTCGGTCGGAATGCCACCTACTTTTTTCTCACCTACTTTTTGTAGGTCGTGTGCGTTGCACTATTGTTGTCAGTACGTTCTATTTTTCGACCGATTTTTCCACCTACAAAAAGTCGGCCGTCTGCGGGGGCCCTTTTTATGTTTTTTCAACACTTTTTTTACAGCGTAAACAGTGATTTATAAATTTTGATACTTATTTATAGCCTTACATACATTTGATGATGTTTAACTATTCAATGCTTTGTAGCAACTTTATGGGGAATCAGCACGTACCTATTAATTGTCATCAAGTTTTTTTTTAAATCCTTATTCCTACACTTCTTGTTTCCTTTAAAAGTGACGTACTTACCTATTTTGGATTTGAAGTTGGCACTAAGGATTCGTTAACTGTTGAAAATGAAATACACATTTTCAGACCTAAACAGATTCACAGAACTGGTAAAATCTACGTTCCAATGCCGATAAGTGGAATGAGCGGCAAATGATTTGGATAGAAATTACATGCGAATAGTTGCGCAGGCGCAGTGGGTCATCAATTTGCGTGTCGTCACGATCGCTCCCAGCGTTTGGGAACCTCTGTTTTAACTACAGATTATATAACTTATTTCCATTGGATTTCTTAGAATAGTCGAAATAGACTTGACCACTATAATCAAACTAAAAAATTAGGTACTTAAAATATTCTGTCAAGCTTCGCTACCTAATGTGAATCATGGTAATTACCTATTTATTATAATTCTTAGTATAGCCTTAATATTTTTATTTCGTGAAATGACACAAGTATGTATTAATTTCAATTTGACGCTTTAATTGTACCGAAAATTGTAAGAGCAAATTATTTTAGTAATTACAATACCTATGCTCATTTACATCACCTATTAATTATCATAACAACATTTTTGTCATAATCAGTGTTAGGGCAGACTTTTTCAAATAATTAGGTACAAATTTACAAACTATTGAATAAAGTCTAAGTATACTTAATTCCATTAATTTCCGAGCTTTCCTGCATTAGAGTTACTTTTTATTGCGCCCGCCATAAACGTTGCGTGTCTAAATCGTGGCTGCAGGCGAACAGTAGCAGCCATCGCCATCCAAATTGCCGCCTGTCAGACTCTCTGATGTCAGACGTCAGATCCAGCATCGATTAGTCGATTATCTGAATCATGGGAATCGATTATTCGCATTTACTAAGCCAGGTAGCAAAAAATTCACATCACATCGAATGTTTTTATAATCGATTCATAAAATTGGTATGTGAACCTTAATGATGGATGTTTAAAAGGGCGAAACAATAAACATTTTAATAAGAACATAGCAATATTACTACGATTACCTACCTACTCGCCCAGCTATGTTATCATTCAATAATGATAAATTGATAACATACATAGCTAAACAATCTTTCTTTAAATTTAATCGTAGGGACTAAATGCCTATATTAAGCATTTTGACTCCCATTCTATTTTGCACTTTCACACGTTCTGTCTCGATAGCTCTAATCAGTCTAGAATCTACTTGCATGTTACAGAATTTCTAAAAAGTTTTGTACCTAACTGTTAAGCACTTATAAATATCTGGGCTAGGATATATTAGTATGTACCTTAGCCTACATACAGCTTTATGTGATCAAAATAGCAGTTATACTTAATAACGAGCTTTCCCGCCAATAGTAAGATGGCGGTAGCGATTTCACATCATTAAGACTAGTTATCGCGCGACCCGACTACCATCCTCTAATTATACTACCGGTGTCTCCCGAGATATAATATTGGATATTATAAACTGGAAATGTACGAGTTTATTCAGGTATCCTTAGAGGGGATACGTAGAACAGTTGGTAGGGACAGGTATGATGGTATGAACATAACACAATTTAGGTACATGTTGATAAATAATAGAAAAGTATCAAAATTGTTTTATCCTCGCAACGTACAGTTTCGTGCACTCGTGACCCCGTGAGCTTTTCACGTACTTACGTCAAAATGACAGATCTTTGAGAATGGAATTCGGTCTTAACAGCCCTAGACTGAAATTAAGTATATAAGTTATCGTGAAAGCATTTGGACAAAAAAGGTTGGATTAGAAATTACTCACGTAAAAAGTTACTAAATAGTCACACAAGTGCGAGACGCGATCGCGAGGGCCAGATGATTTTTACGCTAGTAATTTACTTGTGTTAAAAGTCTAGTACATACAACTCACAATAACTTTGAAAGTGGAAAAGGACTACCTATGTTAGATGACTTTCCTCTTAATATCTAACTGCAACTAATGCAAAATGTGGCGCAAAGGGGTGTAGCATTATAAAGGTAATTAGTATGAAGTGGTGCTGTTTCCTAGAGTTACAGATTAAGCCGCTATTATGGATAAAGATACGTATTCCCAAGTGACCGTTCAATAAACTATTAATGTGAAAGTTGTTTATAATAGTAGGTATAGAAACGGTTTGAGGATAGTGCATCTGCCCTTTTACTTTGAAAACCGATAAACAACACATTGTATTTAGAATGAGAATCGAAGTCCAGCTAAGTTAATGGCAAAATGAATTCGGAACATTTTCATTATTTAAAATACAATATATCTTAAGTACTAGGTCTAGGATTTTCCATCAGGTTATAATGATACATAGGTAGGATATGTATTAGTTATGTTAAAACAAACAATACAGAAATTCTTTGAATGGTTGCCTATGTTTGTCTATGATTGATTATGACGATAATATCGATAATAGATTAAGTAACTGTTTTAGTGCCCGGTCTCGAATTCTGCGGGCAGCGGGGCGGCAGCGGCGCGGGTAACGAGCGGGTAACGAGCGGGCAAGGAGCGGGCACTGACAGTCACCATTGCCAACTATGCAACTTCATAGCTAGTTCTAGCAATTTTTATACCCCCATCAGCAACTACCTATTTCAATAAAATTGTAGCTATACTTCATTTCTTGAATCGAGCTAATAGGAACAAAAATAAACGCTCGTGATTGGTCGTCGAAAATAATTGGATTGGCTAGATTTGAAAATTGACAATTGATTTGACAATCTAGCCAATCAAGAGATACACAATTATTTTTGACAACCAATCACGTGAGTTTATTTTATCCTCCTATTAGCTCGCTTCAAGAAATAAAGTATAGACGATTGATCAATTTTTCTAGCAACTTTCCACTAAATCAACCATTCAAGCAAATTATTTTGAAAAAAGACGTCAATGATTTTTTATATTTTGATTTAAAAAAGCAAAAACAAATAAACACTTTTTACATAAGTACCTAATATATAACCGACCAAAAGTACTTATGCAACAAATGTAGACGTGATGATGATGATGATGATTGATATGGTTATCTGGAAACTTTTTGCAAAAGATATAGCTACTAAGATGATGGTACAGTTGGCAAGACGGACAGATTACGCGGTGTAGTGTTGTACCTATTCATGGTTCAGGGGATCGAGCGAGACTGAATTGAATCCATACAATTTATTTTTTTATTTTTGTTTAAATGTGAGAGTTATTGTTCATCTGTACGTGAATACTTAATGAACCAAACAAATTGTTCACACGAAAAACATACAAATGAAAAACGTAAATCAAAATTGTTGTAATTAAAATGGTTTTAGTTTCGATCACTTTTTAATTTATCTCTTTTTAATAGTAATAATAGTTACATTTCTAAGTACTTAGGTACTTTATCAAAAACATCGAACCAGGAATAGAAAATGAGATTTGGTTTATCTATCCGCACAACACTACACAATGATGACGCGCGGACTGTCAGTGCCCGCTCGTCTCCCGCTGGTCGCCCGCTCGTTGCCCGCTCATTGCCCGCTCATTGCCCGCTCGTCGCCCGCTCCCGCCCCGCTGCCCGCAGAATTCGAGACCGGGGCCTTACCAATGATAAATTGATAAATTAGTAAAGGTTCAATGATATTTAATTAGAAAAGCGGAAGGTAGATGGGTTATTGGAGCCTAAAAATTGGCACCACAAAACTAGGATAATTAGCGCAATTCAGCTCAGCACGTTAACCTGTGTTTCTGTCAGAAAAGTATACCTACACAATAACATAGTTTTTGATTCGCATTAGTACTGACATAAGTAACCTATATGCAGAAGGCCCAAAGCAGAAGTGTGGCGTTCAGGGAAGGAGGCTTATGCCCAGCAGTGGGTTCTACCAAGCTGACAATGATGATGATGAAGTAACCTATCTACTTCTATTTACATAATATTGCATAGAATAGAATGAGGTTAGTATTTCAGTATGTACCTACGGGTATTAATCACGTTACCTTTTAATTATTTATCCCGACGTTTCGAACGGATAGCACCGCCCGTGGTCGCGGGAAGACTGGGAGAGAATAAATAGAAATAATAGAATGAAGTAAATAGTAAACCCCTGAGATTCGGTTCAGCATCCAGCACCGTATCATTAAGGCTATGCATCTGATTCCGAGAATCGAGATCGTTTATGTCGAGGAACTACAGCCACAGAATAATAACAGTGACTTCACAGTAATGTTTCAACCAGAAGAACTAAAATGTTTTAGCTGAAATACAATTACTTACATAAATCATAAATAAACATTTATTGTGATTTAAGCTATAAGTGCCCGGTCTCGAATTCTGCGGGCAGCGGGGCGGCGGCGGCGCGGGTAACGAGCGGGTAACGAGCGGGCAAGGAGCGGGCACTGACAGTCACCATTGCCAACTATGAAACTTCATAGCTAGTTCTAGCAATTTTTATACCCCCATCAGCAACTATTTCAATAAAATTGTAGCTAGACGATTGATCAATTTTTCTAGCAACTTTCCACTAAATCAACCATTCAAGCAAATTATTTTGAAAAAAGACGTCAATGATTTTTTATATTTTGATTTAAACTATTTCTAAATCAAAATCTAAACCTAAATCATTTATTTGCTTTGAATATGGTAATTTACATACAGGTGTTAAAATTTCATTAAATAGTTCATAATACATATTCAGGTAAGTATTTGTCATAATTTCATAACATGCAAATAATATATTGTTAAAATACTTTATATCAATTTAGCTACGTATCTATTAGGTACCTAATTTATTATTAAAAACATTCATGTCAAAAAATTTCAAAACAATCACAAAAAAATACATATAATTAAAGTCAACTATTAAGCAAAAACAAATACAAAACAAATAAACACTTTTTACATAAGTACCTAATATATAACCGACCACAAGTACTTATGCAACAAATCTATACAAGTGATGATGATGATGATGATGATGATGATTGATATGGTTATCTGGAAACTTTTTGCAAAAGATATAGCTACTATGATGATGGTACAGTTGGCAAGACGGACAGATTACGCGGTGTAGTGTTGTACCTATTCATGGTTCAGGGGATCGAGCGAGACTGAATTGAATCCATAAAATTATTTTTGTTTAAATGTGAGTTATTGTTCATCTGTACGTGAATACTTAATGAACCAAACAAATTGTTCACACGAAAAACATACAATTGAAAAACGTAAATCAAAATTGTTGTAATTAAAATGGTTTTAGTTTCGATCTCTTTCTAATTTATCTCTTTTTAATAGTAATAATAGTAATAATAGTTACATTTCTAAGTACTTAGGTACTTTATCAAAAATATCGAACCAGGAATAGAAAATGAGATTTGGTATAACTATCCGCACAACACTACACAATAATGACGCGCGGACTGTCAGTGCCCGCTCGTCTCCCGCTGGTCGCCCGCTCGTCGCCCGCTCGTCGCCCGCTCGTCGCCCGCTCATTGCCCGCTCGTCGCCCGCTCCCGCCCCGCTGCCCGCAGAATTCGAGACCGGGGCCTTACGGCATTTTACAATTATTTTTTTACCCTGATTATAGAAAGGGGAAGTTCGACCAATCTATGTCGTATGTGGCAGTTATAAAAACTATTACATGCTAGTACGATAAAAATACGAAATTATGGATACCTATTTGATTATTTTTAGACCAAACTTTTGCAAGTCATCGTTTCATAACTACGCTACGAACTTACAAAAACGTTATTCGTAAGTTCTTTATTATACCGAAAATTATTTGATTGACTCACTTTATAATTGGAAAAACAACATTAGCCGTCTAAACCCGTTGTGTACTCAAATAATCGAATATACTCGTTAGTTTTCAACTTGTTTGTTGATAACTTAAAAATGATCTTAACCAAAGAGTATAAAGCTTGTTTTCCTCAAAAGCCTGGTATTAGTGAGGCAACCTTCCTTCCCCACGCACTAGCGTGCGCCGCGCGTGAGAATCCGTGCGATATATCGCATCCAGCTATTGACAGTTGATTGTTTTTGCGGGTAGCTGCATAATTGGCGCAATCAAACTGTTCTCTTTTTGCGTTTTGTTTTACGGCTTCATCTTAGAATGTAACAGAGCTGTTTTAGATTTATTTTTCTAACCGATTTAGGTAAAATAGTAAAAAAATAGGTTTTTATTTTTGTTTATTTGCTTTATTGCCTGTTTTTCTACTCCGTTATAAATTGACAACTGTTTTACATATGTCATTAACTATTTTTGGCTACACATGTAATTACCAATAGGCTGTATATTTATTCTAAAAGAAACAAAAAGAAGACCAGTCAGAAGTAAAATTGAATTAAATGCGCATAAAAACTTCGTTTCAAAAACTAACCTACTGACCTAGATTAACCCACAAAGTATTAAAAGATTCATCCGCCGCTCGACGAAACCTTCATCAAAAATAACAGTGATTAAACAATTAATAACTGTTGACGCGTCACATCACTAGCGCCGGTCGAGACAGCTACTTGAATGGAAAAATAACGTTATTAAAAACCTTTTGTATAGTTGTTCTTTATGTGGACTAAATTAATTACGTTTAATGTATCCTGCATTGAGTCATGATTAATTTTGTTTGGATATGTTTTATTTGAACCGCTGATTTATTTACATGCAAGCAAATGCAAAAAGCTTTTTCATTGTGATATTTTTTTCTTAAACGTTGAATTCCTTTTTAGCAGAATAAATGAAAATAATTTAGGTGATACTAGGTTAGAATACAGAGTTCATTTTTATTAAATTAGTTTTTAAGTAGTGTAGGTATTTTTTGTTTGTTTCTGATATAAAACTTTGTGATTATTAATATTATACACTTTATAATATTACTGCCAGACAATTACTACTAATGAAAATAATGCATACCTAAGACTTTATTTTATAAATAGTAATAACGTTACCCAATATGCCTGTTTTATTACATGACGACAGTTACAATGAATAACGAAATAACGGATAAAAATATAAAAAAAACAACAAAGTCTCTAAAACTCTTCAGATCCCAGGTCAAAAGTATTAGTGAAATCATGTTCTCTTTAATGGGACTTAGCAAATGTTTGTCTAAATCGGTTAATACATACGAAAATAAACCCATTATAAGTTTCGTAATAGGCACACAAATATTTTAGTATGTACCGTATTTGCTGACATCAATGCACAAGTATGGAATGCCAGTATTCTGTTTACATTCACACCACAAAGATACCGCCTACATAATGAGGTTTTATTAAAATCTCAAATCACAGAAAATATAACTAATTTTAGTGGTTTAATAAGAGTAATTGTAACTGTAGTTTGAAATTTGAAATCTTTTTGTCGCTTACCAGCGATAGTTCGAAATTTGAATTGTTGTTTGTATACCTAAATTCCATTCTGCTATAGTTCGAAATTTGAAATTACATATCCCATTTCATTAATATTTATTTATCAACACGAAAATGTTGTTAGAGGTAATGGATTAATGTTTCCTACTTTTTTACGGAAAATCAACGAAACGGATTTTATGCAACTTGGAATAGATTTCTTACTTGCTTTAGACCTGGAATAACACATAGGTTATTTTTGTCCATGTAAGTACCTAACACGAGAGCTGCGAGAGAAAATACTCAGTTTAGTCAAAGCAATTTGTCTATACTATATATAATTTGTCTAAACGATTGAGCGTAAATACAAGAACCTACGCTGTCGACAAACGCCATTGGCAAATTCACTATCATCATTTCGAAATGTAGCTAGTTGGGCTGTAGGGCCTCAGAAGTGCAGACATTTGAATGGTGACCATTGAACAACGAACTCAAAAGTTTTGAGTTCGTGAGACATTGTTTTGAGGTAGTTTTTAAATTTGAGCTTACAATTTTTTAAGTAATGTTTTAGTGTTTGAAGATTAGAGCTTATTAGCCTCTGATTATACTTTTTTATAAATATTATATTTATAAATATGTTCATTTATATTTATGCATGTATTTTTTTACCATGTAGTACCGTTCATAGCTAAGCAAAACAAAAAACAATTTATCCCCAAAGCAGCACCTGTTTTGGCATCACTTTTATTTCCTTAGTTTACTACCAGAGAAGGACTACCTTAATTTGATCCCAGAAACAGTTTTATGGCAAGTTTCCTTGTTTTACTTCGGGGGTCTAGTTTTCTGGTGGTCAGTAAATGTTTAGTGCTAGTAAATAATTAAAGCGCCTAATTTGATGCGGGTAAAGATGGTGAGGTTTATGTGAGCTCCTCTCGATTGTACGACGGCAGAATGTTTCGCAATCAACTCATACGAGGGGCGCTAGATTAAAAGGACATAAACTTAAGCGTAGATTTTTCTTTTTTGTACCCTCTGTTTACCTCTAGATTTTTTGGTTAGGGATGCAAAGGTCGTAATTCATAAAACATCTTTTTCAATTTAAACTAAGTAAGGAGTGCAGGAACAGTGTGCACATTTAAAAAAAAACAAGCGCCTCGACTAAATGATCTTAGATTCAATAAAGGTTGTAAACAAAAACATATTTCCGAATAACATAATTTTCGTGATTTTGTCAAAGACAATGCAATAAATTTAACCTCCAATAAAAACTATCTAAACAAAATATGAATGCATGTAAACGCAGATAAGCAATATATCTTAGAACTATCAATCTTCCCGCCGAAGGAGTGGTTAGCCTTTTTAAACTGATTCTTGGCTCCTAATTCAACCTTCTAACCATGAACAAAACATTTCTTATTCGCTTTAAAACTGTAGGAAAATGAAGTTAAATTAACATTTTATTAAACTACCTTCAATTTTGATGAAAGACCAAGTTCCTGCACTCTTTATCATCACATAACAATCACAAATGATTTGATTAAGAACAGAAATGCACCTCGCATATTTCTGCTCTTAACCAAATCCAGACGGCTTCTCCGATCCTCGTTATTTGTAGCCTTAATGTCTGGTGTATAATATCCCACCCTATTTGTGTAAAGTTTCAATCTAATCATATCAAAGCTGTCTAGGGACATTTGATACGGCTAAGGCGTATTGATTCGAGGACACACGATAGCCTTAAGTCGGTGACATTCTTGACTATATCGAAGAGTCTGTTGTGATTTTACTTGCTAGTGTTTTGTTGACTCGAGTTTTGAAAGGAAATCATTAGATTTCTTCTCAATAAAAAATATTCAGAACTTCGTCTGCTTTTCTAGACACTCTTAATCTTAAGACATAGATGGTTCTTAGGACATGGTATTCTTGTGTGTAATCCGGGTGAGGCAGATTACCTAGGTACATCTAAACACACAAACGGGTAAGTAGGTAGGTACCTCAGTTAATTATTATAAATGCCTAGAGATACTTTACATGCATAGACAAAAAAGTATGCCTATAGAAGCAGCAGGCTTAGCTAAGGAAAAGAAGACGCTGTGTGAAAAATCCAAGCCATGAGACATTTAAAATCAAAAATGCATAACGCATTGTTCCACGTTTAATTAAGGGCAGGCGTGCACCGATCGCAATATCGGAACGAGATTATAAATGTATGACTTCGCGAAGACGTAGCAATGCGCCGTGATACCGCCGGTGTCGGCTTAACCCCAGTTATTTCATTTGACGTGTCTATCTGATTGTCATTTTACATTAAATTCAAACATTCAGAAAAAACGATTGATTTACGACGAACAAATGTCTTCTACAAACATGATTGTAGAACTACAGACGTAATTGTTTCAATCAGTTTTACGAGTATGAGTACCTAACAGATGAGTAACAGTTTTCTCGCGACAATTGTTTGCTAGAGTTGGGCCATTTTCTCTGCGGTCATCAAGTGACAATATTGAGCGCTTTTGTGCTTTGGATAATTAAAATTTCTGCAACTAATTCATTAGACTTTGACAGAAACCTTCAGAAAAACAGAGTGGACTGCCCTGCTATCTCCACCATAGTTTGCTACTTGAAAGAATTTACAGTTTTCAAATAGGTAATTTGTTAGATTATGTGCATTAAACCATTTTGCAAAAATATTACATTGATTATTTCCCTCTCTTAATTGAAAGAATCTTCTTAATTTTAAGATAGCTCAAATATGTCACTATCATAACACCGTTAGTACCAGTTTAAGTGCGTGATGCACTTGACATTCGAATGATAGATTAGATGGGATTGCTGAACGCATCTGTCAAAAAATTATTGACCTTATTAACCTTTGTAATTGACAAATTTTGTACAGAATAAGAACTTAATTAGTATGAACCACAGAATACAATGCCTGACCTTTCATAAATATTTTAAGATCAAAATTAGCTAAATCGGTAAAACATTTCTCGTGATTAACAAACGAAAGCTGAAGACAAAAGAAAAGTGTAGTATATAGAAAAAATCAAAAAAACTTATTTAAAAGAGACTTATTTTCAGAAGCTCAAATGATGACAAATCAATTTTGCGTTGTGACTAACATGACTGTATTAACCCACTACAAACCAAAACGATGTATTAAGTGAGCTATGTAAACACAAGTAGTCATTTATTACGCGGAAAATGGAAATGAAATTTTCATTAACAATAGATACATAATTAAAATTAACCTAACCAGATGAAAACATGACCAGTTTTATGATTCACATTCAATGTTTGGTTACACAGATGCAAATTGTTGGTTTAATTATGATTCACTTAAACAATTTCGAAGTCAAATAAAGTAATTAAAAACTTGAATGTAATAGGAGTACTTGATGCAAGAAGATAAAGATACTTTTTGATTGTAAAGATATTAATATACGGTGCCTATAGGTAATAGTACGTCATAGTATTATTTTATCTGTGGTAATAGGTAACTTCGTTTAAGTATAATAACTAACTCTGCTGACGGAGTCTACATAATTAAGTATGAACAAAACATAATTTTTGTAGATAGGCTAGTATATATAAATAAATATCAACTATCGTTTATACTACTCTTTTAACAGTATAAGTTTTAGGGCAACCAACTCTGACTGAAGCTACAAGAGAAAGCAAGGAATTCTGTAATGAAATATGCGAATTAAACTTCACTGTGTTAATTTAATAGTCAATAGATCATAAAGACGAGCGCCGCTTGATTTAAATAATATAGGTGCCAAAGATTTACCGCCCTATGATTTAAGGGAATTAACGTGTGTTTAGATAGCTGTAAAAGCTTTCTCTTAGGTGGTCTAATCATATACCTAGGAGATTGTTTAATCATAATAAGCAATTTACTCGTCTTGAAATACAGTGGCGGTGATTGTTCCACGATGAAAATGGTGCTGATTTGATATCCGGGACTTGCTAACTAAGAAAAATGTGGTTAAATTCAGCTAAAAACATCTGATTAGTTTTTTTTTTTTTAACTTCTCACAAAATCTAGGTTTATCGATATCTTATAAGTGCTTGACTTGCTTTATTCGTGATGCCGGTGAATTTTGTGCGACCAGTTAGCTAATTATAATTACCCTGTTGTTAAGAATAAATGAGTATTTTAATTTTTAATCTACAGTTTAATTGAAGAAAGCCGTTAACCATCATACCGCCAATAGTATTTAATAAGAATGCGATATTAACAAATAGGGAAGGTATGATGGAATAAATAGTAATTATTTCAACCATGCGGGCGCCCGCGCTACTATCATCAACAGAAAACAGTCTTAATACACAAACGATTCACACAAAATTAAACTTTATCAATAAGTGCAGTAAAAATGAAATTGCGTGCACAGTTTATTGCATGTGATGAATTTGTTTTAGCAAAATTGTATAATTTTATAGTTTGATACAAAAATGTCGTGAGTGATAATGATAACGATTTCCTATTACAGCTACGGGTTCTTGGTTACAATAACATTACAATAAATGATTAGAAACAAAGCGTATTTATTAAGAACTTATTTGAATTGCAATAATGTTCTTTTTTGAACCCATCGTTTCTGAGTTGATAACAATCTTAAACAATTTATTTAAGATTTAGAATTGCAGAGAAGGTACACAGGTAATCAGACTAGTAAGTAGGTATAAACATTTTTTTTCCAATAAGTATGTTTATTGAGCTCATTCAAATATTGTCCTACGAGTATAACCTAAGTGGACTTTGAAAGTTGTAGTAAATTATTGCAAAGCTCAATCATTTAGAATTTGACAGCTGGACAATTGCGAAGTTAACCCGTTATTGGGATCCCACACATTCCCACCATACATTACCCAGTAACTATACTGCAATTTATATGACTTTGATTACTTACAAAAAAAATTTCACCGACTTCAAAAAAAGAGGATCTACGTTCCACTATGTAGGTAGAGGTATATGTATTTTTACTCCTTTATGCATATTGGCCCGTAAACTTACTTTAGATATACGGATATTAAATCTAAGTATTCTTTGCAATGGGAGTAATAGGAAAAAAAATATTTTTTAACTGTATTAAATTGTCATTTATTATGAAGTTTATTATGTAGGTAAGTTTGAATGTTCACCGATTAGCCTACTTAGTATTCACCAGTGGACCGATTTTTAAAATCCGAGATATAAATTAATTTATAATTAAACCATGAAAGTCAAATACCTATTGCTTCAATGTAACTGTAAATAAAATGAATCGTGTAATAGGACTTTAGTTTCAGTCACAAATTTTGAAGAATTCTGAAGTATTAGACAATGCTCAAGTCTGTATAACAGCAGTCACAAGTCCACGACCCACGCAACCTCTCCTTTATAAATATTGTATGTCAATACGATCATTTACGACAGATATATTGAATATCAATGAGATAAAGGATCCAGTTCGATTCATAACAATAGATCTTTTGTTGAGTCACGATCTATATTTGTATGCAAATCAAAATATAAATGTTTTATTGAATTATCAGAATACCGGGAATTCTATAATTGTTATGAATTAATAGAATACGTAACAACTTGTACAAACATTACAAAAAAACTAAAACAATTACATATAAGTATTTATTTTGTATCATCATTTTGACAGATTTTTTTCATTATCGTACACCAGAAAATACCTTTAAAAAAACTTAGCTAAAAGGCATGCACAAAGGCGAGATTAACACTGAGAAGAGTTTTCTTCCAGCAATCTCCCAGCAATATAATGTTTGCATTTGAATTTTTGATAACAAAATAAGTGGGTAAGTAATCTTAAATCGTATTGTATTGTAACCTCATGCAAGGTAAAAAAAACCTACAAAAAGTAACTTAATACTTAACTATTAGATCCGTTACAAATCACGGTGTTCCGTACAAGGGCGGATCCAGGGGGGGGGTCACGGGGGTCATGACCCCCCCCTGGGGCGAGCCCAGGACCTAGGCAGGCTATGTTTTTACATTTAAGGTTTATATATTTTTTAAAGACGTGCTCTCCTCTCTCCGTTCGCCTCATTCAAAGCTCGATTAGCTATGTTTTGGAATTTACTGCGAGTCCTTGTGACTGTTGAATGCAAAAATTATGTTTTTTCAGCAGAATGAGAACCTGACCTAGCTTGTTGCTTTTATGTGAAAAATGATTCTCTCGCGTCAAGTCGCGTCGTTTCTCGCAGAATAAAAACCGGTCCATATACAAAACCAAGTGACACGTAAAATTTTGCTCGTTTCGCTTGCATCGATTCTCACAGTTTAAAAACTTGCTAGTATCTAGCTACCTACGCTGCTTGTATCTAGTTCAGTTTTTATAGAGAATCAAACGCGTTTAACTTAAAAAAATTTGCGCTCGCTTCGCTCGCGCCGTTTTTACCAGGATAGGAACCTACCTACAACCTAGTCAACCTTAAACAAAACAAAGAGACACGATGCTTTTGTCTTCAATAAAATTACTAGTTGCGGACTTGTCGTTTTTCGCATTATAAGAACCTGCTCTAAACAAAACGAAAGGCGACGACACGATGTTTTTATGTTAAAAAATTTTGCTCGCTTCGCTCGCATCCTTTCTAGCCATATCAGCAGAGCCGACCCTGAACAAAACCACGTGCAACATTGCAAAATTACGGTCGTCTTATCTCGCAGAACCGAACTAGATACCTTGATTTTAACCTAAAAAAATTTTGCTCGCTCCGCTCGCATCGTTTTTACCAGGATAAGAACCGACCCTCAACATTACCAAGTGCCTCGATGCTTTTATCTTTCAAAATTTTGTTCGCTTCGCTCGTAGCGTTTTGAGCAATATAAGAGCCGACAAAACCAAGTGCAACGTTGCAACTTTTCGCTCGCGTCATTACCCGCAGAATAAGAAACGAACTACCTATCTAGTTTTTTTTAAGTTAAAAGTAACGTAAGTATCTATCTACGTTGCTTTTCATTTAAAAAATTTTGCTCGCTTTGCTCGCGTCATTTTTATCTGAATAAGAACCGGCCATTAACAAATCCTAGTGCAACGCGATCTACAAAAAAGTTAACTCGCTCTGCTCGCATCGTTTCTTACAAGATAAAAGGTACCTACATAATTTTATCTTAAAAAAATATATTACTCGCTTCGCTCGCGTTCTTTCTGCTAAAATAAGAATCGACCCTAAACAAAACTTTAAAAAATGGCTTCGACTTTGTGACCCCCCCCCCTGAAGCCAAAGCTGGATCCGCCCTTGGTTCCGTAACATGAGACAAACGCTATTGTGCGCACGCGACCAGGTAGACACCTGACGTGGCAAAAACCCATGTTACCCTTTCCAAAAGGAATAAAACTTTTTGTACACCTCTTTATTAAAAACCAATCTGGTAATCGAAAATAAATTTGAATTTGGAATTTCTGCAATGAAATGAAATTTAGAGCAACTAAATTTTGTTTATTAAATTCTTAGCATTTTGTTTAGCTATCTAATTCTACCATGGCATTTTTAAAATTATTAACTAAGTTAATCTATTAATCTATGCACCCAAATCAAAGCTTAGCCCCTGTAACAAGATCACTAGGTACTTAAAACAAAAAATACTTTTTGCAAATCTTCAAAAAGCTTCTCAGAATCAGAAATATATATCACATGCTCATAATTAAAATTAAAAGGTGTCGAGCAGTGTTGTCAGCAAAAACAAATTCTAAAACGCGCCAATTATTTCAATTAATGGAACGTCTGACAGGAAAAGGAAGTTGACGCGTGGTCTGTAGTCTCTGGCTAAGTTTAGTTCTCGATTGTGAATGACAGCTAGTTTTGATTAATTAATCTACCCTCTAAATCTGCTGGGATAATAAATCGTGCGTGCTGGCCTCCCAAGAGATGTCGCTGTCGCCAAAGATACAAAGTAAATTGATTGAGTCAAAGCATTATATCTGAGCGTACAGAAATAGAACCCTAATGATGTCCTATACAGGTAAGCGATAATAAAGTCCTCAGATCTATGATCGTTAGAATTCCAGGATTTGAAGTTAATTTAGAATTTGAACGATAAATCAGTTTTGTTGGGAGTGGTGCGAAAATTGCAAACGGCTCTGACAGGAAGGTTTTCAACAGTGATTTTACATCTATTTCAGAAAATTTATAAAGCATCGAGCAAGAACCAATTAATATTAAGTGAGTCAAAGCATTATATCATATAGCAAAGCATATTTGCAGTTTCTATAATATTTACTTATTTGATTTAAAACCGAAAAGAACATTGTTTTTTGCACTCGAAAAATTAAAACGTTTTCTTACTTCATAGCTCAATGATCGCATTGAATTTGATTGTTCTATGTTTAAAAAGTTAGTCATAAACATTTAGTTTTTTTTTTTCTAAATGGCAACAAACGGTTCCGCTAAATAAACAATATTTCATATTTCCTGAGCCAAAACAGATGTTGTAAGGGTCGTATCCTATCGGTACTATTGAATAAAAAAGTTTGTGAGTCTGCGGTTCAATCTACCCATAGACTCACAAACTTTTTCATTTCAACAGAATCAGAATTTATTATTAAACTAACTTGTCTCACTTACTAAAATTAAAATTAACTATGGAGATTTTTGGATCCCCAGATTCAATACATACCTACTCATTTAGAAATGTTAAGATAAAATAAATATCCTTAATAAAAACATGTTATGTAGGTACCTAAATGCGTACTTCCATCCATCCATACTAATATTAGAAAAGGGAAAGTGTCCGTCTTTCACTGCAAAACGGAGCGACACGAACAGACGTGATTTTTAAGTGGTGATAGTTGAAGGGATGGAGAGTGGCATAGGTTACTTTTTATCCTAATATTCCCTCGGGAACGGGACGCGGGTGAAACCGCGGGACGCAGCTAGTTAATTACGAGTGAAGACACAGCGGATAGCTAGCGTTAAAATGAAGTCGAAAGCGAATCGCTAAACCCGAATTTGTTATTAATAATTAAATCGGCGCCATTTTGTAAAAGCCGACGTACCTAATGACGGCACACGTGTTGAAGACGAAGTTGCCATATTTTTTGCATTCAAAAATATTATTTGCACTGGGAAGCAACCTTTGCACATGTTTGAATGAATTATAATTAAGTCTAGTTCATGAAGAACATTAAAGTTATATAAGTATGTATTTTATTAAATATTTGAGTTAGCATAATTGCTAAAAATAGTTATACCAACCTGCAATACCTAAAACACCTAATTATTGGTAGGTACGTTAAATAGCTACGATAGTATTGTTTATTTTAATAGGTGCCTATTTACTAAGCAAACAATAAGAGCTTTTAAAAACTTTCCTATAAAGTTGTATTTCTACACTAAAAAAAGAATAGATAAGCCATAAAAAACTTTATCGAACAAAGTTTAATTTACTGATTTTATCTGTAGTACCTAATTTGTTTGCTTAACATAAACATAAAATCAAGTGATCTATAGGAGGTTACATCTTAACCTTTCGTTATGTTTGACACCGACATTATTGAATACCTTATTATGAGAATATTAATGAGTAAAATCAATAATTCAAGCACCTTTAAACCTTTAATATTATTAAGGTCTTAAAATGTCAATAAAAATAACATGATTGGTTATTTACATTTTAAGACAAAATGTAAATAACCAATCATGTTATTTTTATTGACATTGTTCACATAACCATTCAAAGCATGAGTCAACACAACACTCATTTCAAAGCATCCAAAAACAAATTGTTATTTAAAAACAGCAAACTTAGTTTGTATACGATTTAAATTTTTCCATCTACCCTCAACCAACGAATACCTAATTACAAAACGTAAAACAAATTGATTTAGTTAATCAATTAATTTTATAATTTGTCACAACATTAATTTACTTAATAAAATAAGTTGGCAGAATAAACACAAACCAAACACAGTCAGGAAATTGTAAAATATTCCGCCGTAAAAGAAAATGTTGTAAAAGCAGGTAGAGTAGACTATCTATGCATCTAATTACCTATTGTTGTCATAACAACTATAACTGCAAACATAACAAACCGGTATCACTAGGTAGGTACCTAAGTTTTAAAAAGAATCAAAAAAAGGCATCTTTTTAATCTTGATCACAAGGAATATTACAGAAAACAGCTAAGCGACTGCATTACAAAAAATCTAATAAGATAGGAAGGAAACTCAAGGACAAGAGGCCTACCTATATAATATAGATACACATGTCTTATTAGACTTTCCAATTCAATCACCACGTGTAAACAAAATCACCATAACTGTATGGCGAGCGAGAAGCGTTGCGTCGGCGAGGTAGGTTTGTATAAGTCAAAGATAATTATTTACCTATATATTTTTACGACATTCTGCTATCACAAACATGAAAAATCCACCTCTAAAGCTTTCATGAATGAAACAGGCTCTCGCGACGGGTTTTCAGTAACATTAGAAGGAACTTACCACGGGGCTATCGTCTCCGAGGTCCGAGTCTCTGTCGGCGTCGGCCATGGCGTACGCCGGCACCGGCTCACGATTCTTCACCCGAATCTTGGCGGTTTTGGTGAGCACGGGAAATAACAGGCCACGGGGGCGAGCGGTAGCGTCACACACACACGACGAACATAAAACGCGGTTACCGAGGTTTACGGAAGATACGTCGATCGGCGCGACTGGCACGGAGTGGTATGGCGAGTGCGGACGGCGCGCGCCCCTCTCTGCATGGCCCCGCCTTAAGGCGTCCGCGACCCGGCGAATCAAACTCCTCGCGTATCAAACTGATATTTCTGATACGCTCCGCCCGTTCAACTTATTGTTTTTATTCAAGCTATAAAATAATCGCCCGGCATTGATCGTGCCTTGTGATTAACTATTGAAACGCGATATTAACGCTGTAGTTCTTTGTTTCGTTTTGCGTAATGAGTCGCGCTGAGCGTTTTATGCATATTTGGGGTCGATTTATTTCGTGGTGAGGTAAGTGGAAATGGTTAATTGAATACGATAATTCATTGTTAGTAGATAATTTATATTAAAATTGTTTATTGTGAATTTAAATGATAATTTCCATGATCACCTGTCGCATCTGCGCAAGTGGTACTTAATGTGTGTAGGTACCTCGTAGCTCTCTCGTAGAGGCACGTACGCGTTTATGTCTTTTATTCACAAAACTATAAAATCAACACGTGACAATTTTTTGACGAAATATTTTAACTTATTTGTTCATGTTTTAATTACTTATTTTAAGGAATGTCTCGATGTCGTCAAGCCAACTAAAATGTTTATCCTTATTATAAGTTTTTTCCATAAGGCAATCATAATTACGACCTAATAATTACCATTTACAAGGTCCGACTTAATAAAAGAGGGGATTCTATTTTCCACTGTAGGTAATTAAAAAGACCTAATAAACAGATTGACTTGGCAATCGCACTAAATTATATAATTTAAGAAAATGTAGGTATTAGAAAGCTTTTGCGATAGGTACATATGCGTTTTCAGCGTAACTTCCTAATTTTAACGTTATTTCGTTATTTCGACGACACCATTCCACAAATCAGGTTACAATTAACAGCTAAGATGATAGTTTAGTTACTAATTTTCATTAACATTTAAGCAAAAAATTCAGACAATCTAATATGTTTTATAGAATTGATGAACTGGCGTTATTTTGATCTCCAAACTTTTCATTGAAAGTGGAACATCCTTCTTGATCAATTAGTATTTCGTGCTTCGAAAGGCATGTTAAATTATCGATCCCGGCTTTTAAGGTCGTTAAGCCATGAGCCATGGCTTTAGACGGAATAAAAACTCCGTCCCCAGAGTTGGCCACTTGCTCATACGAACTAGATTACTGTGGATTAGTATAGGAGTTCCCTGCTTGCCAAAATACTGCAAAATCATTATAAATAGGTAATGTCTCGTATATAAAATAAAGCTACGTGGTAATATACCGCGGGTAATAGATCTCCGGCCGTGGATCACTCAAGTCTAAATAGCGGCGTCGGAGGGGAGGGATCATCAATCAGCCGGAGGCGATTACTGGGTGCTGTGCCTCAAGGTGTGGGAAATAGCGGAAACATAGTCAACTCACACCCAACATTTATTTATTGAATAAGATTTTACGGCACGGATACCTGAAAGTGTAAAATGTGATTGCCAAGGCGTTCAATTGCTTTCGTCAAAATGTACAAGATGTGAGAGTCAAAACTTTCAAAGGACCTAAAGGTAGTCGATGATTTCACGAGCACAACCTACTGCCCTACGATGCATCTGCTTGTCTGTACTACTAATCTATACTATCTAAATCTATAATATCTTCTATACTAATATTATAAAGAGGTAAAATTTGTTTGTTTGTTTGTTTGTTTGACGGAGGTCATCTCCGAAACTATTCTACCGATTTCAAAAATTCTTTCACGGGTGTTTAGAATGGACTGTCCGGGAGGTAATAGGCTATATTTTATCCCGGTAGCTTCATTAGTACACTCGTGCAAAGCCGGGACGTGCTGCTAGTCTAGTATAGATGTAAAGGCCTGAGTTTTACTGGCGTGACAAGTCTCTTGTGTCTTGCAGCAAACACAAAGCGCTTGCAGAGTTCGACAAGCGATTGATCTGCCTGCCGTATTAATTGTTGCTGTCTGAACCTATACCATACCTATAGCCATCCTCGCTCCTATTTGAATTGTTTAGCAGCTCCAAATGAAAGTGATTATTACTTTCCAAGTATTCCAGCTTTTGGTAGGTAGGTACTCATAGCCTCGATGGGCTTGCAACCTGTTATTGAATGCTTATTCCTGTAAAATGTGGGCATATTTTTGATGGGTGTATTCGGTATGGCAAAGTGTGAAACCATAATAATCAATGTTAAGAACTTAATACTTAAGTGCATTTCGGTAAGTTTAGGACTTTTTTATTGAGTGCTAATTTATTTATAAGTTAGATTTCGGTGCTCGCGTTTTGCATATTTACCAACATAGGTTCAATTACCAAGTTTATGACAAAGTAAAATTTTCATATTTTTTCAATGCTGTGTTATTTCAGAGCTTGATATTGCCACACATAGATGTCGCTGCCAACTCGCATGCTCCGCTACATCCATCGATCTATTTTTGAAGCATCATCTCTAGCCTATTTAACTGTGTGATTTCTATCTTCTCCGATAGATGTCGTTGGATGTATTACTATTTATTTCTTTTTACTATAGGTACCTACTAAAATAAACCACAAACATCGGCATCGGTAGGAGGATCTCACTCAAGGATCATTTCGACTCCGTCTCACATGATAGATTATACTATTCTATTGCATATTCCCCTAACTGGCTTACGTGGGTCTGTTTCAGAGCTTCCTAACTATGTACTCAGACGTCTGATGCGGCTATCAAATTATCATTCTCTACACTCAGTCTACTGCTGAATAATGTCGCTTTAAAGATCTATGGGACCAACATATTCGAACTTCTACCAAGGTCCCAAAATTAAAATAGATAAGTACTTACTTCGTAAAAACTATTCCCCTAAGATTCTTCAAAAGGTTACTTGAACATTAGCGAAATGTTTTTCCGAACTTAAATTACTTGTATAACGTTTACCACCCCAAGCACAACCCTCTTCGACACAATGATGAATTAACAATTTTATTGAAAGTCCGACCACCCCGGTTTCATCGAATTAGTGTTGCGACAAGCATGCTTAATTATCGGAGTTGAATTTTATTTTTCATTTACTTCTATGAAGTTGAATAATTCAATTGAGTTTTTCCTTGAAGTAAAGATAAGCTACTTAAGGATTCTGCTGTCTTCATTTAGTTTTTCAGGTCTACGATTTCTTAAACGTACACCTACAGTAAATTAACTGGTAGAACAAATGGCACACTGCTATCAGTCAATGATTGTGTCCATGAGGATTTATTTAAAAGTTTCTAGTCTAGTTTCAAGTCTACCTGAGTTTTTTATTGGACAACAAAACATAGCTGGTAGGTACCTAGACCTACCACCACAACTCCTAACTATTTCAAATGAACCATGTAATTGTCCTGCCATCCAAACCATGGCTTTAACTATCCATGGAGTTATTCATTATTTGCAGTTGGTATGCATTCATTGCTTTCTGTTGCATTTTGCATTTGCCAAGCATTAATGTATGGTGCGGTTTGCTTAGTTCCAGCTTCGAAGCATGCATAATGTTCTGAATAATCTGTTTAAAACATCCGGGAGGGTTCAGAGACGACTACGGAAAATTTAATGTAAGAATCATAAGTATTTAGACACGTCCCAATGGTACAACCAGCTGAACCTAACATAACAGAAAAGAATTTTGTCCCGTGTGTGTGAAATTTTAGGTGTGACAAAAGATGGTTTGATTAATCGCGAATTATCGATTTGAATGTGTTTTTCATTATAGTCAATTCTTATTTTACCCGTGATGCAAATGTTCAGATCTAGAATATATGCCTACGTGGTGTCTGTTCTGAAAATCTTTCCATGATTGTGATAGTCACGGTATATTTCAGTACCTACCCTCTCATCCCTGACACAGTCCGGCTGTATGCAAAAACCCCGTTTCCTGTTCTGAGTAATGCTCTCCTCTATAAATATGGGAATGTGTGGACGTGTTAAGGTTTACATTATGACACTTATTAAGCTTATTGTTTTCTTTTTGTCGGAGCTGATGCGTGCAAAATGGTCGTTCTTTCTTGTTGAGATTTGACTCTCAGTATTGGTCGATGTCACTTTTGTATTTATTTAAATTTCCTGAACGTTTTCCTTTAGCAGATTTACTTCTAAGACATACAATTAAAACCAAAACACTACCACATCGGAGCTGACATACAATTGCACGATGTAGGTTCTCATAATATACTTATCATACCACCTTGGTTTTCTAAAATTGACAATTCATTTTTAAGGCTTACAACTGTTTCAGTTTCTTCACAAAAAATACCCAAACCAAACAATAAAAGAAGTAAAGATTGACAAATATCGTATAATTCTTGATATTTAGCATTCCAAAATAAACCTAATTCGTTCGAATCGCTCGTTATTGGCCAACAACGGCTTAAAAATAAATGCTATTTAGATTCGATCGTCATCTCTCGTTTACTAAAATTACAGGTACCAGACCAGGTAATCTAAAGTTAGGGGGAAGTGACGATAGGCACAGTTTGTTCCCTCGGAGACTGAGACTGCGGTTCAGTTTTCACTGGTTCTGGCTGTTTGACAGGTCCAGTCTTGGTGATGGGCACGATTCGCTCTCCCGCGGTAGGCGGAGGTCGCTTTGGAGCTGTCACTGTCAAAACTCCGTCAGATGACAGAGAACTGACAAGGTCAGCGACGTCATAGCCCGAAGGTAGGATGTACCGGCGGGTAAATTGGCGGGAAATGAAGCCGTGCTCGTCTTGCTTTTCTTCGTGCTTGCCTTCGACGAGAACTGAGTTGTTGCTGGCTTTGACGGTGATCTCTTCAGGGGCGAATTGCTGGACGTCAAGGATTACCTGAAAGATGATGGAAGTTCATGTTAGAATAGAAAGAGAAATGGTCAGAAACTACTTCATCATCACTATCGTTTCAGCTTTAGGACGTCCACTGCTGGATATAGGTAAAGCTCCCTCAATAGATCTCCAGTCCAGTTGTTTCGGTCTTCTTCAGAGCTCGCTGAACAACTCTAAGCAAGAACTACTGACGCGAAAGGAACGTTACATTTATGAATTTGGTACCTAAGTATCAGATGTAAGACCGAATGCGATCAATTTCATCTGTTGCTACAGAAAATAAGTATGGTTCTGAATAGAGCTCTAAATTACGTAAGATTAACATGAAATTTATCATCATGTAGAAATAAGGTGTTGAGTAGGTATATATTGTACTTATTACATAAGTATTATTTTCCTAAATCTTGCATGCTAAATGAGCGTATGGGTACCTAGCAGCTAAATGAGTGTCTACCATGCTTCCTGTGCACTTAGTCATAAACTGACTAATATTGTAACAGGTGGGACAAAATTTGGCAACGAATTATGTCATTCATTATTCTACATTCATCATGCCTACGAGCCGTAGGTAGGTAGGACTGACCAACGGTCTATGTGATTCTTGGTTCTTATACTCTTGATGACTATTTTGAATCGAAAGGGACGGATTTCCTTTATAAACGAGGTATCATCCATGGCTCACATCATCAGATCAGACAAATTTATTATATACTCACTTCAAATTTCTCCTTAGTCAAGTTGATGGTAGACGCTGACTCCTGCCTCGTAAGGTTCGTTCTCCACGGCCTGAAGTAAGAGTTCCTGAGCAAGGAGGTTGAAGGCATGGACGAGAGTGAGGTGAGCAGTTCTTCCCTGTTCAGACCAGTGCCGAAGTGCTGGTCCAGCAGTCTGGAGGGACGGTCCCACTCGTCCCACCAGTCACGGAACATCAGGGGTACTATCGACATCTGGAATGGGAAAAGTTTGCATAGAAAAAAGTAATCAAGTGGAGCAAGTTGACAGAATGGGAGAAGAATAGGAAAAGACTTTACTGTTGGCCATCAATCGTGTTTGAAGTCCTAGCCAAACCGTAAGGTTACTTATCAAGTTTGAATAAAAGTAGCAGTGCCTTAATTTTCAATTGCTAGAAGATAAAATTCTAAATCTGAGGTAGATACCTACCTACCTACCTACATACATAAATAGGTATGTTGTTAGATGCACTAGAGCATTTCTGTAACCGCACTACAAGAGAAACTATTTTGAGCGAACCGCTAAACGCGAGTTTCTATCCAGCCAGAGATAAATCAACATTGTCTTCAGCGATGAGATAAACAACAGATTATTTTCGGCTTGTTTTCGACTGGTTAGTGCCTCTTCACGTGCACTTCTCCTATCTTACTTTTACAAATGCAGTAACTTAGCAAATCTGATCTAAGTATAGGTACCATAACCATAACCGTACCGTATGGTGGATAAGTTTGTTTTAATTGATATTTTTTTCAATAGAGTGAAATTATCTTACCTAGTTTGAATGAAATTATCACTTAATTATATTTCGTTACTGAATTGCACTGTGCATAATTTTACCGAAACTTTCAGACGTGTACCTACTAATTTACCTAATGGTACCTATTAGTTCAGGAACGGAGTGTCTTGTGTAACAGAGTGCACTAGAACAGGCACTTATTCTCGGCAATGCGATACCAATCATATGCTCTAATATCGCTAAACTGTAGGTAGTAACTAGGTAGGTAATCGAATTTGTGATGCACGAGTTTATGAGCTTAGCCTCGAATGTTTGGGAATAGATTGTAGCTTTTGCCAGCTGTTTTGAAATGCGAATATTACGTTACATCACAGAGTTACGTACCATTACCACCATTCCCTGTTAAAACTAATTTTATAATAGCACTAAACTTAAATTAAAATCCTTTGATCTAGTAGGAATTGTACCTAATGCTAAGATAGGACCTATTGATTTATTTATTTTATAAATTATCTTTTCCTATTTCAATCTAACTTCTACATAGGATAGGTACGACCAGTACGACCTATCAACGTGACTTTGTTGCAATTTTCAAAACTCATGGTTTTCGGAAGATATAGAAACATTTTGAGATGAAACAATTCGACAGTACCTATTTGTTTACAGATACGCCGACGCCGACGCTTTCCTAACTATAGAAATTTATAAAAATTCAAACTTTCTGGAGTGTTGTCCCGTGATTCACCTGCCCTGTTTTAGAACTGATGCAATCGGTCTGGAGACATCGTTGTTTTGCAAGAAGATATTTCGAGATACCATACTAACGTTTTCGATTATGTGCGATTATGAGTGGTTTGAATTTAGAATAGTGTGAAAGAAGTGAGTCGCTTGTTTTGAAACCGTTTAAAGTTCTAAATTTAAACATAGGTTGTGTAGGTACTTACCTACCTATCTCTGGGTTAAATCAGGTACTTTAGATAGGACGTATTACTAGCTATGGAGGATCTAAATAATGGTTAAAAGTGCTTGCTTGCAAATCTTCATAGGTATTTACGTGATTATGCATATTGAAACTATGAATATGCGTGCCACCGAGGCCCCTAGCTTACCATTTGCAAGCGGTGTGGTACATTTGACACTAATTCATTTGGCACATTTTGACGCTAATGCCGGACAGATTACATAAAGTTTTCAAGTTATCCTCTAATAATTTTCCTTGCTGGGTCTGGGATGTCGAACAGCTCTAGTGGTTTGACTCTACTTAAACTGTTATGAATGCCCATGTCTAACTGTTATGTTATGATGCATATTATTATGTCTGTGTCTATCAGATATTTATCTGATAGACACAGACAGGTCGTTTACGACCAAGAATATCCTTAAATACCTTTTAAAAACTGCTATAGGTACTAATCCTGCAAGCAATCAACAATCACAACAAGCACGAACAAAATCACCTGTAGCCACTGCACTTTTAAAAAACTTTTTAAATGTTTACCTTTTTGTTTCGTTGCGAGCGCGCGCTGCTCTATTGAGAGACTATACTGCCACGCTGCAAGAGTAGATTTAAATAGAATTTTCAGCAGCCCACTAGTCTGATTCATCTATCACCTTGAACTTGAAATGATCGTGGTGCTGGGGCAGCCATGATTTCAAAATGATTTTCGTTACTAAAGTTATAATACATCAACATTTTAATTGGTATTTGCATTGTATAGGTACACCTAATTCTGTGGCAAAGCTTAGTTTTGAAAAAGTAAGTATTGAAGTAGGTAGGTAAGGTAAGTACCTACCTAATATACTGTGGCAAAAAGATGAGAAAAGAGAGGAGGGAGAAGTATCATATTTACTTACTGACATTCTTTCGAAACCAACCCTAACAGAAATAGTGACAGCTTATGTAGGTAGGTAGGTACATGTCAGTAGGTACCTTCTCAAAATATGGGCACCCCTCTCAATAAGACTGAAATACCTGTAACATTCATCAGTTGTACGTACAATGTATACTTACCTCCATTTGTATATTCGAGAACATACACCAATATAGTGGGTGGTGCTATTTTATTAATATTCCTGAAATAGTCAAAGAGTCATCGTGTCCGCGTCGTGGCATGGTAGGTACCGGTGCCTATTTTTATCTATAAGTATGTGTTGGAATTGTGAAACAATGTTTAATTTCATCGATGACAATAAAATGTGTGGGTGTAGGCAGGGCTTGCTACCGGTACCAATAATACCGGTACTTTTACGGTAGTAACGGTACTTTCATTTCGTTAAATTCGAGTATCGATACTTTTGAAGTACCGGTAATTTGCCTAAAAGTACCGGTATTCTAAGCGGTTCTCGCGACGTTGCCAGCTCTCCGGTCATAGCGTAGGTACCGACCGGGGGGCGGGCGCGCGTGCTTGCCAATTTGTGCATATTTCGCGCTCGGACGGAATATTTACAGAGCACAGTGTTTTAAGGCGCAGCCCTGCCTGACCCAACGTCAGTAGAAAGCTATTTTTACTTTCTAGAGAAATAAATATTACCTACACAAAATTAGTAGAGATTTTTTTTGTGACACTTGGCGACACGGGCCACGGTCTTGTCTTCTACTTATACCTACCTAGGTAGGTACTTCCAACTGTCCCATTTACCTGCACCTAACTTTCTGGTAGGTTTCTTTCTTTCTTTGAGATTGTGGTTTATTTTGAATACAGTCAACAACAGATACCTATCTACCTTAACACATTCAATACCTATTGATTGATATTGTAATGGTAGGTACTTAGGTATAGTGTACCACAGAGTGTGCCTCACCTCACCTCGAACATTGAACAAGCACTTTCCTACCTACTTATCTAATTTATCATCAAAATCAACTGTTTTGGTACCTAGGTTTCTTTGTTTAAAGTACCTACTTACAATCCAGCATCTCCCGCACATTAAAGCAAGCTAAAAACCAATCCTTCTATGTGATGATATGCTACCTACTTTTTAACTATTTAAAAAGTAGGTACCTACACCTACCAATGCAGTCAAAAATAAGTACCTACCTAGGTACCTAAATTGCTTCTGTTCATACGTCATAATAGGTACCTAACCAAGTTTAACAAATTTATACGTTCATATTAGGCACATACCTACCTACCTACCTATTGATTGATATTTTTATTGTAGGTACTTAGGTAGGTAGACAAAAAACAGATGCTTTTTGAAGTAGGTATCTATGCACATTCTCAACAAACTTTCTACCTGGGTACCTACCTACCCTTACTTGAGTGCCTATATAGTAGATTGAATTGTTTGTGTGTAGGTACCTAAGCAGCGGTGCCTCATTGAACATTGAAATCACTCCTTTTTTTCTTCGGGTTATTTTTTGGAGTTTGATTATTGCGGCTTGGCGCCAATACTTTCATTGTTGAAATACGTCACTCTACAAGCAAGTATACAATGACGGCTCACGCAGGCAGCAGTTTTGCATGGTTGCTTAGGGCGCAGCAATGTAATCAAGACAACGCAAACCACCGATAGTTGAATAGTAGTCACAGCGCACTCCACAAGCAAGTATACAATGACTACCGCTGCGCAGTCAGCCGGCTCGGCTGTCTTTTCTAATCAGCTTTCTCTCTCGCTTGCACAAAATAAATATGTTGAAAAGTACCGGTACTTTTCGTGCATAATTTCGGTAATTTTACCGATACTTATAGAAAATACCGATACTTAAGTACCGGTACCAATGAAAGTACCGATACCATACTAAGTCCAATTATACCGGTTCTCAAGAAGTACCGGTATAATTTGTATCGATACCAAAGAAGTACCGGTACCACGTCAAGGTCAGTCGAACCGGTATTTAGAAATACCGGTATTCCAAGCCCTGGGTGTAGGTAGGGTATACTGAATGTGTGGTGTGTACATTCTACACTACAGTACCTACTACTGCGCCCTCTCGCGGCGTTACCCAACAAGTGATGGTGACTCTTTCTCATCAGATTTTTTACTATTACTTTACCTACTTTATCACAAGTGGTGCTTTATTACTGTTAGCTAATGTTGTTTTCATAGTAGACAGTTTGTTAATGTCAATGTCATGTTAATCATCACTCATTTTATGTGAAGTTTACAGTGACAGTCCAGTCAGCTTTTCTGTCATCTCATCTGTCACTGTCGGTCGGTTCGGCGAGCTGAAAATATTAATAGTCGAGTATTTTTTCTATTTCCTTCAATTTATAAATTTATTTACGGCCTGATTTCGTTCATGCACGTAGAATAATTGTGTGTAAACTAAACAAAAACAACTAGTCACAATTTCACATGCTCATTGAGCACTTTGAACAAAATACCACCTGTGTTCGCTCATGATTAGAAAACTACGATAGCGATGCGATTAATAAATAAAGTTGATGTGTGACTTTACAACTGATATACATTATCGGTTCAAATCGAACCATCGATTACACAATGTTTCTACAAAGCTGGTAGCCGTGAACTATGAGTTATCGTTGTAGTGAAAGTGTATGCTTCTTAATACACAGCTAACCGGTGCCGTGAAGCTATTATCATCTTCCTTCCTGCTGTTTCACTGCAGAGGTTTCTACCAAAGAGTTTTATGTTTCATTCACGATGTTGTCGTGGCTACAGCACAGATGGACTGGCCTATGGCTTATGTTTATGGCTCTTGGAGCCATTATAACCTTCCTGTATGGTTTTTTCCCGCTTAAATACCATTCAGGGAAGTTGTCACATTTGGATGACCTTCCAAACTACATTGGCGAAGTCAGGTATCTTCTCAAATTCTGCTTACTCCTTAACTTTAACATGTTATCTGCCATTATCTTGAGTTTATCTATAATTCAGATCCTGTTGGAACTTTCACTTTCACAAATATAAAATCCAATAAGTAAAATTCCAATAAAAATTTGAATCCAAATGTTATAAAATAATATGTAAATTTCACCAATTATTTTCAAATGATGCACATCATCACAGAATATTTAGCCAAATTACAATCATACATGCATTTTTTTTTTCTATTTCAGCATAGACGGCCACACAGTATATGATTCCGGTGAGAACAGTGTAGTGTTAATGGTCATAGATGGCCTGCGCTATGACTTTGCAACAGCGGAGTATATGCCGTATGTTGGAGAACTCCTGAAAAACAAGTCTGGGTGCATCTATGTGTCCGTTGCTGAACCTCCCACTGTGACTATGCCTAGGATAAAGGTACCTTTGTTATAATTACATCCATATTCACTTAATTAGGTACTACCACTTATGAATGGTTAACAGATAAAGGCATAATCTTCTATTCAAAAAATTTATAGAAATTATATATTCCAAGAGTGGTCAATAGAAGAGTTTTAAGGATCTTTCTAGTTATGAACAGAAATGCACAGGAATTTGCTTCACTCATTTGAAGTTCTTATATAAAAAATTTAAATTTTGCCACTTGTGTATAGTTTCAGCCACACTACCAAAGAAAAAATATTAAATTCCCTTTCATGTACAGTCACCGGAACGTAAGGTGGAGAAGGCACAATGGCGTCGCACTATAAACTTCTGGCGGGATATATTTGCAAGTGTCACTTTTATATCTGTAGTGGTTGATCTGTTATTGCTTTTTGGTGGATGAATGGCAAAGAAAAAACAAAGTTACTAAGATAAGACAAAGTTTTGGTCTAAAAGTTAAAAATTTAATTGAAAAATTAAGTACTGTTATGTTTTTTCTTTGGTATTTGTGTTTGAATCATTATTGCAATGCATGTATTAGTTTTGAATTTATTAATTATTATGGTGATGGTTTTTTTTACACTATGCCTCTCAATTTATTTTTATTTGTCGCAATTTAATAACATTTAAAAAAATTATACTTGCTATTAGACTAGACTAATTCGAGAGACCGAAAATCATTTCAACTTATTTTCTTAGTACATACTTAAAATCACATTAAAATAACTTTCGAAAAGTATATTATTGTTTACAACGTGTAATAAAAATTCTACACAATCCAATTAAAAATAGGCAATACAAATTATCAGCCTTGATCATCATAACTAGCCACAAAGTACCTATTATTTATTACTTGATATACTCGCTTATTTCCTTATAACTGATATCCAACTTCCCACTAGAAAGTAACTTTCAAACAAATCAGAAAGGTCACAATGCAATTTGATGTTCCAATTGAATGCACTCAAAGGATTGCGTGGAGTATGCAATATGATGTCGTGCTGATGCCTAATTATGCGTGTCTCCTACGTATTTGTTCATTAATAAGTGACCAACTTTTGTGACACCGTAATCCACCCGAAACTAAATTCTACGCCTAACTAGCCCGTCCCGGGCCCGGGCAGTGAACGCGTTATTTAAAATCATCATAATTCATTTATTGTCAAAACTTGTTTCATGATTTGCACGGTGTTTGAATAGCATGTCGCACGCGTAATATAATTTGGTCACACAATATGTCTCATTTAGTGTCATTACAAATAATTTATAACCCAGATTATATTATCTTCATTGAATACTTTCCCTCTATAGCTAGCATTCAAATGTTTCAAATGAGTTTTTATATCTTGTATTTGGTTTTTGCTTACTGTGGTCTGCTTTCAATTTTAGTACCTATAGAAGTACTCGTAATAACAAACGTCTAATTATTAAATATTGATAGAATATAGAAACAGTCATATACAAATCTTACCTGAGGTCTTTCCTCTTAATTAAGAAAACTTTTTACTATTGTTCATAGATGTGGTTGTTGTTGTTGCTAGCCTAGAGTGCCTTTGCCTCTGCTGGGCAAAGGCCTCTCCTCGAGTTTTCCAATCTCTATCATAAATCTAGATGTGGTTACATAATTTGTTTTTTTGTGAGGTCAATACTTTGTACAAGACTAGGGCAAGCTTTCAAAAGGGTTAAGAACCACTGATCTAGGAGTAAATCACTACATAATCATAATGAATAACCGTACTTACAGGCAATGATGACGGGCAGCGTGTCAACATTCGCCGACGTTGCCTTAAACTTCGGCGCGCCAGCGGTCAGAGGAGATAGCGTGTTGCGAGTGGCTGACGCGCGCGGTCGCCGGTCAGTCTTGTATGGAGATGATACATGGCTGAGACTGTTCCCTGGTCTCTGGGCGGAACATGATGGCACGACGTCGTTTTACGTCACAGATTATACAGAGGTAAACATCGTTAATTACCAAAATGAGTAATGGGATAGTGTGTTGCGAGCATCGACTTATTAGCGAGTAATCCTAATACCTACATACTCGTACTTACTATACAAAAAGTCTGTCAACCAACTGAGGTGTGCGGGAGCGGGAAAGTGAACACTTATTCGCGTTCAAGGTTACGGACAAATCAGAAATGTTCACGGGTATATATATAATATAGTAACAACAAGGGTGTAATATAGTATATTCTGGTCGTTATTGGTCGAACCATAGGGAGCGTGGATTGTTTTAAGATATGTTTATCTAATGTGTTATCTGAAAGCGTTCGCCCTTTATTAGTTGTCTAGTAGTTATTATGTCTATGGTGGCTTAATCAACTAACAGATATTATTATCTTTACAAAACAATTCACAGTTCATATGACTCGCTTTGCTCCCCTGAATTGTACTTTTCTGTTTACATTCTTACTCGTATTTAATTTCAGGTAGACAACAACGTAACAAGACATCTAGACAAGATTCTCAAAGCGGATGAGAAAAAGAAACCCAATTTCGACTTCCTCGTCCTCCATTACCTAGGGTTAGACCATATAGGACATTTGGAGGGCGCAAGGAGTGCGAAGATTAAACCTAAATTGTTAGAAATGGATGCGGTTGTTAAGAAAATATTTGAAGCTATGTTAACTTGGGTGAGTCCTAAAATTATACATACGAATGTTTGGAACAAGAATACACTCCCAAGGTGATGCCATAAAAAAATTGAGGATCTGATCGATATCTTCAGATATATGAACAACTGTAAGACATGAAAACTTGCAAACTTGAAGTCAATTTATTATTATTATTATTTAACTATTAAGAGCCTGTAGCGTCCCACAGCAGCGCAAAGCTCCCTTCCTTCACTCAGGTTATATTTATTTTGGGCCACTGTAGAAGTCAATTTAATCAAAAAAATATATTGCCAGTTGTGATGTATTTGAATGTTTTTGTTGTAGAATCGTAAAGGCATTCTCTTCATATGCGGCGACCACGGCATGCGAGACGCGGGCGGTCACGGCGGCGCCACGCCGGCTGAAGTACTAGTGCCCCTTGTTGTTATTAAGAGCAGCGACTTCGCCTGTCCACACCCGTGAGTATCACCATTTACCCCCTTACTTTTTCAACTGAGCAGCTTTCTTTTTCTCGTCAATATTTCTGACTCCACATCAATTCCTCTTCTTCTGAGCAACCTAAAAGTAAAACATTTTTAACCTATTAGGTATAGGTCGCGCCACGTAAAAAGAACACCGAGAAGATAAGCTGCTCAATAGGTGATTTAAAGGAATCGTCGTAACGTTGTTTGTTTTTATAAATAATTATTCTCGGGGCTAAATCGCGTATTGAATCATTTTATTTATTAACCTCGACGTTTCGATGACGTAACAGTCATCTTTGTCACGAGTACTGTGGTTAAGTCCCGATAATATTTATAAATATGTTTCCAAGTCGTGACAGTTAAAAAAGTGTTTTATGTTTAGCTTGGGCCCAGGGCCCACAGTGGCCCAAGTGGACCTAGCGCCCACAATATCGTGGCTACTGAACGCGCCGCCGCCCGGAGACAGCGCCGGTCGGATCCTACCCTCGCTACTGCCTATAGACATGCGGCAACATCTGTATTTACTGCATGTGATCGCCTCACACAACGCTATGCAGGGCGTGCCTACTCATTTGGGTAAGAAAACGACCTTAAACTCTATAAATTAGCTCTAAATCAAGCTTTTAATTAAACCAACTTCTATAGAGACAAACAATTGAAAGAGTTTTAGTGATAATAATATTTAATGTGACTACAAAGTTCGTTATTGCTTTAACACTTACAAATAACATGTGGGTTATAACTAGCTAGTCCAATCTCTTTGCACAACGCAATGATAAAGAATAGCACCTACATAAGAACCCTGAGTAACGCCGACTCTTACATTTCTATATTTAGCTGTTATATTACTTTACAAACTTGTTATCAGTAAGTAAAACTAATAACAATGTACCTATCTACCTGTTCACCTTTATAACCTACACTTGAAATGTGTAATAAATCTATGAGAAACTTATGGTCTTATTCATAAAAACTTGACAATTTAATACAGGTTTAAAGAACGTTTTTTTCTTGTCTCCCATATGTCAACGAAAAGAGATAGCAACAGATTTAATATGCGTTTTAGTTAATACAGGTTTACTGGTCGAATATGAATAAGGGGGTTACTCTGAAGCTTTTGAAGTGTCCATTAATTATCCCTTTGAAAAAACATCTTATCCAAGTCTGATTACGAGTTTAATGTTTCAGAATTCTACAAACAATTCCAAAGGGCTGAGAAGCAATTCGCACATTATTTAGCAACAGGCGAGCAGAGCGCAGCTAAAATAGCTAAGGAGTTCTACGAAGAATCACTCACTGAGATGGCTAAATATCTAACAGAGTCCAATGTGGAGTTTGATATGTTCTCTATTGTGATGGCGATCGTTCTTTTGTACTTTGTAAGTATAGTATTTATTCCTACTGATATTATTAATTCAAAAGTATTGTGCAATCAGAGAACATAAAATAATGAGAAAAGTAAAAGACGTTAATGTAAAATTTACAGCACGCAGCTTTAGTTTGTCTTTCATGGTTAAAAAAACAATCATTATGTTGTTTAAACAAATTTAGGATTCAATTTACAATTTAAAATTAATTGATACTACTTAATTACACTCAGACAGAAACTTATTTTGTAGCTTTAGGACAATATTGGCAATTAAAATGTAGCCAAAGCGATTAAAATAAAGAGGATGGCATGAGTGTTCTCAAGTTAGTTTTCTTTTGGCGATATCTGAAAAGCCACTAGTATATCTACTTTTAATAATTTATTTTACTTACAGATCGTGACAGCCCTTATTTGCACAACCCTCTACTCAATGCAACCAGAGACCCAACGCAGGAACATTCCCCGGCACCACCACCGCACCACCAAAGCCGGCTCCATCGTCGCATTCCTCGTCATCCTCATCATCATCACCGTCATCCTCACCATATCCTGCTACATCACCGAAACCAAATCGAAAATGTGTTCATTCGACCCAATCTGGGGAGCCGCCTTTATACTCCTAGGATGTGCTTTCACCACCACATATTTCATAGCCAAATCTGGAATAGAGAAAATAACAGATCTATCGTCATTAAGAGAACTAAACGCGATAGACTATCTACTTATTATAGGAACGCTGTTCCATTCATGGTCGTTCTTTGGCACTAGTTTTATAGAAGAGGAACACATGACTTGGTATTTCTTTTGGAATACGCTTATGTTTTTCATATTGATACGGACGATAGTGCTCGTGGTTATGTATTTGAGTAAGAGTTTGGTTGGTGCGACCGAGGTGCAGGATAAACCTGAGTTGAAACAGAGAATGAGTGAGGTTGGAATGGGAATTCTACCGAAATGGGTGCTGCTTATTGCGTTGCATAGGTCAGTAAGTATCTTTAAATTTTATAAAAATCCTCCTAAAATACAGTTTTGGTTATTTTCACTCTATATTTAGTCCCACTAAGCAACTTAATGCTTGTGATTGATTAGAAAACTGAAATACTACTCAAATGACAAAACAAGACTAGTATTTCCAAAACATACCAAAATTTCTCCCACAGCACGGATCGAAACCGCAACAGTTTTTTGATTCTCTTTACCTTTTTTTTAACCTGTTGTCTAATCACACACTGTGAATCATCCGCCAATATAAAAAATACCTAAATTGAAATGGATTCATTCGTTTGGGAAATTGGGAGCTATGATGCGACGAGAAACATACATCAAACATACAACCTCCCTCTAAAACGTCATCATTTACAGGTATTTGCGTACAATGAACCAGACTGGAGATAGATGGTTGTTTCTGCCCGACACAGCTGATTGGTTGAACGCTCCAGAGAACGCTGTGTACTTACAAGCACATTTGGTTATTGGTAAGCTTATCACTATATTTTCAAACTGTGTTCGTACAAATTAGTTACCAACTTTAGTATCAAATATTCATCTCTGATAGTACTCGTGCTTGCCTAGTGGCAAAGGTTTTCCCCCTATAAAAACATTAAAAATGTGTACCAGTTATCAAAAATGTACTAAATTACTATATTTTCCACAGGTACAATAGCGACTGCAGTTATATGCTACAAAAACCTCAGCTACACAAGCAACTTAAAGCACTTCCACACAATCTTAACCACGATTGCTGTTGCCTGCCTTTTCTGCTACCGAATTGCCACGGCCACACTCGCTAGTCCAATAGAAGACATCACTACTTGGGACCCTGTGGCTATAGTTAACGTATTCTGGGCGACATTAACTGCCCAATTCGTCGTAGAAATACTATCCTACGCGGGAATTTTCAAAAAATGTGGAATAAAAGTCTCTGAACCGAAAAAACTTACATCAAATACATTCGATTACTACACGCCGAAAGAGAAAGTGGAAGATTATTTGGAGTCAATAGAACAAGAACCTTGGAATATTGATGAAGTGAAGTTGTCGTTAGCGACGTCATTATTACATCTTATGATGAATACTATGATGTTGATAGTGGTTTTGTTGATGCGCCCGCATAATGTAATAATGGTGCCGAGTGTTTATATAACTTGTGTGTTGACGACAATGTGCATGGATCATAAAATGCTGGATTTCAAGTCGGGGAAGAAAACTGAAGTTGTTGATGTGCTGAGCAAAACGCTGGTGCATATTTGGATTGGTGTGCTGTTTTTCTTTTATCAGGTAAGATTTTGTTAGTAAGTTCTTATACAAATTTCTTTTTTTTAATATACATATTTTGTTGCAAGAAACAAAATTGGTTTGTAAAAACTGGCATTGCCTGGTTCGTTCGTACGAGCAAATGGCCAACTCTGGTGACGGAGTTTAACACATTCAAGGCCCAAGTCTCGAGCAGCTCGACGAGGTAGTGCGTCCGAGGCATCCACGGTGTTAAAAGACCGCCTAAAGGCCTTATGGCTTGTCTGAGTCAGTCATAAGTTCAAACGTTTGAACTTATGACCTCAGACAAGCCATACAATAAATGTTTAAACATTTATTTGCTTTCATGTATTGTAGGTAACATGAGATTATAAAATTAGTTCCTTGTAAGACATGAGTCCTGGGGGGCTAAAAAGGTCGTTTCGAGCATTTCTGCTAACATATCATAAAATGCATTAATTTCATGAATGTTTAGCATTTTAACAAAATTTGGTAATAGATCAATTTGAGCCTTTTTAGCCCCCCTGTATATTGCAAATCTTTGTTTCAGGGTAACTCTAACAGCCTAGCGTCAGTGGACCTCGGCTCGGGCTACGTGGGGCTCCGCGAGTACTGCGCGACGCGCGTGGCGCTGCGCATGGGCCTGCACGCGTACGCCGGGCCCGCGCTCGCCGGAGCCCTGCTCTTCTGCACCGTGGCTAGACATGCTACCTCGTGGCAACAGTGAGCTATATCACAGACTAGCTGCTCCCCGCGGTTTCACCCGTGCAGTCCCGTTCCCGCGGGAATATTGAGATAAAAAGTAGCCTATGTCACTCGTGGATAATGTAGCTTTCGAATGGTGAAATAATTTTTTAAATCGGTCCAGTAGTTTTTGAGCCTATTCATTACAACCATTCAAACAAAGTTTTCCTCTTTATAAAATTAGTATAGATTACATAAGTACAGACCTCAAAAGCCTAGGTCCACTCGCTGACGAACCAAGAGTCACCTAATAAGACTGTACAGTAGGCTACAAAGAAGACATTTTATACGATTCTGCGACGCACCACACGTCTCTTCGGCCATCAAAAAAGGTCGCTGAATTGACTTGGCAGTGAAACACACTATTCCTGAGTCGTTCCTGTGTTACTTTTTTAAGGAAAGGACTATAATAGGGCAACTATGAAGATTCTACGCATAGACCGAATTATTCTCGTTATACCAGTTTACAATTTATACTATCATGTTGCAGATGTATATATATTCTTAATATGATTTATCTCCACAGATACTTACAACAAACCTGGCAAGCTGTAAACATATTCGCCGCTCACCGCGTCTACTGCCTCGTGATCTACTGCGTCATTGCCACCGTATTCCGACACCATCTCTACGTATGGACCGTCTTCTCACCGAAACTACTGTACGACTTCGTAGCTGTTATATTCACAATCCAAGCACTAGCCACTATAGCTAATGTGGAAATGCTAACGCAAATTACCAGCTGGCTCGCAAGATTCGCGAGTTACAAACGCAGGTTGTGATATAAAGAGAATGCACAGTTTTTATTGTGCAGAAAGTTCTTTAGGTCAAGACAGAGGTCAATGACCTGATATACCCAGGATTGCTTGGGGTGAAAAGAGTGATAAAAGTACTTTTTTAACTAGTGAGAAGAGATGTGTGAGATATGAGCAGACTTACTCTATTCCGTTTAATTTTATAACATTCCAATACTTGCTCTGCGAAACTGACATAATAACTCATTCCCTGCCTAGCCACTATGGTGCTTCCCAAAAAATTGTGCGAGACTGCACGCAACAACAGCGCGTGTGGCATTGGCACTAAATGATTTAATGCTACCTTATACCTTACTACAAAGAGCACTTACTTAAAAATAAACAATATTCGGGCATCAATTATATCAATAAATTAAAGAAATTGAAGTACTTTAGCGTGATCTCTTAAAGATGCAGTAGGTAGATAATTTGTAACTTATGTTTATACTGAGTATTATAAGAATTTTGTATAAAAAACCAATGTCGTTTCTATGAAACCAAATACTGAGCGTAAGTAGACGCTAGCTGACAGCCTTTTATTATAAATAGGTACTTAAATTTTCTTACAAATGTACCTAACAATAGAATTGAGATAGTTTTTACTGCGTTTAAGATATGAGCATAAAAATGTATAGAACTAGCAAAACAAATGCTTATTGACCGTTGTTTAAACAAACAACAAAGCATTAAACTAGGAATATGAAATAAGATATGTAGGGCGAAACAAAACAAGTTATTTATGAGGCGTGAGTCGCGATTAGACCAGACGGAAGAACGTAAAGCTTACGTTCTGCAAATAACTTACACTTGCCTCGCTCTCCTTTTTATCCCGATCGCAATTATGTTAAAACTAGTGTATTATTTCATCTGAGACTATATTACGACTATAAGTTATTAAAATAATGCAAGTCATTTTTGCCATGTGATACAAACAAGTTTTTAATATAAAATCGAATTCAAAGTGAATTTTACGACTCCTTTTACGCGACTCACAGCTCAAAAGTACTTTTAGTAGACATAAAAGCTGCAATGATTTTAGTATTTAAAATCATTGGTAAAAAGTAATTTATAATATTGCAAACAGATTATAAGCTGGGTGCCTTTATTCCATTTGGAAAGAAACATTTTCTTTAGAAGTAACTAATAAAATCTAGACTGCCATTTATACTGTTTAGTACATAGATCAAATAATATATAATATAACTTTCATAGATCCAATATAAATGTATAGCAGTGTATCAGTTCCTTATAGAGTATTGTATATATGTATTGTTAGATGTAACAGTTACCAAATTTAGAATATTGTGAATGAATTAAAATGTTTTATACTATACAATTATTTTAATTTTAACCTTGTCTTTCCCATTGTATTTCGTTCATTTTGAAAACAAGCTAGGTACTTATTTTGAAAAATCTTTCAAAGTACTCAAACTTTGCATTTTGTATATTTCGGTTTGTATTTTGTATATTATCATATAAATGCCCACTAAACATAAAATAAAACAAAACCTTTGTCCATTTCTTTTATTAAGTGAATACGGAACCACCATTTATGTTTTACAACAATATTTTTACATTAAATAGTGTAACCCTAATACCAAACCAATGTTTTACATAAAACTATTTTTTTCTTTTATTTTGATTCTATTTCTACGTGATCAAGTTGTTTTTACAAAACACCAATATTACCCAAAGTCTAAAAACTGGCTAATAGGAATTACTAATTATTTTTGTAATATCCAGTAGCAGTTAGTAAAAAAACTTTGGACTAAGACTTTGAGACAAACTAAAAACTTAGTTATTCTTGCTTGACTCAAGTAGGACTTAAATTAATAAATTTCAATACCGAAAAATATACTAACTCTGCCTTGAGTATCGATTTAACAGTTCTGGAATAAGGTTATAGAATTGTAAAATTAAATGCAAAGACTATTAAAAAAAAGTTTTACAGTTTTCTAGCACCTCTCATCTTTTAGCAAAAATTGGAATGATTTACCTAACTTTGTATATTATCAAAAAATATTAGAGGAAGTTATCTTTAATCACCAATTATTTGTACCTGATATAGTATTTTGTCAAACAAAAATAAATTTTGGCACGAAAATATAACAGTACAACATACATATTTACAAGATACGTAGAATTTTACAGAATATTGTTCTAACATCACGATCTATGTATATTTATATACAAGCCGAATATAAACCTATAAATTATATTAAAATATACATTGAATTTTTTAAAAGCAATATTTATAAAAATGCACTGAGGATTTTCTAAAAAATAAATTTGAAAGTACAGGTCGACTCATGATTGAAGTCACGTTGATAAAAAATATAAATTGTGATTACAATGATTGTTAACCCGTCACTCTTTGCAATCTTAATTTGCTGCTTAAAATAGACAACATGCGACTATTTTATGATCTGTGATTTTATGTAATTTGGACGAAACTAGGTGTTTTTGGAACAGCAAACGTCACTGCTATCTTGAGTCTTGCTTTGAGTTAGCCTGTTTGTAATAGCCGAGGCTAGTAAAGACCAGCTATTATGTACACATAAGTACACTAATCAGAATTTCAAGTGCATGCAAATTAGTTTAAAGTTTAACTTTTATTATAAGTCTATGTTAATAGTTATAAATAGTGTTTCATTGGAACATTTCCTAAAATGGATATGAATCATCCTTGAAGTGATGTAGGTATTTTGGAAGACTTTGAAATAAGAAATCTAATTTCAAATATGGAAACCTTTTGATAATTTAAACCTCTGTACGCACCATATAAAACTTACTCAACCGAATGAATATTAGGATAACATACAAAAATATATCTTATGTTCGCAGAATATTTACACTAAACAAGCCCGTATTAGAAACTATTCTCAAGCACAGATTACAAGTTTTTGATAGAATGTCTTAACATTGACGAAGTTTGAGTACGTTTTAAAATACGAGCCTTGCCTCCTCACTATTTAGCTCAAAAACAGATAGCTGCTAAGAAGCCAGCTGATATTTCTAATCAGATATATTACGTGGACTTAAGTTTAATGTGCACCTTCCCCGATCAACACCATTGGAATCTTTACCTGAAAGAGAAAAGCTATATATTTCAACTAAATTCACCATGCCATCGAGCTTTATAAATATTTAAAAAGAGGGCGCTAGTTTGCTCGAAATCGTGTGTCTGTTTGTCCGTATTTCACGGCGAAACGAAAGAAAGAAAAATATGTTTATTTCGTAGGACCTCAAGGATCACTCAAAATTGTAGTCTTCTTTATTGCCTGTTCCAAAACAACTCCCTACACTATAGTTAGTTATAATACTCACAGTCATCTAGTCCCTCACAGCCGTCAATGCTGTATCTTGTATCTGTAGACCAGCACGCTGGCCACTCCGACCAGCAAACTGAGCAGCAGCGAGCCCCACACTAGCATCTGTTGACAAACAACACTTCGTTCGTTCATTCGTATGAGTGGCGAACTCTGGTGACGGAGTTTTTAGGCCGCCTAAAGGCCTACGTCATGGCTTAACGACTTTTAAAGCCGGGACCGAACATTTAACGTGCCCTCCAAGCACAAGCAATACTATGTTTCTGCAAATAATTTCTTAGGCTCGTTCGTTCATATGAACAAGTGGCCTACTTCGGTGACGGAGTTTTTAGGCCACCTAAAGGTCTCCGTCGTAGCTTTTCTTAGTCATTCCTGAATCGAAACATTGTCGGTATCTAAATCGACAATATTTTTACGCGAATAATTTCCCGTGTGATAGACATTATTATATTATCATTATTATAATGACTAGTACAACTCACGATAGTTTTGAATGTGAAATTCATTGTATTTGGCTGAAGTATACCTTAGCTCTAGAAGGTTTCTTATCAGGCACAGATCCTTTAGACCCATCCTTAGCCCCCAGCATCCGTTTCGCCAATCTCCTCTCGACAGATCTATCCCTAGTAGCACGCTGTTCACATTTCTGTAATTCCTTGCGCGCGCCCGCGTCGTCTGGGGCGAAGGCCGCGGCCGCTCGGGCTGCTTCTAATGCTTCGGTATTCTTGCCCATTGCTGAGAGGATTTTCGACTTGCGGAATAGGGCTTTCGCGTTGTTGGGCTGGCAGCTTAAGACTCTTGTTACGGCCTGGAGGAAAACCGTTGTTAGACATCTTCAAAGAAAGTAAAATGTGTTTATTTCTGTAGGACCTCAAGCATCACTTAAAAATGTAAGTACAGTCTTAAAAGCTATGTGACTCTGTTGCCTAAAGGATCTAAAATTTCTTAAAATAAATGTCTACTGCAAACACAGTTACATTTAAATTTAGGAATAATGTGGTGCCTGAAACATTGTTGTGGTGGAATAGGCACTGAAATCACCTGTAAAGCGGCATCATAAGCGCCCGCCTTCAGCTGTGCAGCGGCCATATTGTTTTGCACACGTATCCTCTCATCCAACAGCGCGTGCAATGCTTCCGTGCCAACATTCAACTCTCCAGTGGGCGTGGGGTCTGTTATACCCCCTTCTGCTTCGTCTAATACGTCGAGAGCGCGACGGTACAATTGCACAGCTAATGGCGGCTCACCGCGACTGTACCACCAGTTGCCGCGGGAACGACGGCGTTTACTGGAATTAGAAAATAGCGTCAAGAGGAATGTTAGGGTCTTAACTAAACCGGTGTAGCTAAATAAGGTGAGTGTGTTTGGAGCAACTGTAAGGGGAACTACTTGCACCAAATTGATAACATTGTGTTCTAGTTGTGGCAGTGGTCATCGTAGCAAGTGGAGGTCTCTGAATACTCCCATGGGAAAGATGCTTAATTTTTTGTATTATGATGAAAAAACTTTACCATCTTTAATTAGATGATTAACACAGTTTCAGGAGGCAATCATTTGCCTACACTCACGTTATACTAGTGCCTGAGATATTTTTGAGAATATGAAGTATAAAATAAATATTGAAGTGTCAAGTATGATCATACGAGTATTAGTAGCAAAAATAATACGAACTTTCTTTTACTTTATCACGAAAGAAAGAAGCATTCAAGTGAATGAAACAGTGTACAAAAGTGAACATTGATTGATATATCGATCATCAACATGCATGACAATTTGTCGGACCACACATGGCAAAGCATGCTAATCTCATTCATTGTCAACCAGATCTATAGATGTCGAGGCCACCTACTAACTGATAACGGACCTTGATAATTTTATTAGGAAAATTTGAATTTAACCTAATTCGAATCAAGGGCAACCACGCAAAACAACTGTTCGAAAATATATAAACTGTTTCCGGTATTATGATCATACGTTATACAATCATAATATCTTTCTGTCCCTTTGGAAAACCAGAGATAGATAGATTATTGAGACTGGCAGTAAGACATTCTTGATAGATCGGGACGTAAGACATTCTTGATAGATCGAAAGTTAAGTAGAGTTCTGAACGGTCACAATTTAGATAGTCGACATGTACCTACGGCTGAGCGCTTCCGTGCTTCGGAAGATACGGTAATTTTTTTACTGCTGAACTTCTTTAAAAGTCGTTAAGCCTTACTGGCCTTCTGTCCGCCTAAATACACCGTCACTAGAGTCGGATATAATAACTTGCTTACTTTTGTAATACCACATAGCTTACTCACCCAATATCCATTCTCTCAGCAATAGATAACGTCTCAAATTCAGGTTCTTCGCACCAATCATGTAGCTCCAAATGAGCCTCCAGCCATGTCTCTGGTCCGATGACAGGGCCATTGTACTGTTTCTCCGGATCACTGATGAGTCCTAGCCTCTCGCCGGCTTTGAGGCCTATCTCGCCGTACGCGAACCGAGGTGCCAAGTGTAACAAGCATGTTTCACCTTTATACATCAGTGTTAGTGCTAAATCTATTCCTTGTAGAACCTGAAAGTATAGATTATTTTAAATTATTAAAATATATCTATATACTTCAACTTCAAAAAAGAAGTGTTTTTTTCCGATGTATAGTATTTTTTTGTGTTCACCAATTTTTACGACAATAGTGGATCGTTTTGGATTTTTTTTTTGTTTAAGTAGTACCTACCTATAATACTTTTAAGGTGGTTCCATTGAGGATGTGTTGAGGATCTGATGAGGATCTTCCTTCGGAGTAATAAACAGAAATGCAATTAAGCAAAGAGAGTGCAAGAAATTGTTTTTTTTATAAAATGTAAGTCTGTTTATTAAGTTTTATCAATAAAATTATGTAGTTAACGAAATGTAGAGTATTAACATATTTGTTCTATAGGCAAGAACTATTGTCTCACAAGGTAGGTACATAATTTAGGTGTCAGGATTGCTGATAAGATTGTATTATTGTGTTTTCTAAGAAATAACCAATATTTACTGATAGTAATTGATAATTTTGTTAAGATAGGGTCAATAAACGCAAATTTTAATTAAATCGGTCATTCAATAAAGGAATCTTAATATTTTTTTTATCTAATCCATTTGTTACTTAGACTGGAACTATCTAAAAATTATATCTAAAAATCATGCAATTGAAAACGAAAATTACAAAAAAAGAAATGCTAATAAAATTTTTTACTTCATGTCACAACAAAATAATAATATATGATGTGCCTAAAATGCAATATTTTTTGTAAAACATTATTTTACTGAATCACACTAAAAAATGTGAGGTGCAAGTTTGTGTGTAAGTGTAAATGTTTGTTACTCCTTCACTTAAACGGCTGGACGGATTTGAATGAAATTTGGTAGCAGGATAGCTTATATCCTTGATAAACACATAGGCTACTTTTGATCCGGGTATTCCTACGCGATCGGAAACTATTCACCGTAGGTAACACTGCGGGTATATGTATAAACCATATGTACACCAGCTGTTCCCTAACATTTGTTTCCACATCATTTCATTCACCTTTTTACCATATTTTTCTTACACACTATTTTCTTACAATAGTTATGTAGATTGATTGGGACATGACATAGTAAGTACACATTATAGTTATTTGACAGATAAATTATAAAAACCTCTGGCAGATGTATGAGTTACTAAAATTATACATTCAGTAATCCAAACGAGTGGTTTAGCAAGTCATGGTGATGACACAGTATTATAATAATCTATAAGTTTAGCCTATTCTCAATCACCCAAGGATCTGTGCAGCCATGCATTGAAGCGTGAACAACCCACAACTCAGGAGTGTAGAATCTATTTAGACATTGTTCATCTTCACCGATGATTCACATCTCTTTCTCGTTTGTTGTTGGTATATTGTCCCACAACAAAGAAAAACTAACAATACTGTCAAACCTTTGTGAGTTTGGATCGTTGGCAGCTTCACGAAATGTGAAATGTAAGAAAGAAAGAAAGAAAAATGTATTTATTTCTGTAGGACCTCAAGGATCACTTTAATATGTAGTCTTTGTGGAGAGGCTAATATGATAAAAGGAAGAAGGTACTTACTTCATTATCACCCAAATATATTTTGACATTGTCTTGTTTCTCAATAAGGTCCCCAGTATCTTTGATCTTGAGTTCATAACTAATTTGGACTACTTCACCTCTGTGAGGTCTGATACCACTGGCATCGTCACCAGCTTTTAGAATCTGAAAATACAAGTTAAATTTAGAATGTTCTAAAAACTCATAATGTGAATTTATTAAAAGAAAACAAAGAAATCACACTTATATTTTAATTTTATTTAAAAATGTTTTTGCAAGACACAAAGTATTTATTAGAAAGTTGCTGAATAAATTTAGTATGTAACAAATGTCAAGCTAAATTATAAAATTAAATGCGAAGTTTGTATGGATTCAAAGATGGATGTTTGTTACTCTTTCATGCAAAAACTACTGAATGGATTTGAATGAAACTGGCAATATACATAGTATATGACCTGGAATATACCATAGGCTACTTTTATCAGAGTAAGTACCACAGAAGCGATGCCACGGGCGTAAACTTGTCATAAACAAGCCACACAATCAGTAAAAATAAATACTGACAGACTGACTTTTTGTTTTGTCTAGCACCACTTTCTAGTTTTTCTTTTAGTGGAAAAACATACAATCGTAGGTGGTATTTAACTGCGCAACTGACCTTCTTGAGAAGTGCGCCTGACCCCAATAAATCTTGCCATTCCTCAGGTTTGGGGCCTTCGTCTTTAGCCTTTTCTTTCTCAGCAGCCGCGGCCGCAGCTTCAGCTAACTTTGCCTCTTCTATTTCCTCCGCAATCGCGGCTGAGGCTAAGTCCTCAAAGGAACTACTCTCGGATTTATCCACCATTGTTTTTTCACCTTCGCTCATCTGCAAGCAAACACGCGATTTCTCCACTTGATTGTAAAAGATAATACGTAGTAAATGACAGAGTTCTTGATTTTTGTAATCACTGTGGATTAGAGAGTAAATATCTTTAGAATAAACTGTAGATAGAATAATCTTACCGTGTAAATTAACTTGGAAGAAAGGAATTATTTTTATCAAAATAAAAACGTAATGAAAAATGACAATCCAACTTTTCGGACTTGATTTTGATTTGATTGATTTGATTTTGGGTTTTTTGAATTGAAGTAAAAAGAGTGATGAATTTTTTTTATTTACTTATTTCGGTGCGTTCAGAGTTTTCGCTTTGATTGATCGAGTGTTCCGAATAAGGTTACGAAGTTATCGACTATATTCAATTTTAAAGTTTTCCTGTATTTGATATCATAAATAGGTTCTTTATTACTATTACCATGGTAAAACATTTCATTTCCATTGAAGAAGAAGAGCAAATGTCGGTCTTTTGATTTAGTTATTTTCGTGGAAATCCATAAAAGTAGTATCCGAACAGTCTTTAAAAAAAATAGCTTAACAATATTGATAACGACAGTTACCACAGAGTTAAAAATACGTCATTTTTGACAGTTGTTGGACCACTTCTGTTAAAAACTCAATCAATCAAACTCAACTCAAACGATTTGAAGAAAGGAAAACAATCGATTTTGCAAAATTATTTCGTGAGCTTTTTCACTAAAAATAATGCAGAAATATGAAAAGCTTGAGAAAATCGGCGAGGGAACTTATGGAACGGTTTTCAAAGCAAAGAATAAAGAGACCCATGAGATCGTCGCTCTAAAACGAGTGCGGCTAGACGACGACGATGAAGGAGTTCCATCTTCAGCCCTACGAGAAATATGTTTACTGAAAGAACTTAAACATAAGAATATTGTTCGTTTATATGACGTGCTGCACAGCGAGAAGAAGTTGACGTTAGTATTCGAGCACTGCGATCAAGATCTAAAGAAATACTTCGACAGTCTCAACGGGGAGATAGATTTGGACGTTGTAAAATCTTTCATGTATCAATTACTACGCGGACTCGCTTTCTGTCACAGTCATAATGTTCTCCACCGTGACTTAAAACCTCAGAATTTGTTAATCAACAAGAATGGTGAATTGAAACTGGCTGACTTTGGCTTAGCAAGAGCTTTTGGCATTCCTGTAAAATGCTACTCTGCAGAAGTAGTTACACTGTGGTACCGGCCCCCAGACGTGCTCTTTGGCGCGAAACTGTACACAACAAGCATTGACATGTGGTCTGCAGGCTGTATCTTTGCTGAGCTGGCCAACTCAGGGAGACCATTATTTCCTGGATCTGATGTTGATGATCAATTGAAAAGAATTTTCAAAATGCTTGGTAAGTTGTCTACAATCCATAGTCATTATTATTATTACAATATAATACTTATTTGCCTTGAACATGCATTATTCTAATATGATTAAAACAATATTTATTTAGGAACTCCAAATGAAGAATCATGGCCGGGAGTCACACAATTGCCTGACTACAAGCCACTGCCCATCTACCAACCATCATTGGGCTTAGCTCAGGTGGTTCCAAGACTATCTCAGAGGGGTAGAGACTTACTATCAAAGCTGCTTGCTTGCAATCCAGCATTACGCATGCCAGCTGATGAGACCATGGCTCATGCATACTTCCACGACCTGAACCCATCGGTGAAGAATGACAGGTGTTAACAGTCAATACACCCATACAAGTGTACCTCTGAACTTTTAGTGTGTCCAAAAAAGGAGGATGAGGTACAAGTGTATTGTGAAGAGGACTTGAGTAGCTTGAATAAGTATACGTGAAAAATTATCTGCAGTTCCTTTGTTGTGGTTTGGTTTTATGTAAATCAATTTTGGTGAGGTAGCCTGAAGAACTAATTATTGTTGAACTGACAATTTATCTTACTAATGATAGTAATAAAGTGGCTAAAATTGTTTTTCATAGTAAATTAAGAAATACCTACCAATAGTAATTTATTATTTTTATTTAGTTTTTTAGTGAAGTCAGTAGTGTTATGTATATATTGGTGTTGATTCAGTTGTTTTATTATTTATTATATAGTTCTTATTGTATCTTTTATACTGTTGTAATGTACATGTTTTGTAATTTAGCTTGTTCAGTGTGATCATTATGATTTTGCAATAAGTCCCAAGTTTCTAGGTGAGAACTAAGGGTAAGATTAAGAGTAATTTTATCAGATTAAGATTTAATAAATATTAATAACAAAATATTTAGCTTTACATTATTGCAGATTCCTGTATTTTAATTCTACAAGATTATGTGACTAATTCTGTTCACCTTCACTTAAAACACCTAAATCAAATTGTTTGTGAAGTGGACATCTTAGGTGACAATGACATCATAAGTCCTTAGATTTAATATTCTGTTAAATCACTATCCACCGGTTGACTCTACTGCTGAGCCTCTAATATTTCCTTGTTTATGACATACTAGCTGCGCCCCGCGGTTTCACCCGCGTAAGTCCCGTTCCCGCGGGAATATCGGGATAAAAAGTAGCCTATGTGTTAATCCAGGGTATCACCTATCTACATACCAAATTTCAACCAAATCGGTCCAGCCGTTTTTGCGTGAAAGAATAACAAACATACATACATACATTCTCACAAACTTTCACATTTATAATATTAGTAGGATAGTAGGATTATAGATGTGTCATGTGGTTGGTATCTTCAGTTATAGTGATCTTATTATAGCATTTCCATTTCAGCCCTTTTCCTCTTACGGTGGTTTGCAACCATATTGGCAGTTGTAAGAGGACAGTCCCCCCTCTGTAGCCACATGCAGAGGGCCTTCTCAGTCTGAGCGGCGGCAGATGCCTGCGTGCGCTCGCTGGCTGAAAGTGGCTGCATTGCATTAATAGAGTCATTTGAGACACTCGCAGAGAGCAGTAACCGGAACCTCTGTCTACATGTCTGAAATTATAAATATGATTATCATTTCTTTGGTCAATGAGTAGTAAAATTTACATTGGTTGTAAGGAGTGAGAATGAAAGAGAGGAAGGATTTAAAGGTGGTTAAAACACTAGCATAGAATGCTGAATTTAGTAACAATTTTCATAAGAATAAAATAAGGACTTTTTTACTGTTTGGTAACCACAATAACCTTCATTATTATAATAAGTTGTCAAGCCTCAAGGTAAGATTAGTTTCTACTAAATTATATGCAGACTTACATTTATAAGAGTAGACCCCACTTCTCCTTTTATATCATGTTTGGCAACATAACATCCCAGCTCATAGAAATGTGGTCCTAACTTATGCATATCAACAGTACAGGCATCTGCATTGAAAATTTCTCTGTATGAATCCTTGTATGTCTTAGGCAGTTCTACATGCACTAATGGTGGTTTTCTGGCATATAGTGACTCTGCAAGCCATAGTGGTATCTCCACATTAGTTCCAGCTTTCAGATCATCTTCGGTTGCTGAAGGATCAAGGAACCCTAGGAATTCAATCGAGACACATGTTAGAAAAGAAGAATTGGCTGATATTTACAAACAATCTAGGTTAGAAAGTTCGTTGTGTACTTACCCAGTTTAGGCAAATCGTGCAAAAACCTACAAGGTACTCTTTCATTTGTAACAAGAATATCAGAAATAGATAAATATGAGTTATCCATATTAATTGATTTATCGAAGACCAAGCATTTTTAAAGTTTATTTCGCGGAATCGCGGATCTGTCAGTCCATGAGCAGAAAAGAAAGATAACATTAATTAATTTCGCGCGCAATTAAAAGTCAGTGTCATGTCAACTTCACTTCACCAACAAAATAAAAGGACACAACAACTTATGGTGCCTCCACACATTGGATGTTTCGACAAACAGCAGATAGAACCACAAATAGCTTTTCAAACAGCTAACACAAATAGGGCATCCTCACGTCGTCTCTGTCGTCTCTCTAACACGTCAGTATCTGTTTGATCAACAAACATGGTGGACGTGACGGGAGCTGTATTCCCATCCCAAGATGCGATGTACATTTTTTCAGATCTTTTTAGGCTTTTTTAGATCTTTTACAAATGTTTGATGGAGAAGGATTCGAACTTACGATGTTTGGCTCGAAAGCTAATTGTCGAGCGTGTGGATGGGCTATTAGATCGGATTGAAATAATCTGTTGTCTATTCCCAGTCATATTTTTAATCTGTAGCGACTGGAAAAAAAATAAGCAAGCTTGTCGAGTTGTCGCGATCGCCGCGCCGGTTTTTGTGAAATTGACGTGAATTTTAATACAATTCGGCATAAAAATACCAATCTAAAAGAATAGAAAGTGTTGTGGGTTCATCAGATTACTTTTGAACTAATGTTTTACAGAAATGGCTAATGACTAAAGCAAAATGAAGACAATATACTTGGAATTTGAAATGCTTTTGTGATCAGCAAATCGCTAATCGTATTTTCCACACCAATCTGCTGAAAACCCAGAAATATGTCGGGGTGAGTAATATGCTAAAGCTTCTACATTCTGAAACATGTCTACTACGTCTGCTTTAGCTAATAATCCTCCTAATTCTCCAAATGACATCTAACTTTCATCTACCCTTGTTCTATGTATTTTTTAATCCTTCACCCTACCTACAAAATTACACAATAAATGCTTTGCTATGTGAAAGCCAATAATAACCACCTTATTTTTAGTTTAACTGTTAGTAAGTCTTTAACATCTGTTATTATTAGCTGTTGGTTTTCCAAATAAATTCTATGGTAAAAATGGCTTTTCTGAGTGATTAAAAATTCAATATAATTCATGTGAAATTCTGAAAACTTTGACCTAAAAAATAAGTCGGAACTTGATTAAATAAATGCACATTCTGCCCCAGTTCACATACTTCTTGAAGATTATAGCCATAGCATTAGAGAAGAAAAAATAATTTTTCAAATTGTCTTCCTTTTTTTTGCTTCAGAAAACCATATACTATGAAGGAGATGAAAGGGATAGTGGAGTATCTCACTGAGCACCGAGCATATAGTGAGGTCAAAGGACGGAAAATGTGGATGGATTTTGCAAGTTCATCGGTAAGTATTTTTGCCATTTAGGCCTTTAGGCAGCTTAAAAACTCCCTCACCAGAGTTGGCCACTTGCTCATACGAAGGAAGGAAGGACTAAAGTTTAGTACTCCAATCTTAATAGTATGAACTGAGTCAGAGCACATTCAGCCCCAGCGTCTTTGTCATCTATCCAGCAACTGGACACACATTGCGCAGGGAGTGGATGATTTCATACTATGGTTCTTTAGAATTCAAATACTTATGGCTTGCGTCCAACAAGACAAAAGTGTCCAACTTTGCACTCTGCCTTAGTGTGTTACAGGACTTTCTAATGGATACCTGGATTACTTTGATGTATTCTTATTTCTAGCAAACCACTCGCACATGGCAGAGTTTGAAAGAAACATTCCTGAAGCGAATTTTGTCTGACATCCAGAACCCTTACTACAAACTTACTCGGGACCAAGTGGCGAGCTTCAAGCAAGGGTTAGTATACAATATGCATACACTGTTGTTTAATAAAAGGGGAATTTCTATGATTAATATATTAGTTAGTTCTGTTAGAACCCAAGAGTTATGTGATCTAAAAAAAATCAGCAAATATGCTTTAATCCATTGACTAATTATAATGGCCTTTATTAAATGTGTGACAAAAATGTGTACTTGGGTCTTGGACATAATTTCCAGAACAAAAATTTTAATAGTAAAAGGAGTGTATTTTTCTAATACTATTTAACTAATAATAAGGCAATATAGGTAATATTCTAGCATGCAATAGCCTCAAACTGGAGTTTTATTTTGTTTTGCAGAGTTGATGTTGAGGCTAAAGAAAAAAACAGACTTGAGATCCAAAGAGAAGGCCAAAAGTCCAGCAAAAATGGTAAGTGTTACATTATCTGTCCTGTTAATACAGGTAAGAATGATGATGGTGTATGTGTTGAGTAAGGGTTTGTATGGGTTTGTATCTTTTGACTTTTGCATGACTACAAACAATTCTTAGACAGATTTAAATGCAAACTTAAAATGACATATAAATTAATTTCTACAGAAGAAGACCAGAAAGAAATTGAGCCGTCAAGTACTGCTGAGAAATGCAATGAAGCGGATGATATTCTAGGTGAGAATGTTAAATCTGCAACCATAACAGCCAGGAACCGCTCCTCAGCCGACACCTTTATACTTGATGCTGTAGACCAGAAGAAAACAACTGAAGAACTACTAGAAGAACTAGAAGGCCCTACAACTTCAATGAAGGATTGCATAAACTATGAGTACTCTGAACCACCATCTGTAGTCAGAGAAGTTCTGGATGACTTTGTCACAGAATCTGAAGGTTCTGACAGAGAGCCTCAGATGGAGATAGTAGAAGATGTCAATGAAAGTGACAATGCAGATGTAACTCAAGAAATTATTGTAGTAGAAGACTCTGAGAACATGGACGCTGATAATGTGGAGTACATTGAAGAGGAAAGGATTATAGTTGAAGGAGGAATAGAGGTTGATATCGGACCGACATTCGATCACGAAATTGTTACTGAAGTAGCGACATCTGAATTGCATGGTTTAAACAACTGGCTGGAAGATTGTGTTCAAGAAGAACAAGAAGTGCCCGCTGAAGCCAATGAAAAAGAGAAAGAAGTTCAAGAAACAACTGTTGAACCAAATGAAAATGTCGTCACTGAAATTCATGAAGAAACAGAGCCAATAGTCATCGAAGATTCCGAAACTCTGGCGGAGAATTCGAAAGAAACAAATAAGATCTCTCTCGGAAACGATAATAATAACCAAAATAGCTTTAGCACGACTTCTGACACAATTATACCCAACAACCAAGAAGAAATCGCCAATGCTCCTAAGAGTCAGAAAACTAACTCAAAGTATGACATCTTAGCTCCACTTAAAGAGGCTTCTAGAAAGAGGTCCACATCAGAAGATCAGACCACAAGCAAGAAACAGAAACTGGACAACGGAGTAGAGAAAACAAATGGAGATACAGTTGAAAAAACGCCACCAAGCTCCAACAATACAGAAGCTCTGTTTGAAGCTCTTAAGAATGATGAAAATCCGGATAGAACAGTGCAAGACCCTAAAGATATTGACGAGCCTCCACAAAACAAAAACCCTTGCTTAAAAAGCGTGAGTCTCTTTGATGAACAGTTTAATACCACTAAATACTCTGATTCGGATGATGAAACACCAATACCGAATAACAAAGAGAAGATTTCAAATATCACGCCGGAAGTTAAAAACGATGTAGCGAAGGCAATACGCGTGAATGGCGATAAAGAAGCTATAGATCCACCAAACAATCAAGACAAAACTCCAGAAAATTCTGTTCAGACTGTAGAGGAAACGGATAAAACTGATCCAAAACAAAGAGAACCAGAGAAGATGCAAATTGATCCTCCAATTCAAGAACCGGTTTTAAAAACTGATAAAGTTGAAAATCAGAAGACAGTAAAAATTGATCCAACAGTAAAACCAACGATCGGGAAGAAAGAAAATGTAATACTTCTGAAGTCTAATTCAGATTCTGAAGAGGAACGAACGCCTCCGTCTAGGAAAGAAAGATCGAAACGTTTAGCGCAGGCCTTTGGATTTGTACCTGGTAAGTTAAACCGTGCATGTCTGTATTGCGTTAACGTGAGCATGGTTTGTTTTTTATTATTTTCTTAAGAGTCTCCAACCTAGTACTAGCTTACTAGTACTAGCAGCATAGCCCGGCCTTGCACGGGTGTACTAATGAAACTACCAGGATAAAATATAGCTTATAACCATTCCGAAAGTTCATTCTACACATCAGTGAAATAATTTTTGAAATCAGCTGAGTAGTTTCGGAGATCACCTCCGTCAAACAAACAAACAAAATTACCTCTTTATAATATTTGTATAGATAGTTTGTAACTATGGATAGCTTTGTAACTGTTATACGGTCAAACCGCTAAACGTATTTCAATGAGATTTGGTTCCTGGATAGCTTATATCCTGAATTAAGAAATAAGCTACTTTTGATCCCTGCATTTCCAAACGGGAACTATTTACTGAGGGTAACGCGGGACGTAGCTAGTTAAGTCAACTAAACCATATTTAAAATCGAGTACAAATACGCTACGTTAGTTGTAATGATCAATGTTTTATACTCATAATTAAAACGTGAGTAAGGCAGTTCAATGTGTTGGTGACAATTTTTTTTGTTTGATAAATGTGGTCTATAATTTTAATCCTTATCTTATATCATTGCGGTTGCGAAATGACTTAGAACTACCAATAGCGAACAGTGCATTTGCAACTGTAAAGATACTTCGAAATGTTTAATTTCATAACGTGTGTTTAGACTTGCTTTTGATGAGTTTTTTTTTTGAGTTGTTTTATTTTATTTGTAAAGCACCCTTACAACAGTAGAATTTCTGTATTTATTCACGCGAACGATGTAAAATCGAAAGAAACAGATTTAATTCTATAACTCTAGTTGTGTCTATGTTTTATGGTATGAGTATTCTGCTTTGTAGATTTGTATAATGTGTATCTAATTTTACCATGAGAATATTGTTTGAAGGGACTTCAGTGACAGCGGCACAAAGGAGACGCTCGCTTCGCTCTCGAAACAGAACCAAGTCTCAACGAAACTCTTGGTAAGTACACTTGCATGTATTCTATTTGACCTGAATGCTGTTTATTGGTCAACAATATATATTTCACTAGCAGCACTTCCCGGCTTTGCACGGGTGTACTAATAATGCTACCGAGATAAAATATAGCCTACAGTACTAGATAGCGCCAGTAAAAATAACCCGATTCTAGATCTCTAGCGCGAAACGACCTCCCCATACAATTAAACCAACATTATCTCTTTATAGTATTAGTAGAGATAACATAAACAATGTTTTTTTTTTCACTTATTTATATTGATTTCCAGTACTCTCCACGAGGCCAGCGACTGGGAGGGCAGTATAAGTGAGCCGGAGTTGGCGGATGATTACATTTCACCTCCGCGTGGTCGACGCAATAGATACGCGAGGAAATATAGGTAATTTTTTGTGTGATAGTCCCGGGATTTTTGTGTGAAGTAGATGATAGTTGAAGGGATGGAGTGACATAGGCTACTTTTTATCCCGATATTCCCGCGGGAACGGGGCTTACGCGGGTGAAACCGCGTCTCGCAGCTAGTGGACAATAATCTTACTTTAACTAAACCGATTTTAAAAACCGTTTAGCTAAATTCTATCATGCTATATGCTATCATATGCTATCATTGCCATAAGAGTAACAAGAAAAAAAAACATTAATTAGGGCCTTGTTCTTGCATATCTTAAATATTGTTTCAATTAACATTATACAGCTGGCATTGTGACCAAGATCTGTATAATTTTGCTAGAGAAGTCTCTTAGGTCAACCTCTGTATATCTTAGAAATATAATTGTGAAAACTATTGTTTTAGAAAACCTCAATCGGGAAGAATAATGTCATTAGATGAAGATGGCGGACTTTTCGTAGTGCATGGCAACAAGATCATTCCTCTTGTGAAGAATGGAAAAACTCTTACATTCGTCACATACGACTCTCTTGGTAAGTTTTGAAATTGATGAAAAATACTTATAAAACTAACTAAGGACAACCTTTTTTTTCTCGACAAAAAATGGTTGTAAAGTCCGTTTACGTTTACGAGATAACGTTATGACGTTATCTCGTAAAATTATCTTCCGTTCCGTAAACATTGTGGTTTAGGACGATTTAAAAAATCTATTTTTGCTTGAAGAAGTTGTATTGTATACACGATGCGGTGAACAGAAATGTACTCCACGCTCAAGGCCCGCGATAGAAGCTATGCAGTAGCTTAATAACATTTGTTAATTATTTTTGTATTTTTAGGTTGCTCAGAAGAAGAAGAGGAGTTGATGTGGCGTCAGAAATATATTGACGAGAAAAAGAAGGCTGCTCAGTTGAAAAAGTAAGGACATAAATCGAATAGTTACACTATTAACAGATATTCATTTATCATGATTTATTTATACGATCATGGTAAATAAATATCTTTGAACATTCCACACAAAGTCATCTAGTCCCAAACTAAGCAATTTTATGATTGTGTTTTGGTAAGCAGATGACTGATAAACTACAAACATATTTTTTTATAAATACATACATATTAAACATAGAAATAGAGAGACAAATATTTGCAGATCATGCAAACATTTGTCTCGGAATCGAAACCCGTTTAATATCCCGTTTTAAGTGCTTATAACTTTGTTTCGTATTTTTTATCCATTGTGTTGGTGTAAATATTCATATTTTAATTTGCAGACAGTTAGAGGATTTTACGGAGGCTGGTACCTCTCGATCAAAGTCTCCGATTCTGCAAAATCCTACTCGGTAAGATTTATTTGTCAAACAAATTTTGTATGAAAGCTTTACAAACACTAACCTAATACTCTTTTCAGGGAAAATAAAGGCAGTACAAGTAATACTATTCAGAACTCAACTGACATTGTGATGAGTAAGTTACATTGGTTTTACTTTTTTAAATGCTTATAGGTATTTAGAAAAAATATAGGCATTTACGAGTGTCAGGACTTAATGGGACAGTGAAGTGCTAGAATTTATTGAAGAAATTCTAATGAAAAAGTCTCCTGCTATATAGAATTATTGTGTTTTAGATAAACAAATGGAGATAAAGCAAGTCGGTGACGCTGGGAAAATTCAAGTAACTCTTACAAAGAACAACGCGGTAAGTGACTTTTTAATAATATTATAAAGAGGAAAGATTTTTTATTATTGTATGGAAAGAATAAAACAGATAAATTTTTACCATTATAAAGCTACATTGTCACTGAGTATATTATGCTTCTAAGATAATTCATCTATAAAACAATAAAATTAAATAAATAAATTATATATCTGTCAACTCAAGCAATGTATATAATTAATATTGAAGAAATATGTTTATTAATGTTTAACATGCTGATTAATAAAACCCATGCAAAGTGCAGGCAGCTGGTAGAGAGAATACAATTTTTTTTTTGCGCCGGTAATCGAACTAATTTTGGTCGGTGGTTTTGGAAAACAAGCAATCCGGATGTCCCAAACCAAAACCTAGTACGAGCCATTATGTTAAATGTAAGTAAGCAGGTGAAACTGGCCTGTAGTGCTTTAAGGCCCGTATTCAGAGACTATACTCAAGCGTAAATCGTGTCTCAAGCGGTGATTCATAACTCAATTTCATAGAGAACTGTCAAAAATCGATGCTTAAACGTAGACTCAAGTTTGAGTGAAGTCTCTGAATACGAGCCTAAGATTTTGTATTGTTTACAGGAAACAATGAATCTAGAAGGTCATTGGCCTCAAGTACTGCCGATAATGCAGCAAGTGATGAGTATATTCTACAAGCAAGAGACCAAGCCAGATAGACAAGAGGACATCAGCGGCCTTGTCACTCCGGTCATACCGATTATAGATCTAGGTATGTTTATTAAACATACAAATATATTTACGTTAGGAAGAAGGGAAAAATTACATAAATCATTTGATCTTTGTTTAGTAAAGTAATGTCAGGTAAGTACTATTTACTTATATCATCAGTATTATAATTTTACAGAATCGCGTAAAGTCGAAGACCTTGAAAAGGAGATATTCAAAGAAATAGAAGAACATGATAAAAAGGAGAAGTCTGTTGTAACGCAAAATAGCACAAATGTTACAAAAAGGTAATCATTATAAAGGCGCTATTTGTTCAACAGCTTTATACCGGGATGCTCAGATTAAATTCGACGTCAACAACTCAAATTGAAATTAAACTGTTTTTTACTGTTAAATATTCGGAGTAGTAGTTATTAGTTTTTCAATCATAGACACTGTCATCAACCTGTTATAACTTATTAGATTTTCTTGGCTCGTTTTGAAATTTGCACCAAACTAATCCAAACATCTGTTAACAGAAAAGCCGGCAGGCCAAAGAAAATTCCCTCCACAAGCTCTGAAGCGTCTGAAAAATCGACAAAAACAGCAAAAAGAACCAGAAAGTCCAAACAAAAACCAGAAACTGAGCAAACTCCCGTGAACCAAGAAACTGAGAAAACTAACCAAGTTGCTGAGGAAACTAATCAAGATGACAAAGACAAAATGGCGTCATCACCTGAGAGAATATCAGTTGATTCGATTAAAAAGACTCCACTTAAAGATGCGACACGAATGTCTGAAAACAAAATGGCTGAAGCTGATGATTCGAAGACGAAGAATATTGAGCCGCGTATGACTAGAGCAAGGAAGAGCGGGAATGGTATGTAAAAATTTTTAATCTTAATAAAAGTTACAACACCAGCAGGATTCGAACTTGCATCGATACGATACAAACAATAACTCTAAACTCGGGATGCCTCACCACTCGGCCACGGTGTCCTATCTCACCAGGGTCGAAACTATTAGTAGATCATATGGTATGTACATACAACTGACTTTAAAAACGTAGTTTTACTGTTAAATCTTTATCTAATATAATGTCAAGTACAACTCACGATAGTTTTGAAAATGAAAGAGTTGCTTATTTCAGAAACGGATACATCATCTCGCATCACCACAAGACTTGCTACGAAATCACTCGACCCTGAAGAAGCCGTGCGTTATATGCTTCCCCCGGAGCCGAAAATACGGAAATCTAATAGAGGCACCCCGAATAAGGCTAGAAGGTAGATTATTTACTATGAATTGTCAAATACTATACTTCATTTCTTGAAGCGAGCTAATAGGAATAAAAATAAACGCACGTGATTGGTCGTCCGAAATAATTGTCTTTCTTGTGATTGGCTAGATTTGACAATTGTCAATTGATTTGATAATCTAGCCAATCACGAGAAAGACAATTATTTTCGACGACTAATCACGTGCGTTTATTTTTATACCTATTAGCTCGTTTCAATAAATTAAGTATAGATGAAATGATGCTAAGCCGAATAGCTAAAAAACACGAATATAATATAGTACCTACCAACTTTGAAACTAAAGACACATTGTAAACACTAATAATTGTTGCGAAATAATGAAAATCGACTTCAGTTTCATAAGGAAGAGTTTCTACAGAGAATTTCGGGATATTTACCATGGTTCGTGGATTTTCAGTTTTTTAATATTTCACAGTTGTAAACGATCATGGTAAACTGAAGTTCTAACGAATATGAAGATACTAGCAAATGAATCAACTACATTTAACTTCAGTTTCACTGCAGCTCTTCCTAATTCCTATGGAATAATAATAATCTATCTAACTAAATAACAAAGAAAATACTAAGAATCAATGGCCCGGCGTACATTTATTATCAAACAAATCTAGGTCTAAAAAAGTTAGGCCGAACTCACAAGGGTGTAGATTCGAAGCCTAAAACCTAATTCATGTTTCAAAATCCCGAATAACCTAATCTATCTTTGGGTTTGCTTACTGTGGGTGGATATTAGACATTACTTCCATACAAAATGTGTCAAATATCTACAGACAGTAAGCCGGAGATAGACAGGTTATTGATACTGGACGAGAGAAAGCTTACTTTTCACTATAATTGAAAGTATATTTAGGATCTTTTTCCAAAATGAGATATGCGCTCAAAGTACGAAAAAATATTATTCCGTTAATTAAATCATTACATTCAACGGTTTATCTTAAATCTTTGTAAATCGATATACAATTAACTTCTAGTATAGCTTTTTTTTTTTAATCTCTAATTTAATTTAAATGTCAAAATCAAAATATGAAAATCAGGCAGTTGTTAATAGTCACAAATCATGTTACTGTGCTTCCAACATACGCAAAATCACAAATCTTTAACAATAGGCTACTTGACTCATAACAAATTTAGCACAATAAGTTGGTATTTCCTGCGGTTTTTGACTTACGAAACCACACTATATCGATTTCAGTTAATTAAAGTTCAAGATGGTTGCATATTTTCAATTGCAAAATTGTTGTTTATATTTTTAATTTCGAAAGCTGAAAACGCTGTCGGCCATTATAGCCGGATGTGATGTCATTAAACTCCCGGATGTGATGTAAACAAACCAATGTCACTTTGTCATTTTCATACATTTCTAAAATGTCAAATGATTATTTACGATCCGTATGACGTCACAGCCAGCACAGATAGTCTATTGACTAATATGGCTGACAGCGTTTTTGGATGGTTATGAAAAGTTAAACTTTAAAATCAAATTTCGCTGTTTGCATGGTTCCAAAAAACATAATAATGTTTATTTTGGTCTAATAGAACAATTATCAATTATTTAAGACCCACTTTAAAAATAAGTCAACTAGCCTATTGCTTGCCAAGTCCCATTAGTCATATGGCTATTTTTATAAATCAAAGTGTATATTTTTAAAACATAAGTATAGGATTCTAATAACGCTGGAAAGATTTTATATTGCCTTCATTCAATTTTTCACCTAGTCATTGAAATATAACATTTTTGAAATCATAGCATAGATTTTAATTTATTGAAGCAAAGTTTCTTATAACATTGTTCTGACTTAACTTTTGCATGACATTAAACTTTTAATAGTATATTGAGATCATATTGTGTTGAAACTATTTTGTGACTACATATATTATGTCTAGAACTATGTCTCACAAGCGAATGTAAATACTTAATTTTAAATTGAAGCTCATAATTTTGGCTAAAGGGTACCGATTTTAATTAAAATACTAGTCTGAGGGTAGTCCATTAAAATATTAACATTGGTATCTGCAGATAAAACCACGGTAATATTATTAAAAAGTATTCCTCTTTTCCACGCATCGGCAAAAAACACTCCAAAATCAAAATCTGGATCAAATGACAGCTGATTATGAATGGTAGGGTATTTCATAAATACTTAGATGTTTTGAGATGATATTAAAAATATGAATGTTAGTGTAAGTTTTTTGAAAATTATACATGTCTTAGAAATTCGTGGTAGATAAATGTGTAGAACACTAGAGATAAGAAATGTTTTTGGTTTTAAAATAGATGTTTTTTACTAATTATCGTGCAAAATAATAAACTTTAATGGTATCAGTATAAATGTATATTTTGGAAGTACAAAAAAATTTTTACTTGTAACCAAAGTAAGACGGAGTAAATTTTTCTAAGAAAATTAATTTTAGATCTAAGACTGTTTTATATTTACGTTTTGTCTGTATTTGGGCATTTGAACACATGGGATAAAAGAAACTTAAAATTATGTGAGAAATTTTTCTTATTTAGTTTCAAAAAAAGAATTTACGTTAGCGGTGCCATTGCATTTTAAGTGTTCGTAATTTGAATCAGCAAAGTTGTAGTAGAGCGTGCGTCTCCACACGTTTCTTTTGTAAATAAATTCTTCTTGGATAAAATCATTCACTTTTGATGAAACAATTGATACATTAAAAGTTCAATAGAAACACCGTTCGTGGAATGAATTAGATATATATTTTAACATTATCCACTATTTTTCTCAATGTACAAGTTTTACAATAGAGCAGTAGTTAAAAGAGCCCACAAATGTTCAACTGGGAGCAGGCGTAAGATAATAAATGTTTTAAAAGACAACTGTGTGTTATTTCATAGACATTAATTTGTTTTCTTTTGTTCGAACCTGCTTCCATTGAAAGGCTGCATGTGGCTTAATGCACTTTTAGCTTCTGCTATGCTTATGTCATTGCTTTTAATGCTTAGCCCTTTTACAGCGAACCACATGAAGCCTTGGAACGGTTCGGACACTACATCGATAGCACAGGGTACCAAGACTCTGACCCCAGCCCTGCAAAAGTGAACACAACAAAGAGAAAGAAAAAAATCAGTGTCACTGTTAAAAAAGGCAAACATGTGCCCAGAAGGAGATCTTTCCCTAGTCTTTCGATCCATGACATGTCCTTAGATTCAAGTAATTCGTCTTACTTCGTCCCAAGAAAATCCAGATCCCAATCTACTATAGACTCTGCGATTTATAAGACTGAGTCCTACCAAATTCTGATGGGAAACCAAAAAGTTCCCATTATTAAACTAGACGCTATTGAAGAAAGCAAAAGCGATGATCAGTTTATAGAGTCTAAAGATTCTAGTAACCATTCCAATATTGTAGTGGATGTAGGCAGCTCTAGCAATGTTTCACTCCCACTCTCTCCAGAACTTTCCGTGGTTGAAAACTTATCTATCAGCCGTGAAATGATACGGAGTGATATTCATCCTACAATCAACGAAATTCAAGCCAACGATAGTGTTGTGAGCAATATTTATCAACAATATTTAATATCTGAAATGGATGTGTCGGTTCCTCTTATGGAACAAGACTGTGAACTTCTCAATACTCCAAAATTGAAAACTAACGCAAAGAAGCTACGGACACCTGTTAAAGTATCAGGTTTACTGGATAAAGTTTGCACTGTCAATATGAGCGTAAACAATACTCTTTCTGACACTTTGGATCAAAAGCTGAGGAATTTGCTTCTAGAGAGCGCTCAGAAAATATCAGACACCTACAAAGAAAATCTGATGGATATAGACGAGTCAATTGCACCAAAAAGAGGGAAAAAGAGATGTTCAACCCCCCGTAAACGAAACACACAGACGAAAACTAAACCGACTATTGGACCAGTTATAGATGAACATATGGAGTCATGTTCCCGTGGAGGAAGAAACTCTTGCCCTCCTGTCATAACCTTTATTCCAGTAGATGAAAATGCGAACAACAGTTCTGACGTACAACTCACTAAAAAACCTAAACGAGTAAAGAAAGACGTTATAAAAGTCAAAATACAACGCCCTGCTATGAAGAAAGCTAAAGATATAGAAACAAGTCAAATATCTGTCTATACAGATAGTGGGATAAACGAAACATCATCAGAAATTCAAGGAGAAAGCGTAGATTTGATCCACAATCATTCTGAGACTTGTCTGCAGGCGAACGAATGTATCAATAGTGTGCAGTTTATTGAGAACTCAAGATCTGAGTCGGTTATATCGATAAACAGCACAGCGTCTTTAGAGTCCGAGATATCGAAAGTAATGGAAGACGTGGATTTGTTGTCTGGGGAATATAAACGGAATGCGCAGGATAAGAATGGTAAGTTACTTTTGACAAACAAAAGACACTTCATGCAAAAACTACTACTTCCTTCCAACTATCCTATCCTACTTCCTACTTCTTTCCTACTAATATTACGAGTATAAATGTGAAAGATTGTGAAAATGCATGTATGTTTGTTATTCTTTCACGCAAAAACGGCTGGACCGATTTGGTATGTAGATAGGTGATACCCTGGATTAACACACAGGCTACTAATATCCCGATTTTCCCGCGGGAACGGGACGAAGCCGCGGAGCGCAGCTAGTATACTGTAGCTAGTTTGTATGTTGCCCTGTGTGTAGGTTTAGCTACCTTTTTTGTGATAAGTGAACTAGTTATTTTTCTCTTCCTTGAACCTGTTTGTAATGTGTGTGTGTGTGTGTGTGTGTGTCAATAAAGACCATTATCTATCTATCTATACCATAATGTTAACTATAAGTCTATACCTTATTACCTGGACCCTACTTACGGACAGTCTCAACAACCTATCATTGGTTTTGCTGTAGTGGGTAGTAGATATTTGACTTTACTTCCATAAAAAAAAGTACAGATACCTACCGACAGTAATATGAGCAAAACCAAAAATAGATAGGTTTTTAAGGTATCTTTAAACACCCAGCTATACAGTCGCGATCCTGTTGTTTTCTGTAGCCAGTTTTATTACTTTCCCTTTTGCTTTTCATTACAAAAAATATTTTTCTAGCTGATAAATCCTCTGGCGATATTTATGGTACACCGACCGATACAATCTACCATAGTCCTGTCGCCTCCAACTGCAGTCTAATAACCGAAGACTTGTCCGACGAAGCACCATTGCCGCCCACAAAGTGGTATCTTCTCAGCGAAGACGACACAAACATACGTCCGGACCAGATGACGTCTAACTCAAGAGTGACAAATTTCTCCGCGAGTTTAAAACAATTGTTCCCAATCACATGTGCTGTACCAGATTTGTCGACGATATCAGAGTTTTCGAAGGAAAATGAGGGTAGTCGAAAGAGTTTTGAAACAGATGGCGATACTAGGAACAGTGACTACTAAACGTTGTTAGAATAGTATGATTGAATCCGCCTTATTATTTAATTAGGATGTGTAAGATTAGTTATGATTCTTCTGTGATTTATAATATTGAAATGTGCCAAATATAAGCTAGGAAAATACTGTAAGTTGTTATTGTCATAGCTCAATTTTGATTTAATTTGTTGACATTCATTTATTTAATAATTTGGAATAAAAATTTATTTTCAGTGCTTGTTATGTTATAATTAATTTGTATTTTGTTGTAACTTGAATATGTTATGAATTTATGTATTATTCTAGTTTGCCAAATAGTAAAGGTTAATCATTAGTGTAGTAGATTTAAAAAATGAAAGCGCTGTGCGCAAGCCATCGACAAATAATTTGTATAAATTTAATTCTTAAATAACCATTTGAGCCGTGTTTCATATCCTTCCGTTTATTTTGCTTCATTTTTATGATATGAAACACACCACTTAAAAAACAATATTGAATGCAGTAAATAACTTTTTTTCTTGTAATGTTTAAGCAGCGTGTTATTTGGACCACGCGGACACCTATGGATCAGCTCAAGTTGACCGATGAATGTAATTTATTTTGATATGTATGTTTTTGCAATAAATGTTTAAAGTGAATTTTAGTTTTATTGCTAATGCCGTCGATACAGTTAGCATGTAATTCTAAAAAATACCTGCCTGGCTAAGCGGAGAGGATGGTTTAGGTGCTCAATGGTAGGACAAGCCTATTCCATCTCAACAATGTCCCGGGCACCACATTGTCTCGCTCGTTATGTGTAAGCAAAGATTGCATCTTAACGCCGTATAAATCGTCTAGTAATAGATGTAAAGGTTTTTTCGATGTCATTAAACGACCTCTGTGGCGCAGTGGGCGAAGGCCCGCCTGAGACCCGGAGGTTGCGGGTTCGATCCTCGCTACATGACAAATGTTTGTATGTTCTGCAGATATTTGTTCCGTGTCTGGGTGCTTTCTATCTATCATATGTATGTATTTAAAAAAAGTATCTAAGTAATAGGTAATATCAGTATTCTGGTTACCATAACACAAGCATTAAATTGCTTAGCTTGGGACTAGATGACGCTGTGTGGAATGTCCAAGGATTTTTATTTTTATTAAACGATTTCCAACATATATCTGAGAAGATTGGTCAAAAGCATAAAGCATGGTGAGTCGATTTGACATCGTATGGTATCTAAGAATAATTTTCATTTTTGTACACGCAGCCTGCATTTATCCATCCCATAAAACGCTGTCATTCAGATACCTAGTACATGCTAGTACCTACCTACAATACCTAAGACGAGAAGATAAGTACTTACTATATAAACCGGGTATATGAATGAAGTGATTTTGGCTATACACTGCCGTTGCCCGGCCTGGCCGGGGCGCCGTCTAGCTTGAGTATTATGTTCTGTGGTCTAGCAGCTTACTTTTTACTGTCATACTATGGTTAAAGTAAGCCTCCATGCATGCGCCACGACTGCGCCGCGTACTGTAGTACCGGATATCGGTGCTGCCATCTAAAATCAATTAATTGTGAAATTAGTTTTGCTACTCAACAAGAGATGGCGGTATCTGTTCTGTCGTACGGATGATAATTATGATTCAGATTCTTGCTGCGTGCGTACTGTTTTTGAAAAATGAAATGAAATGAAATGTTTTTGTTGAGAAGGTGATTGCTTTTGCACGGTTTTGTGCGTTCTGTATCTAGAGCTAACAAAAACTATTCAATTTTTCGTACTGTCAAGGTCAAAAAAACAAAATGACAGAACTACTGTCTGTGGTCAAAACTTCAAAAGCATCCTTTCATTGATGAGTGAGTATTGACCAAATCAAAATAAAGCTAACTTTGCGTTTGAAATGAATGAATAAATCGTAAATGTTTCATTATGCCACGAACTCCACTGCGAATAAACATACGGGATTGTTTTGTTTTAGTTCTATTAGTAATTTTCAATACAATACACACGACCGATATGGGTAAGTTTGGTGTTTCTCATTTTTATAAAGTTTTGAATAATTTACAGTGATTTCATGAAATTCGTCTTCTATTCCAGCTAACAATGATATTATACAAAGCAAGGAAAATAAACTGAAAGAAAACCCCAGTGAAAGAGATGTCAGTTTCAGTGAGAATGATGATTACTTGTTCACCTGCCCCACTGTGGACGATGCAGATAGTTTCGACTGTATCTCTTTAAATTATCCTTGTATTACTTGTGACAGAAGTATAGACTGTATTTATGGGAAACTCTACAATTACACATGTACTGTGAAACCAAAAATCGTTTGCAATGTGAGTAGAGTACAACATTAAAATAGGTCATAACGAGAATACATTGTCAACTTATTCAACAACAACAACATAACGCAATATAATATATCAATAGTTTCAGAAGCCCGACAGGGTTTGGCAGTAAAAGTATGCATTATAAATAAAGCACATAATTATCATATTTATCCAATAATAACTAAACTATGTTTCAGGGTACAAAGATATTTAACAGAACAGCTATGTGTAGATTTTGTTACCAAACAGACAAATGGGAACACAGATGTGATCAAAAAGCTAACTGCAACTCATTGGCTTCACCACTGAAATATTATCTGTGAGTAGTTTCAACCTAATTTGTACTCTGCAACATAAAGATAATTAACTAACATTTGTATTTTTTTCAGGACAAACTGCACAGTCTCAGATGATATACTATGCTTGGGGAAACGGAGGTTCCTTAAAAAGATTAAATGCTCTTGGACAGCTGGCACACGTTGGGGCACTGCTCTTATCCTAGCTCTAACTCTCGGTGGCTTTGGAGCAGACAGATTCTACCTAGGACACTGGCAAGAAGGCATCGGGAAACTATTCAGTTTTGGGGGGCTAGGAGTGTGGACACTGGTTGATGCTTTGTTGATAGGAATTCATCATCTTGGCCCTGCAGATGGATCATTATATATTTAGTCAAAAACTATTTTAAGTATAGAAAATATTTATTTCCAAATACCAATAACTGTTTGATTTTTAAGTTTCACTTAGTTAAGTATACCCATCTGAACTGTGTTCATAATAAAGTGAAGGTTACTTAAAAATGCTTGTAAACTAAATCAACAAGCTCTGCTTTTTTCATTCCGTTTAAAGCAGGAAGTTGAGGAATGTCTTTAGATTTCAATATAAGTTTTAAATCAGAAACTGTGTACTGATTCACCTTCTGATTGGACAATCTACTTTGTAACAAATCCTGATCTACTCCTTCAGTTTTAACCTTCTTAGAGTTTCCAGAATTTACTTCTTTTGGCGGTGGTCTTTTCACTGCAACACTTCCGAAAGGGCCAAATATTTCTAGAAATAATTCCTCATTCAAATCATTGAATCTATCAGAAGATGGTTTTGTAGTGTCATTAAATGGTTCCAAATCATCATCTTGCAATGCAATGGCTTCTAGGTTTGTGTACTGTGATTGTAGCTTGGGATCTTCAAACATCTCTGGCTTGTAGGCAAACTTTAAAGCCTTAATTGTGTCTTTCATAACATCTTTGTGTGCAGCTGAAATATTAAGCTCCTCATCATCTATTTCTGGGAGGGATCTTACATTTTCAGCAAATGGTATAATTGTAACATCAAATCCAGTATCTACATCTAAGCCGAGTGGATGTGTGCAAGGCGACAGAGCAACATTGATGGGCCTGGAGTTAACTCTTGTACATAAAATGCAAATCGCTACCATTCCTGTTTCAATACAAGCCTGATGCAGTGCTTTGAAAGCTACTGTAGATCCTTCTATTATGTCTTCATTAGGAAACAGAAAATATCCTTTCTTCAAAAACCATTTCTCTTTAGAGAGCAAAGAGGCTGGCTTGAATCCAAGAAGTTTCAGCATTGGCGGACCAAATGGATTTCTTAAATACTTCATCTCTGTTTCTGTGAATTCGACTCTTTCACCTCCATATTCTTGGTATTTGATAAGCTCAGACTTCAGTAGTGGCACTTGCTTAGGCTGCTCTTCTTCATCAACTTCCATTGGACTGTTGTTCTCTCTCGATACTTTCAGGTTTTCCGTTACAGGTGTTACTATGTCATTGGTTTCTCTGTCCAAATATATTGACTTTTGGGCATGTCTGCTGTCTCTTAGAAGGTTATAAACACCAACTCCAATGGACATTCCATTGCCAATTTCAAAACTAAGCCTAGCAACTGCTAAGTGCCGATGTGACTCTTGAAACATCAGTTTTTCTATCTCAATTATGTCCCAAATTGGTTTTGGTAAGATTTCATCTCTTCCTTTACTTGCATTGATTAGAAAATTTGTATAAAAATCATCAGCATTTTGCTCTGTCTCTGCAACATTGATGAGTTTTATATTGACATTGGATTCAGCCAAATCTTCCACTCGTTTAAGTGCTGGCATTTGGTCTATTTTAACTGGTGGAGTGTCAAGTCGGAGGAGCATTATCACGGTGCGTGATGACAGCTGCTTCTTGCAGTTAGCAAACATCTTACTGCAATGTAACAGAGCACTTGACATTTTAAGCTCTTTATCCTGTTTCAGGTTCTCTATTTTGGTATTGCGAAGCTTTTTATAATCGTCTAATGTAGGCATCGTAAGAGGGAATATATCTATTACATTCTTATCTCCAAGTATTGATGTTTCATCATCTACATCAGTACCAAACATACATACACCGACATACCGATTGCCTGATTCTCTCAAATACTGGCGGATCATCCTACAGGTGGCTTCGTATGATCTTTTTCCAGTTTCTTGATCAAAAACATTGATGAGAATAATAGTGGCGGGAACACCGCGGTAAGCCGCTGAAGTTTCTTGATTATCTTCATCATCGGAAGACATCGTGCGTGCGTAACTTTCGATTTCTTATGAGTGAATATAAACTAAACTATGGATTAGCACTAAGTAATAAATAATGGAAAACAGAAAACTATGTTTTACAACAAACTGCAAAATTATTCAACAAACACAGAGCAAAACAAAACAAAAAACATGTTTGTTTGTACAAGTCAAGTTCAAAATTTCACAAATTGAAAATTGACTGACGGGACGGTGACGGACGAGTGACATCTGACAGTGACAACTCACATGAATTTTTTACCATTCTGTCAAAGCTAATCATAGACAATTTATTTTGTTTGGCGTTGCGTTGTGTGTGGGTTGTGTGCTGGTTTGGTTGTGTGTGTCAGATTGTCAAATCAATTGTCAATACTTTAGGGTGGTATTACACTTATCAAATATCTTTGTCCAATGTACATTTGATCAAAGAAATTGGACGACTTCTTGATGAAATTCTTGATGAAGTCGTCCAATTTCTTTGATCAAATGTACATTGGACAAAGATATTTGATAAGTGTAATACCACCCTTATTTACAGAAACTAAACTAATACATAACTGTACAAAATACAAATAGAACCAGTTGAGCCATCTAAGGACCGTTGCAAACGGTCTATAGGTAGCTCAACTGATCCAAACCACTGCCAGACGGAAGCGTGCCCAAGACACTGGCCGCATTGCCACGCTGAATAGCGATGCTGATTCGTTGAGCCAAATAAGAGCCAGCCCTCGGATCACGCGTCGCTTCGACCAGACGCCCTGAAAGAATTTTGAAAACGCGATGGGCCCCGGTACCCCATGGACCCAGGGTCTCCACCCCAAACGGCTCAAATATGTAAACCCTATCCAGATTCACATACTTACGCCGTTTGAGATTTTCAGCCGAATCTGCCGCTGCGCCAGGTCCAACGGATGTCCCCGGGAGATGTGAATGCGCAAGGGTATCGACGCAAGTTGCGTCCCACACCAATGGCCTTCCCCTCTCCCAAGGGACAAGAGTCATACCGTCGGGGCGCCTGCCGTCGTCACGCACGCATCAGACCGCTCGGTTCTAGAACGGCTGGTACGTTGGCGGCGACAAGAGCTCGACGGATGATGTCGTTAAGACTGGCGTGTCGGCAGATCCGACCGGCAGCCCTGGTGCACGACAATCCATGGTGACCAAGCTGTTCGACCGCCGTACCGCACTGACAAAGGTGAGGGGCGCAACACGGCGCACCCAACCGTAGGCATACTGCAACACGGAAGCTAGCGGGATCCATTAAAGTTCCTAAATTGTTGGATGGAAGTGCTTGAAGCCACAAACCTGACTCCCAATTTGAGACGGCTAGGAGACGGGCACGATCTGCGGAGCTTGAACACGTCTGTAGGAGACATTTCCGTGTCAATTCACACAGAGGCCCGTCCCATTGCCGTTGAGACGAAAGGGATGAGGGGGGAGCGGTAGCGGGGCAAGCACTGTGCCAAGCGTTCAGAGCGTCGTCTTGCAATGAAATTTTCAAACTATGTCCAGGAAAAGCCGAAATCGATTGAGATAAAATTTGGTCTATTAAAATTGAATTACTATAAATTGACGACAAAAACGCTGGTAATGCTACACTGGAAATTTTTCTTATACCTAAGCCTCCCAATCTGACAGGTAGGGAGGCCTGCGACCATGCCCTGTCATCCAAATAAATATTTTAAACCGACGAAAGAGTATCTTTAATTATGTTGTCCAAACCTTCCGCCCTCAGAGCAATTATCTTCCTTCAGAAGGAGACGACATTGTCAATTTTTGACATGCTTTCCCCGCAGCCAAGGTCCTTGGACCAACAATCATTCTCCATATGTAAAACCCCGCGCGCCGCTGGTTACGCGTCATTTGTCAATCACGGTACACGCGGAAGGATATAAGTATAAAATGCCAAATTGCAGAGTTTTCGCATATCCTAAAATATTGGAAACTTTCAGGTTACAAAAGGATGATGTGACTTTCCATCTGCAAGTATTCATTCCTCTAAATATTAACAATTTATGCACTAAATTTGAATAAAACTAAAATTTATATAATGTTGCCAACAAATCGTAACAGATTCCATTTTAGCGTATTTTGCTATGCCGCCAAGTTGGCCAAGTGGATTGCTACTTCGACTTTGATCCGAAAGGCGTAGGATTGAATCCGCACTATTCCATCACTCATATTCATGCTACCTATTTATTTTGTTATCTAGCACGAATCCCGAATTATGAAAAATAATACTCTTAGTGGCATATTATATTTATATTTTATTCTTTTTTTTAATTTGAAAAGTAGCTGTTCTATCTTCTGTTGCTTGGTCAATATTTGCAAGTCGGTTTAATTAAACGAATTAAAGTTCCTAGAATTTTTTGTATTTCCTCGTACTCGTTATAATAGATAAAAGCATTATATTTCTGCATTGAGTAAAAAAACAAACAAATAGGTAGGTAGGTAGGTACACAAAACACCTACATACCTACCTACTTCAAAACTAGTAGATAGTGCTTACCTCGGAAGAAAGACTTTTCAATGCACTTGAAAAAAAATATTTGCAAATCATCCCGTGCATCGAAAAATGTGCATATAACAAAATACTACTTTTTATCTAGATTTATCATTATCGGTGCACAATAAATTAGGTATCTATACCACCCCTATACCTCCAACTTACTAATTATATACCTACGTAAGCTTTCAGAACGTTAAGTAGGTAGTTAAACTTCTGGCTGTTAAACTTCTGTTAAAATCATAGGTAAACTTTATTAAAAAAATATTTACCATCCTCACAATATCGCGGAAATAGGTATTTTTAGTTGGACACACTGCTTGTCACTGCAGCGAAATTAGTGAAGGGACAGTTCAAAATAACTTATCGATATTGACTTACAGCCCAGTCGGATTAGCTCACCAGTAGAGGAGTAACCTGAAATTGATTAAAGGACGATTTTTTTTTCCGCCAATGATTGTATAGGTGTTGTTTATAGCTTAATCGAAAAACTCAACCAATCCGACTAGAACATTAGATTTTTACAAAAATGAATGAGAACCAAAATTGTTGTGATTTTATACAACTTTGGACCTCTCAATTTTCATCGTATTATCAACATTTACATAAATAACTTCAAAAAACAAGATAAAAAATAATTTCGCCTGTATTTCGATTATTTACGAATTAAGCTAAAATTAAAGAAACAAAGATATAATTTTTTCCTTTGGCTACCACGTAAAACCACGCCAAAAGACGCTGTGATGACAGAAAAGGCTTAAATATTGATTTAAGTATAAAAAAAATCAGAAAAAAGAGGGTTCAAAGCCAGTTTTGAATTTTGCGTTACAGAATTTCTGGATTCGGTCACCCCACTAAGGCCCGCCATAGAAGCTATGCAATAGCTTAAAATCAAATCAATTTGTGATTTAATTTGTCAATAACATTAAAATTTGTCATACAACCAATACCTACCGTATTGGCCGCACTCATCGTTCTCTTCTCTTGTTTCTATTTTTACAACCTACCTTAAATTACTTTAAAACGTGTGTTTTTTGCGGGGCCGCAGCACACACATAAACCTACGGCGCTACGGAAGACCAGCGCTGCGACAGATTCTCTGGTTTCTGTTGCAGCAATACGCTGAGTAGTTGCCAATTTTGTCAATGTCCTACTTATTTTAATGTGTCTTATGTGTAACGCGTTTTTGACAAAATAAATATTTTTCTTTCTTTCTTTTCTTTCTTTCTTTCTTTCATCGATAATAAACTATCGATAGCTTCAAGCACTATGATTTTTACACAAAAATTGACATTTACTTATTGACAGACAGTTCCTCGTCCCCCGCAGAAAATGACCTTCTTAGCGTCATAGAAAATAAAACTGATGGCTCCTCCCCTTACTGCTTCCTCTATGCTTCCGCCCATCTTCCGCCAGTTCACTGTGTTTCCACAGTTGACAGCATACGTGAATTTTGGAACAAAAAGACAAAATTTAATAATAGTAAAAGCCATATGACGGTTAATTTTGAGCAGTCTGTCTGAAGTAAATTTAGAATTTTGAATTTTCTCATCTATGAAGCCTTGAAAAGATTCGTCAAATATTGGTGAACCGAGGAGGCGAAGTGAACTTCTATCTACAACTGTAATATTAGATGCCAAACTGTTAAATTTACCAATGACGTAATTTTTATCTAAACATGTGTCTGAAACATAAAGTTCGCACTTAGAAAAATTTAGTTCTAAACCTATTTTTTGGAACTCCTCAATAATAATTTTTAAATCACCAAAAACCGTGTCCACGTCTCCCCCTAAGGTTCCGTCATCTAAGTACCAAATATTGAGTTTGGATTGGAGACGTTGAATAATTGGATGGATAGCAAGGCTAAAAATGGCCGGCCCTAAAGGGTCACCCTGCTGACAGCCAACAGCAGACGAAATAACAGAGTTCTGATAGATTAATTTTGAAGGTGTACCGTAGCACTGCCAAAGAAACGGATAAATTTCTGGAATTTTATTTTTAATTTCATTCAACAAGGCGCCCCTGTCTACAGAATTGAAGGCGTTTTTAATGTCAACCTTCAAGATGACATCCCCATAATTTTGATCCAAAAAGGTTCGAAGTGAATGTACGGCGGCTTCGCAGCCACCCCTCGAACCAAAGCCCAACTGAACGGGTCGGAAATAGTCGCCAAGATACGCGGCTTCTTTCCGACAGCAGACTTTGGCCGCGAGGCGGCGGTAGGTGGTACCTACAGCGATAGGTCTTATGCCGCCGTCCTTCTTTTTGAGAGCACAAAGGTTCGCACCGTAAAGAAGTTCCGTGACCTCGCCGTTGACTCGACCTGACAACATCAGGTTGATCAGGGCCGTCATGTCTCCCAGAAGAACTTCACCTGCATGGCCAGACCCACCAGAAAGCAGATCTTTTAGATGTTGTGGAGTCACAGCATCCAGGCCGCCGGCAGAGCCACTCTGGAATGACATGACGGCACCAAGCACGTCCTGGCTGGTCGTGACAACAGCGTTATCACTCTCCTGCGGTGGATCGGGGAGGAGGAGATTCGGTGATGCCGAGGGATGTTTACTCTCAAGGGCTATGAGAGTATCAATAGAATTTTGAGCTATCGTGTCGCTAGAAAACAAAATGCGAGAGGCACCCTTGATGTCACCATCGCTGAGTTTACTCTCCACGAGTCTGTAGATAGAAGACTCAGCAACTGGCTTTAAAGATTTTGAATTTATTTGTGTGTCCTGATCTATGTACGAAAAAGGAGTGCGCTCAACGCGTGCGGTGTACCTAACACAATTTTGCTTTATCCGAACTGTGAGTGATAATTTGTTATCCAAATCGTTCTGTACATGAAGTACGCTGTAAGGAAAAACTAATAAATGTTCCCATGCCTGCTTCGTATTTTTAGATACAACATTCCTAATGGCCTGTGAGAGAGCGGTAGCGACAGAGACGCGGGCACCTCGAGGAATACGTTTCAAAACTGGGGTTGTAGATTTATATTGACTAATTACTTTCCAAAACGGGTGTAATACTGACGGTGAATTTGAATTGTCAATTGTCAAATCTAGCCAATCCTATGATTTTCGACGACCAATCACTTGGGATTATTTTTCTTCCTATTAGCTCGCTTCAACAAATGAAGTATAGGTAGGTACGTAAGTACCTAGGTACACTAGGTAGGTCTATAGGTCTTTAAAAAAAAACTAATAGTATCTTTATTTTCCTCCTAGCATGAGACACCCTCAAATGCATCCTAATCAGTCGTCAACGTTCTCCCGAACCTTTGGTTTTAAAAACACAAAGTACAGTATGATTGTAGATTTGAGTAGGTTAGGTACCTAACCTACTCAACCTATTCATGATTTGTTAGACGGCTTTCGCCAGATCGGATGATACTCTTACATTTTATTGTGAGTAGGTAGGTACCTAACTTAAAAAATATTAATTAAGAGTGAGTAGCTAGGGTCCGGTTTAGTATAACCAATTATCACTAAAAGTAGGTACCTATCACTCTAAATCTAAACAACATTGGATGTATGTACAGTCCAGTTACAGTAGGTACACTTTGTACGTCTTCGTACATTGGATACCTAGTCAATAATTAAATGAAAGAAGTCAATTAACTGGAACTGGAAAATCTCACGCAAAGAGTTGCAATAATTGCATGTCCTTTGTTTCTTTGATAAACGTGAGCGAGAAAAAGCGGCTAATCGCGCAAGGTTGACGTAGGGTGTAATTAATGTACCTACCTACTGGGGAGGCACCGGGTGGCTGGGCAGGAGGCCTAGTGGAGGTTGGCGAGGAGGTGGCGACAGACCTGCGCACTGCAAACGACGTGGCAAGCCTGCGCGGTTCGTCATTCGTTCGCGGGCCCACACCGCGGTGCCATCTCGGTTAGCTTCCGCCCTTTCCGGTGTTGAATTAATTTATTCAGTGATATTTCTGGCAAAGGCCTAGCGACAGGCATCATTGTCGCCGTTGTACCTGGGCAAAGCGCATATAAGCGCCTTCAATTTCTGCAAGTGCACGCGTGCGCGAACGAGCGCGTGCGCGGCGGTAGTTCGCGCAACGACGACCCGCGAGCATGCAAGGGGCACGGCGCTGCCGCGCGTAGCGAGCCAGGCCGTGCGCGCTATAGCAATGGGTTGTGCATCGTCCGCCGAGGAGCGTGCTGCCATCGCGCGCAGCAAGCTGATCGAGAAGAACCTTAAAGAAGATGGCGTTCAAGCTGCCAAGGACATTAAGCTGCTGCTTCTGGGTAATGGAACATTATTCAGTCTCTCTCATTTCCAGTTGCTTGTTATATACATGCGCGCGCACCTCGAATTGAGCTATATTGACTGGTTTGCCAACCCGGCACTTTAGAGCTAGATAACAACGTTTTGTTACTAGCTTACCAAATGTAGGTTTATCTGAAATGAATTCCGCCAAGCTAAAATTTAAATTGGTAAGTAGGTAAACAGTAGGTAACTAGGTACTTAGAACCGCCTGAAAAATATTGTTAAAAATAGGTACAATACCAAGGGATGGAATAAAAAAATTGTGAGTAGGTACGATAGAAGTGGTTATAAGAGATATGCTTATCGCTGAAGCAAATTAGGGTAGCTATGCTCCAATTTGTAGATAGGTACCTATTTTGTATGTATGATAATAAGTACCTATTGTATGCTAAGTAGGAAGACAAGATGAGTGTTAGTTCTAAATTATAACTAAGTTTTATTTTTTTCGAACCTTTCATGTTCCCTCATTCTTTCATTTAGTATAGTCTTCCTGGCCGTTTTCGGCTACAGAGACATTGGCTTAGTTGTTCACTTTTGTCTAAGGGCTTGGATGTTTAGCCCGCATATGGCTGATATAGGTACTTACCCTATTTTTGCGCTAAAGGACCGATTGCATAGAACGCAAGTTATGGTGCATTCACATAATGATAGGTGATATTTGAAGGCGGTCTATTTTTAAGTTCTTCTCTTTTTGCGTCTAGTTCTCGCCTTCTTTCTTCTTCAAACTGGCTCACCCTATACTGTACTTGGCTTCTCCACTCAGGTCGATTCTGAGCGAAAGACTCCCAGTGAGTACTTTCATTTAGAATCTAGCATTGAATGTACGAGCACTTATATTAAATACAATTAAATTAAATGCTACGAAATGTAGTACGACAGTACCTACAAGTGTTGTACGACTACTTTCGCGGAATCTTAAATTTTGAATTTACCGCACCGGCGCCGCGGCGCGCCACACCGGCATGGTGCAACAAATTAGATAAAATATATAAAATTGTCTCTGGCTATAGAGCCTGCTCCGTACTCGCCGCGTACAGCTTTGTAGTTTGTTCTCTTTCATGTGTGAACGTAATTTTACGCATGTGTGAGCGAGTCCGAGCGAAGAAATCCGAATTCACCCGAACTTCAGTCGAGCGGGGCGCGGTCGCTGTCACGGAGTGGAGTGGAGTTGGTGCTTGTCATCCGGCCGCCATTATCTTGTATTATAAACGGATTTATAAAATCAATTAAAGTTTGCGCTGCCGTCGCGTAGTTTCGGTGTCGAACGTAGTATAAATCTTGAAATTAGCTGAATCCGTCGGCGCTCGGAGGATATCAGTGTTATCTCAGGAAGGAGAAGTGAACAGTGGTAGTTGGATTGTGTTGGGTGGTATCGGTATCGTTGTGTAGGGTGGGTCCGGTCGAGCCGGGGCGTGAGGTCGCGTGCGGAGCGCATGCTGAAGGTGCGGTGAGAGCGCGGCCGGCTCGGGGGCTGGCGCGGCCGGCGGCTGAAGCAGAGGACAGCGGCGGACATGGGGTGCGCGCAATCGGCGGAGGAGCGCGCGGCAGCCGCTCGCAGCCGAAAGATCGAGCAGAACCTGAAACAGGATGGCATCCAGGCTGCCAAAGATATCAAGCTGCTCCTGCTAGGTACGCCGTTTCGTGTTTCTTTAGGCGTCGCGCAGGCCGCACCCTTGTTCTAGGACCATCGAATGTAATTGATTAGTTTCCTCTCGTCGAGATCTTCCTCAAAATATCGACCCGCTACATCTGACTCGCGGATTCATGTAATTCATCAAAGTTATTTTGGTAGATTGTTTAGATCATTGCCACTTTCTCTTGTAATGTAACTCATCATTATGCTGGCATGCACGGTAGTTCCGTGCGCAAATGAAAGTTCCTATTTGCTTTACATTTTAGGAAGTGGAGTGAACTAATCATTGCTTTGATATTGAGGTCAGTTTATGCATCCATCATCCTAATGTTAAAACATCCTTTATGATCATGGATTGTATACTGTTTCATACATTTATAATATGATTAATAACATCATTTATCCAAGGGAATACATAAAAAACCCACCAAACATTAAATAGACCACTTACCTACTTAGTACTAATCACTAAACTGCATCAACATTCAACACATTTTATAGTAATTGGTCTAAAAACTTAAAACCACTTCTAGTATGGTAGGTACTTGGTTTTTATTGATTTGATGTCAAAACTTGAACAGAAAATTATAAAACAAAGCAAGAATCAAGCATAAAACAATCAAGAGACAAAATTATGACAAATGTTGGCACAAAAACCATAAAATTACATAAAAACAATAATAAATCTACAATTCATACCTGTTGATGTACTTTTGAGTCCATGCCAATTTTATTATTCAAGTAAGTGGCGGTGTCATTCATCTGCATTGCTTGCAATATAGTTGCAAAACAGTTTTCATGTTCATATTTTCCTCATTGTATCAACCAAGCTCTTTTTAGGTTAAATTAACATGAGTAATATCTAACTTATGGTTTCCTGGCACAACACTTATTAGTCAGTTGATTATAATTTGTCTAATACCTAAATGTATAGTGAATGTTGGTTTTAAAATGATAACTGTTTTTAAAAGGTAAAAATATCCAACTATCATCCGATTGCTATGATCTAAGTTGGTACACAAAATCGATGCTTTTTTTAACTAAAATAATAGTCAATTTCCTATTCTCTAGCCACACTACCTTAGACATCTTCAAATAGATCTTGTGTAGGTGGATGGACTGGATCATTGCGAAAGTCTACAACCTAAATGTGTAAACTTAATTCTTGACAAAACATAAAATAAAATGATTGACTGCAAGGTAAATAACCTTTGACTCAAGAGGATGCCCACCATAATAATGTGTAAAAAAAAAAAAAAAAAATGAAATATGATCACGACTGTATCCCAGCGAGCGGTAGACATTTCTTAGAGATCTTTATGTAATTCTTTAGATCCTTTTCCTTTTCTTTTAATAATGTGTATTCATAAATATCTAAGTAATTGATTTTAAGAGAATCTGTTTTACTTTTAACAGTCAGACTTGCAATTTGTGGTCAAATGAAGGTCTATAACTAGTAAAAGAAACACTCCATTCTCTCAAATCATGTCCCATTTGAGATCCAAAGAGTTGATAGACTAAAATTTTTTTCTTTTTTGTTTTGTTATTTTTCTGTTATGGTGTGCAATAAAGCTATATTGTATTGTAAAATGTAAAATGACCAACGCTTTGCTAAAATGAAAAATGTTTATTAGGTACTACATATTAAGTGGAAAATAAAAAAATATAGTGCGATCTAAAATGAAATAATGAAAATCTAATAAGAGCAGATTGGCCATAGTTGCTAATGCAATGTAACACCAAATATCAGCCTTGAGTGTAAACATGCATAACCTTGATTTTTGTTTGACCTTGCCTTTTATTGATTGATTGCAAGTAGTGCATGGAAAACTATGAAGTTTTTGAAGTACTTCTTCAGTTATCTTCTTCTATTCTATTAATGTCCAGTCTCCATAACTTATCTTTGCTTTTGCTTACTGCAACGGCAGTATGGAAGTAAGTCAAATCTAACGAGATTTGACATACTTCTTAGTTAGTTATTAAGATGTAGATTTAGAACTTCTTAATATCTGAGTGAACGTCTACCGTACCATCCCTAGGTTAGGTATACAGTCGTGAGCCTGGTTGTATCTAGTATAAACTTTTAAGTGGTCTCTGTCTACTTATACAGAAAGAAGAAACCCGATTTCAGGGTCTATGGACTGCCTTGATCTTGGCATTGCTGCCATTGGCATGTCGCTGACACAAAATTACGTTATTTGCGTTTCGCGTATGGCGCGCTACCAAGCCACCTGTCTTTGCTTTTCTCTCAATGAAAAATAGCTTATAGTGAGTAAATTTTTGTTTGTAAACATTGGGCTAAAATTATAAATGAAGGTTACATATTTTATTGGATGTCACACAGATTTTTTATGACATGTTAAAAAAAATTCTGTTTGGTTGCCAATAAACCTTATTCGAAGCAAATTGTTAGTTACTATTAAATAGAAATATTAGAGCTACTTTATGCTAACGACTAAATCACATTAAAATGATGGAATTTTCTGAATCATCATGGTTTGAAATCATTACCATTGAAGTATCCATTGTGTGTCTTAACTAATTATAAGTGATTTGTTACCTACAATGACTCATTCTAGTTAAAAAAGGCTGGTATCTTTCTAACGAAACCGGAAGTAATTTATCTTAGTTAGATAAGCAAAAGCTAATACAATGCAGTACCCACATTAGTTATGATCATAAACCCTTAGATTCTGCAAGACAGCAATAAAACGTTGGAAGGTAATCAAGATCTTCACATTAGATGAGGAATAATCAATTGATCATTCACGGCCATTCAAGCAAGTGTCACGCTCGCATTGCTAACGTGACACACCAATTAACTTCTATCATAAGACAGAAAACGTACCTACTACGAGACATCTAGTCGACGTACTTGGCATATGCCTATTTGGTATGTTGACATGGCGATTGAGCAATTTATTCGACGTACTTAAATGGGAACTTGTATAGTGTGCTCTGTCGTGATAACCTCAATACGGTCACAATTGACAATAATAACAGATCCTTGGTCCTAAAAAAATCCTTGCTAAACTCATATTTTCGTCACATAAGATTACTTCTAGCACGGTTTATACAATGAAGATAGAATCACGAGGCTGTGTGTGGAGTAAACATGCGTGATTCTAGGACATTTAATCGTTCCTACCTTAGTTATGACATTCATCATGCAAAAGTTTAAAAGAATTAGTCATACACGTATTAGCTTCATTCTTGTTAAGCTTCACATGTCATTCTGGTTAGTAGCTCACACAGAATCCTAAATCATTATTAGGTACCGCTTCTCATACCTTTATTGTCTTTGTTTTTTAAGACAAAATATTATCTCCTAAAGGATCGAAAAAATGAAATGTAATAATAGAACATAGTAAAATTTCGATATTGAAATTCACTTGACCATAATTGTATCAAACTAAGGTAAGTCTTTACTGTATGCTTGATTTCTAACTGAAGGCGTTATCGAATTACAAAGTAGCTGCGTTTTATCTTACTCAAAATCACCCCCAACCTTGGCCGTAATGAAAATAATGACGGCTCAGTTATTTGATGAAGCCTGCCCGATCATACATTACCGGTGGATTACAGAGCACGCGACGATTTTATCGCGATGATGGCGCAAAAAGCACCCACCTATCGACTAACCTATCATGCCATCACTTACTACAGTCAATTTGAAGGGGGAAGGTCTATTGTACCTAGTAAAGCCGTTTACGAAGCCCATCGGGCCTTATTGAACAAAATTGTAACATTACTGGTCGTTTGTAAGTCACATAACTCTTTTGATACGATTCCCTACAAAACCAAAGAATTCCGAAAAAGCCATGATAATCACACCTCAATAGAGATATTATTAAACATTGAAAGTGACTGACACTTTGTGGGAAATATTCTCGTGGCACGCGATTTCTGACAGCTTAGTGAGAAAGTTATGTTTTATTTCAAGTTTACCCCCCTATCTGCTATTTATCAGCAGAATATTCATTCATTCAGTTCAAATTGCAACTCAAATTGAATGAGAAGTGCAGTTGCGATGAGGTGATATGTGTATCTGGAGGGCATAGGTCGGCCATTCGCGTTGCCGCCGAGCCAATTAGAACAGGGGTCGTGCCACTTGGAACCTGTATTTGACAGGGTCCATTTACACCCACACGTACCAATTGTATTGTCCTTGATTGAATTAGGTTTCCAACAGTGACAGATTTTCAGGGATTGTGTTACCTTTGTTCGACACACGTAGGCGATGCTGTATTTTGATATATGTACACCTCGATTGATAAAGCTTTTTCATTATACCCCGCCTGGCAATTGATTTATACATGGGGAGTGATCAAGAATAGTCTAGGGGCACGCCCAATAATGATGGTGTCACGATATTTTTGGACAGGCAATGACATTTCAATTAAGTTATAGATATCAGAATCGATTTAAGTAAAGACGACTACACTGTAATATTTTATTTTATCTACAATTCTAACCTAACTAGAGTAGATATCAACTTGGATCTTTTGTTTATTGACTTATAACGTATGAGCAGAGCAGTTCCTATTTGATATTATTATTTCAAAAATGAATATTGTTTCTTGAAAGCTTAATAATTATAGAAGTATTATTGATTTAGCGCTGATAACCTTGTTTTCATGAGGCGATCTCTGTGCCATTTTAATTTATCAACTTCTATTTTTATCACGAAAAAGACGTGCAATAATGACTGAAACAGTTTACATTTAGTCATAGTAATTAAATGTTTTATATCGTTGCGTGTTTTATAACCGCGCGTAGACTCGGATGTTTGATTCGAAGAAACGATGATAAAAAATGATTGGCCTAGCTTCGCTTAGGTATTGACTTGTATGCGCATTTGAGGAACATTTCCAAGCACGAATAAGATATTAAAAACTCCAAGAGCTGATGATATTCAAACGGCTGAGAAGATTTTCTTGAAACAGAACTAAACTTTCAATTAAGAAAACTTGCAAACAAGTTAAAATCTGTTCTGCAGTGTACCTAACCTCAGATAGAAACTCAAGATACACAAGAACACAGTTACACACTGAAAACTTATAACACTCCTAATTTTCGTTGGGGTTCAATTGTGCCCTGTGATTGAAGTCCTTTTTTGTTTCTTTTTATAATAATCTGTCCATCATGTTGCTTAGCTTGGATCTAGATGACGCTGTGTAAATATCTAAGGGATATTTATTTATGTTTAATTAGTGTAACCACTTCTCACCTCTCCTTACACAATAGGATGACACTATGAATATTTTTTAAAATAAACTATAAAAATAATAAGCTCAACTCGAGGCGCGCACATCATTTATCAGAAAACCTTCAGTTCGTTCCTAAGATGAGTCTTTTGACTGCGACGACAATCGACTCTTCATCGTTACATTATTTTATGTTTTACTAACTAGATCCTTTGTTTTCAGGTGCTGGTGAATCAGGGAAGAGTACTATAGTCAAACAAATGAAGTGAGTATTCTTGATTTCTCTATATATGAGTTATTTTACAAAACTTGCTCGGGTTGTTCCTGCATTTGTCATCAAAACTGATTTGCTTTTGCATTGCTATTTTAATTAGATCGTTAAGTGGGATCATTTACGAAGATTACTTTGAACATGGTTTCATATTTTTTTTGCTATTTAACGCGTTTGTTTCGTTTATAAATAATAAAATTGTCGGACACAATTTATGGGTGAATTAAAATAGCACTGCTCCTCTGCTGTCTTGCGTAAAAATCGTATTGTCTCTATGAAGAAAGCAAATGACACCGCTGCCTCAAAGGAACCTAGAAATTGTCGATTTATTGATAAACGGATAATAGGCAATAGGAAAGTAACAATTTACTTAATCAGTAACATCGTATCTACATCAGATTGTCCGCTATCATCTGTCTGTTTATCTGTTGTCAACAAGCGTTTACATTTTGGTGATAAGAATGCTGATACTAAAGGGTATGAACAAGTCTGCTACTAAGGTATCTATATTGGGTTGTTTTGATAATTGATTGTATAAAATAATCCTTTTAAATTGCTTGTTCATCGATTAGGTAATCTTGATGTTGAAAGTATATTCGAATAACGAATTGGCTACTATTCTTTTTTAACTTGCATACTCGGGTAGTAAAATATGGTTAGATTGAGTATCAGACGTATAATTTGAGTAAGTAGGTTCGGCAGCTAGTAGCAGTAATTCTGGTGACGGAGCAGTGCCACCTGAAGGCATCTGTCATGGCTTTACTATTTCAAAACCGTAACCGGCAATTTAGCTTGCCTTCAGATGGAAGCGCTCAGCTGTTAATGCCACTTGCGATAACCAATCCAAATTATGACTACTCAAAACTTTGCTTAACTTAAACGATCTACCTAGAACGTCTAAGCAAGCTGTCCTGATATACTCTTATAAGAAGAATATCATGTATAAAAGAAATACAAGGCAACCAGTCATGTGTAAGATGAGTTCGTGTCGATTATGGCCTAATGAAAACGTCGGTTTCAAAGTGCTAATTTTATTTATCAGTTTTTCACGTCTTTTATTTGTTCATTGTTTTATGGTACAACCAAATACAAAGTATATGAACACTAACCTCTTTGTTTCATATTCATCTGACGATTTCGTAGGCTGTGTTTTTGCCACTCTCTTGTTAACAAGTGGGAAAATTTAAATCTGACTTTGATATCGGAAAGAGAACAATTTTTTGCACTCTCGTATATTAATGTTCATAACTCTGAAGTCCTCACTTTTTTTAATAGGACCGCCCTGTACGAGTGTATTCTTTCAAACAAAAGAATGAGTACAATTGGCAGAAAAATCGGTGAACATACATTACAATCACCCTTTTTTGAAGTTGTATAATAAGAGATAGTTTGTATGTCGGTGACAAACATTAACCTATAGGTATAGTCAATTAATAACGTTATTGGAAATTGGAAATTTTGGAAACACATTGCTATGTTATTGGATTATAATCTTGGCCAGAACTTAAAAACCATCTGACCATTTCCTTGAACAAAATTTGAGAATTTTATTAAACTAACTACTAACTTGGCGATGTTTTATAGCCTATGTAGTATGTAGCCTCTTTGTAAGTCAGGTTTTGTTAAATTGGTTCTTTGCCTTGTTACTTTTAATTTGAATAGCGGAAATACAAGGCTCATTTTTGTATCCATAGTTCACGTGATTAATTTTTCCGATTTCTGTCTTTAGAATTTATTCTTTATTTTATTATACCTTACGTTACGATGTTAAAGAATCTTGCTTACTTCGTTGTGTAATCTATAAGATAACTAAAGGAAGATAAGTAATGTCATACCTCAAGGTCATTGACCTAATCTTGAAGTCACAAAATGATCTCAAGATTGAGTATGAACTTGGAATCACTAATCTATGTAAAATAGAGTTCGACAACATAAATATCAATTTTTAATTCAAGAAATAATCGATTTTAATACTAGTACTTATGTGATTCAAAAGCCTCGATTGCATGCTTTACCGAGAACACCCACAAGAATGCACAGAATGTTAATGTAATCTAATCTCCTTGTGTACACTTACGGTTACATCAACAAATCACGATAACTTAGGATTAGGGTTCGGCACGGATTTATGGCTAATCGATATTCACTTATCTGGCTGACTCTTGAAACTAAAAACGATGTATCGTACTATTCATGGGTCGACTTATGCTGGTAAAATGTTTGATATCAGTTTCTACTAGCAAAAGCTCAGCCATCATCAGTAATAGTATTTGCTGTACACTATTAGATTTGAATGTCTGGGATGAATGAATGAACGAATAGTAGACGAACTGTTTTAAAAACTGTCATGATTACGTTAAGTTCATAAAAAAGTAGAAACCACGATGTATTTAAATTGAGTTTGAATTTTGAAGTTTATTTTTAGGTATATTCTGCATTCAGTATATTTGAAGCATTTCATCCAATTAATAAAGCTACCGACCGAGTGGTTTTTACTCTGTCAGTTTGCTTCGCTAGTTGGCTTGAGGGTGGAAATGGAATTCATTTCCGTTAAATAGAGCAAGTGGAACGCTATCGTATTTTATTTTTCAGCATTTGAAGTACTTTTCCAGCGCTAGTCAAAATTTATTCATTAAAACGTCAGGCAAAAACTGGCATAGTTTTATTGTATTGAAATATGTGATATGCTGTGCCTTGTACGGCGTAGCGCATACCAAACAGAATACTTCGGTCCCATTGTTTGAATTAGCAAGTATTGATCAAGTAGTCAGGTTTAAAGACGTATGTTCCTGGAAATATCTTTACATCGAAGCAGGGTGGATATTGAGAACAAAAATCATCTGAATATTAGTTATTTCGTCTCAAAGATTAGCTAAAATTATATCCTAATTGCTAAAAGTCTGAAACACTTTAAATAAGATGTTTGTTTCTCAATGCTACCGAGTTGATTACGCATTTACCACACAACATAGTATATTTATTGATTGAGAATCCTTTGTGGTATTATCATGTTTCATATTATATCTACGATTTGACTGTATTCTGTGTTGAATTAAACGAAAACGACGTGCCAAAGTTCGCAGTTTTGCTTATAAACCGTACAAATTCTGTATTCATTAATACAAGCTGAACTAGACACCTTTAAAAATGTCTACCGCATAGAATTCATACATCTATTTGCGTGGTTTAAGAATGGTATGATCTACGCGTACAGCATCGCGTGCTAAAATGCTTACAGATGTATAATTTGCGATTGTTTGTCCACAGAATTATCCACGAAAGTGGCTTTACAAATGAAGACTTCAAACAGTATAGGCCGGTGGTGTACAGCAACACAATCCAGTCGCTCGTCGCCATCTTGCGTGCTATGCCCAACCTGGGCATCACCTACGGAAATAAGGATCGAGAGGTAAGCAGACACTATTATTTTCTGTCTGTGAAGAATGAGCCTTCCCTTTGTCCTGCCTCCTTGCTCTCCCATATTAAGCCGTAACTAAATACTGGTCAAAATTGGTTTGAGCACCACTGACTAGAATAAAATAATTAATGAGTAATCATCACCAACCACCCGACTTACCCACTTCTAGAGTCCTTCATAAGTTGGGACAGGGCAAGAGATTAAAAATTATAATTTTTTAGTCAAATCATTGAAGCAAAAATAACTTTAATTGATTATAACCAGTTAGAAAATTACACGGGTTTTTTCCTATGGCTCATAGCGTGAAATGATAGTATGAAGGACCTAATCTAATTCACCTGCATTGACATTTCGCGATAAAAATGGCACCACGCACTGATAACTGTATTACGAGTATATAATAAAAGCCAGAAACTATTACATTTTTATACAATATAATTTGCAATCTTTATAATGTTTATAAAGTCATTTGTTTTACTTAGTTGTTTCTTTAATCCGACATGGACAAACAAGGAAATTATCTGTGCTAGCTCAAAATAAGAAGTCTCATTTATTTACGCGTATAAAAGGTCGAGCTCGTTTACAAACTTCATTAAATAAAGTACAGTTTGTACGAAGTTCGTGCTTTCAGGAATGAATGCACGCGAGGCGTTGGAATTTAAATTATGCAAAAGGGATTTAGTTCCAGAACATTCTTTGAGGGGAAATGTACGGGATACAATTTCAGATTTGCATCTCTACAAGGTAAACAGCTGCTCTAGCCGAATTACAAGCTCTTCATATCCAATCTCTATCATTGCTAAACCTTTGTCCCTTCTAGCCTTTACTTATGTTGTATCGCTAAATTCAATCTCATTGATGTACATAACAACCACTAGATCTTTTATTATTTGCGTTTAGAACTTACATACTTTGTATTTAATTTATTTTTTGTTGATTTGGTTTGATTGATTATTTAATTTATAAAGCTATTATTCGGGTCGTTAGTTGAGGATTTGTAAGAAAGAATAGCTAATATAAAATTTAAAATTATGTTTTAAGAAGTTAAAATAGCCTTTAAAGTTTTTACGCGCTTTCCATAGGCTCTGCCTGGATGCGACTATTCATCATCACTCCCTTTAAATTTAATGATAGTTGCATGTGCCGTAAAATCCTGAAATACCAACAACTAGTACAAGAAACGATTTTATTGCTGCTACTTATTCCAATTTAACTATTTCCAAGCGGGAATCAAAGCGAGTGGTTGTTAGATTGCGTAAACTACGTAGTCCATCAGACTCTTATGTTCGATGGTAAAAATTAATGGGCGTTTGCGTCGCACGTTCTGTAGCCCTACCATGAGTTTTCGAGTTGTATAGTTAACTATCCTCGCTAACGAGTCAAGTATTTCAAATGTATGAAATTATTAGTTCATGCAAGTTACCGGGGGCGGCGCTGCGCTGGATTCTCATATATTTTGCGATACTTGACTCGGTATCGAGGATAGTATCAATACTACAGTAAACTGATGGTAGGGCCTCTGTAGCCCTACCATCAGTCTTCGAGTTGTGTAGTTTACTATCCTCGCTAACGGATCAAGTATTTTAAATGTATGATACTATTCGTTCATGCAAGTTACCGGAGGCGGCGCTGCGCTAGATTCTCATACATTTTGTGATACTTGACTCGGTATAGAGGATAGTATCAATACTACAGTAAACTGGTGGTAGGTCTGTGAGCTTCCATTGCTCGACCTCCATGCTGATTACAGAGCTATTTGGATGAACGAATCGAATGTTGAACCACTTACACGTAACAGCTGTAAATGTTATACTTTTATATTTAAGTGGTCATTATGAAATACATGTAACGATAATACGAGTAAAAACGCATTAACGTTCTGTATAAAGTTTATCTTATCGATAGAGAAAAAGAGAAAAGTTTATTTGCAAATGTGTACTATGTATGTCACATTACTATGACTAGCAGATCTATACACGCGCTAGTTTAGTGTAGAAATAAAAATCTATCAAGAGTCCCTGTGACAAATTTTCATGCTTGTTTATTGTCAAATGATTATAAGCGTGCTTACGAGAACTTACGCTGCTAAATCCGAGTAACTTCATACAATCTGAAAGGAACGTTAATTTACTTCAGTACGTCTGCGTCGCCTGTTCAGCGAAATGTTCGCTGCATTCGAGATCAATATTGGACATTCTTTATTCATACGTTCGGTCGGCTTCGTTCGATGCTCTCATGAGCTTTTTCAATCACCTTTGTGGAAGCTTTTCAAGTTTGTATTCCAGGCAAGTTGTTTAAATATTCGAGTTTTGTTTTCAGAATATATTTTCTTTTTAGTTTCCGATTGTCTGCAACTGTCATGAATCCTGTGTTTTGGAATATCCAACGAAATACAATGCGACTCCTTTGCACAAAATAGTGTCTGCATAATTTGTAAAATGTAATATAGTTCAGTATTTGAATCGACGGCATTTCCGGGTACGGTTAAAATAAACTATTCATGTGTTGAGTGAGCACAAGTTTAAACATCAGTTTTTGTTGCAAATGTTATTGTATCAAAAGAAAATAGCCCTATATAGCCATTATCTACGAAACAACTCCTTATGCTATCGCGATGACTTACTTCCGCTAACCTGTTGGCGTTTTGTCAATTTCTCTTGCCCATTATTTCTTCTACATTGTGAAGTTTAGCGCATAAAGCGCTGACTAGGCAAATTGACTGAAACTGTTGCGTCTAATATGTCCATCAAAATTAAACGGAAATTGAATTCAATGCTGAAATTATTGATCTGAAAGACATAAGCTTAAATCTTCCTTTCAAAATATCTATCTTTTGATCACTGGAAAAAGATAACACTTTTAGAAGCCTACTATGGAATCCTATACACCTTAATTTCTACACTAAAATCATGTAGAGGAAAGATTTATATTTTAGTATAAAATACTATTTAAACTATCGCGACTTGGAAACATATTTATAAATATTAACGGGACTTAATCGCGTATTGAAATCATATTATTTACCTCGACGTTTCGGTGGCGTTACAGTCACCGTGGTCACGAGTAGACTCAACGTCGAGGTAAATAATATGATTTCAATGCGCGATTAAGTCCCGATAATATTTATAAATATATTTTAGTATGTTACGAATAAACTCAAAAACTATCGATTTCTAAAACTCTTTTACTGTTAGAAAGCTGCATTATCAGTATAGAATTATAAATAGACTGATTAATCAGTATTCGTGCGTATTTAAGTAATACAGGTAGCTAGAGACTAAAAATGAAATAGATATGAGTGTGATATTGAAGGACGTAACGTACTGCAATTTATCGGTCACCATCGTTTAACCGTTTATCGATTTACTACTTAAACATTCAGCACCACTGCATTTTAAACAACCAAGCCTATAATTTTATTCGTTCGATATGATTGTCGCATTATAACCTGCAGTACTTACCCGCCTCTTTACATTTGCGAAGTTATCTGTGACTCATAGGTTGTTGTCGCTGTGTAAATGGCGCCGTCAATCTAACCCTACGGCTGTGTATCTGTGTCCTTATCATGTACAACATGAAAGCAATCGCGGAGGTGCCGTGACAGCCCGGCAGGCAATGACAATGGAGTTGAAACAAATACAATCTGTAGGCTTAGACAGAACCTGTAGTCATGTGACGAATGTGTAGTATATTTCCTGCCAATTTCTATACTTTTCTATACTTTAGCGATTTTAGATGAAGATTGTACCTACATGTACCTAAGTTGGCTAGGGGGGTTGGTATCTTCAGTCAAGAGACTATTCTACAGAATCCAGACTCTTGACTAATTGTATGGGCAAGAGTTAATTATCAACCTTACTTTTTTCACTGTTTTTAAAGCTTAGATTGCTCAGAGTATTTATTTACTAAAAAATATCTTCCTTATCAACTTCATCTCGTACAACTTTTGCCAAGATGGCGACTATATCCTCAAAAATTTTTCTCTATTAATTTATCCTTCATACATTGTTTCAATGCCATCTTGTGGTTTTACTGAGTTCACTTAATATTTGTTTTACTTAATGCAATTTTACCTGATAGCGCTAAATTACACTAGCACTACGCAGACAATAGTCCGCATAATCTACAATAAGCATCAGTTTGTAAAAATTCACATTTTACTTCACACATTCGTTCCCTACAATCGGCAAATGGATGCGAATGTGTTTAAATGAATATGCAATGTGTGTATTTAGCTGAGGGAGATGAGGGCGGGGTAAACTGGGGTATGAATGGCGGAGGTACCGAGGGGCAGGGACGCGCATGCGCGCACCTAGGCACACCCGTCATAATTAGAGCGTTTTTCACAGAAACCGCAAATGTTAAACCTTACGATATCATGGGAGTGCCAGCTCTTCTGCGTGGTAATGATTTCTTGCTACTGGATGACGTTTGAAATGAAATATGATCATGACTGTATTCCTAGATATATTCTGGCAGATGTGAAGGCATTTTATAGAGCCTTTGAAGATAACCGGGGTAGTCAGATGTATGTCTACATACATACGAGTACATGCCCATATTTTACAGGAATATTTATTTTATAAATAAATAAATAAATATCCTTGGACTTGGTAATTTTCCTTAATAGTTAATAACGACGAAGATAAATCCACCAAACAAAAAAAAATCATGAAAATCGGGACAGCAATTCTCGAGTTTAGTGTCCGAATAAACCGGACTTTGTAAAGATATAACCTACAAATATATGACTAGAATACCTGGTAATATGGTAATTAGGTCAGTTTTGTTGTCCATCAACATTATTTTTCACATTAAGTCGTGCACTAACAGTTTATTTCACGCAAACCATTCCACACCTTTGAATACAATAATAGTTAATATTACCAACGCTAAAGGAAAATGTCGTAACAAAAAAATTTCTAAACATAAATGTCTCGGTATTCATTCATACACATTACTCTGTCAGATCGACCTGGAAAAGAAATTCTGATGTCCCATAAAAAAATGTGGATCTGATGAGAATCTTCGGAGTTATGAACAGTATACATCGAAAGTGCTAGAAATTTCTTTCTTACTTTAAAATGTCGGTTTTATAGTTCAATTTGTCTAAGTTAAAGTTGGCATTAATACCAACACAGTTACAGTAGCTACCTAGTTAGCGAAATACGTAATTATTTGCCGTAGTGTATGTGAATTATTTATCAGTATGCCGTGCCATAACATTATCAACATTTAATTGTTGCCCAGAGAAAGTTCAAGGTCTATTAAAAACAGAATTTGGATTTATTTTCTACGCCATTAAATTACTTTGGGTAGGTGTGTACGTCGTTTGAATAAAAAGTAATTACCTACCTACTTACTTTACGACCAGTACATGCATGGAATAAAATTGTTTTGAGTTCGACATTTTCTCTGATTTTTTTTGAAAGAATATTATATTTTTACTTTATTGTACAAAAGCGACATTAACATTTTTGATTACGGATTATATTATCGCGAAAGGGATAACACAATTTTGTTATGGATCACTTTGGAATAATGTCTACCGTTCCTTGGGAATACAGTCGTGATTATTTTATTTTTAGTTAGAAAGGTTTTTTTAAAAATTATATTTTATGGTAGGTGTAAGAAGAATACGTAATTGAATGAATGAATGACAAATTCTTATAAGAGAGTACGTAATACAAGCAGTCTTATTAATTTGAATCTGTTAATCCTTTCTTAAAATAAACTTAGTCCTAGACTAGTTAATTGTATAAAAATACTATACTTAATAAATTATAGACATTTTATTCAACCAAACAGGATTTACTAGAGCCAGATTCTTATACTACTATCTTTAGTCTTTTCTCAATCTTTGTTCATAAATATGAGGATAAATGTGTATCAACTGTTATTTATTTATCGGTGCCAGTAGAAATAGATGAAAGAAGTCATGTTATCGCCCACGCAGTTTATTTCTATATTACTCTCAAGTCTAAAATAAACTGATAAATATTTTAAAATATCATTTCACATTCATATGGGAACAAAAGAGCGTAACGAAACGCAAACGGTTGTTTTGAGCTTCACCCGCTAAATATTGCTAATCGGATTAGTGTTTCAAAACGAGGGTCATTACACTCTGGAGTCATGTATACGATCACAGTATGCTCCATTTTTTTGGACACAAGTTGTACATTTTTACATGTATTTGGAATGTAGTCTTCAATAAATGTTGACGTGCTTTCTTGAGGCAAAGTTCTGAGGAGACTAATAAATTTATACTGCGTCAACGTCTCCTACTGCCCTGTATAAGTTCAAAGTATCAAGGACACAATAATAAGAATTGTTAAAGTATTTTTAAACACATCGATATACAGTCTCTTAGCCTAGAGATCTAGAGCGTACAAAATATTAAAGCGCGTGTGTATCCACGCAAAAGTGTGACCTTATCCTTTGCTCACGAGTCAATATTGTTATTACAAAAAAAGTGGTTTCATTGCATAATTACCGTTCTCGCCACCAAAGAAAGCGCATTTTCTAACACTCTCACACTTTATCAACCTACATCTGTCCATTTATTATGTGATTAATCATCATGGGAATATGCATAATACTAAAACTTTCTCTGAGTAAACCAGTTGCTACCAGGTACAGTTTTATGACAGGAAACTAAAACATTGTAAAAACTAATTCAAGCTTTTTGTTTTGAAACCAGAATTAATACACTTGGAAGTTACGTTCGTAGTTCCGTATTCGTTTTATTCTACGGCTTCTATTTGGAATTAAAACAGAATTTCCTTCTTGGAAACTTCCGTGCGCCCAATTTTTTTCTTGGGCTACGAAGTATAGCGATTGTCAAGTTAAGTACAATTTTATACAATAAACAATGAAGTATATTGTTGTAGCTTTTGATATCACATTAATTTGACGTTATAGACCCTAGGTCTTTTGATACTAATTGAGACAGATTGTCCATTCCTTTAGACCGTGCTGTCACATCGGCCCGAGAATTTCTATTCAAAAGGCCAGACATGAGCTAGAATAATAAATTTGTCTACCTACACTTTAGTTTCGGTTTTTGATGGCCTTGTGGATTGATCGATCGAAATTCTATATTACTTTGCACGGCTCTTTGTAGATTTTCACGAATTTTATAGAGTACAAAATCAGATTTCTGTTTATTGGTCAGTCAAAGCCCCTTTTCTTTGTGAGTTTCACGCGTTGACTTAAAATTTATAGCTAAATTAAAGGCTGGTGTTACACAGATAAGATGAGCTCCACGCTTTCAATAACCAGAGAGTGACATAGGATCGAAAAGTGCGGGGAAAACTTGGGGGAGACCTACGCCCAGCATTTCCTAAAAACATCCTTACTAAGTTGCCCAATACGAACTTAAGGTATAACTCGTGATGTTTTTATCAACAGAGCGACGGCAAGATGGTGTTCGACGTGATCCAACGGATGGAGGACACGGAGCCGTTCAGCGAGGAGCTCCTCGCGGCGATGAAGAGGCTGTGGGCGGACCACGGCGTGCAGGAGTGCTTCGGACGCTCCAACGAGTACCAGCTCAACGACTCTGCCAAATAGTAAGTCACTTCACTTCTTCTTTATTACTTTCTGTGACTTTAGGTTGCCACAATTCTGCCAGTGTCCATGTCATGAAAGTTAAATAGTAAGTAAGCCTCTAGCACTATTGATCTGCGGGAAACTAACAAGATGTCGATTGTAATAATTGTTTAAAAACATGACGCGGTAAGAGATTGCACGTTATCTAGCTTTTGTTTTTTGAAATCCATCGCATTATTTAAAACTAGCATCACTTCCCGGCTTCGCACGGGTGTACTAATGAAGCTACCGGGATAAAATATAGCCTATAACCACCCAGACAGTCCATTCTACACACCCGTGAAAGAATTTTTGAAATCGGTTGAGTAGTTTCGGAGATTACCTCCGTCAAACAAACAAACAAACTAAAAACTCTATAGACTAAAGATTACTATAGATGATACAAGGTGTAAGGAGAATTAAAATTCTACAGACTGTGCTGAAATATCTGTAGCTGCTTTATTTCTCTGCCGTGTATAGTATTTTGCATACGCAAATATCACGGGATATATTCACATCAATTTCAGAGTCTGATATGGAAATGAGTGAGCGGTGAGCTCGTTGTGTTGCGATATTTTTCCACACTTTTTGTTGTATCTGTTTTAGAGTATTTTTGTCACTTCAGGGTACTGTGAATATTTTATATACATAATTTTTTATGGCGACTTACGATAAAGATACTTAAGTCACATACCTACAAATACATCATAAATATAAATCATCGCCTCTTTCCCATAGGGGTAGGCAGAGACCACGGATCTCCACTTGCTAGGATCCTAACACACCTCTTTCGCCTCATTCACTCTTATTACATTCTTCATACATGCTCACCGGTTTAGGGTACTTCTGACCTCTTTTCTAATACTTTAGTTTATTTGATTAATCCTTTATTTGGTCGTCTCTTTTAAATTTAACACTTATTCTAATAATGGCTAGTCTAGATTTTCAACTGTTCTTAATGTTGTAATCTATGATCCATCTTCTCTAATCGGTCTTCCAATTCCATCTGGTTACATCTTTTCCTCTGTGTTAGTGTGAATCGTAGTGGTTCATTCGGCACATACGTAGGCGTCACACTATATGTCAACTCGCTGTATCTCCACGATACGCTGTACCGATGGAAAACCTAAAACATTAGTTATCTGTTATTGAGATAGTGATAAAATTCTGTTAAACCAAGGGCATATACAAACATAACTTGTGATGCACATGTCGGTTTCGTCTAGACTTATGTCGCGATGAGATAATCGAGTTAATTAGGTATGATTGGTGGTCCACTTCGACTTGGTCCTGTCAAGGATACTGCATTTAAGAGCATGTTACTAGTTTAGACGGTATGACCTTGCAACTTCTGAGAAAAATGCTATGAATCCTAGTCCCATTATGATGTCTTTCCTTATACATTAAAGTGAATAGCGAATCGGTATAGCTGCTGCTATACCTTGCCTTAACGTTATACTTACTATACAAAAATACGTATTTATGAAAATGCGAACCTTGTGCTTTTATGCCGGAAAAGGAAACAACGTATACCTTGCCTTAGGGATAACATTATCTGACAATCGTGTCCGTATTGAACTCTATCGTCATTGTTATTTTGATCTCTATCACAGTATATACTGACGACACATACAAATACATAGGCCTTTGCATCTTTAATAAATTATTTTACAGTGTCAGAACAGACAACAGCATTTTTTGAGATGTAATAGATTTATCAATCACCTAACTAAACAATCCTCTCAGCTTAACCGGCCATACACAAAAACGTCACAAGCGCCTAGCTTTATCAGCAACTAGAATGTTCCACGCCAAACGGTCCCCTTACCTTTGCCAATAACAGCTGAAGCTCAGCTTCCGCGAACCTCTTCCCGATGCACATCCGCCGGCCGAATCCGAAGGGAAGCGACGCGAACGGATGGATCCCAACTTCCCTTTGCATGCGGCACACTTTCGCAACATCCATATCTGTTCCTTGCATTGGACATTTGCTTCCCAGTTGTTCCTTTTGCACATCATCTCTTAGCCACCGTTCAGGGACGTATTGATTCGGAGATGGGAAGTACCTCTCTTCATTTGATAGGACGTAGTGCGGGAAAACTATGTGCGACTGAAAAATATTATAACCTGATTAGTTTTTCATGGCAATGTTTTTCTTGTACCCTAAAAATTTAAAAATATAGTCTTTCTTAAACTTTTGTGATCACAATTTATATTTAGAAATACAGACACGGTGTTTCATCGCGTTTTTTACCTTATTTTATTAAACACGATGAAACCTCGTGTCTATGTATTTCTGAATGTATAAAAATATGTCTTTCTATTAGATATAGTCGTTATTTATGTTTTCTTGTGTATGGTTTGAGTTGAAGCATAATGTGATAGTAAAACGTTTTATCTTACCCCTTTCGGAACCTCGTATCCAGATATCACAGCGTCTGACTGGATGCACCTTCCATTTCCTAGTATGACTGGTTTGATTCTGGAAAAACAATTATCTTAACTGAACTTTTTCATAAAAACAATGCAAGGACCTATCATTAAAACTGCTGTTTTTTGAACCACCAGAAATGATTAGTTGAGCTGGCGATACGATGTAATTAGTTTTTGCACGAGTCTGACTGTGTGTGTGACCGCAAGGGGTAATTATAGCTGAGCGCTATCGTGCTTCAGAGGGCACGCTATCGGACCAGGTTTTTAAGGCCATTAAGCCATGACAGAAGAATTAGGAAAACTTTGTCACCAGAGTGTAGAGTTGGCCACTTGCTCATACGGACTTTACTTATTTTTACCAACCATACCATTAAGGCGCGGCCCCACCGCGGTGCACGGAGAGGCTACGCACGTGTATTAAGCTTCGCTTTGTAAGAAAATGTATGTGGTGGTGTCCACTGCAACCCACGGAGAGGCTACGCATGAATTGACGTCATTGATACACGCGTGGCTTGCTCGAATCGGCGGTTACATAGCTCAACGCTGTCAACGTGGGTCTACGTTTCCACTGGAGTACACGAATAAGACCCACGACTATGTACAGCTCGGTTATCGCAGAGCAGTTTTCAGTCATACACGTTGTCACTCTCCGTGCGCCGTGCCACGCTAAACATAGTCGTGGGTCTTCGTGTAGGTACTCCAGTGGAAACGTAGACCCACGTTGTCAAACAAATGAATACACGCAGCTAAAATGCGCCGCGTGCCCGTGCACAGCATGCACCGTGGTGGGGCCGCGCCTTTATACAATTTAATTCTGTCAACCCTAAAGCGATGGGTTGTTACCCAAGTTTGACAGAACTACAATTTATTCTGAGGCCCTACCATCAGTTTACTGTAGTATTGATACTATCCTCGATACCGAGTCAAGTATCGCAAAATATATGAGAATCCAGCGCAGCGCCGCCCCCGGTAACTTGCATGAACTAATAATTTCATACATTTGAAATACTTGACTCGTTAGCGAGGATAGTTAACTATACAACTCGAAAACTCATGGTAGGGCTACTGAATCATAAGATAAATACTACACGCCTTCCAATTACACGACTTACGTAAGTTCACACTTGACAAGTCACAATGCTTACCTATTGTTACACCATGTCGGTGTACGCACCTAGTGGTCTACAAACAGGTCTTGCTTGAATAGTCGGGCCAGGATAATTGACAGGTTTTTGTTAAATTACGTGAACGAAAGTGTTGCTATTTAGGATAGCCTATATGTTTTGTTTTACGTTTTTCTTGTCAAACTCGGTTAAATATTTACAAGGTATGGGTCGTGAAAGTATGGATAAATAAATTTATCGTTTCGAAAAATACTTACTTTTTGTATCAAATTAAAGAAAATGGTGATTGCAAAAAATAAATTTTTAGCACTTAAGTGTTGAAGGTTACTTCAAATATTCAATTTCATAAACCAGACGTTTCTTGCCTTCATTAGCTATTGTGGCCTTTTCAAAACACACTAGTCACTTTAAGCGGTACCAGATTGTCTTATCTACGTCACATTCATTTATCCAGTTCTATTTAGTTTGAATTGCCTCTGTGTAAGAACAAACTCAGGTGTAAAGTAATATGACGCTAACCATCATTGGTCCGCATAACTGAGACGATACATATCATATTTTCTGCATTTGTACACTTTACAAGATAGAATGTTTCTTTTTAATTCTGTAATATTTTTCAATATCTATTTTTGTTTGGTACAGAACCTATTCCGAATTAAATGAATTTTGTTAAATGAGTGACGTCTATCTATTTACGTAAGTAGACGCCCGAGCCCGTAAATAATTACTCAGTACACGCTGTTTGATAAGTAAGTATATTCTAGGAAATTATAGAACCGTGGAAATAATCTTGAACATTTTATGCTAAGTTGGCTAGACTGTCATTATTAATTGGTAAATAATAAAAGATTTCGAACTACGTGGCCACCGTGGCCCTATGTTTGAAATCGTTATTTCTGCTACTGGAAACTTATTCAGAAGAATTTGTCTTTTAAATTACATACTGTGACCTAATTGAACAGAAAATGAAGGGCGGCTAAGATGTCCATTCAAATATGTAACTACTTAAATATTATCAACGCAATACCTGTAAAGATATTCAAACATTTGCTCTACCCTTTGAATAAAAGCCTTTAGTTTATTAAAATGAATCCATTATTCGCGAGCTTCGGGATTGAAATGGTCCATCCAATGTTTGCGCGACCCGACATCGACTTTATGATGCAAATATTATGCAAACTGCCACTGGCGTGGTTTAGTGGCTGAGATAACCGCGTTTGCCGTGGGACGGTCCTGCATCAGATTTAATAGGCAAACTGAATAAACTAGCAAAATGGCCAATTTTGGAATAGATAGAGAAAGTTCGGGGGTGTTATTAGAGGATAGAATCTGAATGACCACCTGGAAATAGGAGCTTGTTCATCTAGGTTTTTTTTAGTAGATACTAGTTTGCATTAGAACAGACAGTTATTAAAAATAGCACTCACTGGAAACTAAGTGTGGAGCTTACCTTAAAGATTCCTTGATAGAAGCTTTCAGATACGGCAATTTATCCAAATCCTTGCTCGTCATTGTTCTACCAATTGGCAAATATTTATCTAATTCATCTTGAAGAATTCTCTGCGATCTTTGATTTTTTGCTAGTAAATACATAGTGCTAGCTGCTGCCGCGGCGGTAGTATCCACTCCTACCAACATCAAATCCAACGCCAGAATAGTCGCGACCTTTTCACCAGAGTTCTTCGCTATTTGCGCACATACGCCTTTGTCAGTTAGTCTTTTTAAGCAGAGCGTTCTGAAGGCGTCGAGTGCTTCAACATAAGTCTTATAAGCAGGGGTAGAGTATAATCTCCACAATGGCGCAGAGAGTTCTAATTCTGGGACACTATGGAAAAATCCGTGAATACACCTTATTATCTCTCTTGCGTCAGCGTCATTGTCGTTCAGGCAACCTAATCTAGTTCCCAGTGCCCATGCTCCTACAGCTGAAAGGAAAATTTTCATGAGAGCAAAACTGCCACTTTTATTACGTCGATGAAAAGCATGAATGACTGCGGGGCAAGTAGCAACAGAGCCAGTCGAGTACACTTAGCACTTACATTCAAGAGCCCATTTATAGAGCTCTGTGAGAAAATCATTTGGCAGCTCGCGGTTGTCGTCTATAATATGTGCCATTCTGTAAAAAAAATCAAATCACATTCACCCGGAATAACTTATTATGTATCTGATTAAATGACGACATCAGTGGCGCAGTGGGCGAAGGCTCGGCTGAGACGCGGAGGTTGCGGGTTCGATCCCCGCTACGGGACAAATTTTTTTGTATGTTCTGCAGATATTTGTTCCGTGTCTGGGTGTTTTCTATCTATAATATGTATGTATTCACAAAAAAATATATGTCTGAGTATTATATCAGTCATCTGGTTACCATAACACAAGCATTAAGTTGCTTATTTTGGGACTAGATGACGCTGTGTGGAATGTCCAAGGATATTTATTTATTATTATAACTCCCAGGTTATTGCTTATTTGTCGTTCTTTTAAAATCTTATGATAAATTTGTTAGGAGATAGAAAGCAGCTACATTTAACAAGTATTAAAATGTGCCTTATCACTAACACTAATCACTCGTAAAGTTTTCCTCTGAATGAGGTTTGTTGTTCCTATCAATGAGTCAGTGGCATTGCTCAAAACAAATGCGCAGACGTCGTTGTTAAAAACGGGATGTGGTCATTAAACCGTGATTCTGCTGTCAGATCACTAAAGGCTGGGCCCGGCTCTACATTTACTTACCTCACTCGGTTTGCTATGCCATTTGAGATCGTATATCCTAAGGGATACTGCTCAGTTGATTCCTGAACAAGCGCAAAGCAATATAAAAACCACTTTAATGGTCATCCCGCATAACTATTTGACTGCTTTTTGCAGTTGCTCTTATACTGCGGACGTTGACAGGTTTCATTTACAACCTAGACAATTTAAAACCACACGTGTTGACGCGATAATGGTTTAATTAATGATTGAAGCGTGATCACGTGTAGAGAAGCAGTTATGTACATTATTTATGTTACATTTTAACGACTACAAACATAATCTAGTTCGATTTCAGTTTCTGAATTACACAACTTGGCATAATCATGAACTTATGAAACATCGCGAGCTTAATCTGATCACATACCTATCAATAAAATCATCCGTAACGCGATCCAAATCTGGAACAGCTGCACGCGCTGCTTCTGGTGCCGCTAGCGCTTTCGATACTCGGGATCGGAACCTCGACCAGGGTTCACCATGACTGTCGAACATGTTTATTACAATTTATTGACATTAAAAAAACACTCATCACATTCAACACACAGACATAATACCAAAGTCAAATATTACTCACACTCCAATAAGACCAGGTTCATCCCCGAAAAAGTCTCTCCTCAGTTCTTGTTTATAATGTTTAAGGCACGGTGCTACCGCCCTGTGAGGCATAGAATCCTCTCGCCGATATATCCTAGCTGTCTCATCAGCACAGAAAGGGAACACTAAGTCGGGATGACCAAAAAGCTTAGCCACTTTCGCCGCTCCTCCAGAACCGGCTACCGCTCTCAGAAACCACAAAGTAACGTCCAGAGTACGAGTTCGCCACGGTTTCTTGCCGATGGCAAAGCGCCAGGAGTTGCCTATGAAAGGCCATGGCTTCGGGCCGGGCATCACCGCGTAGCACCGCGCGCTGTTCATCGCGATCAGACTGTCAATGATACTAGCAGCCCCTAAAACGCTGGGCACTGGAGGCAGTGGGGGCCACCATCTGCGTTACGTTTTCAGCAACTTGATGTTGTAACCCGTGCCACCCGACTGAGTTGACGCAGTACCCACGCATGCGTAGAAACAAACACGGCTCTAAAACGCTGTCAGCGATGTCCAAGCTATCATTGACTACGTAACATGCGTAAATTGTTATTGCAAATTTGCAAAGATAACACGATTGTAAACGAGAACCATTAACTTGCATCTCGTAGAAAATACGTCTCTGATTTCCGAATTAATTTCGGAAAACGCTTCAAATCAAAACCCTGTCTTGTTATACTGCTCCCTGGGGTAAAAAAAGTAAAGTCGTGATAGGTAGTATTTCCTTTCATAAATAAACTAAGTCCTTATGTTTACATATTTCTGTTGATTGAACCATACAATTGCATTAAATTTTTTAGTAAAACAACATAAGTCGGTCTGTATTTTTAACCACTCCCTATGCTGCCCTACTAACAGTGGTGTATGGTGACATCACTTAGCACACTCCTGTTAATATTGAGTTTGAAATTAGGAAACGTCACTTTTAAATATTGCCAAGTCATGTTTGCCTTGCGTACTCGAAAGTAACATTATTAGGTACATTTATCTTTGTTTTGAAACATCCATAAAATTATGTGTGTTTAAACAGTCTTGCGTATGGTTTAATGACCACTTGGTCAAATTATTTCTTTGGGTCCTCAAATTGATAAAAACAGCTGAATAATATGTTCTGCCGACACAATCCACTGGTCTGTTATTATTTGATCTCCAACATCAGGGGAGCGATGCGCTTGCGTCGATTGACTCGTCCGGTCTCGCGCACTTGTGTTTCTTCCGCAATCTCGCCAATCAGTTGGTATTATCATTCGTAATTTTATAGCTCATGTACATTCCTCTGCATTCCTGATGTGGAAAGTATTTGTAAAGTTCTTTAATATAACTAGCAACGATTATTTTTACAGACTCTAAAATGAATTGAATTAAGTTCTTCTGTGCTTGTGTTATATTATCAACTCTTTATGATTACATGATATCATAAAACTTTTAACCGGCAGTCATGCGAACTACAAGTCTGTGCCTGTTGAGTAACATGATAATAGCAGTGAGTCGTTTTGTATGATTTGTGTGGATGTATTCTGCGGTCGATCGACGGATGCTCCGCCCTCAGTAGTCACAAGGAATCCTTTGTGTACCATGCGTGTCTGATGAATATGGCGCCAGAGGTTCACGAGATTCAAATCTGACGGAAATGTATCTTGCATGTCTAGAGTGTTGTGAAACTATCATCAATTGAAAGCTCTGCCAATAAAAGTAAACTATCTATTTAATACATGAAACAGTTATATTTCGACATGATCATACTTTCTGGTAATGTCCTTTTCCGCGATTGCACCATCTATTTATAGCAATTGCAGCCCCTTGCGGAACAAAGTGCAACTGTGGTTATGGTAATTGGAAACGTTTAGTTTTCTTTTCAAAGTAAAACGTCTGTGTTGCACAAGTTTTATGTTTCCAGAGAAACTATTACAAGCAGTAGAATTATTCAATAATTTTTTTCAATTTTTAATCACGCTGCTGTTGTAAAATATAGGGTGATTTGAAAATAAAGCTGACCTCAGGAGTGGATTTTGTTAAAGCCTTCCTTGATGAGCGAATGCTTTATTCATTAAGCAGTCGCTCAAGCGTCACGAAATCTTTCCTTTGTAGTAAAAAAATATAACAATTCCTTCATTGCCCTACTGCCACCGCGTTTTGCGTTTTGGTATCTTTTATCTTTATCAGATATCTTTTTGTGCGACAAACGACATCTTATTCGAGCTCGTTGATATTCAAGAGTTGATAGAGAATTACGTCAGCGTATTTTCCCCGTATTTGCTAATGCCTCTCGCAATTCGAACGAAGCGTTCTTTTGAATCTACAGTCGGCCTGGCGCGGCGGCGCAGCAATTTATCAATCTGGGAGAGCTAATCTAATGAATGGATTCAATAGTGCCGTCCCATTTGAATAAATGAGGCTAGGGTGATTTGAGGTGTGTTTTACATGGAATAAGGTGTGTCGTTCTAATGGCGGTGTCTCGCCGGGATCGCGAAGTCGTAAAGCAATTGAGATTATATCGTGAGTAGTGGTGCAGCCGCCGCCCACGTACTGCGTGGAGCGCGGACGTCGCCTGTCGAGCGCGAGTCGCGACAGATTTATGCGCTGATCGCATGACTCCGCCACTAATTCCTTAGCGCCTTTAACTTTTGCCACCAACGGCACCTTTTACCTCTTTGTCCTGGTTTCGCGTGATTCTTGCTAATCAGGAACACACTAATGCGATTCATCATCCGCAAGGTCAGCTTCGATTAGGTTATAATAAGCTTTTTAATAGACTTAAGTTGCAGTTCTTTGTTCAAGATCTCCGTCCTAGTTGCTCTAGCAGGCTATATGACCAGGAATAGATTCTATAAAAACTGATTTGTTTCCAATGTTGTAAGTTGTGAAGATCGAAAATTTATAAAAGATCAAAGAGGTGGCGGAAATAATGTAAAGTATCCACTCAATGATAATGTTTACATATAGAAAGAAACTATTAGAGAAACTATTGAGAGAGGGAATTTATATATGAAAGCGTACCAAATAAACATCACTCATGAGATGGAATGGAGTTCCATTTTGAAGATAACTTTGACTCACGGGTCAGATCGACTCATTTATTTTCGTACTCGCAAAATGCCTTCGCGAAATACGTCTCTACTTATGATATCAACATTGTGGAGCAAAGGCATTAGATAGCATCAGATGATTTATAGTTTGTTTCAAGCGCAAAAACGGAGTGCTGCTTTAGTTTTACTATTTGTCAGAGAAGCTGTAAACGTGTCTATCGAATGCGTTCTCAGTATCCAAGAGCATAAACATTCCTTGATGTGCTAGTCTTTCTAGCATCGAGTGCAATATCAGGCCCTGAAGCATGACGGTCCTGCTTTCATTCAATATTCTTGTTAGTTTTCTCTTTCCATCATCGATTCTGCAAGATCAGCTCTTGTACCCTGCATTGGTGCGAGTAACGTCGTTGTGCTGGCGGTCGATTACACCATTTACGTTCAGTCTCAATAACCTCTATCTCTCGTTTTGCTTACTATCGGTAGATATTTGACACATTTTGTATGAAAGTGATGTCAAATAATTACCCACATATAATAAGCTAAACCAAAGATAGATGTGTTATTGAGACTGGCTGTTGACGGACTCTTTATCCAAAGATAGTGCTTAATTTGAGTTTTTTGCAAGATCAAGGCCTATGCCGTGAAGTTAGTGCGTGTGACGTCGTTGCGTCTCGTCCGGGCGGGGGCTAGACTATCGAAAGGGCTCGCTTGGTGCGGCGGCGCGGCGCCGTATTGATCGGACCTGTTGCTGGGCGGCTGCCGAACTGTGCATTCGATCGAGCGCTATCTGCAACTGGTTCCCCGGGATTCTTGCCTCGAATATTTTATTATAAAGGCAAGATTCGTACGTGGTTATAGAATAATCAAATAATGTATAGTTTACCATATAAAAATTAAATGCTGTTTGTTGGTAAGCAAAAATCTTTGAATTCTGGACTGATATTCCGAAAACACGAATAATGTTTTAATTTAAAAAGGTAAATAATGAACTTTAATTTAGGTCGGGTCAGATGTATGTAAAATAGGGAAATAATATTATGCTGTTTATACTAAAGATCCTTTCCCTTCCAGTTTCCTTTTAATTTGTCAATTTAAAATCGTATCATTCGTTAATTTTGCCTAATTTGTAAAGCGTAACCTTCTCTTCAGTTCTTGTCATAAACGCACTTATAAAGGTATGTTCTATACACATTCAATGGCAAAATGAAATGATTTCGTCTATTCCGAATGTAATTCATCCTTGTTTACTGACCCAGTTAATGTTGACAGAGGCTTGACGTCAGCAGCGCTTAGGCCTCGGCCACACGAAAGGAGTAATCTACTCTCGCCAAGTTCAAACCTCTCGCTCGTTCGTTCGTATGAGGAAGTGGCCATTGGCCAACTCTGGTGAAGAAGTTTTAAGGTTATCTACCGGGACGGACGATAGCTAAGTTCAAGTAATTGTAAAGCTTCATACAGTCAACTAAAATGTTCAAGGATTATTATTATTACTATACTTATACGTGAAAACAGCGTAGTGGTAGGCTAACTTATACAATTTTCACTCTGCAGCGTTTCTATCATGAAAGGTCACCATCGCCACAAGCAAAGCTACATTTAAAATCTACAACTACACTCGCTAATGAAAAGAAACGTATAAGAATTGACATTAGACCACGGAAACTCAATCGATCAGAAATGTGAAATCAAAAGAATATCTATGTTATGAATAGAAGAGTTACTCACTTGGCTAATACCCTGTTATAATATACACATTAGGATAAAATAAATCTTACTGCCATCGTGTATCACACGCCTAGTTCGGCGCGAAAAAGCGCCACTTCGATAAACACTTGGTTTTGAAACTTACATTAGTATTATCTTCATGTTTATAAAATGTATATTTTAATTTTAATATATCCAGGGGTTATCAGAGTACAGGCGTCAATTTTGCGGGTTGATTTCCATTATCAACACAAAAAGAAATGCCTTATCGCGAAATCGAGCTTTGTCGCCATCACTACTAAACTGACGAATCTGAAAGGTTTTTTCACGACAAGTACAAGACAAATAGCCCTGCTGATATAATGTCAGTTATCATTTTGTGCTTGCTTTGCGCCATTCGTTTATTATGATTGTACTCTGAATTATCTGATTACATATTTCTACGTGGCACCATAGTTAAATTCGCTAGGTACCAAATGCGTAAAAATTAGATAACATACTTAATCAATTGAAATCAATTGAAAAGAAATATAACATCTCATTTGTAGTAGTTGTTAGATCGATGGTCTATCGTTATTACAGTCACGGCTATATCAAAATGTTGAATTTTTCTAGGTGTACCCAGAATATTTTTATATTCGGCATTTGAATAAGTCCTTTTGGGCGCCAGCCTATATTTGGAATAAAGAAAATTGTGGCTTGCGCGTATAATCAAGCAGTATGGCCGTATATCCTGGCGGAATGGCGAATGGCGCAGTTGAAAGGATTGCTCGAGGGCGCTTGTTGGCATCGGGCCAGCGCAGCACCCTGCTGACACTGAAACCCTTAGTTATATGTTTTTCCTAGCGATATATGGAATGTGGTATTCTAGGGGCAGTCATGCTGATTGTGAGATATATGGCTAAGGAAGGTTAGACCAAGGTTTTTTCAGGAAGTAGATGTTGGGATGGCAAACAAAATGAACTATACGTTATATAACTCGCTTATTTTTGGTAAACTATAGATGTAGATTGCCACTTACTTATACGTTGTTCTTTTCAGTGTTCAACTCATTACGCTTAGCCGACTAACGGTTTATTTCCTTATGAATTCCGTAGTACCTTAACACGAATAAGCAGATAAATAAAAACACAGTTCGTAATTCACCAACATTTTCGATCTAGACCTTGCCAGCCTAAAGTGGAGGCTTGTCTAGGATTTGAGCTGGCAGCCTTCCAAGCAGTCGCCGGCTCCCACGATCTATACAGATCGGCCTTGAATTGCATTTGTTATTGTTACCGACACCAATCACGTTATGAACACTGTTGCCGTCACAGGCGTCAGAAGTTATTGAATACGACCTGCGGTTTTGACTTGAGCTGTCCTCGTCTGATGCCTCTATTTGTGTCACTCTTCACGCTAACAAAGCCTTACTTCTGGTAAACTTTTCTTTTGAATCTGTGATTGATTATCGAGATTCATGATACCTTGTATTGTCATCTACCCATTATACTTTTGTTCCCAAATTTTAATTTCTATCACTGAATTTCTATGTTGTAATCTATAAGTTAATTCGATAAGATACGTAAAATATTTCTTTAAAATACATACAATGCAAACCAGCGTAAAATCCCACATGGACTGCAATAAATTTCATGAAAACTTACTATTGTGTGACACCATCGTATCGTACGTAATAAATCGTAGCTCATTGTAATTTTCTACCCTACAAGGGGAGATATGTGCATGGAAACTAAAGTGTGGTTGAAAGTTATGCTCAATATTATAAGTTTGCGTGACGCGCGTTCGAGTTTTCCATTTAGGTTGAGAGTTTAGCAGTCATGTCGTGCCGGAGCCGGCCTTCCACCCCGTTTTAGTGCACACTCAAATAATTAATTCGATAACGACTTTTCAGTGAACCTATATTTCCCAAGCCAAGCGTCATCCATGCGGCGTTATTTTTTTGACATATTTAATTAATAATATCGAAGCTTCCTTTTCATAATTTTGAATTTAAATAAGAAAATAGATGTAAAATACATTAAATTGTACTTACATTGAAGCGACACTACTTGTAAACTGATACAGAATGTAATTTTTTTGTGATTATTTTATCCAAAATCAATACAGGTTTTAAAATTCAGTTCACAATCACGATAAAATGAATAATTCATAAAACCCTCGCGCGATGCTATAGGGATACCGCAGGATATGGTAAAACCCAGACTATCGGAATATTTGTCGCGTCGTATATTTACGTTGTGTTTGTATTATTTCTGTATTACCGCATTGCACCCAAACGGTGGATGAATTTTAGAAATAGAAACATCAATTATTTTGTTAAAAGACGGTAGATATCATATGTTTGATGTACTAATCTAAAATGTTGTTGTAGTCGTATAAATTTATAATTTTATCAGTAAGCTAGGGAGCGAGATGTGTACTAGAGCAGAATGTAGCCGAGTGGTCGAGTGGTAAAGGCAGGTTTGGCAAAGATCACTTGTATCATCGCAGGTTTCGATCTGGAATCCGAACTTTAGTACGATTTTTAAAGTTTAAGCAGTCGTCATACTTAAGTGACTGTTACATTCTCTATTGAATTTCGTTTGACCAGTCATAAAAGCGATTAAGCTCAATGAAGCTCGTCATCATCTTACTCGGAACTCGGAAGTGATGACGCATAGCGGTCAGAGCAACTGACTCATAGTACTCCCAGTATCTACTATGACAATACGTGAACTATGAATAACTATGACTACTTTCATTTTCCTCCGAGTATAGAACGCTCATAGAAATATTCCATCATCATCATCATCATCCACAGCCCGACTTTACCCACTGCTGGGCATAGGCCTCCCTTAGTTTGTGTCTTCCACTACGATCCTGCGCTAGTCGCATCGAGCGAGTAGTCTATATGTACTAATATTTTAAAGAGGTGTTGTTTGTTTGACGGAGGTAATCTCCGAAACTACTCAGCCCATTTCAAAAATCTCCTTCAACGTTGTGTTGTGTAGAACGGATTATCGGGATGATATAAGGCTATATTTTATCCCAGTAGTTTCATTAGTACACCCGCGCAAAGCCGGGACGTGCTGCTAGTAAACATATAAAAAGCTTTGAAGCATTTGTGTTTCTTCAAGTGTTCAAGTCGAGTGGGTTTAGAAAAATATTCTTCTTTCTGTATTCTAAACTTTGTAAGCATTTCTTTTGAATCTCTTAACTCTCAGAACCTTTGATGAGATGTTTATTTCATAAGTTTAAGTAAACACTGCATGACACAGAACACGCCGCAATACATAATTCATTCTAAATGCTTTGCAAATCACCTCTAATGTTCACAGGCGAGTTTCCATACTAATTTCTTTAAGGTTGCAATTTACATTATGATTCAACACGAAGACTACAGAAAAGAGCTTATTATTCGAGAGACCTAAAAAATAAATTTGATTCATTCAACAACTTGACTCAATTATTTTGATTTGATTTATTTTAAGAGTTAAGATCTTTGTTTCTGCATAAAAGCATGAATAGTTAAGAATCTTTACTTAATATTTTAATAGGTTCTTAATGGTATGTTTGAATAGGCGCCATACCTTATTATATTCTCTTTATGTTCACCATTATATTCTAGAATCGCGTGCCGTCTGCTCCGCTAGTCTTTAATATGTATACCGGCGCCTTCGCGGCTCCCCGACTCCCTTGCAACTGGTGGCTATGGCTACTTCTATTGCCTTGCCACCAACCGGATGTTTGCACGAATAGCCCGATGAATAATTATTACAATCTATATTTTTGTTTTGCCACTTGGTTATGACAATGGAGTGGACATTGATTGCTGTTAGATTTTACGAGGAATGTTTGTTTTATTGTGGGTTTTAGTTACTAGTTACGATTTTGGGTAAATAAATATATACCGATACGCTCTTTTATAGCTGCCTAACAGCTCGATCTGGCTTTGCACGGGTATACCTACATACTTATAAACCTGAGGTTTATTGGGAAAGTCCGTTCTTTACATAGGTAAAAGATTTTTTGAAATCGAAAAGTAGTTTCAGAGATACCCTGAAAATTGCATAATTATATTGTGCAATATTTAATAGGAACAGCCAAAACGGGCCACAGACACCACAGATGTAGAATGACGTCACTATAAATTATTATCCGCAAAGTTGTTCCCATAATGTATTACAATAGCATTTGAATTTATAATAGAATCCATTGTCAAGCGCAAAAGAAGTTAGAAAACGTATGTAATGCTTTTTAGCTACCGAGTTATATGAGAGGAAACACGTACGCCAAAAATATTTGCGCTCATGACATGCATGACCTCTCTGGCTAATAATAATAAAGTATCAATTACTTTATAGTTGATCAACGAGTGATTCATGAATTTAAAGCGATTTATAAACAGTCTAGTCATATTTGTATCCTGTATGTGGCTTTGAATATCTTCAAAGTGCCTTAAACATTGGCATACGAAAAGAATTGAAAATAAAGAAAGAAATACATATGAAAAGGTGCTGTCGATCGAATAGCTTAACAACGTAAGACTGTATACAATGATGCTGTGAAGATAACCGTAAAATCAATCATATTTTGATATTAAAACAATTAAATGTTTCTAAAACCAAACAACAAGTGTTGAAAACACGATTGTCATACTTAAAACCCATTTAACATAAAAATGCGCGTTAATTAGTTATTACTTACAGCTACTAAACGTTACCGAATGCATCGATACTGATACAATTGGACCGTGCAAGTCATACTCTGATTGAGAGCACATATACGTTAACGTTTAGGTGTTTCGTTAATTACAGTTATATCATACCGATATATAGACCAATGTAGTGAAAATAAAAATAATTTTATTGGCTAGCTAGATAATCGAGTCTAGTTAAGCTTTTATAATCTTCATCTTTACAGCCTGTAAATAATATGTACTTTAAAAATGCTCAACTATTTTTAAACTTTGTTCTTGTAACTGAATATACTTTATTACTTTATTTACTTATTACTTGACAAATCATTTAAAGAAAATCGGAATTATTTAAGAGTGTGAGATCAACCATGCAAATATAATGTCCTGCTGCGGGAATCAATACCACACACATAATATTATCTCAGGCAGGCATTCATTCATCCAGATCCACTACGCCTCTGAGGTCGCTATCACTTTTCACACATGTCCGATATAATTTCTAGTTTCAACGGTCGCACGACTTGACTAGATCGATCGTTTACCATCGCAACAGATACTAATCGCACTGTTTTTGCAGCAACACGTTTCAAACCACTAATGACTTAACTAACGAGTGGGAATGTTCGTAGACGTAAGAACACCCGCTAAGCTAAGACTATTTCTGACACCACTTTCGCTTTTGATGACTTGACTTGTTGAGTTTTTCAGGGAAGTTGTATTGTACCTACTAGTTGGTGTAGTTTTTTAGTTATCTAAGAATGCAGTGGAGTTTCGTAAAGGCACTTGCTTAAGGTGATAGCAAGTGAAGAGTTCTGTATGGTTGGTAGTTTTCTACACGAATATATTACAATGCATATTGTCATTCCTAGGGAATTATATCTTACATTTAATTCCTTATGGAACTTACTTAGATTTTTAAGAGATCACCGTTAAAAAGCACCACACCTTGTGTGTGGAACAGGCAGTAATCATTTTTAAATTAGAATTTTTGCATTTGGGCATCGGCACATGTATTCATTGTCTCTACAATTATCTGTCCCTCTGTTTCTTTTTCTATAAATAATGCTAAATGTGCCTTTTCTTCTATTTCAGTTTCTTGGACGACCTGGATCGGTTAGGCGCGAGGGATTACCAGCCCACCGAGCAGGATATTTTAAGGACTAGAGTCAAAACCACTGGCATCGTGGAGGTGCACTTTTCTTTCAAAAACCTTAATTTCAAGTAAGTATTAGTAAAGCAGAGAGAGCAAACAGACTCTCACGAAGCATGCACATAACACAACAGTTTATCAATAGTATAGAGCCATAAAACACATTTCTAGGACCCTGAACTTATAACTTAATTAAATTAAAATTGGTAGTTGAATGGTCAACGCAAATACAGGAAAAAATGTGCATCCTACATATTTTTTGGCGAAATCATAGTGCAATTAAATTGTGTCATCATCATCCCAAAAAAACATGATAATAATGACTCCCTATTGATTTTTGAAGCGTATTCTAACAATGCACAAATGTGACCTGTTCATTGTCACTAAACTTGCCGAGTCAGCTTAATCTAGATTCCACATAAGGAAATTGAAAGAATTTCTATAGAAAATTGAATGTAACCAATAATTTTGCATTGCAGATTATTTGACGTGGGCGGGCAGCGGTCCGAAAGAAAGAAATGGATCCATTGCTTCGAGGACGTTACCGCGATTATATTCTGTGTCGCGATGTCCGAGTATGATCAGGTGCTGCATGAGGATGAGACAACGGTAAGTTAAAAAAACAAACATAATATACTCACACACAAAAGACCGCCTATTGATTGATCGTTACTGTACCTAACTGTAAAGCCCATTTATATTCAACAACTGTCGCAAACTGTGTCCTCAATAATATATATATTTTGATTGATTGATTGATCATCTCATCATCTTCCACCTCTAATCGGTGGTTCTGGTGAGCACACCTAATCTGGTACCTACTTACATCGATTTTATGAAAGCAAAGTAGCATAGTCATACCATTTGCACTTATGATAATTCATATCGCCAATGCATTTATATCAACAAAAATATCGTCTAGTTTATTGTCTGTCTAGTGCCTCAAATTCCTTAAAGCTATAACATTGCAATATATTTCCAGAACCGTATGCAGGAGAGTCTAAAACTGTTCGACTCTATCTGCAATAACAAATGGTTCACCGACACCAGCATCATTCTCTTCCTCAACAAGAAGGATCTTTTCGAGGAGAAGATTCGCAAGTCGCCTCTCACCATATGCTTTCCCGAGTACACCGGTAAGTTCTTACTATAAGTCGCGCCACGGAAAAATGAGGGGAACGGGGGTATGTTAGCGCATGGGTCACTCGCTCACTTGCGATGTTTTTCAATAAAGTTCTATGAAATCTATGATTTATCTCACAACTATTAAACTATACAAAGCTATAATTAGTAAGATGTATAGTTTGATCTCGTATTAGGAATGTAGGAATACATTTCCTAGTGTGTCATCTGATGTTTTGATTTTTGCCTCGTGAGTCGTGTGAACTATTGTAAGAATGACCTGATGGAAAAGGAATGTAGAAGTATTATAAACTTACGGTGTTATTCAAAACTAATACAACTGAAGTTATCGGAAATCCCATCATATTTTTCATGCACGTTCGCTGTTATAATATTGTTTGAAATATTATATTACATATCTTAAGAATTACCAATAATATTCAACAGTCACATGCCTTGATCCCACACTAAGACTGCCTGTGTTGTTATCAGAAACATGTGCCATTACTGGAGAAACAATGTTGCGATACAAATGTGCTCAAGCACGGATTGTCGAAGCTTAAGATAAGATGCCAAACCAAGGTTATCATTGGAATTCATCATCATTGGCCATGACGTCTCTAACAGATTATTTAGGTGGCGTAGTCACACAGGCCCTTGAATCTTTTACTAGATGATTATATAAGTGTCACATAACGGGACACTAGTGCCTGGATCAATGTTTAGATTGGTTAGCTTGTCCAGCACCTAAACCATCTTCTCAGTTTAGGTCGGCCATATCCACAAGAAAGACAAATAGGCGCCGCCGGTTTCCTCACGACGTTTTCCATCACCATTTAGAACTCAAGTGCATATAAATTGTTCACTTTATACGACACATAAGTCCAAATACCGAAACGATAGTTAAAGTGAGCGGTGCTTGTCTATGACATAATTTGACGTTAGGTTTTACACATCTGACAATTAAGAACTACCTAAATGGTTGATACGACCTTATATTTAACTAGCGTTGAGTATTCAGGCATAAAATTGCTACAACAGCGGACCAAGTCGCTTACAATTTCTTTTACGCCCCCAGGTGCGCAGGAATACGGCGAAGCGGCCGCCTACATCCAAGCTCAGTTCGAGGCGAAGAACAAATCCACGACCAAAGAGATCTACTGCCACATGACCTGCGCCACTGACACGAACAACATTCAGTTCGTATTCGACGCCGTCACCGACGTCATCATCGCTAACAACCTGCGCGGCTGCGGCCTCTACTAGAGCCCGGCCGACGTCCGCGCCGAGATAACGCCGGTGACTACAAGCGCTCTACCATGTTTACGTGATTCGGCAAGAGCGGACGACATTTGGGCCTTGCGGGCGAGATTTGGAGCTCTTGGATGAGATTTAGGACGTTGGGAGATTCAAGCTCCTGTCAGATTTTCGGTCTTTCTCGGGCGAGATTTGTGTTTACTTTCTTGAGAGATTTGGGTCTGTTGTGCGAAATTCGGTTCCACCGTAGTTCTTGCGGATCTAAGACTTGACGAGATTAAAATTATCTCCTCTCTCAGATTCAAATCTCTCTAGGATATATCCTCCATTGCTGTTTTCCAAGAGATCTTTACAGATTCCGACACGTCATCTAGATTCGTTCTGTTCTAACTTGATTAGTTGCGTTCAAAAGCAAGGCTCGTCTCATCTTAAACCTCTGCTCTCGTCGACATCGGCCGGACAGTCTCGCCGGCCCCTGCAAGCATATCAGGCGGCGGGCGGCGGTCGGTTCGCAGCTACGCGTATATTTATATAGTAAGCTTACTGGATCACATCGCCGACGCGCATGGCTCGGGCCGATCAGCTCACGACTAGAACCCGTCTCATACTTCCCCCCGTGTAATATAAAAACCGTTTCATTTCAGCGGTACCCCGCTCCGTAGACACTTCTTTTATAGCGTTGGATTCTAAATTTTGGTGCTAGGCGTTCGTAGTTCGGTTGTCGGGTCTAGTCGTGCCGGTTTGTTCCGCGTGGCTTGCGCGCTGACGGCGCACACTGCTGGCTCGCTAGTAGCTTGCCGGATCGTGCGCTGCACTGAGCGCGCGATGCTCGCGAGCTCTACGTTGCATTCGTACGTGCGTGCGGATAATCTCCGGTTACAATATCCGCTTATATACTCACTCTCTTACGGACCAAACACAGAAAGGAACCAATATTCATTAAACACGGTAGTGACGGACGCGTTCACAGGCCTACTAATAACTGATTACAAAACATCATTCCATTAAGTATTATATCTCTGAGAAATTATTTTTTATAAACTTTTGAATGCACAAATACCCGCTCTTTTGGAATAAGGTGTTATGTTTACCTGTATGTAAGCTAGCTACCGAGGTACCCACGCTCCTATTGTTTAAGCATCGTATTACGCACAATTTATTTATTCCAGTAAGAGCATCTTTACGCCATATACTATTTTTCTATGTTTTGTGTTCATATTTTTTCTATATCATTTTACAGTTATCCTAAGATGTAGCCATTTAAGATGTATTCAATTATGGAAATCACGTTTTAGGTATTTATTTATAGCGTACTTGTATTAAAGGTGGTATGTAAACTCATGATTAATTTTGTATTTAATGGTTATTAACCAATGTTTATGAATCATGTTAATCTTCATTATTTTGTCGGCGGAGTCTATGGTAAGGATCATGTGGTCATTTTGTATAACTAGGCAGTTATCTATAGTCGAAAGCGAGGGGAGGTCGGCCTGACCCATCGCAACTCGTGTAAGATATGTGAGTATATAAACTTGTATACACTCGCGAATTGGCGTAATCAAACACTTATATATACTATATAACATAATTTATTATTAATAATAAAAATAAAAATCTTACTTTTAAGCATTAGGACAGTAACTGTATCAATAAACATTAATTAATAATGCAATTAGACAGTAACATTTACTATTGTAAGCAATCGTCGGAAGTAGAGCCAAACTGTGGGAGATACACACCGTGTGTATCTTACGAGGTGTAGTAATCGTTGTTGACTTGTCGTCGTAACAATAAACCAAGATGGAGGTTCGACTCTGCTTCAGATGTGTGCTTTAGGTGATTTTCATTTCATTTTACGTTTATGATTATGTAAAAAGGTATTTAAATGAAAATTTACGCCTACATTGTGACCGCGCGGGCCATCCATCGTACACTCGTTCTAAGGTTGATAAACCAAAGATTTTGTTGTAACTTCTATTTATATGCCGACGTTTGAGGACTTAATTGTAGAAGCGAACATTGTGGTGGTACATACTGTCGTCTCAATGGTGTTGGTGGTGTTTTGATGATTTTGTCAGTAGCATTGCAAGTTCGCGTAGAAATCGGTTTGAATTAGTATCAATCAGTCTACGGTTCCGTGGTTCCTCGTGCATGGCCCGCGACCTTGTTGCTAGGTAGGTTTTTTACTGTTATGTAACAATATGTGTACGTAAACTAATAATATTATTAGCGCAGTTCTACATTCAGCCCAAAACCTACATTTAAGTAAGCTTCACAATACATTAAACGTTTTTTTGTGAATGTGGAATGAGAGGTTGTTCATTGTAATGTCTTCGCTGTGGAGACTCGTGCGCTCTCGTAGTAGGATATCTAGTTAGAGTCGTCGGTTTCGCATTTCAATGTGTTCCTCTGCCGCAGAACGATTAACATGTATGCTTTAATATAACGAGTGAATGTGATGTAAATTTTGTACACTGCCGCATCGTTTGTTCACTCGAATCACATTTAGTTTATAAGATAGGACAGCGATCGACCCGCACTCGCCCTTTGTTTATCGGTTACACAAACGTGCGCACAAATAAAAGTTCGTACAAAATGTCTCTCCGTGCGTAGGCTTCTTATTTGAAGACTGAATTGTTGCGGCTCAAAATGTTCTCGCGCTTTATTAGATCCAAGAGAGGTTTATTGCAGTTTTTGAAAGGAGTAGTTTAGTGGATCGGGATTGATCAATGTAATCGTGATGTGGCAGGAGTCGAGTCCTCGCATCGAGACGTCGTGGACTCGTGGCCGACATTAGAGTTGAGCGACGTTCAGTACATTTTTAATATTAAAAGCTGTCTTCGTCACAATGTCGTCGATCTATATCGATATCACCATGCTTCATTCATATTTGCCAAAGTTAATTACTAACCTCACTATTTATACCTACTGTATGTTCTTTGATATCTAAATTATGTCTGAGGTCCGGGGCAGGCGGGCGGCCCGGCCCGTTTAGTGTAACGGTACTGAACAGAGTACAATGTTGAGAAATATCTTAGAATTGATGAACATGTGAGCGTTTGCCCCGCGAGGCGGGCGCCCGAGCTACCTCTGGGCGCTCCTGCCCGAGCAAACGTTTCAAAGTAAAATTTTAGTCACTAGTGGGTAATTTTTGAATGTGATTCAATCTTATCTTTATTTTTCTATCGAGTGACCTAATTTGAATGTTAATTTCTTTAATTTCCAACTTATGTTTTGTATTGTAATGCATTTACTGAAAGCGATGTATTTAACCAACGATGTAATAAACAATATTTTCTCTTATTTGTATCTCGTCTGCACTGGTATTTTTTATTGAATTTACTATAAATGTACTTTTAAGTGTATAATTTTAAATAATTACTGAAAATGATTATATTCTAATTTTTATGTTCAAATAATTTATGTTCGTTTTATTTTTTCCCTTTCCCAGATTCCTTGCTTTCTTAGCAGAATGGCAGATTAGGTACTTATACTTAGATAACTTAAGTATGTAGTTTCTATACTATTTAATCTATCGCGACTTGGAAACATATTTATAAATATTAACGGGACTTAATCGCGTATTAAAATCATATTATTTACCTCGACGTTTCGGTGGCGTTACAGTCACCGTGGTCACGAGTAGATAATATGATTTTAATACGCGATTAAGTCCCTTTAATGTTTATAAATATGTAGTTTCTAATTAATATTACTAATTAATTAAATTTCTAGGATTACCTACTTATGATTGTGTTGCATATTTTGTGGTCCACTCTCGCTATGCTAAGCTATTGCTAAGCACTTAACTTAGGTAAGGTTTGAACTATCATACAAGGGGAAAGGTACTAAATTCTAGCAAGTGACCACCTCACAAACAATAATAGCGGCGATGGAAGGCAACTTATGGAATTTTTAAAATGGAGTGCGAAGCAATATACGTTTAAATAACGCAACTAATGTAATCCTATCCTACTCCTAACATTATAAAATGTGAAAGTTGTGGGAATGTATGTTTGTTATTCTTTCACAACGGCTGGATCGATTTGGTTTAAATTTGGTAATAGGTGATACCTTGGATTAACACAGGCTCCTTTTTATCCCGATGTTCCCGCGGGAACGGGACTTACGCGGATGAAGCCGCGGGGAGCAGCTAGTTTGGAATAGTTTTCAACCTTTCTAATAGGTAGGTACTAGAATTCCAGGACCGTTACGTTAATTAAAATTACTACATCTACATGACGACCTCTGTGGTGCAGTTGGGCGAACGCCCGGCTGAGACGCCGAGGTAACGGGTTCGATCCCCGCTACGGGACAAATGTTTGTATGTTCTGGAATATTTTTGTATGTCCAAGGATATTTATTTATCTGGTCCCATTGTTGGGCAAAAGCCTTCTCCCGCTTTCGCCAGTCACGCCGACCGCTGATCCAATGCCTTTGTCTGCACTGGCAGCCGAAGTTATTGGATCAGCGGTCGAATTAGACGAAACGTCATTGAAAGGGGGACTGCCCTTTCAAAGAAGTTTCATAACTAATTTGTCCCGCTCCATCATATTCGCGGTCTACTGTGCGAAAATTAATAAATTGATAGGGAAAAAAATAAATCGTGCGCAAGCAGTCTATCTCGGGCAAACCGATAACGCTCAGTCTATATCGACCCTTATTTTCAACTGTCGTTGTCATTTCATTCATCAGAGTCACTGTCATTGTCTAACCTCAAAAAAAAAAGTTCAAACGAACGAAGATTGGCTTTGTTTGCTGTGCTTGTGTCCTTGTTTGCATTGCATTTGTTTGTTGTATTTTTATTTGTGGACAAAATGAAAGACGTTATAGATGTGTTGGCCTTACAAAATAATAGACGTGAACGTCGACTGCCTGATTACCGCAGCGCGCCCGGTCATAGTTTAGCCACAAACTTCATATTCGAATGCGGCATAAAACTCGGCCTGCAGCCGGCCTCCGTTGCCACTGCTGCGATTTTCTACCACAAATTCTTCAAAGAAGCTGATAAGAATGACTACGACTGTTATGTGATTTGTACAGCGTGTCTCTGCGCCGCTGGGAAGTCCAGAGATGAGCCAGTGAGGTTGAGGGATGCGGTGAACGTAGCTCATAATTCTATCAACCGCGGCGCTGGCCCCTTGGAACTGGGAGAGGAGTACTGGTCGTGGCGGGGAGCGGTCGCCCAGGCGGAGTTACTGGTGCTAAGATTGCTCGGCTTCAACTTGGACGCGCCGTCCCCTCATCGATATTTGCTACAATACTTGCGCTCGCTCCAGGAATGGTTTCCTGCGGCTCAGTGGCGATCAACGCCCATCGCTAGAACGGCAATGGCATTCCTCCAAGACTTTCATCATTCCCCATCTGTGCTAGACTACAGGGCACCACACATTGCAGTGGCGAGTCTCACATTAGCTCTGCATGTGCTGGGTGTGTCGGTGCCTTTAGCATCTACTCTTGATGATGATGCTGCTTGGTACTCTGTAAGTTTTAATTTAAACTGACATACACCCACCTTTTCTTATTTAATTGTAATTTGGATATTTCAAAAGCATTGAAATCAATTTACCATTAAAATACTCATTAGAAATTTTCAAAGGAACTAAAGAATGAAGTAATAAGGATATGAAAGAAATGTCTACCGCTCCCTGGGATCAGGGGGATCTGGGTCATGATCATATTTCATTTCATTATTTTCATTTGAAATCAAAACTTTTAATTTCAATTTCAATAATTTTAAGATCTTTCAGGACCTCACATAAATACCCCATTATTAATACTTTTTTATTTAAACAAAATTAAATCAAATCCTTGTTAAATTTAATTGGACTGCTCCTTATAATTAGTTGATTAAAATAACTTTATTTTGTTACAGGTTTTTACAAAAGATCTCCAAAAAGATAAGAACTGGGAAATTATGGAGAAAATGATGCAGGTCTATGGAAGGGAGCCGGAACCAATATAATTTAAGTTCAATTATAGAAATATACCTATTAAGTTGTGTGAATGAATAAAATGATGTTTGTGTACCTGTATTTTTTTTCTTTTACATCACTTTGCACTAAATAGGATATCACCTAAAAGCTAGTTTTGTTATCCCCTCAACCCTCTGCTTTAGAGTCTCGAAAATTGTTCATGCTGCATCTTCAATGCATTTTTTGGTTTATCTGAATTTAACTTAATTCGCTGATACAGCCCTGTCTCCATATCGCCCGGCTGCATCCGCTCAAGCACCAGCCAGACACATTTGTCTGACGTGTCGCATCGGTTTCATACATTACGCTGCGTCACGTCAGATTGCAACAGAATAGTACAATACAATTCTCAGCGTTTTAGATGTATGAAACCGATGCCACTCTGATGCGACACGTCACAACACGTCAGACAAACATAATTCCGGCTTCATGCTTTTGTTATTAATTATTAAATCACCGCCAGATCAGGATGAACATAATCACCTGGTTCTGCACTACACATATAAAAATGTCAAAGGTCAACTTTTTAGCTTTGTTTTAAAGTAATCATAAAATTATAGCAGAAAGTGATTAGCAGGATTTCTTACATTTCTTATTTTATTAATAATAGAAGGAAGGGCGTGCGAAATAAACAACACAATTTAGATCTACAAACAAATATAATTCAGTTTTCTAACATTTTACGATACATAATTTTATAAATGTACAGGGTAAGCTCATGACGTGGGGAGAAGCGGCACTAGTTCACAACTGGCTACCGGGACAGGCTACCGGAGATGTGCTCAGAATAGGGATGCGGCGGCAAAGAACCGCACTGATATGCTTTAACATGGGTATGACTTACATCTACTGTGTCTGAGTCATGGGAAATTTACCAATGATCTGTCCGGTTACAAATCTACATTAGACACCAATGACTAGTATAATTTACAAAAAAATTACGTACGGTTAAGCGTATATTATAATTTTACACCAGTAGTCCAGAATGAAAGCGGAACGCGCCGGGAGCGTGCTCGTAGCCCGAACTCTGTGCGTCCCGAGGAAGACAACAGAATCAATGCATCCCATACGCATCTAGACATTTGTGCAACTATTTCCATATCGATAGGTAAGGAATCGCAAATCGATTACACATAATTTTTATTATTGAAATGGATACCTATACACATGAAATTGTTCTAATAACAATGCACACGAATGCATGGTCTTACACATCAGTTTAAAGAGAAATATTTAATAACATTACTATGATTTATTTATTAAAATCTATTAAATAATTTTCACACAGACGAAATTTAACACATGATATTGCAAAAGACATTGATAATGACATTAAACTGTTATTGCACAAATACTATAAACTACTGGGTTCTCAATACACTGGGACACACACAGACATACAAAGTTGGCGGTCACGTGGTGCGACGTACCGGCACCTATAACACACAACATTACACGTGGCGAATATCAAACTATACCTCCAATACAAAATTGCACAAAACTCACACACTCAAAGCTTTGCGTCGATACCAGCTATTTCAGATTATACAGCAATAATTCATGATACCAAGACATATAGCGAAGTAGACAGGGTTAGGATAGTCTTATGTAAAGCAATGTTTCGGTTAAACGATAGATGCATGACCATACACATACCTCACATCACATGTCACAGTTTCACATAGAAAAGGCAGTTCAAGTAAGTTAAAAAACACGAGATTATTACTTGTTAGTGACAAATACTAAACTGTTGCTAGTATTACGGTTTTGTATGAAATAGGCACTTGAAGTGAAAATTTGAAAATAAAACTATGGTCATGTACAAAATATAATTTAAATAACAAAAATAAACTATTTAAAAAAATATAATGTCAACCAGTAATGATGGGAATGTATCAGCTACATTTTAATAAATAAACGTCTCAACGACTCGTTAATTAGAGAAGCGCAAAGATAAACGAATCATAATGTCTACCTAAATATAAAAGTAACAGGTTTATTAAAAAATAAATGTAACTTCTTATGGCATCTCAAATAAATTTGTACATTTTTGTACCTGGCGTCGAATATTTCACCTCACCCTCAGGATTTGACTAAAATTCCATTAAAATTTACCTAATATATTAATATTAAAATTACGATAAGAAATGACAAAAACTGACTACTACATAGTAAATATAGACTTATATATTTAGCTCTACACAATAATGATCATAACGCATTTACCTACTTTGGCTGGATTCACAAATAAGGTATGTTGTGTATTCGCCTAGTTAAATAATACTGGTACATAATGGTACGCCTGAGGGTTTTACTAGTGTAGCGGTGCTGACTACACATTTATTTAGTTATACAAATAGATAAACATTCGGTGGTTAGATCACACAAACTCCTCTAATAACGCTTTATCTAAAGCTGCCGTTCAACTGAATCAACTATACCATTTTAGAGTCGACACACACCGAGATGGCAGGAAAGGGGAACAGTTTTAGCGTCATATCATTTTAGACTTTAACTTTATCACCATAATACAGAGTATCGCTTAAAATGAAAGCGACAACAAGCGACCGTAAGCGGCGCCGAGAGCACTCTCAAAGCGCTTGAATACTATGCATTATGTTAATGAATATAAAGATTTAAATTCTATAACTTTGAAACTGCATTCGATTCGCTGCCGTCTCGGTGTGATTCGAGCCGTAAGCTGACTCGTTACCAAACGGCATTCTACCATCGGACCGTGTGCTTGATAAAAAACTTATCAAAACTCAAAACACCTCAGATCTACGTAAACTCGTTAAAGACCAAACAAAACAATAGGAACTCTCTACTAGAAAAAGAAGCATTTAATAAAATTAACTAAAACACATAAACAAATTCTTTTCCTTAATAAAAGTTAATGAAACAATGTAGTAATTAAACTCAGCAAAAACTATACAACTTAAAAGTTCATTTACAAGATTTTTCCGATCGATGCCGAGTGGCAGATACGCAAAAATGCCGTCTGATACAATTATCATAATTTGGCATTCAATCCGTTCTTTCTAACACCATATACATATATCGTCAAGATAACCAATAGAGTTCAAATAAATTAAGAATGAAGAGTGATAGATTTCATCTAATCACAAAATAACTTTATCTACATGGTAATACGTATAAGAAAAGCTTGTGTCAGTGAAGAATCTTACGTTTAGAAAAGGTGAAGAGTATCCGAGTGTACCTACTCGAGTCGAGTGCTTAGCAATATTGCATTGACACTCTTCTTAACATTGTATTTGTTCATATAATGCCTTTCTACCGTTGTCTGCGTCATGAACGACCATGGAAAACAAATGAAAGTATTCACTGTACGCAAATTAAAAAGATTTATTTCAACGAAGACTTGCTTCGTAAATCATAATGCTATTCACATTTTTAGGTTATGGCACATAAAATGAGCGTGTGGTTAATTGTTTTCCTCAGTCCGACGCCTGTTTTATGCCAAAGTTGGTACCCTATATAAACTTAGCTACTAAGGCATTTATCTACCTAAATAAGCGTATATTCGTACCAATGCAATATTATCGAACGCTCGTTGGGAAATCGCCTTCCAATAGCGTAATCTTACAAAACGCAGTTTGATAAAAGTAGTTACTGAACGTACCTCATAGACAAAAGCAGCTTGAAAAAATTGCACAACACTGACAAGTCAAATTAATTTCAAAATCCGAAAGCTCTATTTTGTTCACAGTAAAGATCAAAACAAAATGACGGCCTGAGTGGATCTCTAAATCACATTTCAGTAAAATAGAACAGTATGTATACGTAAAATAGAATTAAATTTATAAATGAAAAAAATGTATTAACAGCAACTACTTGTTTGAATTTAATTTTCAGTGATAACCTGTAATAATCTTTATAATTAACGTAAAAAGAGCTTTCGGTTTTAATGAGAATTTAGCTAGCCAGTGTTACAACAGAATCAACGCTATTATCGTCACAAGCCAGATTAACCTAAATATTGTATGAATTTAGAAAAGTGATATTATTTTGTATGTAATATCGAGCCAATATACAGATGAAAGAATGATTTCATGAGCAAAATGCAAGTCGATGTTTTAATGAGATCAATATGTGAGACATTTAGTAGTTAATCGTTTGATGCATTGCTCATGTTAGTTGTGGATTGACGAGGCAATATCATTTTATTTTGAAGGAAATCTTGAAAATTGATATTTACTAATGGAAATATAAATTCAGTTTCAATGTTTATGCAAAATTGACTTTACTTTGAATTATCAGTTTTTGAATTGACTTTATTTTACTATTGTTAAAACTGTAATTACCGATTTGTTTCCTACTTTCAACTTTATATTCAATGGAATACTGAAAATGAAATCCTGTGTAAGTTCATCCGCGACCACGGTTGATATAATATGAAATATAACACGATAAATTCTATAAGGGGTAAAAAAGATAAGGGTCAGTGGAAGATTTTAGGGGAGAACTTTGCCCAGCAGATGATGAAAAGGTTAAAAATAAAAGTATTGTTACAACCTCGTCAATATAAATAATGCCTCATCAATCCAGTGTTATTGTGCAACATAATGTAGATTACTGCTTGGAAGGTGCATTATATTAGTTCATCGTACGTCGGTGAGGTTGCTCTTGTCCCCGAACAGTTTGACGAGTTGTTCCTCGTAGTCGTCGATGTTGCGCTTCATTATCTCCATGCAGGGGCCGAGGAGGCGCTCGAACGTTTCCACGTCCAGAACTGAAATAACACATTTCATTAAAAATATCTGAACGGTGATCCGCACTCGGTGACACATGCCCGAATACTCAAACGCTATTTAAATATTGAAGACCGTAGTAAAATTATAAAGGAACTTCTTTTTTGTCTAATTTGTTATTTGGCAAATTTCAAATTATGTTATAGTTACAAGAAAATTGTATTTAAGTATATAACTGTCACATCTGGTTACCATAACACAAGAATTAAGTAGCTTAGCTTTGGGACTAAATGATGCTGTGTGGAATGTCTAAGGATATTTATTATTTTCATAGTCGATCTACTAGTTCCAGTTGATCTACTTCTCTTTCCTATAGCGTAGGCAGAGACCGCAGGTTTTCATTAGCTACGATTCTTATTATGTTAAAAAAAAACATACAGTGGAACTCAGAACCTGCCATTTTTTAAGTCATTTAAAATTGTACTCAGCCCTTTTAGGTCACACACTATCACCGGAAGAGCCTATCAAGTAATGAAGAGTACTCACAAGCGACTCTGGTAGGTCCAGCCGCGTAGGCCGAGGCGGCGCGCGGCTTGTGGGTCACGAGAGCAAGCTCGCCGAAGTAACCGCCTTTGCCTGGAAACAACGACATTTTATTAATTAACTGTGTGAAATAATGATAAGTGGCGATAGAACCTGTTTAAGAACCTGATATTATAAAGGCGAAAGTTTGCGTGTAAGTGTGAATGTGAATGTTTGTTACTTCTTCACGCTCAAACGGCTGGACGGATTTGAATGAAATTTTGTAGTAGTATTCTTTAGGAGATAAATTGCATGCCCAATGTCGTCATTAGAACACTAAAACGTTGCTACATCAGTTTATATATATCCAATCTTATTTGCAAGAAAGTAACAGTTGTTAATCTTATCGAAGATTTGGATAGACTATAAATAATAACTATTATTTATAGTCTCACTCGCCGGCACATTCGCATATTCTTCACGTCGCGTGCAATTCGAAAGAAAGAAAAGGCATTCATTTGACACACAAAAACCAAAAAAAAACAAAAAAATTGGCGTCCAACTCAGCATGTGTTGATTTGCGCAAGACAAGACAACGCTGATCTTCCGTTGGAACCTTTTGCGAGTCACAGACATCCCTTAACTTATTAAAAGTAGGGCAATAAATACATTGAGAACTATGTAGTACAATAAGAAATAAGTAGATATAACTTTTAAAAAGTAGGTTCGCGCATCGTTCAGTCAGGGTTGTAAGTACATATTTAGCTCCGCGAAAAAATAATACTAACAAGATTGTCAAATCTCTGTGAGCGTAAACCGCGACGCGAAGTGTGGACGGTTCATTAGAAATCTAATCTACATCTTATCACACAAACAATAGAATCGTAAAAAACATGAGAAAATAGCGCGATATCAATCAATCTGTCAACAACTCAACACGCGGAATTCAAACCCATTACTTGATAAGATCGGATAACTTAAAGCATGGTGGTAGGTACTCATCGTCGTGTAGCATGTAATGTTTCTAAATAAATAGGTAACACAGTGTTATTCCATACTATGTACCTAATACACTATATTCTAAGTTTCAGCCAAATCTATTATGTAGTTTTGGCGTGACAAATATCCATCCATCTTTGCATTTAATATTAATAGGACTTTAAATATTATTATTAATATCAATCACTTTCTTTCCCCACCGATTATACTAAACTAGTTTTGGCAAAACACCAAGCAGCTGTTAATTATCTGGTGCATGACCAGCACAATGCGAACTAGTCGACTCGTATTCCTTCAATGAATCTAAGAACTCAAAACTTGTTCACTTCAACCTTCATCCTTTACAATATTATAAAGAGGTAATGTTGGTTTGTTTGTTTGACGGAGGTGATCTCCGAAACTACTCTTGTCTCATGCCTGGTGCCATATTCTATGTTTATGAACAATAAAATTAAAGACGTAAATTTATGAATAACTGAGAAGGTAATCATTATTCATTCATATGAGGCTAGTAAGCCTACGCTGGCAGAGTCACCTAGTCCTATCTACTCATTGACATCTACTCTAGTGGTTGCAACTCACCGAGTACTTTGACCTTGTGCTCGTTGCCGTCGTCTCGCGCGATGCGGATGAATCCATCCTCCACGAAGTACATTCTGTATAGTCATCTAGTGTTATCTACTCATCTTCTACTTTAGTAGTTGCTACTCACCGAGTACTTTGACCTTGTGCTCGTTGCCGTTGTCTCGCGCGATGCGGATGAATCCATCCTCCACGAAGTACATTCTGTATAGTCATCTAGTGTTATCTACTCATCTTCTACTTTAGTAGTTGCTACTCACCGAGTACTTTGACCTCGTGCTCGTTGCCGTCGTCTCGTGCGATGCGGATGAATCCATCCTCCACGAAGTACATTCTGTATAGTCATCTAGTGTTATCTACTCATCTTCTACTTTAGTAGTTGCTACTCACCGAGTACTTTGACCTCGTGCTCGTTGCCGTCGTCTCGTGCGATGCGGATGAATCCATCCTCCACGAAGTACATTCTGTATAGTCATCTAGTGTTATCTACTCATCTTCTACTTTAGTAGTTGCTACTCACCGAGTACTTTGACCGTGTGCTCGTTGCCGTTGTCTCGCGCGATGCGGATGAATCCATCCTCCACGAAGTACATTCTGTATAGTCATCTAGTGTTATCTACTCATCTTCTACTTTAGTAGTTGCTACTCACCGAGTACTTTGACCTCGTGCTCGTTGCCGTCGTCTCGTGCGATGCGGATGCTGATAGAGCCGTCCTCGACGAAGTACATTCCGTCGGCAGTATCTCCTTGCCGGATGATCAGCTCGCCGTCGATCAGGGTGCGAGGAATAAGCGCATCGGCCAGGTTGGCGCGCTCGTACGGCTGTTGAAGACAAAAGGAATCATTGAATTGATGTAATATAAGAAAATAGGTTGATATATATAAATACATCTTGTATGAAACTATCAGTTTCCACTTCCAAGATCCTTTAAGTTATGAAGTTAGAATAGGTTATAAATAAATAGTATTTGCAGGTTCTAATACTAGACAGATCACTGTCTAAGGTACATTTATAGCTCAGATCGAGATAATTGATCTGAATCAATGGATCTCAAGGTGATTTAAGTACGAGTATCTGAAGTGTGGGAACATTAGTACTAAAGCCTTGACTAGTGCCGTTTATACACTATTCAATAGGATCATATTATAGACCACTCACACACTCATGGCTTATTGCAAGAAATGTAAAATAATGTTTTAAATTTCGTTATGCAACTCAGCTAGACCATCGATAAGATCTAAAAAATTGGTAGGATCATAATATCAGTTTGAGCACCCGTTAAATGTAGCCAATTTACAAACCATCGATCATCTTTGTACTACTTTTTATTTTTATTTTTTTTCCATATAAACAATGACAAATATCTACCAGTAAGCAAAAACCAAAAATAGATCACACAACACTATCACATCTAGTGTGCAGTTTAAAAAGGTAACATGTGCTTGCGCACGACACGAGTAAAGCTAATTGATTTGAAAACTGGTCAACCTTTTCAATCTGCGAGTGTACAATACGTTAAAATGTCATGTGTAAGGCCACTCGTGCACGGCGATGCTGAAGTGCGTTCGCCAATTATTCATCCTTATACCTTCATCACACGTACCGAGTAAAGTGGCGAGACAGTGCTCTCGGCCGAGCGCTCGGTATTTGTGAACACTAGCTCGGCCGAGCAACAGGCCGAGACAGTCACTCGGACCCTATTCTATTTACTCGGCCGAGAAACATTTTACTGTCTCGCCACTCTACTCGGTACGTGTGATCAAGGTAATACAGTCGCGATTCTGTAGCTGGCTATGTACTATCGCCCACGGGAATGGAGTATGTAATTACATAAATTATGAGTAGAGTAGTTTCAAACGTCACATCTCTAATATAGTCGCCGTGGGCAATCCCTCTAAAGCTCTGCGTTTGTTTGTAACTTACAAAATCTGTGTTGCGTGGAACTCTGTCGCCTGAGTATAAAACGCTTAGCCTCAAAGAAAATACAGAACCCTAGTTTAACTGTATAGGACTTACACACAAATGACCCCGTTATTCATAATAACAAATTTTCTGGAGCTCTTAATCTGTTAATATTTGATTGACATAACAGACAAGAAAAATTAAATTCCCGTGACCACCAACATGCTTCCTGCTTATCACTTCTTCATCAACAGGGTGGTTCACAATTGGAATGCACTACCAGATGACGTTGTAACAGTTACTTCTATCAATGCGTTTAAAACCAGCTAAAAATGGCTACTAGTAATAAAGCAGACCTCAAAAAGATTAACCAAACTTAAAAACCACCACCAAAACCACCACCAAAGACCAAACCAAAGACTATTTTAACACTGTGTGACAGTGTGATAAAGACATACTCGTCTATCATCAATAAATAAATAAATAAATAAAAAAATATTATTTAATGCTATTTGACAGCGAAAGAGAATGCGAAATACCAAGAAAACAATGACTTACTCGATGTAAAATACTATCCAGTTATCACTCATGTGATGTGACGTGAATTATTGTGACATAAAGTGATCACTTCCTTATCCACTTATTTTTGTAGCAATCTTGCTTGAGATTTTCGTCAGTAGGTAATCAGTATTACACAAGTACTTAATCAAAGCAAAGTGCATTGAATCGCGATGATATGAAAGACATTGATATCGTTTCAAGTGCACATTTTGGTTGATAAAGCAATTTGTGTGGTGAACATAATCCCTTATTTTCTAGATTTGTTGAGTTCTTCTGGCCCTTGTGATTTTGGTGCACGGTTAAACAGCTTAGAGGTAATTTGTCTCAGCTATGTTCGGATACTTACTGTACTACTGGAGTATCTTGGAACATTCATCTAGTTCATATTTCATAATAGTACTGCAATGATCTTGCTCTTCAAATGGGTGTCGCAGATAGAAAATATGTTACTATCTGCATAAAACAATTGAAGTAAGCTCATCACAACAAGTATTATTAATAACAGAATTAGGGTATAAAAAATTAAAACTCAATAATTCAAGGCACGACGAAAGCGATTACCGAATGGTGGCCCCGGGACGCGCAACGACCAAGAGGCAGACCACCGGCCCGATGGTCGAACGACATCGTAAGCGTGGTCGGTCATCAGTGGATGAGACTCGCGAGGGATCGGAATGAGTGGCGTAATAGAGAGGAGGCCTATACCCAACAGTGGGTGGAAATGGGCTGAGATGATGATGATGAATTCAAGGCATACGTATAGTTTAAAGACCAATTATGTGTGCCTAGTGTAGGATTGCAAAGAGGCCGCGACCAAGCCTTATCGACCGCGCCCTAATCTTTGCTCAGATCAGTATTAACTGATAACAGTGATAATGATAAGCCAGCTACGCTATCACGTGACGATGTCTATTACATTATTTACCGGCCGGTTAACGAATAACTTCTTATTTATTTCTTGTGTTGACCACGTATTAATATGGTTATCCAATAAACTTTGTTGTCGATTGGTCAAGTTGACGTTGTGAATCGTTATGTTTCGAACTCGATTAGTTTCCGCGGCTTTATCAGTTATAACACAAAATGGAAAATTTACTTTCAAATAGAGGTGTGTCATTGAGGGTTTTTAGATTAATTTAACGTAACCGTTTTTCTTCAATGGTTAACCGGTTAAAAAATCGGTTAAATCGGTCAACGGGTTTTCAATAAATATTCGTATTATGCATTAATAGCTTCAATATTATGTCAACGTTTTCGATAGCAACTTCGCAAGCTGTTTTGAACTAAGACCAGAGGGTTACCAGATCCAAAAATAAGTTTTCCTGGCAAAATCCTTGCCGCCTCAGCAATAAATCTCCTGACATTTCGGCAAAAAGTAGGTAGGTACTTATATTTTTTTAAAAACTCGCGAGTGAGCCTGATTAAAAGTGATTTTATTATAATTAGATTATTAAATTATTAGATTTTGTTCTGTGATTATTAGTAGTTCATAATTTGATTTTATTTTAATATAGGTACCTAATTTCTTTTATTTTTCTCTTTTCATAAAAGTCTTCACAATTTCCAATTTTTCCTGTTTCCCTGCCAAACAGGTAAAATTCCTGTCATCTGGTAGCCCTAGTTGCGTGCGAAGACGTTGAAGGAATTTTATTAGCTTTTTATTTTTAACAATTTTTCGGTGCATTGCGAGATACGTTGACGTTGGCGGAATATTATTAGGTTGAAGAAAAACTGAATAAAGGACTGTTTTTCCTCAATGGTACACAGGTTAAAAAAAAGCTAATAAATCGGTCAACGGGTTTTCAAATAATCAGATTATCAAATTGAACGTAGATAGATTCTAGCTTGCAAGCAATAAGTGCTGTTTTCGTGAGGCATTCAATCTTCAATTTTATTAGCGCGGAAGTGCGAGTAAGAGAGGGATAGGTGCAAAAGGATCGGAACTATGCTTCATTACTCGCTTGCGAGTTGCGTGCGAAGACGTTGACGGAAATATTCGGTTCATATTTTCAACCGGTTATTTCGTTGAAGTAAAACAGCGCGAGTTGCGTGCGAAGACGTTGACGGAAATATTCGGTTCATATTATCAACAGGTTATTTCGTTGAAGAGAAGCAGCTAATTCGTTGACGAGCATATAGCCGTTTATAAAAACGGTTCATTGATTTAACGACCACCTCTACTTTCAAATGAAAGAATCAAATTTAATTTAAGCCAACACTTACGACATTTGATCAATGTCCTTTACATTTATTTCAAGTAGCATCGTTGATTATTATCATTGAATTGGATAGAAACATAACACTTGTTTAGTATTCTTCGATCTAATACGCCTGTATGACGTAATGAATACCAAAAGGTTTATCTATCACCAAACGGCACACTTTCTATCAAGTGGGCAAGTACAAACAAATGCTATAAGCCTACTTATATTATTAATGTGCTCTCTCACGCCAAAACTACTTAACTGAACCTACATACTTTATGACCTGGAATATACTAAAAAACTATAAGGGTTCCTTGGTAACTACGAAACTTTAAAAAGGTAATTGAATCCACAAACTACAGGATAGCATGCAGAACTGCTACCAACTAAGCAATAGGTAAATTATGCAGTAAAGAATCGTGGCCAAATACGTCTAAATTTTTCCAAATAGATGGACCTTCGGATATAACATACGAAACCTATATATATTGGAATAATAAGATATACTATCGTATCCCTGATTCTTGGAAAGTCTTCTCAAAAGATTAAAGGGCAAATCATACCCTTCGCGCGAATACAATCCTAAAGCCTAAAGATTGATTGGGAGCCCTAAAGCTTATAAACGTGGATCTTACAAAGATTGAGCAGAAAAAGTAATTTCCGAGATAATAAAAGTTCAGTTTAGTTATAGTATTCTGAATATTAAAGCTACGCGTCCAATGGTTCGGCATCACGTACAAAGCGTCAGTTTTTACGATAATTATATGTCGAAAGGGCACGTCTACTGCTTTTGAAGTTTGCATCTTATATATTTTATGCCAACACATGAGTTCACTGCAGATGAATGAGATCGATAGGAATACCAGTCTAATAGTTTCTATCAACAGATATGCTGATGTACAAGATGTTTCATCGAAATTGTTATAAAAGTAACTAAGTGATCAACTCTGGTGACGGAATTTTAGGCCGTCTAAAAGTCTCCGTCATGGCTTAACAACTTTATAAGCAGGGACCGTCTATTTAACGTGTCCTTTGCACGGTAACGCACAGCTGTTAACCCCACTGGCATATTCATTGCTTCAATTCAATAACAAAGCATCGCGACGAATATTCAATATAAATCGATACAAAGTAACAAATCCTTACTATGCGTACGATCAGAGTCCGACGCAGTTTACACGTAGCTTTAGGTGAAAATCTTTTAAATCTCCCCGCGTAATAAGCGCTACCACCTGTCAAGTAAACGAATTTACCAACAGACGCCCTGCGGTTATTATATTAGTCTAGCTTCGTTGGAAAAGGAAATTCTAGAATTACGGTTCTGAAACTAAGAACGCCATCCTTACCTTTATCCTTATCCTTTTTGGGTGCAATAACACTACAACTAAAATTGAAACGGAAGAGTGGCTGTGCTCTTAAAAAACAGATTCATTGTTATAAATTGAAATAATCAAAATAACTGACACAGTTTCCGCCGGAGATGTTTCTTTGAAGTGAAGAGGTATATTGAGAAAATAATTCCCAAAACGTTACTCCCAAGAACACTCTTAGGGGTTTGAAGTTACCAAAATAGCTTCACGAGAATCGAGTCGCGAGCGCTCTTAATGACCGATATAAGGTCGATGTTAAAAGAGAATTCCAGCGTATCTTTAAAGGTCAACAACCACAAATTGTTGGTGTAATTGAAATATACAAAACTGAAAAGGAAACATGATCATGATTTTATTGGAATGGAAGTTTTCTTATCATGTACAGTATAGTTCCCATAACACAAGCTCTGCTTACAGAGATGGAAGATGAAATGACCAGCATTTATTTATGGAGCGGTAGACATCTTTTCAATATTCTTCTGATCCTTTGAAATTAAAAAAGAGAACGGTCGAGAGTAGAGAGTCTAGAACGAATCACAAAACGACACAAACTTTCAGATAAAAATATTAAGATCCGACAGTTTTCACTAAAAAACTCAACGTGATTCTAGCTGGGTTCATATTAGTGGTGAAAACTCTTTCATGTCCACGATGTGCACACAGCTCTAACAAGCATGCATTTCCTTCGCTAAATTGACCCTTCAGCTACGAGTTTATAATAGTCTATTCAGAGATGCAACTGGGGTTGTGACGTCATATTGAAATGACATTATTGCCTTCCTGTTGATATTAAAATCAATATGCAGTTGATAGTCGACATTTTATGGCGATCCGCATAGATGAGTTTCAAGGTTGGTATGAGGTTTGTGATTTTATGGATGGTAGAGGTGTTTTGTTAGATAACAGTAGAAGAGAAATTTGCGTGTTGGTTTGTTGTCAAGGTCAGCTTAACTAAGACAATGTAAATTAAAGTTTTCATAACGAACGCTAAAATAGCTGTCAGAACAAAACGTTTACTTATGGTTTTACTGTTTTTGTCGGTTTAAAATGTGTATGTCCAATTAACTGTCACTCTCAATAACCTATCTTTGGTTTCACTTATTTTGGTTACATATTTAAACCAACAAAGCCGACAAAGCCGCCAAGCTCAAATGGGACTGGGCTGGTCACGTTTGTCGCATGTCGGGAGACCAGTGGGCCAAACTGACCACCGAGTGGTGCCCTAATACCTCGCGACGTCGTCGCGGTAGACCGCGAACAAGATGGAGGGACGAACTCGCCAAATTCCGGGCCGACTGGACCATCTTAGCACAGCAAAGAGATGAATGGAAGGAGTGGGGGGAGGCCTTTGCCCAGCAGTGGGACATTGAGGGCTCATAATAATAATAATAATAATTTAAAATGACTTCCATACAAAAACATACAAATATCTACGCACAGTAAGCTAAACCAAAGACAGATATTGAGATTAGGATTTTAGGAGGTTTCCTAGAAACGTAACGATAATAAGCAAAACGATACATGGCTATTGTAATTAAAGCAATAAACATAAACAACAAGGTATCAATAAATTCTGAATATAAAACAAAAACCACATGAGAGCTACACGAGCCACATAAACAGTGATAGGTTTCCCGCAAAATAATGACTTCCTCATAAAATAATAACTGAAGAGACAACACTTAGCTAGCACACATCGATTGCCTCTTTGAGCGTCGATGGAGCAATATTTTCGGGACACTGAGCAACGAAGCCAGGCGTGACACCATGTGGGGTTCACGCGGGACCTATTAAGCTTCGAGAGGACAAACACTACAGTTTCCGCCCTTAATCCGCTAACCAATGGATTTAATTGATTGGTTTCCTTTTTTCCCTTTTGTCTTCGCTTTGTTTTCATTTTAAAACGAGTAGATCCTATCCTACTTCCTACTCCTATTAATGGATATGTAAAAGTTTGTAATTATGGCTGATGTTACTCTTTTAGGAGTAAACTACAGAATGGAATTGGCTTAAACTTGGAATGTACATGTGATCCGTTGGCCTAATTATAGGGTATACAAAATGGTACTATCCAAATAAAGCTGCGGGCAAAAGCTAGTTTTACAGTCTTGTGCACACACTTCTGACTTAACATTATAAATAGCAAAATCCATTGGATTACGTAAGACCCCTTACCAAATCACATTTCCCCACATAATTTACATTAATTAGTAGGTTTTCATTGTAATGATATATTTTTACGTCCAGAGGTTAATAGTCATAGGAACCACACTCCACGCATGCCGCAGTTTACTTTGAAACGGTTTATTACGGTGCGGCCGTAAGCTGGGGTTACTAAAGTTTCAGTTTTAAAGCTACTTTGTATGATGTTATGATGTACGTAGTTTATATTTCATAGCTTTGTCTCGGCAACTTGACACAGCCGTGTAAAATGTGAAATAATGTTAGCTTGACATCATTATCACCAGTCTACGATGTCCTTATCTTTATGTTGGACATGGTCTGTCTTTTTTGGTTTAACCTCATAATTGTTTTGCGTAAGTACTTCTTCTTCTTAGCCATATTCAACCCTATGGGCACATGCCCCTTTATACTCCACTCTCTTCGGTTTTGTGCAGTTTCCATTCATCTCACTACTACTTCAACCAGTCGGTTCGATTGGAACAAAACCCTTCATCGAGTTCTATTCTGCACAAGCGACAGGAGTCTCAGTCAGAGAGAATCCTTTGGCCATTCAGTAGGTTGTGTATCGCTAATCTATCCCATTTTATCTAATCATCCAGGTCACAAATTGATGCCGTCGACACATCAATCAAGCTGACGACGGACGACTGTCACATCTACATTCCTGTATAGGCCACCACCAGTTACGGACGCTGTTCTATTCGCCATCAATTTTCTTATTCGTATCGTATATTGTAAAGAAAATTTCATTTCAGAATATTAATGCTTTCAAAATAATATCAGACCATATTAATTTGAAATCCATTACAAAGTCATTCAATTACTACAAAATTAACGATGAGTTTGCAACTTGACTCGTATAGAAAGCTATCTAAAAGGGCATTGAAATTCAAATATAATTTTGTATATTACACCTAACATTAAAAGCTTGTAGACATATTTTTCAAGCTTGACAATACAGTCGTGGACATGTTTAACCTTATATTAACACAACGGGACATTACTCACGTAAAAATTACTGTCGAATTAGATACCGACAAATCGAATTAGATTTTTACGCGAGTAATGTCCCGTTGTGTTAATATAATGTTTAACCTTACTTGTTGAACTTGATTTAACTCGTGATTAATCTTTTGAATACAACTGTTACTATGTGAACTAAAATAGTTTTTAGGAACAGGATTCATAGTAATTCTGATAATAAGAAGCCAAAGTGAAAAAAAAAGCGTTTGGCAGACGATCAAGGCATGGTTGAATGACGTCATTATACACGTAAAAAAAACGCAATGACGCTCCGATATGACGCAAAGAGAACAGAACCTGCAAAGAGTAATTAAACAATGTAAGCCTTTATATCTTTACCAGATGGTTTAGCGTCAGGCGGCAATATTTGCCTACACTTGATGGAACACTAGCGCCTGTGTCAATGATGAGATGGATCGTTTAGAACTCAAATAATTAATATTTTAGTCTGGATCCGAAACAGCAATCTTCGGATCGAAATTACAGGAACGAATGTTTCGCAGAACAAAAAAGTTGACGAGTTTTAAAATCAATTCCTTCGACGCGTCGCAAGTTACCTTTTTAAACAGCTACTAGGTAGGTATAGGTGTTGAGTCAAGTGGTTATAAAAGTAATTCCTAACAAATATTAACAGATCTTAAGGTCTTTCATTCCGGAACTGTACATCCAACAAGCAAAGTAAAAAATAGTAAGGTAAATACATTTTATAATCCCAATCAAACCTGTCAGTTCTGTGAACGTTTTGTTAATTCATAGAACACACAGATATTCAGGTCAATCCAACCAATCACGAAAAATGCCTGTCTTAAATTCCTAACGCTCTTTTGATTTACGAAAAGCATTTATTTTTAATGTGGGTTATTACAAGTAATTTGAGTTCAAAGTCCGAGTTTTAGGTCACGCTCGACGCGAAACTACTGGTGTAAATCTTTGTCATTAACCAGTTATAAAAGCTGTTTTAAATAAATATGTGTTCATAATAACATCAATAGAATTTTCGTTTCGCAAAAGTTATACGCGTATATGCTCTAAAACTCTAAATGAAGGAAAACTTCATGAGAAAACCAGTTAGCTCTGTAACAGAACAGACTAGTTAGTTGGAATGTTAACTTCTACAAATTGTGGGCATGAACCCAAATAGTATGTTTTGGACATTGCTTTGACTACCCTTATAAATATTTTCCAGAAAATCCAAGATATAAATAATAAAAGAATCTATAATTATGAACTTATACCTACATCGTGACCATAACTAATTGTCGTCTCTACATTATCATTATCAACTTGTGTTAGCCCCCTGCCGGGTATAGGTCTTCTACAATCCAAGCCAATCCTTCAACGAATTTTAATGCGGTTTTCATCAGACGATATGCATAGTGGAAGAAACAACCTTACGAAGCCGGGGCGAATCGTTAGTTTTAATAAGTAGTATGTCAATGGTAGACACAAATGAATCTTCACTCGCTGATGCGCGAAGCTTGGTAGGAGTAGATTAATACTAGAAACAAAAGGTGGGAACGTTGTGTATTTCAGCAAGCTTTGTATGTGTACTGTATGTTGTTTGACAGAGTATAACAGGTTTTCTAGTAGCTCGCACTTAATTCTAAGAACCTAAAAATATTATTACGTCGAGTTAGTAACGGCTTCAATTTTCAAGTTTAAGTATATGTATATAAGAAAGTGATCTTGTATATGGCAGTGTGGAATGTCCAAGAATATTTATATTGTTTGGTGACTGCGCCTAGCATGTGTTATTCCAGGTCATAAACTATGTTATTCGAAGTTCGAAGAAGAAAGAGTAACAATCATTCATACATCAGGAAATCGAAATGCTATAAACAGGCTACTTGTTGTTGTACTTGGAATAGGCAAGCCTATTCCATCTCTAGGTTTAAAAAGGCCTGAGTTACGTTAAACTATAATATTACTTGGGTTTTGACCTGTCCTGTCCTCGGCCCGTCTTATCTAGCATCTACCGGCGACTTTCTACAAACCGTCTGCCTAGCCCGTGAGGTTTTACAGTTTTCTTGTAGTTTACTTTAGACATTTTATTAAGCAGCTTCGCTTTAACCTCCTAACATAGCATGAACGTTTTCTCCTATATTATTTACAGTTTTCTGGGAACTACTTTAGATTGCATGGGTATTCGACTTATTCATGTACTGATACTAGTTTCTTCCTGTAGCTTCGCTTGCATGGTATTTAATCGGATAATTGGACTATGGTCACGTTGAGAGGCCTCTAATCATTTAAAAGGAATTACTACGAAAATAACGGCAATACAAAGGATTAAAATCTAAGTATAGGTTTTGTAGACGATTACTGGTATTATGAGTGAATCGTAACCTGCATGATGTGGATAACAGCCATTTTATTCGTCTGTAGATATTACCAGCTGATCACGATTACTACGATTTAATTTTATATCTTTATCTATGATGGGATTATGCAAGTAGAAAATTCACCGTTGTACGTTAATTAGCCATTTTATGGGACATATCACTATATGGTCATCCTTGTCAATAACAAAAATCTTTTAGCATGATCAGGTTTGAGAATGTACTTTTCAAACATCAGAATGCGGCGGAAAGCGGGTCCTTGGCTCAGACATCTAGTACATCAGGGCTAGCTTAATGATTGTACCTAGTAGAATACCTCTATCAAGTCTTACCTGCAGAGCCTTGAGCATGGGAACTTTGTCGAGCAGCTCTTTATATAGCTTGCGCTTCTTGAAGGCGCGCTCTTCAGAAGAATACGACGGAAGGTGTGTCTGTCCAAGGCCCAGCGTGCTAGACATCAAGGCTAGTTTGATACCTGTCAAGTCTTACCTGCAGAGCCTTGAGCATGGGCACTTTGTCGAGCAGCTCTTCATACAGCTTGCGCTTCTTGAAGGCGCTCTTGAGAAGAATGCGACGGAAGGTGTGTCTGTCCAAGGCCCAGAGTGCTAGACATCTTGTACATCAAGGCTAGTTTGATAATCGCACCTTGTGGGATACCTGTCAAGTCTTACCTGCAGAGCCTTGAGCATGGGCACTTTGTCGAGCAGCTCTTCATACAGCTTGCGCTTCTTGAAGGCGCTCTTGAGAAGAATGCGACGGAAGGTGTGTCTGTCCATAGCCCAGAGGGCGCCGGCTGTTTGCGCGCGAACAGACGCGGCGCGGGGCATGTTGTACATCAAGGCAAGCTCGCCGAACGAGCCTGAACCTTCATATGTGTGGACCACCTGATGACAAGATCAGATGTTAGTTGGTTCGATAGGAACAAAACGGGACAAGTGTTCGGGTGATCTGCAAATATTTGTCTTGTTTCTAGGTGTTTACTTATATGTGTAGGTACTTATGTATATAAAAGACTAGTAGTAAGTAGTAAATAAATGAAAAATCTTGTAGTATACTCGTATGTCAGTCATCTGGTTACCACAACACAAGCATTGAAATTGTTTAGCCTGGGACTAAATGACGCTGCGTGGAATGTCCAAGGATATTATTTAGTTATTTACTTGTGTACTATGCAACGTACTTATATTATTACAAATACACATTCTCTATAACCAAACAGCTCTTTCTCAAAATATTGAATCTAGAAACATGTCCGGTATTGTTTGCAATTTTGCATAGAGTTCGGGCTGAGTGCACTTCGGCCTAATAGGAAAACTTTGTTACCTGCGTCATATCCTATGAAACGGGACATGTGTTCTATAAAATGGTATTGAAAACTGCCACAATACGTAGGATTGTTCTTAACCTTTGTAATTATCTCTTCTTTCTTCTTTTGATAATTATTTTTATAGAACCCGGTATGCGATTTTGTTTAAATCCAGATTTGACAGTGAAGTGCATGGTGCTGAAAACTGCTAACATTTTACGATTTTCTTTCTGAATCCCCTTGGCTTTTCTATTATGTCGTGCATGCACAATTTAAGTATACGGAATTCTCCAACAAAAACTGTGGAATTTAATGTGGTTTCTTTCTGAGGCCGACCAACCGTGAAACAGTGTTTTTTAATCAGTTTAAACCACCTAAGAGTGATGTTTACTTCGGAATAGCTTTCAGGATTAACGAACCGTAAGTTACTGTGTAATAATTTTATGATCGTCATTTAGTCTAGGGCTAAAATAAACATATTAATTCCTGTTTTAGAGCGTAACTCGTAAACAAGTCATTTTAATAGATGTAGAAGGTTTCACAAACAAATTGACAAAAAATGTTGCGAGATTAAAAAAATGGGTTTTACTCAATTTCTATGATTTAGTCTTGTATCTCTGGGGCATGTATCTGGCCACACCTCTGCCTACTCCCTAAGAAATTTTCAAAGAATATTAAGATCTGAAATTTTAATAATTAAGTCGTAAAATAATTTATCTGTATTTGGGCACGCTTAACCACCCTTCTTGATATAAGATGTACCCAGTTCTAATGGATACTATGGTCATTCAATTAAAAGTTTAAAAAAAATATTACATGTCTTATTCAAATCACATACACTACAGGGACCTTACCAATTACATTCATCGAATAATAATTTTATATACATTCAAATCCCAAAGAAACTGAGATTAGTAATAATAGAGAATTATCCACAGTTATAAATTAGGATAACTCCCAGAGGTACTCGATACAATTGACTAATATCGATACGGACAGATTAAAATCAGTATAATCAAACTAAGTATCTACATACATCAAGCACCCGCCTGCGGCTTTGGTCGCGGTGTACTTACTAACCCGGATACAAAGTTAGGTGACGCTCTGGGCGGTCACAGTTTGGATGGGTGACCGCAAATTACATTTAAAAGGGCGCTTCCGTGCTTCGGAGGGGACGATAATAATAATTTGTCGTTTCCGGTTTTTAAAAATCCTTAGGCTATCTTGGCTCATACTAACTTCTTATCCACAATCATAATAATGTTTATTACGAAAGAATCGTGGGAATATTAAATCTTGGCTTATAATATAACCGACTAGCAGCACGTCCCGGCTTTGCACGGGTGTACTAATGAAACTACCGGCGTAAAATATAGCCTATAACCATTCCGACAGTCTTCTACACATCGGTGAAAGAATTTTTGAAATCGGCGTAGCTGTTCGGAGATTACCTCCGTCAAACCAAACAAACAAATTTTACCTCTTTATAATATTAGTATAGAAGTATAAATAGTATAGATATTGTGGGAATATTAAATCTTAAGTTATAATATAACTGATGAGTGATGACGTAGTAAGTGCACTTATAAACCCTTTACTTCAATGACCATTGAACAATCTCGAACAACTTTCCAAGTGCTCGGGTCTATAACAAGTTTTTCGTACTATATAGCCTTAGATAACGAATAGAGCTGTCAAACGATCGATTAAAATTGTTCCACTTCGCGTAGCATTATGATTTTGATATCGTAGTTACATTTATAGATAAGGCAAAAAAAAAGTGAAATTGAAATCAAGAAAGGAAATATGATTACTTACATAATCATTTATCAGCATGTAATTGAGTGACTGACGTCACAAGTATAGCATGATCGTAATATATGAAAATCGGTGGACTCTGCCTACCCTTATGGGAAAGAACCATGATTTAATATATATAATTATATTGAATTTTAATTTGATTTTTTCATTGCTTCATCATAATTATCTAAAAATTATTCAGTATCAAAGATCTCAAAATACAAATAAGGCAATAGTTGCTCGTATAAAGCATCTTGGCTTGGCAGATCAACGCGCGACGTCATCTGACGTCACTCGGGAATGTGCTACGTGACGTCATCCTCGTTCAATATCACATAGTGATGTACACAAACATTGTCGATGAGTGAAAAACTGCAAAAGTATGCTTCTCTTTACGAATTTTGGGATTTTCATCGAATTAGCAATGATCTAGCTAGCAACTGAGTATCGCTACTACTAAGTACATTGTTAGCCATGGTTATGATGTCCAAGGTGAGAGAAGATGAGGGGTCTTACGAACAAATTACTTAGATTAAATAACAAGATGTACTGTATTCTGGGGTCCTATCATCAGTTTACAGTGATTACGGCTTTAGAGATCGTTACTGTCACATAAACTTACTGAAAGTTTCAAACTTTTCAAAGTCAAAATTCAGGCTTAGGGTTGTATTCCAGGACAGCTTATATCCTAGATTAAAACATAGGTTACGTTTGATCCCGGTAGTCTGTTCAACGCGGAAAGAAAAAAATATTTATATCAGTAGGACCACTAGGATCACATTGAAATGTCTTACTGTAAGAGCCATATGTTGGCAGAATAATGTACTAAATAAAGTCTAAAACTATCGTTTAATGCTTTCTAAATCCATTCCCGTAATATTTATTCTCAGTGTTGACATCGCAGAGGACAAATTCCAAACAACTACGACATTTCTCAAAATAGACACTCAATTGCCATAAGAAATTCTATCGTAACGCGATAACTTATTTATTTGTAAAAATAACAACTCGTAAAAGCCGTATCACTTATTATAATGACATTAAAACTTGAAATAAGTTACTTTCGTAATTTTCTTTTCCCTCTAGCGTAACTTGTCTTAAAGTAAAGTTTCGAAATAGAACTGAAACTCGTCGACTACGAGACATTTAGCTGGCGGAACATTTTGATTGTTAAACGCAGCAATAAAATAGCAAGTCTTGCCAAAGTAAGCTCAATTATCCCTACTCGTTAAAACTTACGAGAGAATACAACTACTCACATCATTTGCTAACAAAAACAAACATTTACAGGAATTTTATGATTTTTAACAGAAACAATCGTAATGAATTGTGTGAATTGACTTTAAGACATGACTAAACTAAGTTACTAGGAATATTACCTACGCGTCAATTGAATTCATAATTCATTTATTGATCAATAGGTAAAATTACACATTATATTATTTATTATTCTTGGACATAAAAATGGAGCCTTTAAGTTATAAACTTAGGTTGGTGTACACTCGCAGAGCGAAAAGGGGTCACCTTGTGAAATGAATATATTTGACGCGTTGCAAGCACATGTTACCTTTTAAAACTGCGTACTAGACAGGAGTGTTGTTGGTTATCATCATCAAACCAATACTTAGCAAGCAATAACATATCTTAAGGAGTGTATACATTAATAATGAAATGACAGGATCCCCAATCGAATGACATTTAATTTATGTAGGAGAAACATAAATTTCGTATCTAAGCGCTAACATTTATTTGTGGTTAAAGTTATTAACTTACCGGGTTCAATCTACGCAACCTGATTATATACAGCATCGACAATGTACTAAATATATGATCGATGGTACTGAAAGATGTTAATATCTACAGAGTGCCTTAAATGAGATGTTTTTAATTTTAACTATATTTCAGACTTGGTTGTTTGTATGAGGAAGTGGCTCTTCTTGGAACTCTTGTGACGGAGTTTTTAATCCGCCTAAAGACCTTCGTCGTGGCTTAACGACTTTAATACTTCTATAACAAACAAGTTAAGTAATCTTTGGTTTTGTTACTACCTACCTGCAGATCTTTAATCTGTGCCTTTGATAAATCATTATTAGATTGGCAATTTATAAATCATTGTGGCAGTTTGGGGTGAGTTTAGGCAATAAGATATTTTACGTATTTGTGTCTATTTTACTGTCTCTCACCCTAGCACGAGTCGACGGTCAAACCACAGAAAGCTTTGGAGCCAGTTTTTTAGTAATGTTGGTCGCCTAGATCAAACATTTGGTCCTTCGAGCCGGATATATCAAAAGTAAATAATATTTAAAGGATAGAAAATAGAATACCTACATTTAGAATACTATAAATCTTCTACTAAAGATAAGTTGTTTCTCTGATTATCTATTCTACTTCATCATATCCTCGTAATGGCCACTTGAGATTTGATATTATAACTCACCCACCTCATACTTATGGTTACAGCGAGCAATACGCAATGAATAATTGCATATTCAATGCATATCAAAAAGGCAAAGTCTCTAGCGGTATAGAGGTATAAAAGCCTACATTGTACGATTTTTTGCTTTATTTTTATAGTTTTATAGACATTATAATTACATAAAGTCTTAAGGAAAGTAGTTTACCGCTCCTTGGGATAATCGTGATCATATTATTTTTTTACATTATTCATGTATTGATGACATCATTGACATCATTTACTTAACTTTAAGTGTGCAGAAAATTCCTTTCATTTTACGAAAATAAAGTAATTTTGCCGCTTGTTATGCATAGTTATAGTTTTTACAAAAAATATCTTCCAAAACGCGAGCTAAAAGAATTCATACCTAAAACACAATTACACAATCTTCACTGACCTTATCAACGCGATCGTCTCCAGCCACAAGCACATCAAAGACACCATTCTCGATGACGTAGAAGTTGTCACCGTCATCTCCCTGCCGGATGATGTACTCGCCGGGCTCAGATCTCTTCTCGAACATTGCGTCTAGGACCTGAACGAAAACAAACATGTTATGACAGAAAAAAAAACTCAAACGCGAAATATCTTTTAGATAGAGCGGGTGTGTGTTTAGATTTTTGTGAAAATTTGTACCAGGCAACATTATATTTTTACCACTTATATCGTCGTGAGCCAAGTATTTTTCTCTTTTGCTTTACATAATATACAAAAGTGCCATCTCACTAAACTGATCTCTGAAGTTAAGACATAGATAACTTCGACTCTCGTATTTAATTCAGAGATTTCGGTCTGACTCAACAAAATGAGTCAATTCGGATTCAAATTCTGGAGACGCACGAAGTTGCTGATCAAGTATACAATTTTATTGTCATTAAAATGAGTTATTCAGCGCTTGGTTTGCGAACGAAAAACAGCAGAAAAGGATTTCGCAAACAAAGTCAAAGTTGTGATAATGTGTTTTTGGAATACAGTTCGAGTTCATATTTGTGGTCAACAAAAAGAAAGAAAAAAAAATGAATTTATTTCTGTAGCACCTCAAGGATCACTTAAAAATGTACAGTCTTATAAGCTAGGTGAGTCAATTGCCTGTTCCAACGATATTCCCTACACCACCAAATACATGCTTGAGTAAGTTGTAGTTGCTTGAGTTGTGTATGAGCTTGGTATGATTACGTAAAAATATAGCCATCCTAGATTACCATATCAAAGATTATTGGATTCCTGAAGATTCAGTAAAAGTTATGACCCTGTTTCACAAGTTTTGCGATCAATCTCTACATGTCAAACCGTTTACCAAATATGCCACATAAAAAACAGCTGTTACGTCTTTCAAAATGGGCACTCGTAAATTGTTTGTCCGTATCCCACTTTTCACGGATTCACACGTTGAAATTCTTTATTACTTTTGTAGTTTTTTCATCGAAAAATGTATACATTTTTTACGTTCTAATAGTTAAGAACAAGCAAATCCCACAATATTATAAATACGAGATATTTGTGAATGTTGTTGTTATTACTTTTTCACAGACAAACTACAAAACAGATTCGGCTAAAACTTGGAATTCACAGTTACCTGGAATAATACAGGGTTTTAATCTGGGTAGCGTGACCTAATAAAGATTGGTCCAGTCCAATAGACTCATTACTTTTTGATTCGATTTTGTATCTAACCTAATCTAGGTATAGAATAATTGTAAGCGTATTATATAACTTCGTGGTTCTAGGAACTTTACGCACTTGATATTTTCTCTACGATTTCAAGAATCTGAAATTCGTTTGTTCGTAGAAGGCGCCAGAAATAGCCAATATTATCAGAAGCATATTGCAACATCCGCGCGTCAATGGGATTAAAAGTTTGTAATTCCAGCACTTAATTCCGAATGGAATTAAAAAAGATTTCATTCAACATAAGTTGGCCACTTCATCACAAGCACTTAAAATTATCATCATCATATCTTTTGTATCTGGATTCTCATGATCTTTCTTTGCACGTCAAATATAAAAAATCCACTTCTCCCTTTCGGAGCTTAGAAGGGCATTCGAATATGCGAAAATTCTTCCCATTCAGAATGCACTGCTTCAACGAGACGCTCAAATAATCCCTCCACATCATGATTCTCCTTTGTATTTTTTATACAAGTTAATCTAGAAATATAAGAAAGAAGACAGACATACCTGCTGCATCTGCTGAGCATCGAGCGAGCGGAACAGCAATATCCCCCGCACTGCTTCAGCGAGCCGAGAGCGCTGCGCGTCCGACTTGGGGAACACGACAGGTGCACCCTCATCCGAGTCATCTTCCTCGGGATCGTAGGTCTCCGCGAAGACAGACTTGCGGCGGTTGTTGAAGCGCGCCACTGGCGGCTCTGTGATAGAAAGTATGTTTGAGCTTCTTTTTTACAATCGAATTTAGCATGAGAATTTTTATACAGAGGCCCTTAGCATAACAACTGCGGTCAAATTGTATCAGTAATTAAATATTAGCACCTATATGCGTCACCCAGCGTCACACGCGATATCATAAAAACAAATATAAACTGCTGTCATAATAAATTAAAATTAATGTTTTGGCGTCACATGTATTATTTATATTCAGACTAGCAGTACATTTTGTACTTATAGTATTATTTTGTTTGTTTTGGCGCAACGATTTCGTCTATTAGAAAAACGGATAAAACGACATTTAAAAAAAATGTCCTATCTATAAGTAATTAATATAATCCCGTAATCCTCTGAACATTAAATTTATTGAAAATCCTTGGAGCCGTTTCCTAGATTCAGACTAGAATAAAAGAATTGCTCGATTAAAGTCATAAGATAGACGTCAAAAATGTTGCGTACGTAAACTAACTTATGTATAAAATGTTGAGGAAAACCACCATTTAAAGTTTAAAATAGCGCCGAACGTAAATTAATTGAGTGGTTGTTGGTTGAAAGCCACTGCAATTTGATTTAAAGTAAAAGTTTATTAATCATAAACGTAGCTAAGATTCTGCCTGACCTTAAAGGTAATAGACGTGATTTCATAAGTAGGTACAGGTAACTAAATATTCTTCGTAACGTGTAGGTAAGGTGCATGCAAAAGTCAATGTCAATGCCTTACTCAAACTCATACCCGAAATCAAAATTTCGTGCCAATATTTGCAGCTCAGCTCATTATGGTTACTGAATGAAAAGTTCACCAATATAGCTGAACTGCGAACTTTGGCACGAAATTCTGTTTTCGAGTTTAAATAAAACCAGAAGAGACCTGTCCAGTATTTGTTTTTGTCAAAAACTAGTTTCGTACCTATTTCAGCAATAAAGGTAAGTAAAATAGAATCGATAAACAATTATGCCGTCGTCGTACCGTGTCTATTGAGAAAGTTGTACACGTGATTCTGTTTAGTATGTGAGCGAAGTAATACTGTACAAACTCGTATTGGCTATGGTCAAGCTGATAAATCATTCGTATCACTTCGCGAATATTTTACTGCCGAATGTTGTAACAGAAATTATACAGAACAATTTGCACGCGGCTTCGCTCGGTTCTTATCTTGGATAAGTTTTTCAAATAAAAAGTTTATCATCGCTCGTCGAACGTACATACTAACAAACGAAAAGTTTATAAAAACCACTTTCAATTTTTTAAGAGAGCAATTTTTTGCGCTCTCGATGTTCATTTCTGTTCATAACTCTGAAGATGAAAACTGCATGGTTTATTAGTATTTTGAAAGGGTTATTTCGTTCGTTCGTTCGTATGAGCAAGTTAACTTACCAACAGTTTTATTCGTGATAATGAAATACGAGTACACAACAAACAGCTGAAACGATGGCGATACTTGATTGCAATTCACTGACCGATGGATATTATTGATTAAATTTAAGGTGTTACAAATATTAGGAGGTGATAAAAATGTAATAAACTAAATTACCGTGAGATAAAGACGAGGAAGCACTTTCGTCTTGCATTACTATCCATCTCATGCTCACTAGTTGTCAACCAGGATTATCTAGTAAGCCATGTTTAGCCGTGACTACATGACATCACCAACAGGTGTTTAACAAAACTGGTATCGCTTACAAGTCAGGTTACATTGAAGTAATTGCTCCACTTAGCGGCAAAGCTTACGTTTGTAACTATTTTAAGTTACGAGATAAAACATGGCCTTTGTTATTCAGGAATTGTTATATATTATCCTACTATACGCGAAAGTTTGTATGGATGTTTGTTTCGTTTGACATTTATAACACTGTCAATTTTTTTTCCGGATAAGAACCATGCGAGCAAAACTGCGGGCCGAAGCTTGTAAGAATAAAATTATAAATCCAACGTGAACATAATAACTTCTACACTATACAGAAATGGTATTGAATAAACGAGTTCATGGTTAAATCAAGATTGATTGATATCTAATAAGCGGATAAATCGATTAGAACGCGATTTTTCACTTCTTTAGAAATTGTCTTAAATTTTTGTGTTTTTAAATTAAGAGATATAATGTATTGTCCCCTGTAGTCAGTAATCACTCACACCTACGCCGCGGAACCGCAGTGATTTCGCAATTTTTTGTCCGAATGTAGAAGCGAACGTAACTGCCTATTAACTCATTGACTCTACTTCTCTTTTTCCGCACGATTTCGCGGTTTCGTCTATTTATCTTCTCCGACGCCGGATAGATAGACGAAACCTCCACGGCAATAACAGCCAGCGAACAGCTGGATTCATTCCGCTGTGATTGTCCGCGCGGGGAAAGAGATAGAAACCTGCGTTAGAACAGCCGGCTTACTGTGACCGTTAAAAGCGATTCAGTTTAGGTCCTATAATGCTTTTGACGTAAGCTAAGGCACTGACGTAAAGTTATGACAGTTAGAACCTAAATTGAATTGTTTAATAATACGTAAGCCCCCAGTGAAATTTTGCTTCTTAAATGTTTGACATGACATCGTGAAATTACTGCAAAACTGCTGTGGAGATGTGCTACAGGGAGTTATTAAACATAAGGTCCATTCGAAAGAGTAGTAAACCTAAAATTTATAATACTGTCGCACGTTTTCGTTTGCATAATATAATAACAATGGTTATGTACCCAGGCAAATATGACTCAAGGTTTATTTAGCACCTGAACAATTCTTGTCGTGAGCTATATCGTCGCATCTAATAATAAGATATAGCAAAAAGGTTAGCATCTGGTATGGTTCATATGCTCCGTATTGAAAAATAATCCAATCTACAGAAATCTTCAAAGAGTTTTAAACAAACATGTGTATGTTGGGTACAGCATGTGTTGAGTAGATTTATGAAAGTAGGTAAAGGATTTACAAATACCAAAGTTATCTTTCCTATTTGAAATTTTAGGAATGTGGTCTTAGTGGATTCTTATCATACAGATTTCATATCAGAAACTAATGAGAAAGTGGTAATCCTAAAGCACAGTTGTAATAATAATAATATAATTAATTATTTTGCCAATTTCAGAAGTTCCCAAACTAGAAATATCCCAGTCAGTACTGATACTCTTAATATGTTTTTGAACTTCGCTATAACACTTGGCATGAGAGTACATTTCGTAAAATATTTTAACATAAATAAAATAATGGCAATGTGCCATAGCTACCATTTGTTGTATCTGGTATTTGGAAATCATTTGGACACAGAAAATACATTTAACCTTCCCGAGTCTTTACTTGTCACATTGAGCATAGTAAAGACATTGGTGCATTTTTTTTTTATTTTTTTTTTGCGTACATAATCTAATCACACACCTTTGCAAACATGCTTCTATTACCTTCTTATGTGAGTTTATATAAGTATGTAATATTTGCATGTGTTTTCGACCCACTTCAAAATGTCTGATTAATTTGAACAGTAAGTAAGTACTTTAATGTAATCCACATATTTAGTATTGGAACTCATGTTTAAATACACAATAAGTATAGGTTGTGTTAGTGTGGATTTATTATATTATATTATATTCAGCCGTTCGTGTTAGTGTGGATACTATGTGCAAATATAAAACTGAAGTTTTATCTGCATACTGATAAAAAACAAACTAAAATCATGTGAACTTTAAACTGGTTCGTAGTAGTTTCAGTAATTAGATAATAAATTTTGAAAGTTATTGTGTACATATTTTTTTAAATCCAAACATAAATACTGATAGATTTGTTATTACACGAAGAATCAGACAACAAAATTAGTGTAAAACAACAAACTCCACAACACTCAAAATTATTAGCAACTATTTTCTGTGTAGGTAAACCACTCACATAGAAATTAGGTCACAACAACACATGTAAATTAAAAGGCAATACAGCAAGCATGATAAATGAACAGACAGTTTCATGTGGCGTAATGTGATGGAGCTATATTTGTTGGAACTAGAATCATGCCTCTTTGCAATCAGCTAGCCTTATCAAGCACAATCCTGAAGGAAACTACTTCATCTCACTGATGAAATAAACACTTGGGCTATGAAACTAGACACCTACAGTCATCTATCCATTCATATGGAAGGAAATTACAGGGAGCAATGTCTCACCAGGCCCCGTGTCGTAACACCCACCGTTTTTCACATCCTCACAACATCAAGTAACATGTAATACAAGTGCAAAATACCTTCTTCATCTGATATTATGGACTCATCAGGAGTTCCGGCCGCGGGCCCCTTCACAATAGTGGTCGTCCTGTTATTCTGTAACCTCGTGAAAAACTCGACCGCGTAGTTGATCACGTCGCCCGGTTGCTCCAGAAGATAACTGATGGTGAACTCCAACAAGATCTCTCTAAGGTCATCCGGGACTTGAATGCGTCCACCTTGAGGCCTGCTCATTGCTATTGCAGTCGCCTCCCTTTCTCAATGATATCCCGTAAGGAGAACGTCTAAACGACTCGGTAGATCAGAACTTCGATATCATAGCTATCGAATTAGCTAAAGCGACACACCAACGAGCAAATTTTACGATTGGGAAGTAGCACTACATACAAACGTTAGTAATAAATAAAACCACACTATTATACTAAAACTTTTTCAAATAACAGTCTCGGCTACGGGAATTATAACTAATGACACACTTTTTACAAAATATTCCTCGTTCTCCAGCCTGACAAATATAAAATCTCCCTTCACTGAAAAGTAAAAATGGCGAATTTTGGATCGGCCCACTTCACGTCAGTCGGTCGACCCTTGCGCCGGAAACTAGTTGCCATATAAAAATATTTTATCATAGACAAACCTTGGCAAAAAAAAGTATCGATCGGTCCTATAATCTGAAGTTAGCTTCAGTTTAGTTCAGTCTGAATAAAAATTTAAGTCTGCTATTCACCGCGAGATGGCTCTGATCTCGTCAGAGTAAATATGTTCTGTGGCTCTGATTATCATAGCCTCTTTTCAATAGATGGCACTCTTTCATCATCATCATTGTCAGCTTGGTAGAACCCACTGCTGGGCATAAGCCTCCTTCCCTGAACGCCAAACACTTCTGCTTTGGGCCTTTTGCATCCAGGTCTTACCCTGTACAGCAACTATGTCGTCCATCCATCTGGCAGGTGGTCTGCCAAGAGGTCTAGTAAATCCCCGGGGCCACCATTCAGTTAAGGCCTTACTCCACCTACCATCACCAAATCTTGCCAAGTGCCCTGCCCAACTCCATTTTAGGTTTATAATACGGTCTCCAACATCTACCACTTTGGTACGACGTCGGATTTCCGTATTACGAACTCTTTACCGAAATGTAAATGAAACATTTTTTAATGTGTAAAAAATTCCTACGTATAATAGATGTACTTATACTGTACTCTAATATACTCATAGACAAGCTAAAGCTTTGTGTGGCAGTGGAAGCTCACTTCGCGTATACTTTGCGCTATTAAAATTAACATAGTAACATGAGGCATGAGTGTTCTTGCCCACACGGGATCGCAGTGAACCAACCACTGTTTGTAGTGCAAACCACTCTTTAACACAGTTGCTTATATGTAATGTAATGTAAGGCTGCATTAATAGAATTATCTATGTAGAAAATTAATTTGGAATAAAAACATGTCACTTCTCTGACAGTCAGCGGTAAAAAGTAAATAAGACACCATTTTTTTCACGTAGGTATTTAATAATAACAGATATTTACTGAACATAATAACATAGCGACTTAAATGCTTACATTTGTTTAATATTTTTCCCTCGCATTTTCTCCAACATAGTTTTCTTCAGATACGTATATCTTATGAGTGAGTCCTTGTTCGGAAAAGCTACAACTTCTTCGGGTGATTCATACGGATTAAAATCGCTCAACACCGGATCTTCATCTTCATCGGAGAATAGATCTTGCTCCGGTATATTTAGCGAATGAAGTGTTATGCACTTCGTCTTGGCTAAGAACGTGCAAATATCTTGTACAGCCCTTGTTGTAATGAGCTCGAAGTGGTCTGATAAGTTTGATAAGGCTACACCGGGGGATTCGAATATTTTGTTCATGACAACACTGGCCCATTCGAGGAAAATTTCGTATCGGACTTCAGAGTCGATGGTGATCCACGGGGTGGGTATTACGTATCTACTTTCGATCTTTATTGTGTAACTGTTTATGAATTTTGCATGGATAATAGTATTATTGTAGAAGCCCACACGTTTAATTGCGTTGAGTGATTCCAACTGGGATAATCTGGTGATGAGGGATTGCTTATCTTGTGATGTTTGTTTCTGAAAAATAACAATGTATATTTATTATTTTTATTACTAACTAGCTGTGTCTAGTTCCCGTTCCCCTGGGAATACCGGGAACAAAAGTAGCCTATGTGTTAATCCAGGAAAAGCCGGGGTACGGTACCAAGTTTCATTCAAATCCGTCCAGCAGTTTGAGCATGAAAATGAACACATACAATATACATTCATCCATAGTTACAAACTTTCGCATTATTAATTGACAAATAAGACAATAATATACCTAGCCAGATTTCACAGAAAAACCATGTTTACCTGTCAAATCTTTATTTTTTATCAACGTTTCCTGCCATAAAACTTTTTAAACTATCATGGTTTTGAACATTATAAACACTTAAAACGGGATATTTCTCAACATAAACTATCTACAAATATCCCTGTTTTCTGTCATATTTGACTGTTTATTGGTGAAGGCAACGATTTTTTTTTCGCAATAAGTTACGTAGGTAGCCTTGCTGATCAAGATAATGATGTGATAGATTATTTACCTGTAACTCTTTGAAGGATATACCCTGTTGACCTTTGCTAAGCAATAGCATTATTATGCTGTCTTTCTGGTTGCAAGTTTCATTTAGATTTTCCTTTATTTGGAGTGTAGAGTTTCTGGAAAATATACAAAATAAAGTAAAGGAACATAAAGATTAATAATAATACTTAATAATGATAAGATAAGATAGACAATAGGTTTGTTTTTTAGTGAAAAACTTAAGCAAGGGGCAACTTAACAATTTCACTATAAATTCTAACTTTATTTTCACTTGCTATTCGAAATTAATTGATAAAATACTTACTTTGCAAGAGCTTGAAGTACAGATTCAAATTCAATATTTTCATATGCATGAGCAAAATTATTTGTAGTCTCATCTACGCTCGTCCAAGTCACCGTTCCAGACTTCAACTTAAACTTTGTCTCTATATCAATCACATTGGATGGCTCTTCTTGAATCTCTGACATTGCCACTATCACAGGGAGTGTAGCAGACTTCAAATTGATCTGATTAGATGCTTGTAATTCAGACATTAAACAATTAACCTCCGCTGAACCCTTAAACTCTCCCTCGGGCAATGATTCTAATGCTTTTGCAAGCATGATTACAAACTCTGAGTTAAGCCTCCCGATCCAACGGCGTTGGTAGTTCGCCGATATTTTATAAGCCGATTGTACTACATCCTCCAAATGTAGTCTATGCATCTGATTATTGAATATTTTCTCCTTAGCTGACACCGCGCTGCATTTCCTCAACTGATCTACTACTATCCGCAAACTATTCTCAGGAAACACTTTGAAAGTCGAGTAGATTTTCTTCGCAAGATCTGTTCTGATTTCGCTGTTATGCGTCATCATAATAGTCAAGAACACACCTTCCCTCAATGGAGCTAACTCTGGTGATTTGTATAAGTTGTACAACTTGTTTGATGTAGCAGGGACTATGGAATAGCTCTCATGGAATTCTTTCGCGTTCATAGCAACACATGGTAGTTTGCGCGTGTAAGATTCACTCATTGATACTTTCCAAATCAGATAGACAAGCTCCAGCATTGGTATTCGCGATTCATTGATAAACTTTGACATGTTTGTTGAGTACCGCAGTCTCATCTTCTTTATCAGCCCCTCATACTTCTGAATCAAATGCCTACGCCGTCTCATTTCATTTATCAAGCTATCTTTCTCATGAACAACTGTTGGATACAGTTGTATAACCATAGCGCGCCTGTGGCATATACTCTGCGATTTCTTAGGATCGACCCGGGATAAAATATCTTTTGCCACTAAGTTTCTAATTTTCAAAGATCCCGGTTGAGAGCTCGGACTGGCTATTGTTATAGCAGCGTGACACATTGTGATTATGAAATCTTCTTCTTTAGACCACAGAACTGTCTCGTCAGCGGGACGTTTTCTGCTCTTGGGTCGTGCCTTGACCTTCATAACTGGGTTGATTTTGATGATTTTCTTCTTGCGCGGAGCTTTAGGCTTCTTGCTTTTAGCTAGTTTGGGTATTCTGACAACTGATTTCTCTTTTTTCTTGAGAGGTCCTTTTGGTTTAAGAGTTCTGACGTAGAAAGTCTGCCAGAGCCTCTGAAGCTCCATGTAGAAGCATGAATCGAAGCCGCAAGGCCCGCCACCGTCGCCATATCTGTCCCCAGTATCGAATAAACCAATTTCTTCTTCTCTCCTCACCGGAGGATATATTTTCTTCTTCACGCGATCTACGCCTGGGGTCACAATTTTAGTCGCAATGCTGATTTCATAAACATCGTTCCAATAGGTTTTGACGTCTTCAAATCTCTCGAACCTATATTCTCGTTCCAGTTTTGCAGCGTTGGCATTCTGTTTCGGCCAGGAACCAGATGTGTTCAAGATCTTTGCTTTCCGATTCACGTAGAACAGGAAGCTAGAGAGTTGACTGTTGGCGTAATCAGCTGTTTGAACATGAGGTTGGTAGATTAACTGAATCAAGCCGTGCATTGCCAGCACTTTAAGGTTCATTCTTAGTGCGTTTCTCAAACTCATCGACTTTATGATGAAATGGCTAATTTCCGGTGGTGCGTCTCTTAGTTTCAGATTCAAATGCGACTCTTGTATTGTTAGATCAGCTATGTCCGACATTCCATTGACGCTCATATTGCTGATAGCGAATTTGACAGTCATTTTAGGCATCATTGCTGCATAGGACATGAATCCAGGCTTCAGTTCTGTCGGCTCTTGTTCGAAGTAAACTATCTTCATGATGAATTCGTGGAGACATTGGATCTTCATGTATCTGGGATTAACGAACATAGAGAGTGGTCTACATGTGTTTTCGGGCGGTGGCGCTTTTATTGTTGGGCGTTTTTTTGCAGCAGCTCGTAAATAAACCTCTTTGTATTTCGCTCGGACTATAGGATGTGAGGCTTTGATATGCGGCGCACAGATCAGATTAGAGAAGTTATGTTCGTTCCCTACACCGGGCCATCTTACTTTGTAGACCTTCAAATGTCCACCTGCAGCTATTTTCTGTATAAAAGGCTTCAATGTTTTGGACACCATTGGTGGTTCGTTGATCTCTAACGAGACTAAATTGCTTAGGGTTTGATAGCCGGTGACACACTGTCTTTCCTTTATGATCTTCAGTATTCCATTTGCGAATTTTAGCTGTCGAAGCGTCAATGTCTTTGATGTTAACATGGTAGCCATGTCTGGAGTTTTGCTTGCATTGTCTGTGATTTCTAGAATGTTATTATCTGTTTCATCGTGAGTGTCTTTCGTATCGACATCGTCGTTTGGAAGTTGCGTGTTCTTTGTGTGCTCTAAGAAGGTTTCAGCCTCTTTCGTGTATTTTGAATCGGTTTTGCCAGCGGCAATAGCAACATACCTGGAATTGAATGTGTTGATTATCTTAGGAAATTATTATGAAATGAAATGTTTATTTTGTGGTATAAACATTACGGTCTCTGATTATAATCAGGCTTCTTTGATTACGGAAGAACAGGCAGATATTTCGAAGGATCGAATTTAATAAAAAGTCATGTATGCTTAGCACCAATCCAATTAGTCATGCTTTGTTCTATCTTTTTTTCTATTATTACTTAAACCCAATAGAGCTGAGTTGAGAACTGAAGTTAATTAACATCTCTTATTATCCGATTTTTTATGCTTTTCCTTTTCTCCTCTTTCATACAAATAAACAAAACAAAACACTCACCTTATAATCCTTTGCTTCCCTCTATCTTCATAATACTCTCTCACAATCTTCTTAGTCTTAAATATCCTGCATATAGTCCGGCCAGTATAAAACTCCACACCCAGTAATTCCGCTATCTCCAACTGACTTAGCCCTCTCAATCCTCCATCTAAGAACCTCTCATAGGCCTGTCGAAGTAATCCTACTCCGATTTTATACTGGCACTTGATTGGTGGAGAGTCAGTGTCATCGTCTGAATTGGAGCATTCATCGTCACTTGGTGGTGATAAGCGAATGATCTTCCTCTTTTTGTAGGGTGATGGTGTTGGTTTTTTTTGATTAGGCAGGTTGTCTGGTTCAAATGTTCTATCTTCCTGTAAATAAGTTGAATTTTTTGTTATTATAGACCTGAGTCAGGTCTTAACGGTTGTTCACGTCGCGGGGCGGCAATGGATGCGACTGGCGCAGGATCATAGTGGATGGCATAAACTGAGGGATGCCTATGCCCAGAACTGGGTAATGTCGGGTTGTGGATGAAGATGATGGTGATGATGATGAAACATCTCGGCTTTAATATTGGCCAACAGTCAACTTAAGTCATTTATGTGTCAGGATAATACTTACAAATGCAAACACATTCATTGTCTTCTTAAGTCTCTTTGTCTGCATGCATGTTAGTATTTTAGTCTTCCACATAACATCAGCTCTTTCACTATACCCCGGCTGCCCTCTTAAATACTCCACAAGGTTGTGAATCCTCCCATGTTTTGGCATACTTAACACCGTTGGTTTATGGAACCTTGTCAGTCTTAACAACAGACTTTTTATTCCCCTGTTTCCTAAGTTCTGAGTGATGTATGATACTCGGATTAGACCTAAGTCTTTTAAGAGTTTTCGGTTGTAGAATAGGTTTTTTGGTTCTTTTATTATTTTTGTTAGGTTTGTTGTGCCGGTTGTCATTTGACCCTGTAAAAGATTTATTTTTAGAACTGGTAATCAAAAACAATAGTCATTTATTTATGTTACAATGGTGTTGTGAGAACCACAGGATGGCCAAATTATTTTTAAAATTGGAAGTTCTAGCATGAACTTTTGATGAATCTCATGGTTTTAGACTTTTCTTCAATTAAATAGTACTCAAAAAAAAACAATAACTTATTGATCCAAACCAAAGGTATACTAAACTAACTACCAAAGCATAGAAGAGCTCAGTTTATAATGCCACTTGCGTTGTCACTCATCCAAATTGTGACCGCTCTAGATAATAACTAGATACTCACATTATCCCTACTTCTCCCAATTAGCTCCAATATACAGTACTGTATCTGCGTCAGCTGGTTGAGATAAGTAGCTGGCATATGACCCGCCAAGGCACTCCACCTTTCATCTCTACTGGCTACTAACACCAGTGTGTTGCCATATAAAGCAATTACTTTCTCGTATTGTGTATCCGCAAATTGGGAACTAGGAATAGGTGTGCGAGTTAAAAAGTGTTTACAGGAGCCATATTCGCCCGATGCTGGGCAGTACTCGTAAGGTCCATCTAGGTAGGTGTCCTGGAATTTTAAATTGATGATTAAGATAATAAAATGACATTGTCGGACAAGCTAGATGCCTATAAGAGGGAAACAGAGAAAGCCTTATGTCTATTGTAAGACTGACAGTATTTTAAACCTATAGGGGTATTAACTCTATCAATAACTAGAAAATATATTAGAGGATCTAAAGATGCCTATAGATCTCAAATAATAAGTTTATGGCACTTTGGGAACATAGTTGTGATGTATAGTTAGGTTTTTTTTCTTTATTACAGTACTAGCTGCGCCCAGCGGTTTCACCCACGTAACTCCCGTTTCCAGCGGAATATCGGGATAAAAGTATCCTATGTCACTTTCCATCCCTCTAACTATCACCACACCACACAAAAAATCACGTCAATTCATCGATCACGGCAAAACGGCCGTGAAAGACGGACAACCAAACAGACAAACAGACACACACACTTTCCCTTTTATAATATTAGTATGGATTTGTAGATTGTATAAAAATGCTCAATTGAAACTAAACTGAATTACGGAAACTACTTACAGGGTTTTTCAGATCCCCACTTTCTTCGTCAACAATAGTAAATCTATCAACAACTTCTACATGTGGAAGTGGTTCAGGTAGTTGATACAGTTCTATTTCATTACTATTCAGTAAATAAGCCCAGAATCTGTTCTTCATTTTCCCTGGTATGGGAAAATTGGTGCGGTACTCGACTCTTCGCCATAGCAAGTCCAGGCAGATACCTTCTAAACCTTCTAGTGCAACCTCCTCGATTAATATCTTCTTGAAGTTGTATGTGAAGCATTCTTGCATTACAGAGCCTTCCATTTTTAAGAAAACATTTTATTTTGGTATTTGTATGTAACTTGAATAAAACACACATGGCCTCTCACAATCACAACAACACAATCATATCATCAACATTTTATAAAATGTCAAATTTGGCAGTGACAATGACAATCAGAAAATTGACAAAAATGTTTCAGAACTCAATCAATGTTAAGCATCTAACAAAGTGAGTGACTACCTCTTGTGAGAATAAGACAGATAGCATCATCTATCCTATTTTCGCAAGAGGTAGCATAGCAACTCGCATGAAATAAATTATTATACTTCACTTGCCACTCCCGCCCACAGAACATCTCTAAAGAGCTCTCAAGAGGGCTGATTGTGAACCGTTTTTACTCGTATAGAAAAGGAGGAGGAAGTTCTTTGTTCCAATGTAGGTACCAATTTTTTTTACCGATGTCCACCTTTTAAGGTCACAGCTCATTAGAGCCACCCGTCACCCACTCTGCATCGCCTCGCCTCGTGCGGTTAGTATTCTTTAGAATAGGTAGGTACCTATATGAACCTTGTATGGGAGAGAAAATCTTGAAGTTACTGAATAACTGTACGATTTAAGTACCTAGGTTCCTATATAGGTAAGTAGGTTTTCGAAGGTTTTTGGATTTTTATGTCATTTCAGAGCGAGGCCTTGGGCAAGCGATCAGTCATTCAGTTTCAGCCAGTAGGTATCATAAATTTCATCGTAATCAATTTGTTTCTTTCTGTGCTTGCTGGTTAGTTAGGTACTTACTTACCCAGTGGTTCAAATAATTAACACAAAATCAAGTTTCAATATTTTTATTTACTAAAGAAAAGGAATACATTTTATCATTTGCTAAAATATTTAGCATAATATTATTAATATTAATGAGAAAATGATCATAACACTGAACAATGAGAGCAAAATACAAAATTGCCATTTGACTTTTTCATATTTTTCAAATCAATGTTCTCTATGTTCCTAATTGTAAAAAAAATTGCACACTATCAATACGGGCAGCAATTATAACATTCTAGCACTGACTTGCGTTCTTTAATTATAAAACTCCTACTTAATGCTAGCTTATAAAGAAATGAATAGGCTCTGGTTTAAAGTTAAATCATACTTCTTTCAATCTATAGGTAAAACAATACTTTAAATAGGCAAAACGACTTGCCAGAAGACACCAACGTAGGTAAGTGTCTTCTGGCAAGGTACCTACGTAAGGAATTTATTACTAGGGTTCATTTTGATGAGTAAAAAGCAAATAAATTACAGTCTTTTATAACTTATTTTAATTCTATTGATCTATTTAACTGGAAAGGCATTATGAGAATGAGCTGTAGGTGATAAAATATATGCTTACTATTATTTGCTTTGGATACTAGGCCTTGGTTTTCTAGTACGAGTATAACAATTTCTATAGACATAGACATAGAACCTTTAAAACTCGACTACAGATTAGACAATTCTACCGTGCTAAGAAGGGCGGAAAAACGTTATTTTTACAAAGTAGAGCTACTCTGAATCAAAGTTTATAAAATAAAATATATTAGTGAATGATGCACCTATTTTCAGATAGTTGTAGATAGGTATTAAAACCATGTGATGTGACTCGACTTCATTTCCTAGTCAACCAAGGACTAGTAGCAAATAGCTTTAAGATTAGGTATCCAAACTTCTTCAAAATACAAGTGGCAGTAGCTAGTCCAATCTAGAGGCACTATAATTAGAAACTCACTACCTCATATTGGAATAAAATAATTTAATTTTAAGCCATGTCATACAAGCTTCTTAATGGTCAGTCTAAACTAGAAAAAGAAAAACTACACAAATAAGTACTTTTTAACATTTTACAAATCAAATTAGTTCACAATGTGTACGTGAGTATATCTAGTTTGCGCTGATGTAAATAGCTTGAAATTTAAACATGGCTTAATATTAAAATGAAATAGGTATTTATAAATAAATGGTCGGGTCATGGGATTAACAGATAGGCGTTATAAGTCCCTAGACAATTAGCAATGGATAACAGTGGCTGAGATAAAAAAAGATGTGAAATTGTTATCGTCATACATCTTTCGTTTTCTAGCGTTTTCGTATCCTATTGTCACTTGTCTAAGGTGATAGGTGCATTTAGGTAAATAAGTTAGGCACTTCCCATAGGTACTTTATGGTCTAGGTACATAGTTAATGTAAAGTCATCGATTGCAATTATGCAAAGCGTTTATCCATAGAGTAATTTAATTGAAAATGAATGATTTGTGAACTTTAAAATTATGTACTTATAACCGAAATGAAATAACAATATTAAAAACAAAAAAATAGTATAAAACCACTTAATTTTGATAAAAAAAAATCCAGAACGACTTTAATTTTATTAAAAAAACCTCTAGAAGAAATAGTAAAGTAAGTAAGAAAGAGTCCATACTGAAGTCTCTATTAAAACATTTAGTTATTAATCAAAAATATCTTCCGAATTTGTTTCGTGAATTATTTCGTAGCATGAGCGTCTACGCCGTAGCTGCTGCTACGAGAGAATATAATTTTTAAAATTTTTGAATAGAGGCTTCAGTTTTCTTATCATGGGTTACATAGATATAACGTGTTGTAAATGTTCTATCTTAACATTATTCAAACATTCCAGATTTATAAGTCAATAAATCCATTCCTTATTTTATTTCGATAAAAGTCTTCAATTTCTAACACTAAGGCTCCGAGTCTCAAACAAAATTAAGCAGTATTTATATATAACTACGACCTATAACTTTCATTATATTAAAGGTGTGTCCAAACACGGCTAACAACGTGCGCGGCAGCTACGCGCGGCATTTGCGGGACACTAACTTGCAGCGATATTAGGGTGGAATTTTGCAATTATATTTTTATATTTGTGTGCCGCGCGTAGCTGCCGCGCACGTTGTTAGCCGTGTTTGGACACACCTTAATAGGTAAATCATCCGTTAATTCTTTCTAGGCTGTTTACATTACGAGTATAAAAGGGTGGTTTTAACATAGAAATGGTTATTGTACATTCCATCAATTTTTAAGTCATAAAAAACAACTTCTTAACAATCACGTGCCTCGCTCTTACACTAACTTATTTATTGACGAAAACTAATGTACATTACCGAACTTGCTATTTACAAAACTAGCCTCTTACGTATGTGAACCTACTTGTTATCAAATTTCACTCAATAGTTAGTGAAAATCATAAATATTTATACAGAACATTTTTTTAACAAGTTAGGTTATTACGAGTATTTTTGGCTTTAAAGTTCATTTTCTCATTTTATGTTAGCACAAAAGTGATTTTTGATTTTTAATTTCCAATTATTCGATAGAAACTTAGCTCTATTTTTAGATTGGAATTTTCCATTAGAAATATTTAAAATTTTCACTTCCTATTCTCCAAATAAACTGGCCATGTTATAAGCATTCTAAATACCGCATGGTTAACTATAAAAATAAACGTTAATCTGTGCGTTACTTTGATTAACTATTCAAAAAAGTATAAAATGGCAGTATATTTGTAAAATAACAAGATTATATTACTAATTATTATAAATAAATTATTAATATTAGAAACCATATCTTTGGTATAAGGAGAAGAACTAATAGAGTATTTTAATGCCACTTACTTAAGTGTATCAGACTGTCTACACATGTGTGCTTTCATTTTACAATTGCATCAAAACTTGTAAATGAGTTCATGTTTATGTTACAACAGTTTTAGGTAACGGTATGTTGAACAGACGTCGTTTTACTTAAACAAATTACTTATTTTTACTAGAAAGTAACTTGTGACCTAAGCTGTTTACTCAATACCTAGATATTAAAAAGAAATAAGATGCGAGTCATCTCACTTAAAGATAATAATAGTTTTATTGTTTTTATTTATTATATTGATCTTTACAGCCATAGTTACTGTTGAAAGTTAACACCTATTAACAAATAATTGATTTGAGTTAGATAGCGTAATTTTGTTGAATAAAAGATGATTCGCAAAAATAAAAGCACACATGCACAGAGGTCCATTGTATCAATGCTGTCTAAGTAACGCTAAACTACCCGCGCAGTGCCCGCTATTCAGTCCAATCAAACAAAACTGATAAATTGTAATGAAAAATCACAATTTTGCAGACACTTAGGCACTAAGTCATTACAAATAGAATTGACATTTTCTTTACACACATTCCATTGTCAAATAATGTTCTCACTAAAAATGCTAGCTATATATACTGTAAAGCCGTTTACGAACCGAGTGTCCATAAAAAAGAGATTTCAATATTTGGCCCACATTTATGGAATTAGAAAACGGGTGAGTGTCGTGTAGAATGTATGTACACAATGATCACAGTTACGAATTTGTAACATTAGAATGGCGCGCCAACTTTCTAACTTGGCATTGTGGCATCACGCTGCCTTAATCTATATCTATGTATACAGTAATCGCTAACTCTATAACATTATCGAATAATTTATCAAAACGATCTCCTAATCTAGATACATCCATAAGAAGCACTTTAATGAGTAAGTAAGTATCAGAACTTCACATATCATTTTTATACATGGTAAATATAACTTTATATCATTATTTTTGTGTATTATGTCATTGGTTTCAACTATAAGTTTTAATCTAATACTCAACAAAATTAAATACACTGAAACGTAACACACTTCTTTGTGAGGTGTATTTAATTTCGTCGGGTTATACTAACGCTATAACTTTAGAATAAGAGAACCCTTTCCTAACTTTACGTCGTAACGCTACAAATAGGTATGTAAAAAAGCGATTTATGAAAACCATTGCATTTTTACACTTCCAAGAAACCAACACACGAAAACTGCAATGACATTCACATCCACATTAACTATTCATCAACATGTTACCAACAAACTTATATTTTTCGCCTATATTATGTAAACTATGTATAATCTAAACAATCTACAATTTGTTACAACTTACATACGCCAATCGTATTGTTCCGTCATTTAAAAAAAATACTTTCTCATGTTCTATTCACCAGTACGTATATCTTTATCATGGAAGATAGATTTCATCACACGTAGGTGACAATATAATCAACAGGGTCAACATCAAAGGTGCGTGTGCACACATAATATATAGACGTCTTGTACGTTTAACAAAGCACGTTTTTTGGAATGTCACTTCATACTTCATACACATTTTTTTCGTGTCCATCATTTACAATTCGAATTTCGAACTTATTTTGTCCCAACGTTCATTTAACGATATAAACGATCAACAATTCTAATTTGGAATGTCACAATTCATTGTTTTGTGGGTGTTGATCAACAATTCGAATTTATGGTCAGTCCACATCTGACGGAAGATGTGTTGTGTAACGCTAGATTCGACAACATTATTAACATCAAACCTCACACACTCATCGTTTAAATATCGCATTTGCTATCACGGTAAGACTCATCTACTGTCAGATGCGAACTGACACTATAACAACTACTGTTCACTATTTGTGATTGCATTCTATTCTAATCACTTTTGCGCATATCATATGTGGAATGTCACTTCATTCACATTACGCTCAACTATTCGAAATTAGAACACTGTTCACTTTGCGACAATTTCCGATAAAGTATTCGAATTTAAAAAAAACACTTAACTGCGACTAACAATTCGAATTTAGAATTACGACCGTTCACTTTTTAAACTCTGTAATGTCACTGTCACTGTCAACTTAGCGGGGCGGTTAATTGCGGTAGATGTACGCGCACGGCTGCGGTGCGGGCGGCGGCGGGGTGGGGGGCCGCTCCCCGGAGGGGGAGGGGGACGAAGAGGGCGGAGAAGGCGACGAGGAGGAGCCGCCACTCGCTGTACCAGACCCAGAACCGCTGCTGCGCTGCGACACTGTAATATAATGTGGGATTAGTTGTTTCTTGCGGCTAATACAGGTATAATAACATACTAATACTTAAAATATATATAAATATCTACCTTATAGTTTAAAGAAGTTATAAAATATGTTGTAGAGTAGGTTAGTAAAGTTAGCAATTTTTCTTAATCAATTATTGTGTTGTCATAAATTCTTGATAAATATGATTCCGGCTGCGCCAGTATTTTTATCCATCAGGCTACGCCAATATTTTTCATTAGATAAGATTATGTTTGTTCAAAACACTATAATCCGTGATCATCACTTATCCCAGGACGACACGTATCTAAGGTAGAGCGAAGTGTACGAAGTAGACGAGAAAGCAGAATGACAGAAAGAAAGAGTTCTCTCTTTTTTCGTTTTTCTTTTTGTTTTCGTCTTTGAGAGAGAGTTAAGAGATAAAGAAAGGGGCGATTGCGATAGAGAGAGAGAGAATGAAAGAAAAAGAGGAAAGATAGAGAAAGAGAGACAGTTAAAGGGAGAGAGAGATATACAGTTAAATAAATGAGTCTTACCCAACGTATGATGGTGGTGCGTATTATGCTTGTGGTGCATCTGGTCGCGCGAGTCCGCCCCGCTTGTTTCTCAGAGATACACTTTCTTCACGGAGCGCGTGGTCGAGAAGCCGTTGTCATTGCCGCGCCGGTAGCCATCGCCCTGCGGTCGCAATATTCCTGTGTTAACTAACATGCCATGTGAATATGCGTGGATTAATGGTTATGCGGGATGGAATGTTCGTAACGTTGATAGATGTTTTTTGATCGATATTTCCCGAGATTTTATTCAAAGGATCTAAAGAATTACATAAAGATCTGAAGGACAATGTCTATCACTCCCTGGGATACAGTCGTGATCGATCATATTTGATTTCTCTTTTAATTTCCCAAGAAAACATGGGTAATGGGAAACAAAATGTGGTACCTAGTTGTTATAACATCGTTGAGAAATAATAGAGGTACCTACTCGTATGAAAGTAACGGAAATAGATTATGGAGTTAACGCGGTAAATCTCTTTAGAACCTTATAAGGTTTTGTGATAAAATTGTGTTAAGTTTGCTGAATGAAGTGGTAGTTCCAATGATAGTTTCAAAAGAGAAGTTCCAACTTCTACAATTGTGTCGAGATTGTATCCACAAAATTATATATTTTATTAAATGTCTAATTTCTTATAAGAAACTGTTGCGTCGATAAAGCGACTGCAAGACCGGTAGGTAAATCAATTTTTTTAATAATCAGTGCCTATAATTCCTTTAGTTCTTATCGGATCTTCGGTAGTTGTAATTAATAAAGATATTTAATTAGGTTTTAATATCGTTGACACAAAATGATGTGTAATTACGAACATTACGAACATTTCAACCAAGTTAATGACTAAGCAGTGGGGTGGTATTGAAAATGAAGATTAATGGGATTAGCTCAAAGAAAAGGTATGTGTTAACGAGTTAATCGAGTTATTTTCCAAAACATTGACCGTGAAAAATGAGGTGATTTTAAATTTAAATTGAATGAATGAAACATGCGATGGTTTAAGCTTGGTGACAAGCTATGGCAATTTCAAAGAAACTTACTTTATGTGCCTCATTCTGAAGAAAAGAATTACTTGAATACGGGTAAAATAACTATAAATTTTACTATTAATTACAATTAAAACACGTTTATAATTAAATACTAAAGAATAATAAGATATCTGGTCGTCTCGTTGACAGCTGAAAAAAATACTAAGAACTAGAAGAAAAATACATCGAATAGTCTCATTAACATCCAAAATTTTGCAAAAACTTTCAAAATTCACAACTGCTTGAGCTGAAAATGAAAAATCATGTCAAAATTTTCGATTCGACGGAAAACGAACCCTTTGACTCAAAGGATCATCAAGTGCTTAAACTCAGGAATCCTATGTCGTCATTTTGAAAATCTTGACAAGACATGTTTAAAGCTATGGCTGAAGACGCTCATGAGACTATACAAAACGACTAGAGCTCGAAATCGTGAAGTGTGGGTGAATGCAAACGTGATACCTAATAACCACATCGTGACAAAATCTCACCAAGAAATATGGTGTTCCGAGCCACAGCTGTTGAAAGAGAAAACGTTATAATTTTGAGCTGTAGCCGTCCAAAGCCATGCAAAGAGAAAAGACGAACAACTGACATTGACCTGGTGTGAGCGGAGTGTCCCGAAGTTGTCCCGACGGTATGCGTCCGGTTGGAACTGGAAGAGGGTTTCATGATGAGGGTGGTAAGGTGGATGTTTGCGAAGGGTCGCTCTTGGGGACGCTGGTTTTGGCTGAGGAGCTAGAACCGGTTCAGCGTAAGTCACTTCTTCGACTTGTTGTAGGAGCTTTGGTTCGGCTTGGATCCTGAAAGAAGAGAGTCGTTAGTGTGTTGAAATTTGGAGAGTTTTATGGTAAGATGTTTGAGGACTTACTACCACACTCATAGCAGTTTTATAGCTCAGTTTTTAATGATTTTGACGACAAAGGATTATGTGATTCAGTGCTCCGCATACTAAAACGCTGCTCCAATATTTAGGACCGTGTTATCCGTTAGAGACAGCTCTCTTAGATTAGTATAGACAAACGTCGAATGTCAATGATCGGTACAATCTATATCGATCTTCAGATGGTATAACCTAAAATAGTACTTATAAAGTAAGCGTTAAAACGTTTCAGTATTCGGGCACTGTTAACATTGGGCTTAGCAATATACCAACTTAATACCTACCTATAGTAGACTGTAGGTAATATGAAACCGTATTACATGACTTGACTGATTGATTTATTAGCTAGATGAGCTAATATGATGAGGATGAATAAAGTCCGACTTTAACAAGACAGAAAGGATACGACGAAGCTGGTACTAAACCAGTAGTAAATATAGAATGAAGTTAAACATAAATGAACCAAAATTACTCTGAGTGTGGTCTGGTTTGTAAAATCAAATGACGTAATGATCCATAAACTACAGAATGTAGTAGATTTTACAAACCTGTTTATATTCTGCCTCTGCTCAAAATATTCATACTCTGTATCTGGGTAAGGCATGTTATCGTCTTCTTCCTTCTTGCATCGTCGGCCGCAGAAGTAGCCTATGAGGAAGCCGGCGCCAAGTGCGAGTATGCCCGTTGTTGTGACCGCTATGGCCACTGTTTCGGTTGAGTATGTTGATAGAGGTGGATCGGCTGCCAACACTTCTGGACCTGAGAATTAGTTCATTATTACTTTGTTGGCTATTGTTATCACTTGCTCATACGAACGAACGATTTTGTTTTAAACACAGGATTTTACACACAGTCTTTGTTATTAGGGATAAGAAGACCTGAAGACGGACGACCAGAAGCAGATAACTGCTTGTAAGGGATAAATACATATTGATGAAATTTGAAAAATTTGAAAATTACCTTCATTATTACTGCCACCTTTGCCTTCCTTGTCCTGCACTATATTGATGACTTCTCCTTTGTTCTCTCCTCTTGCGTCGTCATACAAGCCGGAACTGAGACCGCCTACTGCGCCTGCATCTTTACCTAAAACAACACATGCCACTTTTGATCCCTATTTTCCTACGGGAACAGGAACTATTCACAACGGGTAATACCGCGGATCGCAGCTAGTATAATCTATACTAACCTTTTTTTCCATAATTATTTACCATATAATTTTTAATTACAAATTTTTAATTAGGTAACCTTTGTTTCTGTAATTAAAAAAAAATCTATACTAATATAATATTATAAAGAGGAAAACGTTTGTATGGTTGTAATGAATAGGCTCAAAAACTACTGGACCGATTTAAATATTTCACCATTCGAAAGCTACATTATCCACAAGTAACATAGGCTATATTTTATCCCGGTAGTTTCATTAGTACACCCGTGCAAAGCCGGGACGTGCTACTAGTTTATGATACTCACTATGAGGGCATGCTGCATGGCTTCCCGTGCTAACGCTCTGGTAGAATGCGTTCTCGTCCAGCCACCGACTGACGCCGTGCGAGTACGCGCGGCATCGACCCGCCTGCTTGTCCCACGCACAATACGGATCTTGGAGGGCCACGCATTCACTGGAAGACACGTTTTAGTTAAAGATAATATACTTAAAAGAAATAATATTATAAACACGTGTTATGACCAATTCCTTATTATAATTTTGTGTAACATTTTCTTGTATGTAGCCATTCTTTTGTGTATGTGGCGCATGCAACTGCGCCGAAATATCGGGAATTTCATAAATATACGAATCATGATAAATATCTCGTTTTAAGTGTTTATAATGTTCAACACCATGAAAACACCCACTCTCAAAGCTCTCGCAAGGGCCTTATTGATCCTTTAGCTTTAAAAACTCTTTCATTCTTGCGGACAATATAGGTAATTAAAACAGAAAAAATATGCATTTATACGAGTACTTACGAGCAAGAACTAATCTTGTCACTGGAACACCTGTGCAGCCTTAAACTCAGCACCTCTCTATCCGACACAGCGATAAGTCTCGCTGCATCTCTTCCTGCCCTGGCCACTCTTAACGCCCTGACAGGAGATCCAGCTGCAAAGGCTTGTAACTCCTCAATAACAACGGGAACTGCCCGTTTGTTTGAATCGTAGGAGATCGCGTTGATGGCTTTTATGATCTTCCCATTGTCAGTGCCGATAAAGAGGACGTCGTATGCTTTACCGCCTGGAGTCTTCACTTGTGGATCTACGGCGATCTGCGTAAATCTGTAGCTGGAAGTAAAATAACGATATGAGTATCTATTATATAATTTATTTCAATTATGGTAGTGCTAATGTTATAAAATGAACTGCAATTTGGTACGAGGGAAATTATATACACTATCGATGTACTGGAGGATTACCATGACGTAGTATTAAACAATTCAGTTTATGTTCTAACTGACTGTCCTAACTTTACTTCAGCGCCTTAGCTTACGTCAAAAGCAGTTCAATAAAGGACCTAAACCTTTCATCTTTCAAAGGATCTAAAATTGAAATTACATTTCTTTTACAATAAAAATATCAAGGGTTCAGAATTCAGTTTAAAACAAAGTCCAGTTAGATTAGAAATTTTAAGAATCTAATCTTCCCTGATTTCTTTCAGAACTCTATATTCTTCATCTTTACATGAATACTTACTGAAAACTGGTGCGAATAACAATAGGTTCTCCGAAGAACGCCGGCACTGATTCGTCCATCAGCGCGTGAGTCTTGATGAAGTTCAGTGTTTGGTCCGGGAGTGTTCTTGAGTCGTTGTGACACAAGCCCGGACGAGGTTCTGGTACCTGTTGGTCAATTTCAATGAACATTTAAAATTTGTTAGAGATTGGCCAAACAAATTATCACACTTAGGATAAAGTATGACAATTGTGAAGAAGAATGTTTGAGTGTGAAGAGGGCTTCACGCTCAAACGGCTGGACGGGTTTGAATGAAACTGGGTACCAGGATAGCTTATTTATGTTCGATTTATATATCCAATGTACGGATGTCCGTTGGTCCATCACCATAGCAACTTTGTTTTTTTTTGTTTGTTCATAAAATGTATGAAACTTTTTGACAGAACAACCGTGCTAATAGCGAATGTCCTACGAGCATCCATAAGATGGTCATAGAAACCGGCGGTTAATAATTCCGAAAATTCGGTAATCTGTGCATGCGTGCTAGATACCAACTGTGGAAGTGACAGTTACCTTAGCACTATTAACTGGCAGCCAGTTCGAGTTGATAGCGCTCTGTTCCTTGAACGTTCCTTCGAACGTGTCAGCAATGTCCTGCATACTGAACGCACACACTGCGCTCCCCGATATGCTGTTCGGGGGAGTTGTGAACGTTCCGTAAATAAGTTGAGCGCTGAGACCTCCGTAGACACCTTCTATTAGCTCTGTGGTAGATTCTAGAAATATAATGTAATACAAATTAACGTTTTTGTGGTACACATAAGCAGGAATTAGGTAGGTATTTTAAGACAAATAAATGGATAGAATGTTATTCAAAAGGTTAACATCCATATGGATGTTTCTGTACGGATGTACTGTTCCCACTTAGTTTTAAGCAGGCCGTCTGGAAGAAATCGCATAGTCGATAAGACGGCCTTTTGCAACAACTCTTATACTCTTGTACACTAACATAGTTTTAAGTTACTCTGTGTACCTAATTATAAGTGTTGCAATAAATTTCTTATTATTATTATTATTATTCTGTCTCTCTATATATAGAGATATATATAGCTTATCAGTCAAAGAACAAGAAGAATATTATCAACGTTCTTGAGAGTAAGTGAGACAAAGCAATATCATTTGATTGAGATTCAATCTTTCATCGAAATAGATTTTTTGACTTACGTATTTCATTGAAGTAGAAAGGAAAGTCCCCAGCAACGGAACAATTGAGTCGGGACTTCAAGAATGACGTCCAACGTTGTTTGAATCGATGTGGACCTCCTCGGTCGTCACGGCACACTCGCGCCACGCGGGAAAACACCGACTGAAAAAAATATTTGAATTTGGAACAATGCGTCGCCATTTTTTATGTGGGGGTAATCAATTTCATTGGATAGGTTGGTTTACGAACAAAACTTCTGGAAAATATCACCTTTTTGTACAGCCTTGTATTTTTTTTTGGTTGTAAATTGAAAAACAAAACTTTTGAATATTACCTTTCCACAGTTGATGTATTCCACGGCAGTCTCTCTGAAGAAGAAGTACACAAAGTTTCCGTGCACTAATGAATTTACAAAGTCGGGAGCTGAAAAAGAAAAAAAGAGCAGTTAAAACTGAGTTACTTACAAAACTTTTATTTTAATTAATGTTTATCAGTGACAGGTCTCGCCGGGACAAGATCTTGTTAACTATTTTGTTATAATAACCCTGAGTTATGCAAAGGGATGTTAGCCCCATTCGGCCGGGTGTCGATAATTCTAATGCGATCCTAATCGGATTTACTGATTGTTGACGCGTCAAATGTCACTCGAATGACAGCGCGCTGCCGCCAAAACCCGTTCTGAATTCAATTAAATTGACGGATGTATGTTTGACAGACGCATTTGATAGCAATCGACCGCATTTAACGTGTAAACATGGAATGTAAACACAGACGTTTATGTAAACCCGGTTTACATTAGAAGGTAAATGGAAGTTGGCATCTATATTACTAGTGATTGAATTACAAGTCAGTCAATATTGTCTCACCACTTCGGAATAACTATCTTCCCTTAGTGTTCACAAGTACCTTTTTAAGGGCATCTCAATCTGATTATTGGAGGAAGATGCAAAATATTGAGTAAGTAATAGGTAGGTATAACGAGCGGGAATAATATAGCATGACTTTGAGATTATCGATAGGAAGGGTAAAAATTTAAAACAACTTCCTTTTTTAATCGATAAAAAAAACTAGCTTACTTTGGTCGCTAAAAAACTAAGAAAGTTGATCCATTTTGGAAGATCAAATGTATCTGTTTCTTACGGTCTAAAACCGACTAACATTTCTTTTTATTCATAAAACATAGGATCCCAATTGCTTGAATTGCACCGCATTCTCATTCATAACTGCGTCTAAGCTAAGCTTTTGATGTAACCATCTACATGCAAATTCTGTCTGTTAATAACTACGTCATGTTAGCATATTATGCAGGATGTACGATATACGCATGGTTAGGTATGCTTAATTTAATAATTTACATAAATATTCGTTGTTAAATCAACAGTGGAGAAATTACACTATCGTTCCAGACGGTTAGGTTTGAATTTCGAACAAATTATAGTTTAAAATGTCAGGCCCGGATTGGATACTATGCAATTGTTTAATTGATTAAAGATCAACGGTCCTTGAACGTTCTCCCTGATTGAATCCTTGCATTTCAGAATATCTTACAATTTTGAGCACTAAATTAGGTAGTCAGAAAACTTGATTTTAAAACTAAGAGAGTTCTTACCATTTAGCGTCATCGAATCATAAGGCTCAGTCTGCAATGGCTCCCTATAAATGATTGGCTCCATGCCACTGAAGTCAGCTACCGTGCCCGAATACAGTTCTCCATCTGAAACGAAAAACTCATTAGAATTATTGTCTGCAGTAACACTGTCTAATTTTTATAATTGGACAGTTTAATGCGAGTGGTCGAAGAGACCTCGATTGAGTAGATCATTAGTTCAGTGCTTTGGCACTCACTGTTGGCTTTGTCATTATCTACTTTGACTACATTTAAGTACAAATACTTATTCCAGTTATGGTTGATATGGTCCCACTGAAGTTATCTGGGCCTGTAGCCAAGAGACAATATTTTTAAGCGCTGAACTTTTATATGTAAACTTTACAATATAGGTAAAGTTGCGGGCTAACGATGGATCGGATTGGCGCAGGATCGTGGCGGATGGCACAAACTGAGGGAGGCCTACACCCAGCAGTGGGTGAAGTCGGGCTGTGAATGGTGATGGTTATAAAAAATAAGTATTAAACTTTTCGTCATTGAATGTTAATTTCTATAGTATAGTTAAAGCTTTATGTAACTTAGCATTAGCTAAGTGCTGATGGGTCTGCTTATGGGTAGTATTGATGACTCTTTAGTTAAGGTCAAAGTAGATACCTAGCAGATTGAGATATGTTCATTCTACTTCACAAAAAAGTAAGAAGCTTTCGAAAACCCTAAAATCGTACAACATCTAAATCTCGTATCGCCGAAAACCTGTAATTCAATACACGATGGGTAATATGCGGCGGGTAACACGCCATCGACTTACGTGATTCGAATATGAGATTCTGGGCTAATTGGTCGAAGCGACCTATTCGGGGCGCTATTGCCATTTAGCTGACAACCGATATTGGAGGGTTGGCATTGATATGTATTTATTCAAAGGGTCAAGGCTGTTAGGATTTGAGAAAACAGTTAGGTGAAGTGCTTCGACCAGCTTTCTCAATAATGAGTTATATTTGGCTCCTATTGGCTGGAAATTTTGCGGTAAGGTTGCGTTTCCACCCGAGATGTGCAAGAATGGGTTGCAAGGAATGTTTTTAAAAGAATCAATAGAATCGCTGTGTTCTTTGAGGCTTGGTATAGCTGGCAATATTACCTCGGACAGAGGATAAGTAGCTATCCAATAAGATAACACTGGGTGCTGATTATAATATTATGGTTTTTGGTGTTAAATATGTTTTGTTATTTTATTATTTATTTGTTTTTATGTTAAATAAATAAATTAAAGTTAGTTATGTACTACGAGTTTATATTCAGAAGTATAATATTAGTAGTAAAACTTCGAAGCGGTACCAACTTTTAAGCGTTTGTGAGCTCTTTTGAGCTAGTTTAAGTAAGGTGCTAGGCGATTGACAAAGCTCTTCTTACACGTTGAGGTTTTTCAAGGACTTATAAGTTGATTTATTTGCAGTGTTAAAGAAAAGTTATTGTACTAATACTTGTTGCACTTTATATGCTTAACTTCTAATATGTGGGCAAGAGCTGAAAATAAAATGAAGATGTGTCATTATTAAAGAAAGACCTGTAGTTTGAATGGGGAATTTTCTTATATGTACAACAGAACACCGTGATATATCACAGATATCTACCTATCATCTGTTAACCGCATCAGCGCAGTTCACACTTCTTAACCGAGGTGATCCCGTTAAATATTATCTGATGAGGATTAGCTACGGTCAACCGAAATCAGCACTCACGGTTGGTTGAGCACTTGGTACTTAAGTTTCCCACTGGAACTTGACTATTTGGATTGTATTTAGACAGGCACGAGTATAATATCCGAACAATAAATAGAGCGATAAATAAATTTTTATTTCTTTGACTGATTATTTCCTGGTTTCTTGGTTCAGTAGAATTCTTTAGCTTTTAAGAAGATTCAATGTAACCTTAGACGTCCTGAATGAATTATTTCTGTTTTTTTTTTTTTTTGACTAAACAAAGCCTTTACGCTGGCGCATCAACTACACTTTCAGCGTTCCAAACCTCTTACAATCCAACAAAACGAGTCTAGAATAAACGACTCTGAGATTCCGGATCTAAACAACCATTTTAAAGTTCCTTACAAACTATACTGCAGTACAATTAGATCGTTGCAGACTCCCTGGGGCGTCGCTCGGCTTAATTGGAACAGATCAATAGGAGATAACTAACCGTGTCCGGGCGTAATGGACATCGGCTGTGCGTGTGAAAAATGTGAATGCGGACCAATCACTTTTAATATGGTTACTGAAAAACTCAAGGTTTTTGGGATGTATGGATGTTTTGTGTCTTTAATGCTTTGAAGTAAAGACTTATTGAGGATATGAAGAGTTCTACGAGAAGAAGAAAGTTCTCTATAATCCAGTATGCGTGCACACTGAACATGCAGCGACCAAGAACAAGACTCGGTGGCCTAAAAATGTGGGACCGGTGGAATTTATTTCTGAGTTTTTTGCCTAGGACCGTAGTGTGGCCGCAACACGCGGATAAGAACGTTTTACGCCTAAGACTTTTCACTATGGACACTACCGGCTTTTTCATATTATGTTTGAAATTTCGCACCCGTCGCCGTCGCTACCGCGCTATGCTCGCCAATGAGGAAGGAAGATGATTGCTCTGAGATGCTCGCAGTCTGTTCGAGCACTAAGAACCTCTACACCTAAGGCTCTAAGCCGGATTAACAGATGTGCAACCCTGTATGTTACTTACCATGTGCGTTATTGTGAAAAAAGTATATGCATAATCCATTATAGGTGGCGCTCTGAATAGCAATGTCACTAGCAATTACAAATGATACATGGAACATCGATATTCGTCTATCAATACACCAATTAGTAAACCAAACCACGCTTCAAAAACGTAAGTCAATCACACAAACTCACACATGGACCAAAACATTTTGGCCGCAGTGTACAGAATGCGTTAGACCGTCAGGTATCATTTATCCAGCTAACCACATCGATTTTGGCAATCCGTAGCATAACGTTATAGGGGCTTGTTGTAACAATGTTGGCACCCGTTTTAGTAAAGGGAACACTGACTTATGTAAAACAATATTTTAGATATCAGAGACCGTAGCCATAAAACAAAATATTAGTCTAGCTAGTACAATTTTTCTGTTTTAGATACTTCAAAGGGCCAGAGTTTGTAACTTCAAGAAAAAGACGACGATAGACTCAGAGTTTCTTTACTAACAATGTATTACGTCACTGTTTGGACACTTAAGCTTTTAAACTAAATATTTAAAACCTTTGATGTTGTACCTCTGCCATAAAATACTTAGGTATTTAAGTATTCGAAAGCTCTTACTTGCTACAACGGCCTAAAAACTCTACAAAGGGACTGAAAACAGCGTTTTATAAATCACCACGTTTTCTATAGTTTAAATCGTTTAAATAATAGTATAAAGTTAAAGTTTAAAGCAGCATTTTCTTACCGATGCTACCTGGATACCGGTTTTGCGCATTGCGTATAAAGCACGCCACTTTAAACTCCGCAGTAAAGATTTTAAAGTACTAAAGCAATAACAGATTTCACTCTTTGGTTTATAGTTACGTTCATAAAAGTTAAATCTATGTATTGCGCTTTTATGTTCGTTTAATTTAGCACTTGATTTTTATTGCCATTTGAAGGTGCATAAACGTAATTGACGATTTATTTGAATTCTTTTAAAAACATTAAACGGTTTCTACAATTCTTTGAAATACTCACTTGAAAGAAAACGAATTAGCTCTTTTCTTAAGTGTTAACTGCTGCTTTTATGTACTTAACTTAACTACATAGGTACTGAATACGGCAGGCGTTGATGACGTGATGTTGCTACGTTCCTATTGGTTATTTTTAGTTCTCATCAGTCTTCCAACTTGTTAAGTGTTCTGTATCTTCAATGTTGATATATGTACATATAGTTAGGGGATGCGTTAATGCACAGAAAATTGCGCAAAGGGACACCCCATGTACCTACGTAATTGATGATATGCTCACTGCTTCGTATAGTAAATTGTTTGTGTAGGGGACGAAACTTGCGTGTTTACTGCAGATTACGTGATGTTGCCTACTTGTTTTTGATCCCAAAAGTTTTATTTGAACACTATTCGATTCAAACATTCTCTCAATAGTACCAAGTTATAGTGTGTCACATGCAGCACAAGCGGTAAAGTTTTGATTACTTATCATCTTTTAAAAACATCCTTAAATGTTAACTTAGTAGAATAAAAGAGACATTTGATATTTGTGATTTGTAAGCTAAAATAGAAAGCCTTTAATCTTTATCATTATTTAATCTACCTTTAAGAACAATAAATATTTATCTTTCTGAATGCCTATTGTTCGCTATATTTATGAGCTCAGTTACCTGAGGTTTGTTTGAATTCGTAGAGTAGATAGGTAACATTCGTATAGCAAAATGGTATCCCCAAAGATTTTTGTCCGACTTTATTAACATAAACGTCTTTGAAGTACAATGCGGTAAGCAAATATATTATTTGGTTAGCGAAGACGTTGTTTGTTTGGGATAATCTCTGAAATATTTTGGTAAAAGTGAATTGGATATAGGAAGCACAATTGTTATGGAAGTCCAACCACAGAGTAAATAATACAACACATCCAGAAGCCCCACTTCCAGACATTATATTTTATGACAAATTACCTATAGCTTTGCTATAATCGTGATCCCAAACTGGAATTTCGTACGAGTATTGCCTTCTCAAAACATCAATATTGGATGAAGTAGGATCTAAGATCTGCAATGCACAGCCAATTATAATAAGTATATACCTACTATATAACTTCATACACAATCGTCCTCACCTATTATGTATAATAGTCACGTTGCCCATTCAACACGGGATCTTTTCAAATGCAACAATGAACGCCATTGTACGCTACTAGACTGTGAAAGTGGGTACAATCAATATGAAAAAAGATTTTCCTGCTCCTAATTTCATGACAAAGGGACGAATGTAACGGGGTTGTAAAGCATATGTGACCTCTATAACGAGTTTTTGGAGCAGAAATGTCGAAAGTGTATTATCTGGGTTCTGCTATACGGAGAGCCGGAGATTTCATATTTGAAATCTTATTTTAGTTTTATTCATTTTTAAAGTTGGTTGTGATTTTAGTCTACAGTCAACATTTTGTTTGGATAGTATGTGTAGATGGATTACTCTGCAACTATTTAAGTTAGGTAGATTACTACATACAAAAAATACATAAATAAACACAGGCAACCGCAAGCTGGATAGAATATTTCTTAAATTTTATGATTAGGTTTACTTAAGTTCGCTAAAGTCAATTTCTTAATCTACTCATAGATACAGATGCCAGCAAGTTCTCTAGATAAAAATATGCGTGGTTTTGGTACTATTTAAGAAAGAATTTTTTGATTTGTTTGAATAGGCTTTTTATATTAACAATGACCCAGTCTGGTGAAATTGGATTAATATACCGAAAATAATGTCTAGTGAATAAGGGTATTAAGTCTATATACATAGGGCCTGACGTTGGTCATATCTTTGGACAGTTTATAAAATATTTTACATCGACAATGTTTGTACTGTACAAAACCGCAGACATGAAATGGAATATAAGCACGCTTGTGTTCCTAAGGCGGGATAGATATTTTCTCAGATTTTAGGACATTTAAGAGATGTTTCAGAGGGTATGTAAAAATAAATATTTGTTACAATAGATATTTATCATAAAAACAGTTACCTTGTGGCAGGAGTCAACCCTATACCCTTACCTTAACCTATTGTTTGTGTCTTCTATAAACAATAGTGTTAAGGTTCTTCGCACACAGAAGCTCAATGACTAATTCTCACTTCATAGCCTAAAAACTCTCTCTCAAGTCCAAGGCACATGTGCACATTAAGCTTATACTGCTTAGCTAAAAGTAGGTGTATCGGATTAGCTTCACGTTAATCCAATCAATGTGAGTTCCAGTTAATTGTAGTTAGGATGCGCTGTAAGCTATTAAGGTAAGCCGTGTGATGAACCGCCGAAGCGCAGCAAACTACGTTACAATGAGTTTAAGGGATTATAATAAGAATGCTGTACTCTAGTCGTTCATACATAATTGATACAGCCACTCTCGTACTACTTAAGCGCTCACCGTTTGTCGAACACTCCTTATTCTAAAAACAAACTCACCTGCATAAACAGCAGTGGAATTATGCTCCGGGTCATAAGGACACACAGCTTGTCCTGATTTCTCCCTCTCCATGTGATAGGAGTCTCGTTGGACGCCGTACTCTCTGCAGAACGGCCTGAAGCTGTTCGTCCCGCAGACCAGAAGTCTCCCTGGACCCAGGGAGACCAGGACTCGGATGTAGTTCTGACAGCTCTCCTGGAATTGAAAAGGTAGAAATTTGTATTCAGCTTGAGAAGTTTTTGAATAATAATAAGAATAATCATGTTGAAGACTGCAAGCACTGGTCACGGGATATTTACCAGTGAGAATTTTAGAGAGTCTTGATATTTAGGCACATTTCATGGGGTAGGAGTCAGGAACTTCGTATGAGGTAGTTGGCTTACTTTATTAATTAATTTTTAGGCTTCCGTCATTGTTTAACGTCTTTTAAAGACAATTAACCAATGATTAATACCATACATTATTATGACCATAGCGTAACTGTGAAATCATGTCATAATATTATCAATAAAATACAGTTAATCAAACAGTTTATTTTTGCGAATTCGTATTGATTCTCATATAAATCTAAAGATTTTTACTAATTTCTCCATTCCCAGAGGTAGTTGAGAATCTGTCGTTTTTCCTCAGAATCTTGTCGGTATAAAGCGTAGTTGGTCCTCTGTTGAATGGGATCTGTTCGCGGCGTGCGAGCGTCAGCTGCGGCCATTACGCAGGCCCATCCAGACGCACGCCGCAATACTTTTAGGGCTGGCTCTAGCGTAGAGTATTCTTTACTGTAGTAAAAACTTTACTTTACTGTAGCATTGGTTCTAGCTCTAAGTGCTCTTTAGAAGCACTGTAGTGCTTTATAGTAGAGTTTGAACCAATGTTTATGCATATACACGTATGATACTTCTTTTATTATTCTATTCAATTAGGTATTAACGTACGTATCCCATGCACTATTGATGCAAAGATTTTATGAATTTTGAATCATCTAGTAAATATGTAAATGCCTATCAAAAGGTAAATATTATTTATTTAATAAGAACATCATTAAAGAGCATGTTGACCATTTTATTAGACAAATAAATAATGAAACATTTTCATCTCAAATAATTCAAATGTTAGAGGATAGAGGAGTCAGGAGAGAGATAAATTGATGATAGAGATGTGCTTGAATCTTTTTTTGAGAAAGATCCCAAGAAATCTGGCTATCTAGACCGCAAACCTGCGACATATTGTGACAGTGAATCTAAAGAGACAACCCTACTTCCTCACCATTACGGCTGTAACAGTTTCAAATACTGAAGCGATACGGCGCGTCTGTGCAGACTTGACCAGTTACTTTCTAATTCAGGGACGTCCGGAATCCCGGATATATCGTACATCGTACGCTTTTGCGAGTTTCAAACAGACCGAGTTCTGATGTTCCAAATGGAGCTATTCAAGTGGTTACAGAGACCACTTATAGCTTGACCATTTGTGGGGCAAGATATTTCGGATTTTTTGTATTTCTTTCTTGTTTTTTACTATGTCACGAAAACGGGCGTACAAAAGTAGTTATGGGGTAATCTTAAAGATGCTGCGAAGATGTATTACTTAAAAAAACTATCATTACCATTTATTCTCATGGTGACCATACCAAATTATTAGCTTACTTGTGAACTCAAGCAACTTTACATACTTAAACTATTTCATAAAAAATATGAGTTTATAAATTGTAATGTTTCATATTCCCTCGTTATTTTCCCGTATTCTAGTACAAACACACGACAAAACGCTACACCGAAGATTTTCAGCAGAATTCTTTTGAGTTGGTTGAAATCGTAGAAATCTGTTTAGAAGCCGCCGCAGTCGTCGCACGTCGACTGCTTTCGGTAAAGTAAAATGGCATGTAGTACATACGTAGTAGTGTCACCATGAAGTATTTGTAGCGTAAATAAGAGCGAAGTCTCAGAAACTCGGAACTGTCTCAGAAATGGTTCTGAGATGTACCAGTCACTCAACAAAGAGTATTGGTATTGGCACGAATCAGCTTATAAAAGAAGCCTAGAAACAATTAGTTTTATCTACGGATGTTTGTAAGTACCTACAACTTTTGAACCAAAACGGTTAACATATTGTTTGTTGTGGAAAATGTAGATAATTAAATGCTTTATTGAAACAGATTACGTAAAAATATTAGAGACTAAATACCTACACGTTTAATTCTTCGAAACTTCACAATCAGTTTTAAAACAAATTGAAAAGGAATTTATATAACAATTTTATTTCCAAGCTGTACCTCTAACTACCTCTTTAGACATTTTCAAAGCATCTAAAACTATCCAAAAATCTAAAAGACAAAATCTTCAATACTATCTAAAGAAAGTCCTAAATAAACGGCATTACTGGCCACTCTACTGACAAGTCCACGTTCGCCTTCAATTGAGGCATGAATTTCCGAACGTCCCACGAGCGACCAATCAGGATGCAGGCCCCAGACGCCAGAGACGGAATGCGCTAAGGGCCTTTGTCTGATGGGTTTTAATCCTATTTGTGGTGTAAATGTCCTGTATTTACTGCAAGGTAACTTCTAGCTTGTTATGAGAATTGATATTGCAAAGGTGAGGGTGCGTTATAAGTCTCTTTGTGTTGCAAACAAAGTTGAGACGCTTTGGAAATTACACACAAGTTAGAGTACCTATTTTGCTTGTAGAAACAGACAATTAGAAATCTATTTATCTTTTCAAACAGCTTTTATTTCATGAATGCAGATATTTATTATGTACCTTAAGAAACTAATAGAAATGCCCTTTCCTCAGAACTTCCCCATAATGAATTTGTATCAATGTATTCAATGCACCTATACATTATGACATGTAATGTACCTATTCTTTAAAAGTTAGAGATTCAGTATAAAATTTAAGTCAGTAATTAATATCATCAGTTTTTTTCTCAATATACATTGTTTTAAATATACAATTAACTTCAGAGATCTTTTAAGATTCACTTTAACCTCTCGATTCCGGCCCCCCACCAAAAAAATAATGAAATTTGATACCCAGACAAGGCGCCATTTATAAAAAATACTAGAAAATACTGCGTCGTATAAAAAATGTAATAACTCGGTAACCAAAGCACATTTTATCATTCTGTAAACAACAATGTACTAATTGATTTATTATCTATCTATTTAGTCATCAAAATACTATTATTACTGTATTTATTAGCAAACATAGTACTAAATCACTTCGAAATCAGTCACATCATAACAAACTTTTTTGGGCCTTATCTAGAAGTTTTTTCTTACTAGATTCTTATTAGATTATAAAAATATACTTATAATGAGCATACTAAACATTTCTATCATAAATAAACACTTTTTACGGTTGGAAAATCCAATAAAACACCAAACAAAGAACACTGACCACTACCGGACACAGAAATTCACAGACTGCGAAATTCCACAGCCAATAAAATATTCAACGACCACAGAACAAGCAATATTTTTCGTTTAGAATGTAGATAATATATCAAAGAACGTAACTAATCAAACTTCTTCATACCAAAGTAGTCTGTAACACTGAATATAGGGATTTTAGTCACATGGAAGAGCGCGAACGCCGGCGTTCGCTTGGGGTTCAACGGACTTCAACGGTATTGCGCAGTTGATGTATTTCTTACAAACGATTATAAAAATACACTTATAATGAGCATACTAAACATTTCTATCATAAATAAACACTATTTACGGTTGGAAAATGCAATAAAACACCAAACAAAAAACACTGACCTCTACCGGACAGTCCGGACACAGATATTCACAGACTACGAAATTCCACAGCCAATAAAATATTCAACGACCATAGAACAAGCAATATTTTTCGTTTAGAATGTAGATAATATATCAAAGAACGTAACTAATCAAACTTCTTCATACCAAAGTAGTCTGTATACATGTGAAAATAGGAATTTTAGTCGCATGGAAGAGCCCGAACGCCGGCGTTCGCTTGGGGTTCAACGGAATGGCGCGATGACGTCATAGCGCGAACGCCGGCGTTCGTTCGGGGATTGAAAGGTCAGTGTTTTTTTGCAACCTTCAGAAATAGATCTTTATAACCTTTCATACCGGTTTGCAATTACCAAAGCGATTCCACATCCAGCAGGAATCATATTTCATACCGGTAAAAATGTAGCTAGTTACCATCGTAAACGGCAAGTAATTTCGCTTAATGGCATCTTAATTTAACGTTTACGTGAAATATGGGCCCGAGCCGTAAAAACGTAGGACCTAGTTGAATACGAGAATTTAATTATAATAAAAATAATTTTACGTTATGGTATATTTAAGTGCTAGTTGAGATTTATATTATTTTTAAACGACTTGTTGGTTGAGTGGGATGAGTTTTGAATGTAATGTTCGTGGGTTTGAGTCCAGGCCAGCCCGGCCAATATATTCAAAATGTTAGCATTTCATGCCTGATTTGTAGCTCATACGAGTAGTAGACCATTAAAATACTTGAACTCTTTAGAGCTTTGTTAAGTGGAATAAAAAAAAATTAAAAACCCACGAAGACTTTGGCTATGACGGTCAAGGCACCACTAATTTCTTTCTGAAATCGAAAGACTAGGTAAATATAACTACTTTCTCAAACCATAGACAAGTCCGAAGATTTGAATTACAAAAATCTATTCAATCCCTAACTTCTGTAGATCAGGCCATCTGTAGTACTATTATCGTATGCTCATCCATCTCTAGATCTTCAGTGGCAGTAGTTCCGTGCGGATGGTTCACGATGCAATAGGATTACTACTTGCGTTCAACGGAATGCAAATGTAATCATAGCTGAACATATCGGGTGGATTAGACGGGTATAATTTTGTATGTTATGTTGGTGAGCGATTGACTGCATAGATTATGCTGGGGACGTTTGAGCACACCTGTGTGTAGTTGTAAATTAAAAACGATAGATAGTTTTATAGATTAAGATATCATTGTGTAGATAGTCTAGCCACTATTATAGGTCAAATTCAAATATTTTCGAAAGTCACTATCTACTAATTGACATATCTAGTGGTATGCATACATCTTTTATAGTTCAAAGTCGTTAAAACAAATTGTAACTCATCTTCAATTTTTAAAATGAAACAAAATTTTATCATCAACGTATGGTGTTCTAGCTAAAACGAACTTAAACAATTTTAGTAAGGTGTATTTCAGATTGTGGTTCAAATTTCAGGCTACCTAACCGTTTTTAAAACCCTGTTCTCAGATTGGATTATCTGTTTAAGTGACCCTCCTAACACAGAAACAGCCATTACAACCCAAACACATTTAACCATCCGTTCCTGGGTTTTCACGTTTCATTGTTAAACGCATTATAATTATGACAAGCCATCTTCATATCAGCGCGTTTCTACAGCGTTTTGCACTCAGAAAAAGCTCTATGAAGTATTAAAAGCTAGTTTTGTTGCCAAATGGTGGTGGTTATATAAATTGGAAGTCATTACGACGGTTCGAGCGCTGCTAGTGCTCGTTTTATCTGTTATAACATACTTTAGATAGTTTCGGTATGCGATGAAGGTCCTAAAGTTTTTACATCATATTTCTGGCAAGATGTTAGATGAAATCTGTAAGCCTATTTTTTCACATTCATTTTCAATTTCCACTCTATTTAACGTGTATATGCTAACTTACTGTCAGGATGGTTTTAGACAATATTAATGCTGCTAGTTTTTATAAAATTTTAAACATGAGATATCTTTTAAGATTCACTTTTAAACATAAATGGTTCTTTTTAACCTTTCATACCGGTTTGCAATTACCAAAGCGATTACACATCCAATTTCCACTCTATACAAGGTGTAACTTACAGTAAAAGTAAACACAGCGTACACACGTGTTTTTTACATCCACTAAGTACCTACTGCCTCATAAAGGAAGTAACTAATCAAAACTTTACTTAGACATGGTAAAGCCCTTCGTGGAAAGAATATATTAAAAAGCAATTCAGTTTTCAAGTTATTAGCATTTTCTAGATGTTCGGCTAGTTTTATTTTATAGTTTCAAAGATTGACTTTTTATTAAAAATTATTAATTAACCTTGAACCTTGTTACCTCACCGTAATAACGACTTTAGTTAAGCAATTTGTAAGAGGATGTTCTGGGGGCCTTAATGGCCGAGTAATGGTTAATTAGAGCCTGAAAAATATATGCAGTGGACTAGCGTTATTTACCAACGAAATAAACAGCCTCCGATGCTTTAAGTTGGCTAAAGTGCTGTGTAAATTGCTTAGTCAGAAATCTAAGGCACCTGCTGAAAACATTATTGAGAAGATATTAAAGACATATTCAGGACCAGCTCTGCCTCGCGGGTTTACCCGCATTGAATAGTTTCTTTGGCAATACCGAGATAAATAGTATGTGTAAATCCAGGATATAAGCTATCCTGGTACCAAATTTTATTCCAGTCTGTGCAATATTTTTCGCGTGACAGAGTAACAAAGGCACATTCATCCATCGGCACTAACTTTTGCATTTATAATATTACTGGGAAAGATTTTGTGATTCAGTTAAGTAAGCTTTTTGTTTGCTACTATGCACAATGCATGCAGAACAAACCTGTGCCATAGAAAAGTAGTGTACGTGTGTGTAGTACCGAGACTATAAAATTCCTCTAAAATTCGAATTTAAACATAACATAAAACATCAAGCGGCATTTATTCCAGTAACACCATAAATATTTCATTATTCGCACGTGGCTGCGAAACTTCATGAAAAGTTTAATTAAAACTTATATTCTATACGTTGTAATCTCACCAAGCTTCCATAACCTCACTTCCTCGCTACGAGATCTCTCATTAACCTGAACTAAAATAAGGTAACCCCGGTTCCCACACGGATCTTAAAAGCGGTAGGGTTGCCAGATTAAAAAAATTTGAACTTATATGAACAATTTATTGAACACTATCTTTCTCGCGGCTTCGCTCACGTGATATCTAAATGAAAAAAGGTAGTCTTTGTATTGACGTAAAAAAAGAAATATCTATGTATCTTGCATCCTAATAACTTGTGCGTTTACAATAATAAAGGTTAGATTGTATGCCTCGATCTAGCGCTACCGCATATTAAACGTTAAACAAAGGAATTAAAAAAAAAATTTAGTTTATAATAGCCATCTTAAGCTTTTATTAATACAGGTAAGAATATTCTAGATGGTTGCTTCGTTCCCAGATATTTCAGTAACATTTCAATCTTAGAACGTAGGAAAGTTACCTGACCTTGACTGAATTATTTATTTATTTATCATCACTTTTTATTTAATTTATATCAAGCTGATGTCAAATATAATCTAATAAGCTTTCTATTTTCCGTGTCTGGCCAATTTGGCCAACATCAAAGCCTTTAACAGCCAAAACTGGAAACACATCTGGCAACCCTAGAGCCGTCTTAAACACGAAGCGAGTTTCCACTCGATTGACTTTTTAATTTGCCGGTATTCGGTACGGAGACGATTAGCAGAATACGGCTCCTTGGCAGGTGGAAATTCAATTATCTGCAGCAGAAGCAGAGTTCATTTTGGATTGCAGGTAATTGTTTTATTAAATAACGTTTTTACTGTTCTGTTGTTACGTTTGTTTGAAAAAAAAGGCGTCGAAAAGAATCAAAAATAAATTCAAGTTCAGTCTCTCAAACATCTAGGTTAAATTTCCTCTCTAACTTGTTTGCTTGTTTATCTTTTATGTTTGCATGAGATTTTTTTTAGTATAATCTCTTCTTAGTCATTATTTTGTAAAATAGTTTTCTTTCCTCAGTTACTTTCCTAACACTATTTTGCAGTTTAGCTTCCAAACTTTCATATATATAAGTCACTACTTGGTGTACATGCTAATATTTTTACAGGCACGTAGCTCCTACGAAATTTCATGCTACGCCGTAGCGTCGCAGCGTCGTAGCACCGTAGCAAGGCTCTACTACTTATCACGTAGCACGTAGTTAATGGGGTTAAGGTAAGCTGCACTGACTACGCATATAAAGTTCCCGCTAACATATTACGGTTTTAAATATGTAAATAGTGACCCAAATATATGGGCAACTTAAAACTTTGCATCGGACTTGAAAACATGATAGTTTTTTCAGTGAAGGTTGACTAGAAACGTTGTTATCTATTTTTTATTATTCATTAATAGACTTTACACATAGGAAGTATTAATGATTATTCTCTGTGGTCTGCTGGCATTTAAATACAATTCCATAAATGTGTAGTCTAAATAACATGGGACACTGACTTAATAATGATTATAATGTAGAACAACAATTTATAATTTAAACAAGGTACAACTATTGCCACAAATCCACCAAAACTATAAACCATTGATACTACATTACTCTATGAAACCACAGTCAAAAGAAAGTACAAAAAAAAAACTTACCTCGTCTTTTCCTTTGACGACGCACATTTTGACGTCATTTTCTGGAGAGTACCACACGAGGCGGCGCTGCTCCGTGAGGTCTGTCAAACTGAGGTTGTAGACCACATTTCTGGAAAGAAAGATATTTTAGCATTAGAATTGATACTCATTTGTTTTACAACTGTTTTGGGTTATCATTCGAGTTATTATAATTGTGTTACGAATTAAATTTAAAATGCAATAAAAACCTCTTTTGTAACAGTCAACAGTACAACAGTAGTCAACAGTCATTAAAAAACAACTATTCCGTTTTACCGCAACGTGGTCAAACATCACTCGTGCGAAACTTCGAGAGGCATCGCAGGCCTATATTAGACAAGCGACACAGCCCGCAGAATAAACGCCGAAACTAGTAGCAACACTCATTCCGGGTAAGTTCACCTGAATCCAACTCCTGCCACGATTAAAACCGCGAACAAACATTCGGCTAACAACGAGCCAGAACCACCTTAAAATGAACCGAGGTGCCGTAGAAGATGCGATAGTATTAGTACACTGATTTTTCACTTCGATCCGTGCTTAAGACTTGTTAAGACATCATCACGGTTTTATTATGACAGACATAGCATGTTATTGTGCAGTTAAGTGTAAGATTTTCACTGTCGCTTTGTTGCTCTGGCATTGAAAAATTTATAATAAAATAAAACTATTTCAAAATTAAAAATTTATTCTAAAAGCCCATCACCCAACAAATTCGATACGATATTCTTTTTATCAGATTCCATACAAATCTATTATTACACCTACTCGTACATCAAATTAGTATTGTCAAGGACGATTAGTAGTATAATAAGGTATTATTATAAATCAGTGTCATCCTTATTTTCGGGAGTGACACAAGGACTATCAGTGGTAAAACAAAGGAGCGAGTTAAAACGCGGCAAAACGGTCCACTGCAGTCCTTTGTACCCAGGTTATGTATATTACCCATAAAACCGAGTGGCTAGGAACAGGTCGTTTTACCAAATTTAGTATTCGGCTTTTTTAGCTTATAAGAAGTTTTAACTGCTACGGTTTCAGTGACTTTTTGTTGCAGCTGTGTGTAATTGCGTTGGGATTGAAAATAAAAGCAGTTGTCTGGATGTTAAAAAGTTAAAGGGGTTGCGTACGAATGTAGCGTCTGGTATTTCTAGACTACATAACAATAGAAGTATTTTACATTTAAGTTAAAGAAAATTTTCAACAATTTAACTCATAGACATGTGGTTTTTGTCAATTAAAGCGAACGGTACGTGATGATTGTCGGTTGAGCCTAAAAACACAATATGAAACACAGACAAAAAACATCACAGAGTTTTTGAGTATGAATATGTTTGACTATTAATAATCTTGTTAATAATACATCTACAAACGCGTTATTCAACAGAATTTGAAATTACAAAGTGACGCGGAATTAAGGAAGTTCGTGATAAGTTAGAATCATTAGAATAATAACTCGATAACTTCGTGAATTTACTTCATGAATACGAACTTAGTTTTGTCAAACTAATGTCAAAGTGACATTACGTGTGTGGCGTAGAAATAAACTGGGTGAGTAGGTTCAGTCGATAAAAGTGTAGATCCTATAATTCGTGCAATTATAATCTACTTCACATTAATATTGGATGCTTATGAATTGCACTAAATTGCTTTTATAGAATTCCCATTCATAAAATCTAGATTACTTTTAATCACCTATAAACTATGCCTGATGAACCTATTTTCTTTGCTACACAAATTAATCTGTGATGCTGCTAACGTTTTTGAGATATTTGACATAAACTCTAGTATTCAATGTAACGTTACCATAATAAGCCACAGGTAGAAAAAATAAGATAGATGGTAAGTAATCTTCTTAATAATGTGTATTGCATTGCTTGTTTTGCTGCGTATATTGTTTTTTTATCTTTCTTTATTGTCATACCTGCACAGCACTTGTCTTTCGTAATTGAAAAACTCACCAACCCTTAATGAAGGTATTTAGCAAGTTTCATAAAAGAAATTATGACATAAACTTTGCCAATTATAAAGGAAGAAATGGCCGTTTTAAATTTTAAGGTGCATTCACGGCATGATTTATTAATTAAACTTTTTAAAAGCTTAATTTATTAATTTTATATGCCATTTAGTCGTTAAAATTATCATTGAATAAAGTAACTATACTTCATTTCTTGAAACGAGCTAATAGGAAGTAAAATAACCGAACGTGATTGGTCGTCGAAAATAATTGTTTGTTCTCGTATTGGCTAGATTGTCAAATCAATTGTCAATTGTCAAATCTAGCCAATACGAGAACAAACAATTATTTTCGACGACCAATCACGTTCGTTTATTTTGCTTCCTATTAGCTCGTTTCAAGAAATGAAGTATAGTTTTATATTTTTTTTACAAAATAAAATTTATTAAAAAAGCAACGTCTAGTGTTTATTTTATTCATATTAGGGGTTTTACCCGTCAGGTATTTTATCTACACTAAAGCTGACTGAGAAGATACTGTAACAGCTGTTGTAAACCAATAAATAAATAAATAAATACTGTATCACATATTTTATTGAACTTTGAGTTTAGAATCATTTGACAATGAATGGTCATCACGTCCAAACAGTTCGATATCAGTTCAAAAAGACAAGTAGCCCATCGCCGTAATGTTATTGAAACCAAGACAAAGTTCTGCAACTTGCTTAATAGGCACCTGAACTTTATTGATATTACAATAAGACTCTAAATGGCCGTTTTATGGAGTTTTAATAGGTGTTCTTTGTTTGACCCAAGGTATTATTGGCTAGCTAAGAGTGGACTTGTTTTACTGTCGTTTTATTATTTTAATTTTTATGCTTTTCACCTCGAGCACTCGTAACGATGTTAATGCATTTTAACGATAATATTTTATAACTCTTAACTCCATTACCAGCCTATCCAGGATCGTAACACCAAAGGTTAGACGAGGCATATTATGTTACCAATAAGTTTATTTAACTGCTTATATTGTTTAATCAGATTGACCTAAACTCCGGTCTAAGGTATTCCCCAGGGCGTTATTTTGAGTTTGAATTGAAAAGCGCCTAAATATTCCGCACAGTGCACCTGTTTAGGTACTATTTAATGGGTATAAATGTTTAGTTTTTTTCCTCATAGCGCATCAATGATAGTATAGTTTAGTGATGGGGTTGTATTTAATCTCATTAGTATGAAATAGACTAAGATAAACGTAATTTGGCTCATGTCCTTCTTAAGCTCAACTCACAGCGAGATGGAAGGGAAGCGGTGCGCAGTTTAATGACATTATCATTTTAAACTTTATTTTCATCACCATAATACACGTTAGCGCTGAGAAAAGACCATAAGCGGCGCCTGGAGCACTTTCCAAAGCGCTTGGATACTATGCAGTATAGCAATATTCATAAAGCTTAAAATCACATGACACTGAAACTTCTCTCCGCTTCGCTTCCATCTCGGTGTGAATTGACACTCAGATGTAGCTAGCCGAATGTGTATCGAAAACGATTTAAAGAAACAATTGACAATACTTAAAGAACCGAATCGCAAATAAAGATACAATTTGTAAGCGAATTTATTTTGGTAATGCCTCGATAGAATACAAGTCGGTATTTTCAAAAGTAATTCAATTGATTTGAGCAAATTGTATTAAGATTCTGTGTACACAGGTATACCTGTTTTGGGAACATCGCTGGTCTATTTTTACAGAGAAATGAACCTTCAATTTCAATTATCATGTGGCAGATAAAAAAATACGAACTCTATAATATTATTTATTATGTTAATCTTGCTTTAAAAGCGCCACTATGTTTGACGTTTTAATTTCGACTCGATCATTGGATGTGTCATGTTTATTGATGAGTGTGACTCTGATTGGCACGGCTAGTTGGCATGCATTGAAATTAATTTAAATGAATACCTGCAGTGATTACTATCTAAATAAAAACGAATTGTATTGAATTAATTAAATGAATCCAGAACAATATTATAGGTACAAGAGTTCTGGATATTGCAGATAATAAAACATAAGGCATCAACAATCTTGTTTTCCTGAAAAATAAAAAATATCACTTAATAGAGGATTTTAGGAATTTATTTATGTCAGTAATTGGAGAGTCAACGAGGAACCGGATCAATTTCTACTAAGAATGGAAGATAAAAAAAAACAAGTAATCACAAAAGAAGCACGAAAATAATTGTAGCTTTTGCATCATCAATCAAGGAGGCCGTATTGGACCAACACAAAAAAACATGAGCGAGTGACCGAACAATAGATCGTCGACTCTTCCAACTTCGAACGTACGAAGCCAAGATGGCCGCCGCTATTTGGCGGGAATCACTGAAGCGAATAATTGACAAAGGATATACAAGGATACAGTCTTTGTGTTACTTTCTAGTCAAAGCTTGTCCTTGGGAATATTCCAAAAATAAGGTTTCTGATTCTATTGTGGTTGTTTTTAATCGACGGTAAAAGATTAAGGAAAAATCAGTCAGTTCTTGAAAATGCCCTTCCAATTTGGGCATTTTCAAGAACTGACTGAACTGACCTAATGAAACTTACAACATGCGAACTCATTGTGAATCTGAATAGTATGTTGATAATTTTATATTCTAGAATCTATCAAATGCATAATTAATGCCTAAATATGATCACGGCTGTATTCCCTGGTATCTCTGTATTCTTGGTACCTAAGGTAACTGTGGACCTTTAGGTATTATAAAATCCTTTGACTATAGGGTAGGTGCGTCAAATATGGGCCGGCGGGTAATAAGGGCCACTTCTATTTTAACATGCTTCCAATATTATTATTAGACTCAAACCAAGCCTACATTATAGAGGACCATTAGGAAGGCTAATATCCGCGGTGGTATCGCCTTCCTATTCGCCTTCATGTCAGTAGACACATTTATTTAAACGATGTTTGTAAAAATCGCTCTACTAGAAAAAAATCTCCACGAAAACTGATTAATTGTGAGTACCATAGACTTTTTTTTTTTAATCTGCTGTTATTAATATAACATAAATTTATCATGTTTCCTGATTAAGTTAAGTTTGAATATAAATATAAATTTTTCATGATTTTACAGTGAATTTTGTCGAACTTGACGCAGGCGGCTAATAAGGGCCACCCCCAAGGCGGGTAGTAAGGGCCGTCAATTACAAGGCTTTCAGGTCTTCTTTCGAAGTCGTGTTCTATTATATCTGTTTTTATTGTGTATACGTGTTCTGAGGTTAAAATATGAATGTATTTTCTTTCTTTTTTTTGCTATTTCAGTTAGAAGCGATTGATAATAATGAAGGACAAAGACTGGTTATTAGCAATACTGGTACACAAAAACAGATGCAAAGGGCAAGGTGACTGGTGACTAACGACTGACGACTGACGACTGACGACTGACGACTGACGACTGACGACTGATGAACAAAAAGAACAAGAAGAACAAGAAGAACAAAAAGATCAAAAAGAAAAAAAAGAACAAAAAGAACAAAAAGAACAAAAAGAACAAAAATAACAAAAAGAACAAAAAGAACAAAAAGAACAAAGAGAACAAAAAGAACAAAAAGAACAAAAAGAACAAAAAGAACAAAAAGAACAAAAAGAACAAAAAGAACAAAAAGAACAAAAAGAACAAAAAGAACAAAAAGAACAAAAAGAACAAAAAGAACAAAAAGAACAAAAATAACAAAAAGAACAAAAATAACAAAAAGAACAAAAGAACAAAAATAACAAAAAGAACAAAAAGAACAAAAAGAACAAAAAGAACAAAAAGAACAAAATGAACAAAAAGAACAAAAAGAACAAAAAGAACAAAAAGAACAAAAAGAACAAAAAGAACAAAAAGAACAAAAAGAACAAAAATAACAAAAAGAACAAAAAGAACAAAAAGAACAAAAAGAACAAAAAGAACAAAAAGAACAAAAAGAACAAAAAGAACAAAAAGAACAAAAAGAACAAAAAGAACAAAAATAACAAAAAGAACAAAAAGAACAAAAAGAACAAAAAGAACAAAAAGAACAAAAAGAACAAAAAGAACAAAAATAACAAAAAGAACAAAAATAACAAAAAGAACAAAAGAACAAAAATAACAAAAAGAACAAAAAGAACAAAAAGAACAAAAAGAACAAAAAGAACAAAATGAACAAAAAGAACAAAAAGAACAAAAAGAACAAAAAGAACAAAAAGAACAAAATGAACAAAAAGAACAAAAAGAACAAAAAGAACAAAATGAACAAAAAGAACAAAAAGAACAAAATGAACAAAAAGAACGAAAAGAACAATAAGAACGAAAAGAATTTTTTTTTTGTTACTTTGACTTTAGTTCTGAAGCTTGTGGGATCGAAACCGGCCTTCACACATACTTCACACATTCACACACACACAACACAAAAGATTAGGTATATCTTGCGTTTGAGTGAGTATGCCCAATATAAGTACTAATACTTCACAGGACTCCTAGAAACTTGGAGGAAACATAATAGAGCAAAGTTCCAAAACGTAAACTTTCATAAGTTTAATAAGAGCCACCAATTCAAGAAAATTTTCAAGAAAATATTATGCTATTTTTGATTTTTTTTGAGTTTTATGTAGTGAAACTAATAACTTTTTCAAGAATATGATAATTTTGAACAAATTTAGTCAATTAATGCTTTTTTTTTCAAACTTTTCGTTTCATTAGTTTAATAAGGGCCATCACTGTTTTTTTCCGTGATTTAAATAAATCGTCAAGCGTAGCTCACTAGAAAATCAATCTAAAAGTCTGCGAGAGATAGTATAGCTAGAGTTTACAATGATAAAAGACAAAATGAATGTTTTTGTTAAGTGGCCCATATTAAACTACCGTCGGCTAATAAGGACCAAAGGAAGGGTTTTGAAAAACCTCAATATTGATGATAAATTTCAATTAAAACCAAATAAATCATACTTTTTCAGACTGCTTAAGAAGTAAACATTCTTAAAATGTCCTGTTTTTCATTCATATCCGTCTGATTTTGAAAATATTTTGAATTGAAATTAAGTGGCCCTTATTTGCCGCAGGTACCTTATTTAAAGGGGGTGATCAGAGCTAAGTCCAAATACCATACTTATTTGGTACATGCCCACATTTTGCAGAAGTTAACATTCCATACGTGAAAGGTTGCAAGCCCATTGGCGATATTACTAAGGTTACTGAGTTTGCTCGATGTTTTTCTCCACCGTTCAGAGCTCGTGTTTATATACGCTTTTTTTTTTCGTCGACACTAACCCACTCGGTCAACACTGCTTTCACGATTTATTATCGTGTTTAATTTGTACTTATTAGTACAGATGGCAATAATTGTTTATAACAGACAAAAACAGTGCTGAATTCCCAAAAGAGAATTGCATGCAATTCATTGTTTCGTTCGAATTAATATGCACGATTGGCAACGGGAACTCGGTCAACTTAATGAGTGCAATGTTCCTAATTAAGTAGTCATGTACATGAATACTCTCTAGATCCCTTAAGTCTAGGGATTGGTTATTATGATACGACCAATGTAAATAAAAATGATAATGATAAACAGGGAAAAGTTGAATTTCAAAGGACGATTTTTTCATGTTATATTGAATTAATGAGTTATGATTATTGTAAATACACCATATTAACAAAAATGTAGTTATTGTAAAAATAGTTTACAATTAGCGTTGGTCCTAGAAGATTTCAATGTCATTTATTTATGAGCTATGGATATCAAAACTGAGCTAGACAAAGTATTTTTTGGGAAGTTTAGCGATAGATCATCGATCAATGTACATATTGTACATAGCACGTACTAAAATAGTATCGTTTCATCAATTCAGTTTCGATCTCACATTTCCGCAACGTTATTAATTAATCTAATTAATATTTTTTTTTTTTTTTTTTTTTTGTTGTACTTTTCATTTTATGTGTTTCTTTTATATATACGTGTCTCATCTTTGTAGGAACTAACTGTATGTATATTTAAATTTAAGGAGGTGGGCGTTGATATCTGCGCCACAGTTTTTTAAAACTACTGCAGGTATCATCGTTATCTCGCTGAAATTGTACCTTGTTTATATGTTCCGAGAAAATAAAAGTTATTATTATTATTATTAATCATACCCGTAGTTTAGCAGCGTTCACATGAAAGCATGTCTAAAGCCGAAACATAGATAAACCGACTCTCTAAACCATTTCCACCCTCACCTTAGAAAATCCCCTATAAATTCTACCTAATGCAACAACTAACAAGATTACTGCTTCCTTGGTGCAAGCTGGAATCACTTGGAAAGGTCAATGTAATTTGAGCTTTGAACCTATGTGTGAAGTTTTCATAGTAGAAATCAACTATCGATTTTCTGTACAGTTACTCACAGCTGTCTATTACACTTTTTAAGGTTTACGATGGTGTAAGGAGATATTTGATAAAGGGTGGTTTTCCGTGCATCAAAAAGATAGTTGAAAAGGTTTTTTAAAATTTAATATTATTATTCTAAAAATAATAACTCTAAAATGCTCCCATAAAGTTTGAATTTCGAACTGGCGTGAATTTCTGTGAAACTCGAAATACTCATAATTTGCTTTACTATTTATTTGGCTTTGTTATTTTTCAAAAATAAAAACGCCACAAGTCTATGCAGGCAATCTTTGTAATAAGTTGTAAATTTTTCGTAGACATCTCATTTAGAATTAAAACTAACTTCGTAGCCAGATTAACATGCAGTGTAGAAGTGAAACTTTTGTAACTAATAGTTATTTTTCAATGCAAGACCAGCCTGATTGCATCGTACTTCGTTACACAAAAAGCGTAAGACCATAAAATATAGACCAGGGGTAAATTGGCTCCTCTAAACTTGCCAAATGAGTTTCCCTTCTGTGTGGGCAAACGCAGGGTTTGCAAGATGTCGAATTTGGATTTATTTACTATCGACATGTAATATTATGCTTATGTTTACAGTATCTTGGTATCTCTGTACTATTTTAGTTCTAATTACTAGTTACTTAGTTTAAACTACTATGTTAATAATATTTAAAGTGGCCTTTTGGTGGTTAGTGCCTTGTGGGATGTGTCTCGACTTTGGATTCTGAGGTTCCTAGGAAAATTTAAATCTAGGACTGAACTCACAAACACAGAAGTACATTAATTTATCATTATTATAATGATGTTAAATTATCTAAGGTATCTACATTTTTTGTTTGTAATAATTAATAGATAGAAAATAAAAGTGGATTATAGTCTAAGGAACACTCAAATAGCATCTTGTTCAATAAGCTCTACTAATTAATTCTTCGTAATTGTTTGATAATTACTTTAATATGTTTAGATTGCCTTTTTAAGGCTTTAATTTTGAGCTTCTAAGAGGATTACACTTACTTAGCAATAATGAGCTACGAGTATGGCGGAATGTAATAAGGGTTTTAAACTTAGTTTCAAAATTCTATCTTTAAATATAAAACTTCAGCAAATAATTGCACGTAGTTACTGAAGAAATTACACCGTGTGTCATCGAAAATAACAAAAAGCTGATGAAAATGTCTGTGTTTAACTTGTACATTGTCCCCTCTGATATCTATTGGTCTGGATTACAAAAACCGACGAATTTCCTCAAACAAATAACAAAAGCAATCGCATTTTTCAAGATAACGAACCACATAAAAACATCCAGAGCAAGTTCCCACTTGTGATTACAAATAGAAACAGAGACGCTAAGGGGCACATTCTGGGATCACTTCGTCTATCTACTCGTATCTATAATATATTCCGGCGACGACATACCAACTCCCCCGAATGTTTTCTTTGTCTGTTTTACTGCACCTAGTTAGGAGACATTTTATGGACCCTACTGTAATCCCTGACGTACTTAAGGCCCATATCCTGAAGATTTCCTGTAAGGGAAATTCTTACCTATCGCACGATTGAATTATTTATTTTACGCTTCTGAATATGGAGGCAATACTGTGGAAATATTGATGATATTCACTGTTTTTGTTGTTTTTGTCGCATTACTTTTGACTAGACATATTCTAATGTGATACTAAATATAAAAAATTAAATACTTTTTCGACAAACTATTCTAGCAGAGTTATAAAAAAAACAAATGTTATTTTTATCATATCTTAGCTATGGATTGCTTTCTCTCGAGAAATTCAAAAATTGCTTTTTGAATTTCTCGAGAGAATTAAATCCCTTTGCGAAAACTGCTCTCATTTCTTCGAAACAAACGGCAAGACGTGAATTTCGATGAAATAAATGATCGTTGTTGTTCAAACAACTGCAATAAATCTACGTACAGCACAGTTCCATTTAGCACCACAACTTGCATCCCGAATATAGGTGAGCGTGTTACTCCAAGATACTCCAAACCTCAGCCGGTCGTAGGAACACGAGACGTCATGAATCCGATGATATAAACGATGGATGTTGTTCAGAAACAATTGCAATAAATCTAGCAACATGTGAAGCGCAATTTCTCGGTGGGAGGCCGTAGCGCGCCAACTTTTGCAATATTGAAGGCGGACGCAAACCGCTTCGCATGTAAAAACGCTAAGACGTCTCACGTTATATATCAGCCGTCTCTAGTGCCCATTTGGCAGTCAAATGTTGATGACAAACAGGAAACTCTATCGTCGATTTGAGCGAGTTTTGGTTGTTATTTTTACCAAAAGTTGAAGGGTTGAAAATGTTTGTGACGACTGGCGGTCATAAATTTGAGTTTGTTGATGTCTTTTCAAATAATTTCTACTCGAAATAGCAAACTTACCTTAAGTTTGCTTTATTGAGTAGAAATAATAGAAGAGTAATGCGGAGCAAAGGATAATAGGTATATAACGGGAAAACAAACATCGGCATTTTTTTAAACAAACATTTCTGCTATATGCTTCTGATATGCATAATATATTCTAGAACTATTCTATATGCACCAAAAGCGTAATACAGGTCATGTGCAAGTCAATACACGTGTCCTATTGATATTGTTCTAAACGGAACTCGTAAACTTTTCCAATATCGGGTCGTGTCGGCTGTATGCAAACAAATTGCATGTCGACCGACGTAGTGTAGTGCGCGATGGAATTCCAACTTTTTGACGCAAACCTTTTAGCAGACGTGTTTTCAAACTTGATGAGGTTACTTGTGAGTTCTGTGAAAGTATTCCTGCATTTGTGAGTAGTGTCATAGTTTTCTATCACACATGAGCTAGATTACCTGCTTTAAACCATTATTTGAAAGGTAATTGTTAAGGAGCAATTCAATTTTATTCGATCTTAATTTACATGAAATATAAACCTACCGCATGTTAAACCGAATCAACGAAGCATCAACTAAAAGCTGAAACATAAACCGACATTTTTATTGACTTAACGAACCGAAATGAATACAAATAACATACGACAGACCAATACAGCGCTTGCATATGCAAATGAATTAAAATTTTACGATTTTTCTCGTTACACCCATCTCGTCGAATTTATTGTAGCCTTTTATACAAGTTACCTACACTTTTCAGCATCCTAAAACCAGCGAAGGAAGAGCTTCAGGTGCTATTCAAATGTACCCGATTCAGGACAAAAATGGAGGTCTTGTGAAGCTGGGAAGTTCGCCAAGCGGTATGCGGGCATACAGAGTTGGTACAAATTCTTAACATTTTAATTAAAAGCGCTCAAAGTGTTCAAAATGCCGACCGCACTGGGCGTCTATTGTCGTCTCATTCTGACATCACAGTGATTTATGGCACGCGTAAATGGGAAGGGTTGCTTTCATCTTTCGCGAAATATACGAAGTAAAATTTGACATTTTTGCGACAAAACAACGAGGGCGGATTGTGTAAATTACATTGTTACAATATTCCGCTTGAGAGGAACTGATGAAGATAAACTACCAACAACTTCGGAATGCTTTCAATAGGTATCAGGACAGGACCCTATTAGGTAAAACAAGAACTTACTCTACCAACTATTCTCTCGTACTTTACTTTGCTTCGACACAACTCTATTCAGATCACGGTGCTATTTACATGACATTGTTGTAAACAAAAAATATTTGTATTTTATATGTAATCATATTAAATCCAATTGAAAACCACCTTTTACATAATAAGCAAGAATCTTATCAAACAGTCTCAAACCGAAATCTCGCGACTTGCTCCACCGAGCACAAGCGAAATCTGATTACGCTCAATTCAATACGATCTATATTAGGTTATATCGATTGCCAGACAGCCTAAATATTTAACGATAAACATGTCAATCACTTATCTGATTACTCATACCTACCCTTGGATGTGGATGGCAAAATGGGTGAATTCCTCTGAGAAACTTCGGTGGTGATAATTTGGTAGTTAGGTTAGGCGGTGCGTCGTTGAATCTATTATCAATATCTTAATATTTAACTTAATTTACCATAGACTTTGGATGCGTGGTATAGGCCCGGAAGGAATGGCTTATACAAAAGCCCATCGACGCTATTAGAGAGCTAATTGCTTTCCCCACAAATGTTGTCCCTCACCAAAAGCACGACTAAGTTCAAACTGAGGATTTGCGTTTTCTACCATCCTTAAAGTCGTTAATAAACGGCGGAGGCCTTTAAGCGGCCTAAAAACTCCGTCATCAGAGTTGGGCACTTACTCATTCAAACGAACGAACGAACAAACTCTACCAACACCGTGGTTTGATCTTTTAGTTTTCATATACTAGAGTAGAATAAAATACCACAGCCGTGGAACAGGAGAGGCAATTCATTGAAATAAATGTTCAATTAGCCGCGAGCCATTAGTTGCCGTCTTCAGGAAGGTTGCAAAGATTCGTCACAATCATTGACCATATGACAAAGACATCCGTGCTGGTTGCGAGGATTTTCGGACTTGATAGACCGTTGAAGTTAGCGGCCACAGTTCGGTAGACAATTATTACTATAGGTAGTAATTTTCGACTTGACTATTATACAGTGTTGTGAATGTTGGTTAGTTTGTTTGTTTGACGGAGGTAATATCCGAAACTGATCAGCCGATTTCAAAAAATATTTTACCAATGTGTAGAATGTACTGTTGGGATGGTCATAGGTTATATTTTATCCCGGTAGTTTCATTAGTAAACCCGTGCAAAGCCGGGACGTGCTTCTAGTTTCTTTATAAGCTTTGGAATCGTCGCATAGTTTGTGTTTGCAGTACTTGAAACAATGTCTTGCAAATTCTTTAAGTTGCAATGCTGCCTCGCTCTATTCAAAGCTACTATCATACTCCGAATACTTTAGCAGAAACGCATTCAAATCCATACAATACACACATTAATAACCCATACTTAGGGACAACACTCCTAAATTAGTATCTATTGTGTAAACATACTGAAAGGGTTTGTAGGGGTTGCAACTACCCTTCAATTAAAATTAGCCAAACGAGGGGAGAATGGAAACTTGTATTTAGTACACAAAATAACATAAGTCAATACTAGAAAGTTAAATGTATGCGCATAGATAAATTATAACACTAAACTAGGTATGAGCAAAGATTAAATAATAATAAAGTACTTATGTAATCTCTGGTATCTGTGGTTGAGTAACATCAAGTGTAAACTCATAAACTGCGGCACTAGTATATCTTGAAGACCACTGATGAAAATTGCAATATCTTTGTAAACAATATTTTATAATTAATGGTTTAAATGGCATGGAATTTCTTAATGGTTAAAATGCACAGCAAGGAAGCGCCAATCCCATACTAAAATATATTAGACTGATACGAGTATGATGAAAATTATAATGATCCAACACGATTTTGTTACATTTAGGCAAAGTACCTTGGACACTCGTTACACACTGCTTCCATAGACATATTCAAAGCCTGCAATTCAAAGGACAAAAAATCTGAATAAATAATCTACCTTGCTAACTTTGATTCTGCTTTAAGCCAGCTTTATAAAGTCATGGCGTAAATGTAAAACCTGTATGGTGGAATAAAACGCACTGGCAAAAACACCGTATTTTATTGGAGCGTTATCAAAATTGATTTTCCGTTCAGACGCGAGAATGAATATCATTAATTAGAATCAGATTTATTTATTCAGCCTTCGTGCGGCTTTTGTTCCTGCACGAATGGATTTTATTTTTTTCATATAAGTTTTTTAAGTGGTGTCAATCGTGCTTCAAATAGGCTTTTTGGATGATCCTTCCTTCCTTCGTATAAGCAAGTAGCCAACTCTGGTGGTTTTTCGATAATAGTATCAATTTATTAGAAAATTCGTGTGACCTGGTAAACAATTTGTTTGGCATCTACTGCGTAAATTAAATATTATTATTCAAGTTCTAAAACTTATTTGCTGTTAGATTATATGTGTTCATAACTTTTCAAAGGTAATCAAATCATAAAAATGGTACTTATCACTAAATCTTATGTAATAATACTCGCTGTTTTTATTAGTAAAATGGACAAATGTCACCCATCTATTGGCACTAACTAAACTTCTTCTATAGAATAGGCAACCTACTCAGACATCGAAGACCTAGTATGTCTTTTTAAAAGAGAGTACCGATGGCCATTTAGAAGGTTCATTTTAAATTCTTGTTTACAATTATTGTGCAACCATTTGTTGCGATAACATTACTTTCAATTTGGACAACCCATTTTGTTTACTCAATTTACATTTTGTTACCCTTGTACAATTAAATTAGGTCTTGTAAAATATTTGAACAAAAATATGGTTGAAAGCGCTGTTTTTAATTATAGTTGCCAAATTGAATGAAATATTGACCCTGGCTTGTCGTTCTAAGGTTGCCTGTTTTGTTGAGATTATATTAAAATAATTTTCGTTGTCTTGCGTATTCGTTGATAGGAAAAGCTTTATATTCTTGTTTATGGCCGCCTAAAGAGTTGCGTTATGGCTCCAAATTGTGACTTTCAAGAACAATGTTAATCTCAGCGATCTATCAAGAACATTTGCGTGGATACAAATGCAAAACTTGTTGCAGATGTAGAAAGCTGCGATTCATGCACCTATCCTCGCGTTTGTAAAACGCGCCGCTAACTAGCAGGTGACGCTACGCAACATCGCGCATTGACTGTTAATTCATGGACTGTTAATTCATCAAAACTTGGCAGGCACTGGCTTTAAGTTTCGCCACGAGCGCTTCAGGAATATTTAGCTTGTGTTCATAAGACTTACCTTCCACACAAAATTCACAGTTTGATACTTCTTTATAAATTCCCTACGAATGAACTAGAAAGCGTAATACGTGCTTACTAACTGATGTTCCAAAACTAGTTTATTTGTTTAGGCCGCAAACAAATAGGTATACAAGTTTCTTAGGGAGTTGTTGTTTGATCTAAGGCCGTGTGTAGGTACTTTATAATCATGATTGTATGTTTGTGATTTCATAGATAAGGGTTATTTTGTTGTATTGTTTTAGAAGCGTATGTTTTCTTTTGTATTAGGTAATTGGGTATGTTCGACGATGGTGGGACGAACTAGACGCTTTTGAGAGGGACTGGCAGCCGAGAGCACTGGATCGACGTGACTGGTGAAAGTGGGGAGCGGCCTTTTCCCAATAATAGGACAAGATGGGCTAGTATAGTAGTAGGTATGTTATCGAGAAGCAAGGTACCCACTCGGCCAGCACGAAAGTAAATTTATCTGCACAAATCTCGATTCTCACGCAGCACACTGCACATTTTTCAGTAAAGCTCAGTGCACAGTGGATTCAATTTCCAGTCAGCGTTATCACAGCGTTATGGACCGGCGGCAAACAGCTGCGAATGGCCACTCTGCGTTATCACAGGAGCCACTTTTACATAATACCCGTTAAAATGGTGCTGCTGATGTTGTAAACCTACCTTTAGCTTTGTGCGGAGGACATTTTGTTTCGGTTATGCGATCAGGTACAAAATCGTTTGCATATTGTTTAAGCTATATTGTTGTGTATTATGTTAATATTTTTATGATATTCTACATCCATGTTATAGAATTTTAGATTTGTTTTTAACAACAATGATTATTTAAAAAACTTTTGTATATTTTCAATTCTATCAATGTTTAAATTGTATTGTTATAAGTCCACAAAAAATACAAACATAAACAAAATGCTCTGTCATTTATATCTTTTTGTTTACTATAGTTTTATTTAAATCTCGCAATTGGACAATATTCAGCTAGTGACAGTTTCAAAAATATGTTTGTTGGTCAGGAGCCGTACCATGAGGTGTTAGCGATTCAGTTTAGGTTCTGCCTTGCTGTCAAAACTTTACGTCAGCGCCTTACTTTACGTCAAAACTGGTTCGTAGTTGGACCTAAACTGAATCGCTATAAACGGTCATGGTACGCCCGCAGTATCTACTTAAAGTAGGATACCTACATCAAAACCAAGATTATCAGGTCACTTAATATTAATATTACAAGGTTAAACTCCAGTTCACATTTTTAAGTATTTACAAAGGTTTTGTACCAATATAACGCGACTTTAGATAAGAATTTGCCTTTGGGAATAAACGTCGTTTATCATTTTGGATTATCTAAGGATTCTATAATCAAAATATTTCGCATCAGCAGCCTTAATCACTATCAATCTGATTATACTTTAGATAAACATTCTCGTTAAAACGGCACTTTGATAACCGACTACCGGCGACTGGAACAACGTTAATTTTGTTAAAATGCCCACAGAAGGATCGCACCAGTATTACAGCGCTGAATAATGGTAAGCAGCCTTATAAAATTAAGGGTTACTACGGAAGTGAGGGGTCTGTTTAAATGACCTGGCTTTTCACAATTTTCACTTGCGCCGAAAATCTTGTTTATTTTGATAAGTCATTTTTGTAATTTTTATCCGAATACTCAAACGAAAATTAAATATTTAAGTCCGTATTAACCGTAAAGGAAGTTATTTTTTGACAGATCTGTATGTCTGTTCATAAAAATGTCAAATTATGACATAGTTAAGCACCACTTTCGTTAACTAGCGTTTCAGTATTCGGGCGTTTGAAGCTCAACTTTGTAAACACTACTATACTATGTCATGACTACCACCTGTCATGGCTGACAAGAGGCATACGGTTTTAGAAAAAAGGGATCTTGGGGAGCCGTGCATTTTAAAGGTGGATGATAATGATGACGAAACAACCATAACAGCGGCAAAGACGACAAAAAAAGTCAAATGTAAAACAGACGGGGAGACCTTTGCCCAGCAGTGGGACAACATAGGTAAAAATATCTCTGTTTTAATTATCTCTGTGCTGTGTTAAAAAAATTACAATCGGAAACTTATATTTAAACGAATATGAGATCAAAGTCACAATATGTGATCGAAGTCCCAATAAGTGACCACAGACCAACGGTTCGATACAAAACAAACCAGTAACACCTTATGTTCTCCAGCTTTATAGATCGCTACATTGGTTTTATTACAACCTTTTTGCTCCCTTTAATACATCCCTTCCCGCAATGTGGATTCCATTCTTATTTCATCGGGCTAACGTGACCATTGTCATGTAAATCTGATTTGGAAAGAAATGCAAACTTTGCTAGAACGAATGAATATTTCAAATTATACGAGACGACTCAGACGGTTGTTCCCGCGAGCTCCACATGGAGTTTATTTTCAACCCGGCTAAGTCAGCTTCTTTGGACAGTCAACAAGGAAAAGATTAACATTGTAATGCTTACATCATATAAAATAAGAAAATGCAAATGTTTTAGTTTAACATATTTGAGTCAAACGACTAACTAATTATATTAACTAACTAACAAATAATACGTTATAACTCAAAAAAAGTTTTATGTTTGAATTTAAGCAAAGAGTTGTATATGTTCCATTCATATTAATACAGTCGTTGGGTTGAAAATTGGTTGGTGACAATCGCTATAACGTGCATTCAATGCAAGATATTTACTGCTTAGTTTTTATTGCAAAACATGCAGAAACATCATTTAAAATATGATTAAACTTGAATCTCAGAGCGCTTGAGAGCAATCCTTGGCGAAGTCGTTCGTGGAAATATTGTCCAATTTGCTACGTATCTAGTTTTTCATGGACTTATTTTGGAAACGTAGCTGAAATAAGCTTCGTAAATCCAATTTGATGGATAGTTTTTCTTGAATTGCTCACTAGGATTTACAACGGGACACGGGACAAGGAATAAACTATATATTTGCTTAACCAAAATGCAATTAGAACCAGTCGAGCTATCTAAGAATAATTGTAAACGATTTAAAGGTAGCTCAACTGATCCAAGCCACTGTCAGAAGGAAGCGTGCTTAGGGCACTGGCAGGACTACCACGCTGAAATGCAATAAGTTCAATAAGCACTAAGTTCAGTAAGAGTAGAATTTAAGAAAAAGCTACTCCGATCTTTGTTTTAAAAAAAGAAATCTGGAATATATCGATTTAGTCGCGAAGCCTCCCTCAGATAACTGGATTTTAAACTTATATCAACTGACTATTTCTGTTTGTTTGAAAACTACTTCGCTGCACATTTAAGTAATCAAATGAACCTTTTAAGTTTATAACTGTTTTAACTACACTCCACTCAATTATAAACCCACAAACCTACTTCACAAAACGACTGAAGAGTAGGCACGGCACAGTTTTATCATACTTTTAATATTCTACTTTCAAGCATATTTAGTTTTATTTTAAAACCGGAATGTTTGTTTTTAAAGCCAAATAATGCATACAAGTAATATTTGCAAACAAAGAATTATATTATGTAAACATGGTAGGTACAGCCATCCTAGGCAGATGTGTCGCTTTAGCTAGGGATGGGATACGTTTGAATAAAATATCGATAAACTTGAAAAAAACAAACGAAGCTTGAAAAACAATCAAAAAATTCTTAAGAACTATGATTATACAATAGTGGTAGCAATGTACCTTTGCAAAAATGTTAAGTCTGTTCAATTTAAACTTAAAAGGTACAAATGTATTATTTGAGTCATATTTTAAAGCTTCATTTATTGAGTAATCACTACAAAGTTCAAGAATTCTTATATATCGATATCGAAGAAAATAGCTACTGAAATCGCAATAAAACGCCGTCTAGGCCGTTGGGTGTGAGGGGTGTTTTTAAGCCGTCTTGCCTCCATCCAAACACAAGCCAAAAATCTTTATAAATGCAAACGAGATGGCACCATGCGGTTTGTGCTGGGCTAGAGAGAGAAAGAAATAGATGCATTCGAGTTAGCTCTGTATTTTGTAGCTCCGGATAGATACAGCACGTTCTTACTTCAGTCTGTGGTTAAGGGTACCCCAACTTTGCAATGAATTCAAGTGGAGTTGGAAAAACAAATAACTAAGTATCTCATTTGAATGTATAACTTGGGAGTCTTTTAAAATGAAATAGGTGTTGCGGTGCGAATTATTTTAGTTGCGTTTACGGTATTTAAGTACTCGCATTAGCCTGGTTTTTCTTCTTGTGCTGTTTTCCATTTACGGCTTGGGTTGCGTTGTGTTTAAAGGCTTTTAGAGATTACATGTTTTTGTTTCAATTCGAGAATTGAAACAAAAACTAAAACTTTGTTCGTAAAAGTGTGTTTTTACAACATAAAATATTTTAAAAGTTTTAGTTTACCTAACTTTCAGTTTTTTATTAGTCGTAATTTGTTACTCAGAGGTTCCATTTTGAAATTTTTTTGACATAAATATTAATAGAAATAAGGAAAAGGTCTCACCTGCCGCCGACTAGTAGGTAATTTCCATCTCTTAATAATAATCTGAAGTAGTCTGTGTGTGTCTCGTTGCCGAGAAATTTGTGCGTGTCGTCAACTCCTGAAACAAAACAATTATGAATATTAATATCTCGTACGATTGATGAACTTAAAAAAAAACATAATCATATTTAAGAAACGAAAGATCTATTGTGATCTATCTTATGTATATCTATGGATATTGATTTATTTTTTAGTATTCGCGACTACTATCATTAAAGAGGACAATCTTAATCTAGCAATACGACTTGACAAATCAGTAAGTAATATTCAAATCTCGTACGAATGTTGGACCTTTTATCATATTGAAATAGAAAGCTGAATTCATCGAAAGTTTGTCGAAGTGAAAGTTATTCGATAATCGATAAATTCACGTACGTTGATTGAACATCACTCAACATAATGCGGCTATGAATATAATAGTAACGTTGGAAACTATTTTCCTGTATGAGGATTTCCTGTTAGGCATTCGTTGTCCACAATTTTATAAACGTTAATACATATTTTTGTTATGTTCATCCATCTAAATAACTAGCCATTTCTTACACATTCAGGCAAAAATAATTTTGGAACATGTTTTTGTCAACTTATAAATGTTTTTTTCATATTATTTGCTTACGGGCAGCCTCAATAACTAATTTATCCTTGGTTGTAGTTTTTTATTTATTTATTTACCGTTTGAACAATATTAAATCTTAAAAGGTATATTAGTAGGTATCTTAAAACCACTAAGGTTTAACCTGACTACTGTGTGTGTGATATTTTTTCATACAAAAAAATTAAAATAAATATTGTTTCAGTAAAATTGTCAAAACCGAAACATTTCATCAAGAATCCGTTAATACGTCCCGGCTTAACCCAGTAAAGGACTAAAATAATGAGTGTGATCCCCATTAAACTCCTTTGTGATGACCCTGGTCTTTTGACATCTGATTCCCTTTGTATTTGCCAAGCGATTGTGAACTTTATCTTTTGGCTTTACAGCTTCTTTATTCGCAAACAAATGCTATTGTTGAGGAGGATAACCTTTACTGTTTTGAAAGTCGTTCCGAACGCTTTCCTGTAAGTGGAATATTGGTTTTCCCTTTGAATTTTAACTTTTTTGGTTTATTTTTTGTTTCACGATACTGAAGTTGAGGCATATCCTTGCTGTTCTTATCTTCTTTGTTGATGAATTTCCTTTCTAAAGGAACAAATTGCATTGTCTTATATTTAGATAAGTTGTGTTGCCGACCTCTTTAGAGCAGTCCAACCCACCATACATTTCTGCATCCACCATGTTTGTTTCTGTGAGATATGAAGGCCTAGGAACATCTTTGACTAATAGCCCCTCATCGATCTAGGAGTATATAGATCAAAGTGTGCAATGAGCCGTAAAACAATATTCATAAAAACCCGGTTACTATTTGAGGGCCATAAAAATTCGAGTGAGAATAAGATGACAAGTAAAAAGATCGGGAGGCACGTACGATAAAATCGGAGATTACTCAAAAGGGCCGTTTTATGTCTACGGAATCTAAGGCGAGACCAGTCTAGGCTCCGGCTTTTTCGACTGATGACCGGCCAAAATGCAATCCAAATCATCTCGAGAATAATTCATGTCTAGTATAATATAATGCCCAGCAATGAGACACACATGGGCTATAAGAACAGCAATGCCAATCTGCAACATCTGATCTATGTAGAATTGTACCTTTAAAGGATATTGACTGACTAAAGGTCATAGAGAACAATACCTAATGCGCTTTTAAGGTACACACATGATCTCTATGTTATTCTTCTACACGTAAAAAACCTTGACCAACCCCCTTTATATCTTGTTCATCTTGTTCTTTGGCACCCATCAGGAAACAATCAAGATTGTCCTATCACATTTATATTAACAGTTCGAATGTTATTAGTGGTGTTTTGTATTATTTTTTAGAAATATGTCATGTTTTGGGGAAGAGTGTATTGTTGTCCGGCTATCTAAGCTTCGATATGTCTCGCACATCCCTATTCAGATAGGGTCACGGCTTGATTTTACATTGATGGCTTTTGTCAGCTATACTTTTGTACCTAAAATATGTGGAGCGATCCTTTTGAACGTACTCGTATCAAGGCCCCATCTGCCTGAATTGCTGAAAGCCGAATAAAAGAACAGGGAGTGGTATAACTGACGGGTTTTCTGTATCTCGATTGCTATATAAAAATGAACGACTTTACTTAGTTTGGCATTACTTTGATGGTTTAAAACGTATTGTTCCAAAATTAAAATTATCTAAAATGGATACCGAACTTGTAAAGATTCTGTAAAGGACAATGCAATTAGTACGAGTAAATGATTGTTTTAGAAGTAACACATTTAAGGTTTTTCTAGCACTGTAAGTAGGTTTTTCAAATTTGCGTATAAGATTAGTCCTTATGTAGTTGGAGTAATGAGGTTAAATAATTTTCTTAACTAAACACTGTTTATCAGAAGTAAAATGATTAAAAAATTATCTCATAAAATGTTTATATAATAAAGTAGCCTCATAAAACTCATACCTATATAATGTCTAAAATTCATAAATATTTAATGTTCTTGAAATATAAAATAGTGCTCTTTGTGCTAAAGCAGCTTTTTTATTTAGTTTCAGAGCATTAAACCCTGACATCTGGTTTTAAAAAAAAAACGACTTTTTCAGTCTTAACAATAGTTTTATGTAGTTTAACTTGAAATTGTGGCAAACGTTTGAAAGCGACTATAAAATTAAAAATAAGATAAATTAAATTCAATGAAAGATCTAGAAATAAAAGCTAGTCACAAAACGTTTTATCAGAATTCTTTGAAATCACAAAAAGACATCTTTCATTTCTCTTACGATTAAATCGAGCGAAAGAAGTTATCAAAAAGAACCTTCCAAAGTTTGCTGAAGGATCTGTGGCTTACACAAGTTTTCAGTCCACAGTCTCAATTGATAACGTACAAAGACGCGGTATCTATTATAAAAAAAGGACTTGTTTTAAGTTAAGTTGGGAAAAATATTTAAGATTATTTTTAGTATAACATGTTTTTCAACTCTTTTTGTGAATTAATGTATTAATTTAAAATACTTAAACAGTGTCGGATAACTTAGCGATAAAATTCTCAAGAAACTTATATTAAATCAAGCTGTCACACCGATAAAAAGGGGCTCTGAAATAAATCAAACTAACCAAAGAATACTCACAAAATTGCATGAAAACGAACAATTTAGAAAATAAAATCTAGCTTGTAAGAACAGAGCAAAATAAATCAAGCGAGCGCCTACTGTAAATTTATGGGGACAATTTTCCTTTTTCTAGTAACAAAACGAACCTAGAGCATTCATGATCAGTTCTAACAATGCTTGTAAAGTGAGTCTGAGACGAAGGGAATAACCTATTACAAATGATTTATAGTCAGGAGATAAATATTTCTTACGAGTCAAAATGAGTGCGTACGTACATTAACTTATCGTAGGGACTGAAGCTTGACATGGTACATGATGAGCTTTCTGAATTCTCAAGAGGTGTTATTTACTTTTTACTGACTTTAAAAATGGTGGAGGTTCTATGTTTCATTGTAGATATTATTTTGTTTATATTTTTTCACCGATGTTTATCAATATTAGTCAACTAAAGCAGCTGATTTTTATAATTCTTATTTTTTTTGAAATAGTATCTCACGAGGTGGTAATAAAATTTAGTCTTTGGAATTATGAAAGTAAATATGCCTAGAACATTTTCTAGGCACACACATTTCCTTTCATAATCATGCAAAAAAAAATGCGTTTTTCTTACGAAATTAACATCAGTCTTTAATGTATTTACCTGTTAGTCTTACTACTCGTACATCACGCATTTCATACCTGTGTTTGGCCGGGCTTTGAACTATTTTAATAGCAATCATAGCACATCGTTCTAGAGTCTGGAGCGAATGATAGGTATGTCTAGGGACTAGGAAAATCAACTGTAATATATCAGGATCTCGGATGTAAATTATAGCTATATAGCTATATAGCTTAGCTTCTGAAAAAAAATGTTATACGAGTATGATTGAGTTATATTCAATACGTTATTATATATTAGCAACAATATAAAATAAAATTGAAATTGTTGTTTCAAGTTATGATTCAGTCTGTGTGCATGCTTCAGTCCAACAAAGCACTTGGCTCGCTTCAGTCCAACATTTAATTTGCTCTATGACGCAAGCCTTTATCAAATGGCGTGTATCCAAAAGATATACTTAATATAAGAACAAAAATGTAATGGTCCAAATAGGCACTTGGAAATTCGAGGCTAGAATTTTAAAATTAGGTTTCATTAAATAATAGTATTTGAGAGAATGATTTTAAAGATTACATTATTATAAAAAATAATTAAGACTAAGTGTCAAACTTAAGCTCAAACTGAATATATATTAATTCAATAAGATCTTATTAAAAACCACTTAGAATAATCATAATCCTATCATTTGTCTTAATTCAAATGATGGTTATTGAAATTGGACGTAATTTTCATTTCTAACTGCTTCTTGTCTTTTCGATGACTAAGGCTCGTATTCAGAGACTTCACTCAAACTTGAGTCTACGTTTAGGCATCGATTTTTGACAGTTCTCTATGAAAACTGAGTTATGAATCACCGCTGGAGACACGATTTACGCTTGAGTATAGTCTCTGAATACGGACCTAAGTATCATAATTAATTGGTTTAAACTATCTTCTAAAGAATAACACTCAGTTGCATGTTTAATAAAGCGATTTCTCATGCACAAGGATAAAGTTTTAAAGCAATTTATGGCAAAGATTGCATTTACTATTCTACCCGCAGTCACCATGGGAGGCGTTCTAAATTAGATGGTAGATATGGCCGCATAAACACTGTGTATATACGGAAATTAACTAGATCCAGGTATGCTGGGCATAGAGAGATGTGGAATAATATTTCGGAGTTGCTTTTAAATTTTCGGAGTTTGTAAGAGTATGTGAATGGTCTCAGTTAGTACCCATATGAATACATCAATACTAAGATTAAAGCATAAAAACAGTGTTTGTTTTTGTTAAAACATAAAAAAATAAACACTAATACTGAAGTCGAAACTATCAGTAAGATTATTTCTCTGTTAAACCACCGCCGTAACTTTTTTTATTTATAATGTAAGTAATTTAGAGATACCTAAGTGTCGTTTAACACTAAAATAAAACAAAAACTAGAGCATCATGGAAAGAGATTTGTATCCTTAGAACAGTCTTCGGAGTTTCGGAGTGTTATTCGGAGTAGGAAACACTAGTGCAGGTCATCTCCATGTTGCTTATGATTAACTGCTCCGTGTATGCAGAGAGCGTAATGCTGTAGAGTTAACCAAATTTGATTAGTGTTTAGTGTTTGTAAGCCGAGTTGTTTCAAGATTTTATAGAAATACTTTTTTGTGTACCTACCTAAATAGTTTTTTTAAGTGTTATGCAGTTTAATAATTATCAAAAAACATTTTTTGCTTTTAATTTTAAGAGTTGAAACTTGCTGAGTTTTAAATGATGCCCGAAATAATATTTGATTTAGAATAAGTAGTTAGATTATTACAATTTTATTATTACCTATAAGATCTGAAATATCTCAAAGAACGATTCCACTTCCTGACAATACAGTCGTGATATTTATACCTAGTGTTTGACCGAATTATTTAATTTAATTTTTATAATAGGAGAAAATAACAGATTAGAGTTAAAAGCGGAGTCAAGCATTACAAACTTATTCCGCACGTCATTATTGATGAAAAATTTGAAACTTTTTCTGCTTAGTTCACTGAGTTACACCTTTATCTACTTTATTAGCGACCAGCTGCTTGTCCCGACTTCTCATGAATTCATTAATCAGCCTATGTAACTTAGTGATAATGTAGCTTTCTAATAGAAAATATTTTTTGAAATGGGTCCAGTACTTGAGTTACGTTACATACAAAAATGAAAATCTTTTCTCTTCATAATACTTGTATAGAAATAGGTACTGTCGCCGACAATCGGTACCGTTTTTCAGACCTTTCCCGAAACCTTGAATGTCCACAAATCACAACAAAGAGTCTTTGTTAACCACTGTACCTAGGTTCATACAAAAACCATGAGTTGGTTCTTGGAACGATGTTATATCCATCTTCATTAGTGGGGACCGCTGTTACAGTCATGACCACAAGTGGCTGGGAAATAAATAGACTAAGTTACTTTACTTTTGGTATGTTTAACAGTTTTATGATAATCAAAAAACGATTTAATAAAGTAGGGCATAAGTCAACATTCTGTTAAAAAACACTGTTTATAAACACTGAGAAAACGTATGAAAAAGTCGTTTCTCTTTATAAGTTTTTAGCCATTTTCACTTTCACGACAAAGGAAAGTTTTTACAGATAAATAAAATTGACTTCTTTGTCGTTGTCGCTTTCTTCCAGGTTTCAATTTACTATCAAGATTTGTCTTATATTGTCTTAGTTTACTATCCATCGTAAAACGTCTATAAAATGCTCAGTCCACTCCCATTCAGAAACAACAACACCACTATCATCATCATTATTATACTAGACGGAGGGGACGTTTTTTAGTTGTAATGTTACGAATTCAAGATAAATTCCCTATTTTACCTACTTGCTAAGTGTTTATTTGTTAAGTGTGCCGGTTTCAATATTAAACTTTCAAATGAACGCAGATAAGAAAATTATATTTTAGTTGTACAAAGTTACAATTTTAACAAAGTTACATTTAAATATGTTAAACTTACATAATGTAATGCAACGACCCTGTTATACTTACATACCTACTGGAGTTGATAGATTCTCAGAGCATAGATGGCTAAATCCATCTCCTTTGAGTGATCTTGTCACTAAATAAATTATTTGCTTTCACTTTACGCGCACACTCTATAATATGATTTACAAACCATGTTTTAGCAAACGCGCGAGTGCCAAATAAAAACAATACATTCTTACAAATTGTAACAACAACTTTATATCCATTGTATTACGAATCATTTTCCCGTGATTGAAGGTACAGTCGTAAAATATAGCTGTTGGACATTTTGTCCTGTCGAGTGTAGGCTCGTTAGCTCTAATGGTCACGACTGTACTGCCTAACGACTCACGTGTAAAGGTTTCTTTTAAAAGACAATACAATATTTGATATCCCTGGACCAAAATAAATGGGGTTTTGCCAAAGTTTCCAATAAATATAAAACTAATATGGACTAGAAGGAAAATATAAATAGTTTGTGGGTGAGTTGGTGGTAACGTATTTTATTCGTGTATTAAAAATTTCTGTGACGTATAAGGGATAACACAAGCCAATCCAATCGAAAGCAATACACAAGGCTCTAACTAATAGCTATAGGTATAATTATAGGTACCTATATTGTATAGGTATCGGGTCTTTCATGAAACTTGATAGTACTTGAAGCTCTCTCGAGGCTCCCAACGTTAATACAGTTTCGACTGACTGCTATTAAGCCTGAGCCTTGACACACGGGAGTTAAGTTCAGCGAACTGTGGATTTTGTATAATTATTTTAATGGTAATTATATTTAACACAATTCAAAAAAGGAGGTTCTACGTTCCAATGTAAGTACTTTTTTATACCGTTCACCGATTATTCCGTTAGTAGTTAGCCAGCCGATCAAGGCAAGAAAAGAAGAAAACAAATAGAAAACAATTTTGATGCAGGTATAAAAACAAAACAACAAACATGAAAATAAAATAAGGCCCTCCGGTAAAGTGTAGCTGAATAGATTCAATTTCAGTGCAATCCTATTGTACCTACTGTTCGTTTGAATGTTAAGTGAACCATTAGTCAGTGTGTCAAGCATATTACCTGGCTCGCATTAGACACACTAGCCAGCTTACTTTAGCTGAAGTTCGGACAACAGTGGCAATTATTCAAGTTACTTAAGCTGAGTTTGGAGTTACCGCTATTTTGGACTTCTAAGATGACCTTAAGTGCGGATATTAAGTGTTAATTATAGTACCCCCTTTTGTGTTGATCAAAGAGTTATTTGAAAGCTTCAAATATCTACGAAATAATGATCTAAGTTCTTTTTATTTGTCTTTTATTAGAATTAACTGAGTAAGTTTACAAAGCTCCATCAATCAAAAGTGATAATTTTCTTTAAAAACACTTTTTCTATTTCCACTGAATTTATGATCTTCTTTCAATTTGAAGGACAGTTTAGAGGAAGTATCGGTAAGAATGCAGTTTCCAAATCAACTTACTTACCTAAAACAATAAAAAAATACACATATGTTTGGGACATCCTATCGAACTTCGTAATTTACTGTAATTAAAAAGCCGTGTTCGCTAAATAACCTACAGTCATGATCATGTTTCATTTCGTTATATTATAGTGGGTTTTAGTAAAATTATAGTGCTATTAATAGGAATACGACGTGATAAAATCCTGCACAATATTATAGCATAAAATGTTCCCGAAAAGGGTGTAATATTTATTATTGAGACCACGTGGACAAATGAAACACGTGTCGAAGCACATCAAGTAATAAGTGTAAGGGTGCTTTTGGTTTTCGGATTCATTTTGCTATTCATTAGTGTATTGTACTTGATATGGTGGAGAAGATCAATTTAGTACATACTTATGCATTTTGATACCAAGTTATTTTTTGTATTTGGTTCAGAAGTTTGAATGTAAGACTGACGCCATTTTTCATGAGCTTTCTTATTGGAATGTTTTGTCTAGTTACATCCGTTCTCTGATCTGGTATTCTTTATGAGTTCATTATTAAATACAGGGTTAAAATGCAAATAGTTATTCCTGAGTGAAACCACTCACATAACCTAGTCTAAATAAACATTCAAGCTTTCCGAGTTCACGGAATCATCTGCAAAAGAACCCGAAATTAGGGCATGCCAACCACTCGTGTGTATAAAGGAGGTAGGTTTAGGTATTTTTATTTGACAAGGGCTCATATTGTGGCTTGGAATAAACAGCCCACACAAAAATGTGGACTAATTAGGTTGGTGAACTTATTTTTCAAAATAATTTACTTATTTTTACACGATAAGGATTATTTTTGTGTTTTCTTTGAACTATTAGCATGATAGGCAATAACTTTGTTTTCGGAATACATTCAAAGAAATTCGTTTTCAGTATTTCATAAATCAGAACTTTTATAAATTGAAATCTTGGAAATTTATCGCGTAGATAATGATCGTAGAGTTGCGATTCTTATTGAAAAACACTGTGAATCATACTTGAGGAACATTTTCTTAATCGAAAACTGCTAGGTTATTAAAGCCTCGTTTCCGAGAAACAGTCGTAACATGACGGAACGCTTTATTTCTTTGTACTAAAGTCAGATTAAGTAAGTAGCTTGAAATTCGGTTTGCATAAGAAGTTAAATTAGTTGCCAATTTTTTTTTGTACTACGAATAACTAGATATAAACTGAGCCCAAGAGTCACTCTAATGATTCAAAATAGATTTCTCCTCCTATAATCCAATTACGTAGGGACAGTGATAACTTATTATAAAATACGCCTACATTATTTTGTGCCAAATATTTGAACGCGACACTGTCTCAAGCCGAAACTCAGACTACCCTCTAGCACTCTTCAAATCTTGAATGTCAGACTACTTAACTTAAGTGGATATGGCGGTGATTCGGCGGGGCACTGACTAACTAAAAATTCCTAAATTCGAGAGCTCTTATTCCGTTCACAATAAAGTTCAAATCAAATAGACCGTCTGAGTGACAGTTCTAAAATTACGTATTTTACGTCAAATTTAAGTGAATGTTTGCAATTTTAGTCAGTAGCCTTGATAAGTTTGATTAAAACTACACACATTTACCTCAATTTGACGTTAAATACGTAATTTTAGAACTGTCACTCAGACGGTCTATTTGATTTGAACTTTATTGTGAACGAAATAAGAGCTCTCGAATTTAGGAATTTTTAGTTAGTCAGTGCCCCGCCGAATCACCGCCATTGTCTACCACTTTTTATTGAACGCATTCATGTTCTATTATTATCATACTTAGACTTCACACTTCATACTTTGACTGACTATAAGTTTTTAGCTTTTGTGCATCGTTTTCTGTCCTATAGAAACAAGTAAGGTGGTAGTGATTTAATTTCCTGTGCACTTCACTTCGCCTTATACTGTGCGCCGTTTTAACCAAGACTTGCATTACCCCCGGTACCGTTTTACTCCACTCTACTTGAATTCGCTTAAGTATCTCAGAAGTGAATTAAGAAATCTATTTTATTCTAACAGAAATATATGAATGGGATTTAAATAACCCATTTTTATTTTGTTATTTTTATACTTTTCAACCTGACTAAAGTTTTTATTTTTTTTATCTATTTACATCGTTCTTACAGAACAAATCCTAGTTTTTTTGTTTGCAAAGAAAAATCACGAAAATAAAACTATGGCGGAAACGAAGTTCCCCGCGTCAGCTACTAATCTATGTTTTTAAAATTTTTACTATCACAATCTTTGTTCATATTTTAGTGAATCATGTTACTGAGACTTTTCGGTAGTCAGTAGCCCTACCATGAGTTTACTGTAGTATTGATACTATCCTCGATACCGAGTCAAGTATCGCAAAATATATGAGAATCCAGCGCAGCGCCGCCCCCGGTAACTTGCATGAACTAATAATTTCATACATTTGAAATACTTGACTCGTTAGCGAGGATAGTTAACTATACAACTCGAAAACTCATGGTAGGGCTACAGTAAAGAATGTATGATCAATTGATCAATCTTAGTCCTTACTAATGCACTTTATACATACATATTTACAACTATCCGACATATACGGATGCATTTCCGGTCACAAGTCAACTGGACTCGATTAATCTAGCACCTTTAGATGTGTTTCGTATTAATGAATGGATGGCTTCGGAATGTGTAATGAGTTTTGGAATCGATTAGGACATCATAGCGAAACTTTGTGATAGAGCTATGAAATTCCAAAGATAGATACGTTATGTAGTGTTGTATCAGTTGAAACAAAAATACAACAGTGTAATCTAATGTTTTGTATTTGTCTCAATGATTTCCCCCAATATATAAATGATTTCAATATTATGATGATAGATTAAGTAGTATTTGTAGGTAGGTATTTATTAATATAAACTTAGAAACATATTTACATAATTTTTCAAAATACAACCAGTAACGAGGATCCGAAGGTAGCTCGACTGATCCAAGCCACTGCTAGTCGGAAGCGTTAATTTAGATATTACCGGTGATTTAAAGGTAAAAACAATATTTGAATTTGATTTTGAAAATCAGCTGGCTCAAACAAGCTTAATATAATAAATCGTTTCATGAAATTTCGAGGTAGTTGAGAGATTCCTTCAGATATTAAAGTACTAATTAAGATCCTTCAAATATTTATGGGTACGCTTAAGATCAAGCCGTAATAAATAAAGTTCTATTTTATTCATAGTATAGAGCTCAATGTAAGAAGTCAGTTCTTTATTTGGTCAATGACCTTTTCAGAGCTTAAAAGGTCAGATGAAACAAACCACAATAGCTTTACTATCAGTCAGATTTAATATTAAATTTATCTGCGGCATTGATTATTTAGAAAAGACTGCGGTTTTTCTTATAGTAGGTACCTGAGGTACCCTGCGGTCGATATACCCTGGTATTCATAAGGATTGAGGGTTTTAATTTTTTTCTTGTTTATCTTACGTCAAATAAAAGAGATAGCAACACAAATTTTTGGCTGAAATAAAGATAATTTCACGATAAAAACCGGTTTGCATAATATCTTTTACAAAAATGAAAATGACTTGATACTCTAAAAAGTACCACCACAAACTTATAAATCGAACAACTTAAAACCCCTATTCAAAACTTAAGCTATGCATGCTTGCACGTTAAAGGCACCACTCACTAAACGCATCATAGATCTATGATAGAAGAATAAGTCTTAAGTAAAGCACAAAAGGGTCACATTCGCTTGGAAGTTAGTTGTAGGGGACCTGTCATTCACAGGGCTGACTGCTCTATCTTGTTTCAGGGATCTTTTTACCACACGCACGAGTGGGATCTGATTAATCTTTGGGTTTTTAGAGAACGGTCGCCGTCATGTGATTTATGAAAAGTTAAAGAGTTATCTGGTTTACTAGTTAGTGGACATTACAGAAATATTGGTATTTTTTGTTTGTTTTTTCTTTGTCGCCAATATTTTTTTATTTATACTGTAGTAAACAATGTTGTCTTATTTCCAGAATGTCTTTTGATGACAAAATGTAAATTAAAGACGGTTTTCACATGCCTTTTTCTGACGATGTTCCTACGTTTTATGACGGTGAATATTTTTCAAAAGAGCTGGGGATCCTCAGTTGAGCTTGTTGAGCCGGTAAGCTAGGCTGATATGGAAGGCTTTAGCGATAATGTGTAGTCGATTTTCTGTTGGTGTTCAGACTATGAAAAGGATGGTGTAATTTTCGATGTTGGCGGTTTGACACTTCTAATAATACTATTTGAAAATATTGTAAGTTGTCACAAAGAAACAAGCGACTTGTTGTGTACATGAGTAATATACGAGAAACAAGCAAAAAGGACAAACATTTTTGAAAAACTGAAAGTACCTTCCTAAACTGATTATAAGTAAGTTAGCTCAGTAACATTCTTTGTCTAACGTGGTCAATTTTAGGCTTAATAATAAAACCTGAACAATCTCAATCCTATCTGTGTATAACTGCAACACTTCATAAAATGAACTAGAGTAATAAAACATCGCTTCATTTGCAAAACCAGGAAAAAAGGTAAGTTTTAAAAGAAAGTTCTTACCGACTTTATACTTCATATTTTAAGTAAAAACTGCAGCCTTGTTTTAACCAAGAACAAGGTTCATTGATTGTTATCGCCTTGCACTGGAAATAGCAACTAGGTATCGGATTGCTTCAAAATGGCGGACGGCTATCTAACCAACCTTAGGTTATGTAGTAAGGTACAGTTAACAAGAAAGGTTTATTTTAAATATTTTTTACTTTTGCTGGATGTTCCTTTTCAGTCACGCAAAAGGAAAAGTGTTGTGAAAAAGAGATAAAAATAAATTTGTATGTGCCATACCTATTCTATTCTATTCTATATCGGGAGATATCGATATAGATTTCCTTTGGTCGGAACATGTATTATCTAAATTCTGGTACCATTCTCATGATAGGCATAATACTAACCTCAATAAAACTAGTTTTTATTAAAAGAATAGAGATTTTGTAGCTGCTATTGTGTACTCAATTACTTAAGTTAGTAATTAAGTAGGTAACCCTCAATTACGTAGTTGTTGTTAACAAAATTGAACACCTTTTTTTTCATAAATTCCTGTGTGTAAGGAGAATCGTGAAAAAAGGTTAATAAACATAAAAAAAGAATTAGAAAAACTAATTTCATTCAGCTTCTGCATATAAATAACGCTTTAAAAGCGGATTTGTTAACCAACTTTTATCGGTGAGTGTACGATGCGCTGCAACTCTAGGGGACAATTAATCTTGTGTACTTACTTATTTTGTTCGACCGGGAACTTCGAGTTTATTACGTATCGGACGTCGAATTAGAAGTTTGCTCGGAACGTTAAAATTTTTATCATTTAATACATAAAAAGCATTAACGTGCGTTCAACTCTTCATTTAAAAGTCGCTTAGCATTTTTACACTTAGATCACTTAGCAACGCAATGTATTTGGTTTACAACATAAGACAGAGAAATCCTAGATTTAGTTTTGTCCGTGTAACACAATGAATGTTATTAATAGTAGAGTCAACCAGTGCAAAGATGCGCTGGTTCGCTATTTGTGTTTCATATAAACCAGCATCTGTTTTGTGAAAATTGCTTCTAAGCTTGTATTAAAAAAATATATAGGTAGTTCAAGTTCTTTGTTTGAACGTACTTTTCGAATATTTACTCAGAAAATAGGTATTTAAAAGGAAAACAAAGCAATACTAGTACAATCAATAACTACGAAGCGAAATGCCAACATTTAGAAAGCGTTACGGATATTGACTTATCCATCAATGCACATATCCCTCGATAGAAAACATCAGCTCTCGTTCCGATAAAAGTTCATTCCTCTCACAGATATGTGATTCATCTACTGTTCTCAGTTTAAAAGCACTTAGTTGGTGATGATTGATCGATAGACTCATGAACTCTAGAATAAACTCATCTCGAGTAAGGAGAGGCTAAATACAGGTCTCTACATCTTTATCTAGGTGATTTATATATGTCAGGGGATAATTTGGCCTACACTTAAAGGGATTCTGTAGTGACTAAGACATGGTGAAAATGGAATAGGTTTGCGCAGCACCTGAACCATCCTTAAAGCTTAGCTGACCATATCAAAGGAAAAACAATGGTCAATAAGTTTCCTTACGATCTTTTTCTTCCGCGTCGGCAAGTACCTACAGGATCATAAATAAAGGCATAAGATTAAAGCCAATCAGATGCAGCGCTTTTAAGCTTTCGATTAGAAAGTAGATCGAGGAGAACAAGGATTTCCGAAAGCGATTGAGCCAGAGCGATTAGATCTTCCTAACGCCCTGGTTTAATTCGTCGACTCTTGTATCGATTGGGAGCAATCACCGTGAACAAAATATCTAGCATTGATTACTATTGTTCTACAAAATCGAAACGGAATCACGATCATTGGGAATTAGTAAGTATGATAGTAGTGTTGTGTGAGGAAAAGACAGCAGTGGCTTTTGTTGTTACGAATTCTGCCAGTGTCTGTTGCATGTTCCAGTCAAAAGGATTTAAGTGTTGGAGTCCAAAAAGTTTAGCTTTATTTTTGAATTATAACATAGATTTTGTAACGAAAATATCTTATAAGGCTCTTAGTCGACTTTAATAAATTATACAAAATTCGCCAATCTAATGAAATATCTGTAAAAAAATAATGATGAAGTGTATGTAGTATATTATATGTTCCGCATTTTGCCTCCATTGCAACAATACACTATTCGCAAAACAATTAAAAATGCTATCCGCCATTAAAATTCCCAAAAGCAGTGCAGTTCACCAGCACTTGAATAATTCAACAACTTGTTATCCACAGGCATTGCAACGTACTTATTAAGGCGTGGGGCGTTGCATAATCTAGGGACCACGAGTGTCTAATATTTCAAAGTACTAATGTTGCTTTTATTGTGTAGTTTCACACACACATTACGACCTTATCTCAAAGGCGCAGTAGGCGTTCTCTCAGATTTTAAATCAGTTTAGACCCTTTTAAAGATGTTTAAAGGGATGGTCAGAACATATAAATCTGTGTAAGTAAATATATAGTATAAAAAGGCTCACATTTTGCATAAGCCTGCACTCAAATATGGTCGCGCCAACAATAATTTCAGTCCTGAAAGTCAGAACCAAACCTTCGATACGAACGGACGTGTAAACTACAGTGAATCGGCAGTGGCAACAATCGAGGCGGGGAAAAGAGGAAGAGAAAGGAGATGCAGCACTTACCACGGGCAGGCCAGCAGGATCCAATCTCCTTCGATTATCACACAACAGAGTTCACTTCGCGGGTCGCGCGACCAAATATTTGAATAACGAAAAGTTCTTATCACACGGGGTGATCAAACACAAGGGATGCGTTTGGCGGAGCGGGAATGTATTGAAGAATTGCAGAGAAAGGTTCTAGGCGATCCTCGTCTCTTCGCGGATGAGCGGATGCGGTGCGGGTGCTGAGCTCAAGAGAATCCTTGCACAGGTGCGTCCATGTGCTCGTCTTGAATTGAACTGACAGCTGCTGTCAGCCGTCGTTTCGTTCTCATCATGTTCATTTTCTTCAATGGCGCCAAAAAGCGCTGCATGTGCAGGTTGGGGATAGGAGCGGGAAATACAAACTGCCTCGTTATAAGAATGAATTTAAACTATCAGTGTTGGCGTTACCATTTCCACCCGCCCTTAATGGGTCACCATTAAAAAAAGCGAAAATAAGATGAAGGAGAAATTTTGATACAATGACTCTAGGAGCGCTCGAAGCGCGCGGTGAGATAAGATAGTTCCGTAGAGTCATGGCGAAGCGGGTTAAGCGAATAACTTGCGTTACATAACTAAAGCGATGCGGTTTTACTAACTAACTTAAGCTAATTTGAGATGCGATTATACTAATTTTATTGTCTTGGAAGAGGGCACAAACGAACAACCGGGCGCAGGTAAGTTCCCTTGGCGGTTCTAATTGTACAGACGCGTACAATACCGTCTTTAGAAGGGTGGACCTTCTCAACGATAGCTAACGGCCAGGATAGGGGCGGTGAGTTATCATGTATCACAACAACCACGGTTCCTTCAGTAATAGGAAGCGATGGCGTGTTCCATTTCTGCCTAACCTGTAGACCGTGTAGATATTCCATCTTCCAACGACTCCAAAACGACTGGACTAATTTGTCCAGTAGTGAGTGTCTATGAAGTAAACTGACGGGGTCAGAGTTGACTTCAAGCGCGGGTAACGACAATAGCGGAGCGGTATGCAAAAAATGACTAGGCGTAAGAGCCGTGGGCTCTGCGGGATCGGAACTCAGTACTGTTAGCGGGCGTGAGTTTAGGAGGCACTCAATTTGAGTTAAAACAGTATAGAGTTCTTCATATGACAGAAGCTGCTGACCGACGACTCGAAACAGATGCGTCTTCACAACCTTCACGACACTCTCCCAAGCACCTCCGAAGTGTGGAGAGTTGGGACAGATAAACTTCCAAGTTATTCGACTCTCAGCGTACTCTTCCTCTAGCTTTGGGCGATATACAGTATTGATGAACTTATACAAATCGCGGAGGTAAGAGTTAGCTCCCTTAAAACATGTACCGTTGTCAGAATACATTATCTGAATCGGACCTCGACGGGCGAGAAACCTCTTCAGCGCGGCTAGGAAGCTAGGAGTGCTGAGGTCTGTGGCGACTTCGATATGCACGGCACGAGTCGTAAGACATGTGAAAATGCATAGGTAGCCCTTCGCGCTGTGGACGCCTCGGCGGCGCACAGGAACGTACGGCAGGGGACCAGCATAGTCACAGCCTACGTGCGTGAAAGCTTTGGTAGCTTGACGTGTGCGATAGTCAGGTAAGTCAGCCATCAGCGGATAAGTTGGACGCGGTTTTAAGCGAAAACACGTATTACACATGTGGACGCGCTGTCTCACAATGCGGCGTGCAGACAAGATCCAGAACTTCTGCCGAAGGAGCGACATCAGTAGTTCTGGTCCGGCGTGTAAATATTTTACATGATAGAAATCAATGATCGAGTTTATGACGGGATCATTGCGCGGTAAGATCACTGGATGCTTTTGAGCATAGTCCAGGGCGGAGTTCACGAGTCGACCTCCTACGAGGATCAGACCGTTTTCAATAAAAGGTCTCAAGCGATTGAGAACTTGCGAACAAGATTGATTATTCTTGATACAAGAATAATCCTCTGCAAAATGTCGACTTTGCAGGGCGCGAAGAATTTTACTTTCAGCGAAGTTTAATTCATCAGCGGACACTGCGATAGTGCCGCGGCGGGGTAACAATTTTGCGAATTTGCAAACGTATACAGTTATACGAAGAATTTTACTCCAAGAGGAGATGCGGTTAGCGAGGTCAGATAAAGCACAGTGCTTTACAGGCGAGCACACAGCGTGTGTTAGAATTTTTTGTTCCGCAATAGGCGGAGTGAATTGGCTGTCAAGAGGCTTGAGAGGCCACTCAGACGGATCCAATGTTGCCCAATCTGGCCCGTGGAGCCACAGAGGGTGCGTAGTTAATTTTCGAGGTGTAATACCTCGTGAGAGAACGTCTGCGGGGTTCTCGGTCCCTGCGACGTGGTAGAAGTTGTCAGCAGAAATGTTTTCTGTGATCTGAACAACGCGGTTTGCAACAAAGGTTTGCCACCGATGTGGCGAACTTTTGATCCAATATAGCGCGACTTTAGAGTCGGTGAAAGCGAATATTTTGATTGGGAGATGACGTGAGTAGTTTTCATATACTATGCGTAGCAGTTTTGACATGAGAAGCACGCCGCAGAGCTCTAAGCGTGCTATAGACAGAGGCTTGGTAGGGGCGACTTTAGACTTAGCGCAGACCAGTTGCACAGTGTTACCGGAGGCTCCGCTGATATGAGCGTATACAACGGCACCGTAGGCATGTTCACTTGCGTCCGAAAAGGATAGAAGAGTGAGCGTGCAGTCGTTATAAACGCCTACATGACGCGGAATGCGTATATTGTTAAGAGCCGGTAACTCGTCACAGAACTGCTTCCACATTTTAACAATGTGTAGTGGCGGGGTGTCATCCCAATCACAATTAAGATGCCAAAGCTGTTGGATTAGTAGTTTGGCATACACGACTGCGGGGGCCACGAAGCCCATTATATCCCACAGTCGGGCGACTGTAGAAAGGATGGAGCGCTTGGTGCACTTCACATCCGCGGGAACCGTAATTTTAAAATAAAACACGTCATCATTAATACACCAATGCAGGCCCAATATTTTGTGCTGCATGGTTTTATCAAACTCAACCTCCGTAGGTAGTTTGTGCGAAGCGGGAAGACTATCTAGTACAGCTCGACTGTTACTGTTCCACTTTACAAGATCCCACTGAGCTCCTTTGAATAGGTCAATCAATTGTTTTGACGCTGATATCGCTTCCGGTTCCGTGGGAATCGAGAAGGCGAGATCGTCCATGAAAAGCGACGTAGAAGCGTACTTGCTGGCGAGAGGATAGCGTGCGCCATCATCTTCGACTAGCTGTCTCACAGTGCGCAATGCATGGTAGGGACTCGATTTCAAACCGAAGCAGACGCGGTCAAATCGGTACAACTGCAGTGGATCTTGAGGAGTAAAGCGGTAAAGGAAACATTGATAACGACGATCAGCTTCACGCATGATAATCTGTAAGAACTGCTGGCGACAGTCTGCGGTCAATGCGATTGCGTGTAAGCGGAAATTTAATAATATTGTAAACAAGTCGCCTTGTAAGTTCGGACCTAAGTGCAGAATATCATTCAATGATTGCCGGCCACCAGAAGTAGACGCACTGGCGTCTAAGACTACGCGTAGCTTAGTCGTTGTCTTATCCTCGCGCACGACCCCGTGATGCGGTATGACGTATATAGGTATTGGGTCGCGGGGATCATACGATGCAGGGGATATGTAATCCTTTTCAAGATAATCTTTTATGACGTCATCATATGCGGACCTAAGTTTAGGCAAAGCTTCTAACTTTCTTTCGAGGCATATGAAACGCTTGCGGGCATTATCAAATGAATTACCTAGGGTGTAAACATCCTCGTTGAATGGCAAAGCTACAGTGTACCTACCACTAACGGGATCGCGTGTTGTCGTGGACTTATAAAATATATCACATTCAACATCGGCGGGGTGTTGAATGGGCGGTGCGGAGGGGAGCTCCTCGAGCTCCCAAAAACGCCTGACTAATAAGTCAATAGCGACAGGCTCCTGAGCGAGGCAACATGTCAGGGCCTGGGCGGTCTGATGCATAGGTAACGTAGGCGCGGAGCCCATAATTACGTAGCCGAAAACAGTACGCAAAGCGCGCGGCAGCGACGTGTCACGATTGTGGACAACGTCGGGGAGAATTAAATGCGGGAAGAGAGAAGCACCTAGTAAAGCGTCTATCTTACTAGGCACACCATATGATTCATCAGCTAGCGGTAAATTTTTCAGATATGACAAATCATTGGTTTTTATCAAAGAGGTCGGTAGTAAGTCCGTTATCTGATCAACAACAAGTAGCGAAGTATCAAATTTAATTTTGTTGTCGAATCGTGAATATAACTTAATATTGACCGGACTAGTATTCACTACCTTCTCAGCCCCACCGAAACCTTTAACAATAGCACGGTTCATATTCTGAGGCCGAATACCTAAACGTTCGCAACACTCGTTAGTGATAAAATCACTTTGTGAAGCGGAATCTAGAAGCGCGCGAATTATATGTTGATTCCCTTTAGAATCGTAAGCGACGACTTGAGCGGTTGATAACAGAACAGTCGTGGACTGCTTGTTATGTGCGAGTGTATTATCCGTACACTGGTACGACCGAGAATCAACAGATGCACACAAGGTAACATCTGACCGTGCCGTAGATGCGGCTAGGTTCGAAGAGGTATGTGCGGGTGCGCCAGCAGAGGGCGCAGGCGCCGCAGCGGGGAGCTCGACCAGCTCATTTGCGGGTCCTACTTGTGCAGAGTACCCGGCGCGCGCGGTACATGACTCGTTGAAGTGTAACAATGTGTGGTGATTTAATCTGCAAACGCGACAATTCGACTTAGACGAGCAATTAGCGACTCGATGTTTTAAACTAAGACAATTGATACACGCATTGTTATCCTTAACGCACTTATAACGCTGTTGCGGTGTCATTTCATTAAAACCGGCGCACTTGTATAAGTGTTGATGCACAATATTAGCGCACAGGCACTTGCACGCGGGTTCAACCGTTGTGCTTACATAGGTTTGACACTTCGGCGGCGAAGCGGTATTTAAACGCCGATTAGAGTTAACCGTACGCTTATTAATTGAAGAAGTTGGCTCAGTACGTTCCAACACTTTGGCTCGATTTGAAATAAATTCGACCAAGTTATCAAAAGTAGGTAATTTTGTTGAGTATTTAATTTCAAACGCGCGGACAGTCTCAGGGTCTATTTTCTGTAAGGCAATATGAATCAGAATTAAATCGGTAAGATTTTCCATTTTTAAGTTCTTTAAAGCGGCGACTGCGCTACTAAATTTCTCAGTAAACAAATCAAAGTTGGTTGATGAAGCGCATTGTAATGGTTTGAACTCAAGCATTTGATTTAAATACGTAGAAACTAACATACGCTTGTCGTCGTACTTATCAATTAGCGTTTGTAACAATAGACTATAATTTTCCGGACATGGAGATATCCCGGCGCACACAGACTGTGCCTTCCCGGTTAACTTCCCCAATAGGTAGTACAATCTATCGCCGTCGGTGAGAGATGGATTATCGTGTACGGTCGATTTAAAACTGGCATAAAATAATGGCCATGAGCGAATATCACCAGAAAACTGGACTAGTTCAATCGGCGGGAGTCTAGGTTTAGACTTTTGTGGAACACTATCGCTATGCGGCGAGCATTGTGACTGCACTCGCTTTATCCTACCATACAGAGACTCAAAAGCCATGAGACTCTTATAGTCAGGCTTAGCGGACGGGTTAGATGTCAATAAACGATCGTTATAATCGTCCAAAACCTTCTGGAAGTTATCGCGTAATGTATCTATTTGTGAAGATTCGTCAAGAAAACTTTCCCTTAGATCGGTGTTCGAAGAAAGATCGTAAATCTTTTGTACAATTTCAAAAATAGCTTCGCGTTTAGCTTGCAACGCAAGTAACCGTGGATCTCCGGCATCGTCATATTCAGAACCTGATTCAACAGTTTTCTTAGATTGTTTCGACATAATGAAACAGATAAGTGCACAAAATTCAACTTATCGTAAACAAAACAATCAGCTGCTCTGAGTTAATGAACCACTATAATACGATAAAATTAAGATGGTTACTTCTTTGCGTAAAATACTAAACAAGTAATGGCTTCCTACTACTTCTAACTTTGTTCGGTTTATAATGACTTGAACGAATGGATGAACTATGCAAATGATGTGTGATTGACACGAATGAATTAACTTATGAATGATTGAACAACTTGAAAGACTGAACAAAAATGTGGATGAATGAACATTGAATGAATTAAAGAATGCCAATTCAATCAAATATGGCGAATTTTTACAAGTTTTCTAACATTTAATTTTACACGGCAAGACTACAATTTTTTATGGGGGGGTAGATTATAAAAAAGTTGTAAGAATGTAAAACTCGAATTTACTCAAACTAAGCGTTATCTAGGTACTGAAATAAAGATAAGATGGATAGTTAATATGTTTATCTAAATGAGTAAACACTTATTTAAGAGAAAAATCAACGCAATGTTGATTTACGCGGTATAAACTACTAGGTAGTTTTGTATGAAATTTTCTCCTATTAGGGCCTATTTAATCCTAATAAGGGCGGCTGGAGGGTTCCAGTATTTAAGGATCAGAAATCCGGCTCGAAGGACCACAAATATGGTCGCGCCAACAATAATTTCAGTCCTGAAAGTCAGAACCAAACCTTCGATACGAACGGACGTGTAAACTACAGTGAATCGGCAGTGGCAACAATCGAGGCGGGGAAAAGAGGAAGAGAAAGGAGATGCAGCACTTACCACGGGCAGGCCAGCAGGATCCAATCTCCTTCGATTATCACACAACAGAGTTCACTTCGCGGGTCGCGCGACCAAATATTTGAATAACGAAAAGTTCTTATCACACGGGGTGATCAAACACAAGGGATGCGTTTGGCGGAGCGGGAATGTATTGAAGAATTGCAGAGAAAGGTTCTAGGCGATCCTCGTCTCTTCGCGGATGAGCGGATGCGGTGCGGGTGCTGAGCTCAAGAGAATCCTTGCACAGGTGCGTCCATGTGCTCGTCTTGAATTGAACTGACAGCTGCTGTCAGCCGTCGTTTCGTTCTCATCATGTTCATTTTCTTCAATGGCGCCAAAAAGCGCTGCATGTGCAGGTTGGGGATAGGAGCGGGAAATACAAACTGCCTCGTTATAAGAATGAATTTAAACTATCAGTGTTGGCGTTACCACAACTGATTTACTATAGCCAGCCATATTAATTTTTTTATTGCGCTTTTAAACCGAAACGTATTATTTATAAAGGCTATCTGAAACATAGAATCTAGGAATTTCAGATGCGAATAATCGCGAACTAGCGAGCAAAGCTTACCATTTATTATAAGAAATGCCTTACAAGAACATTCTTCATAAACTGTGACCGCCATTTGATGTACGTATTTTCTTACAATTTGTAATTCAACAATTAAATCAGGTTTTGAATAACAATTGTTTTGCACACGATACCAAATCGAAATGGCCCGTCAAAAACTTTGTAAAATTTCCGTCTTTTTGTGATTTTACTGTTATGTAGTAATCTTAAAATTGAGAAATAAGCCAAACCCAAAACAAATAAAATACATCTTAAATCATCGTGACTGTTAACTACGAGCAATCAATGGCAGGCGGCTAAAATTACGACGTATTTATGAACCATATTTACACATTGCCAGTAATTTACATTTTATTTAAATTTCGAAGTTAACAATAACTTCGAAATAAGAAGAACACCAATTCAATAAAATCTACTACAATTTTGGGAAGAAATTGATTTATCATTTTATCTCCACTGACCAATAAGTTTTCCGTATTTATCAACCGTAAAAGTAGATTCCCGCTTTTCAAGGCACCAAGCTTTTACGTAGGTGCTAGAATTGTGTTTACCGTTGCAAACACATGTGCATTTCCGTTTTGATTAATTCAACCATTTGAGTGCTGTGCTGGTGTGAAGCTGCTAGATGTTGTTTAGAAGCTTTTGAAAGTTACTCTACTTGGGTTTATTTTAAATTCGTTTACGTAGGAAAAGGAACTAGGAGTAAACATGTAAACGACAATAGTAAGTTTGTCTGAGCATTGAGCAAGCCGCCAATTCTGATGATGCATTGGTCATCTAAACTCCCGTCGTCATGGCGCGACAGATAATTTAACTTGCCTTTAGAGTATCGGAAATATGTCGAAAATTATTGTCAAAAATTTCACAAATAATTAATTATTCTCCAATATTAAACATAAAAGTTATGAATAGTGGGAACAAAGGGCCTTTGTCCAAAAAATTTCACAAACAGTAAAATGGAACTAAGTAAAAGAGTTTCACAGAAATTCTATTACCTTTACACGTGTCAAATGTAAATGAAGATTAAAAAAATAATAATAGGACAATGCTTCTAATTTACTTGTAACTTCGAAATAAGACCTTTTAGTCACATTTAAGTTATTTAGTGGTACAAGAGAATCGACGCCAATAATCATATTGTTAAATAAATTCTGTGTCAAAAACGTGTGATGTGGATGATGATTGAATTGGCTTTGTCATACAATTCCTCAATCGCGACTGCATAAATTAGTTTCAAATACTCAAATTAATTTTCAGCTTTCATTTACGATCCGGGCGTGAAATTTGCAAGATTACCGCGTTAATTCCACGAAAACTCACACTTCAGGTGAGCGGGTGGAACTAACGGGAATCTCATTATTCCCAGATGTCGTTGATTTTAATTTCCTGCACGGAGTTGCTGCAGCAAGCCTTGACGACGCGATTTATTTGCGTAAATAAATATTGCGAGATTCACCTTAGATTGTGTGTGAGTGTGGAGTGAGAGGGTGGTGATGAAAAATATAACTTACGTACAACGTAGTGTTGATAGATGAAATCTTTTGAAAGTCAGGAGAAATGATTGTGACGAGAGTGTTTGTGCAGTTCAATTTAATGATGGCGGTCTTGAGATGGTTTTTATGATTTATTCTGTTATGAATTAGACATTTAACAATGCAATTTTTTAAGTCGTGTAAGTATTAAAATTTTAATTATTTCGGTTACATTGTGAACTTGTAAAATTATTCATAACCAGAAACATTATGAATCTTACGTCAAGCCGATAATCTTGTAATACCAAACAAGCTACAATGTTCAGGATAAGATAGTTTGCATAAAGGGTAGCCTAGCTTATGTACGACTAAACGGTATGAATTTATTTCATGGCTTACGCCTTGTCCTCATGAAACCCTACCGCCATTTTACTGTAGTATTGATATCCTCAATACCGAGTCAAGAATCACAAAATGTATGAGAATGCAGCGCAGCGCTGCCCCCAAGAACGTGCATGAACTAATAAATTTGATACATGAATTAGCTAGGATAACTATACAACTCGAAAACAGATGGTAGGGCTGTTTTCATCAAGTTGACTATACTTCATTTCTTGAATCGAGCTAATAGGAAGAAAAATAATCTAACGTGATTGGTCGTCGAAATTCATTGGATTGGCTAGATTTGACAATTGACAATTGATTTGACAATCTAGCCAATTACGAGAAATACAATTATTTTCGACGACCAATCATGTGCGTTTATTTTTGTTCCTATTAGCTCGATTCAAGAAATGAAGTATAGTTACTTTGACCACACGTTCTTCATTTGACAGTTTAGTTATCCAATTATGACTAATGTGACAGTTTGAATATCTATCAGTACTGACATGTCCCAATTTTAATCCATACGCGCTGCATTAAAGGTATTTGACAGATTTTAATGAAAACTTGTCAGTGTCTCTAGTGAAAATATGAGTCACTGAAATTATACCTACAATGATTAAGGCATTATTTGATGGTTACATAATTTTGAAGCTTTATGAGATGCTTAATCTTAGTGCAGCTGACTTTTATATTTATAAATATTTTACATAAATTGTCCCGATATAGGTGCAAAGGTCCCAATGACAGTTGCCATGGAACTACACACAAATAAAAGCTATTCCACAAATGTTGAAGAGGAGAAAAGAAATAAAAACAAGTGTTGCAGAAATTGAGTAGTGTTGTTCAAAAGCAATACACGTTCTATGTTTTTGCAGTATTTTCTGTTCCCAAATCTCACAAAGTAATGGAGTAACAAAAATGAAAAGTTAGTAACAACGCGCACTCGTTCAGCTTTCAAAAGGCTATATCAATAGTGATGAAGTTCAACACACATTTTATTTCACAAGTGTTTTGTATTTCTAATGTTTTAACGGTCAGATTTTGAATGTTGATGGAACACGTGGAATTTGCTAGCAAGACATTTGAAAAATTAATATTTTAGTTCTAATTAAACCAGATTCCAATTAAATTGGTTATTTAAGTTCGTAAAAATATGTTTGCTTTTGATACGTTGTGCCTATATAGGTTAATCTGACTCGACGAACTTTGTACCGTCATGGTTTTTTTTCGTATTTTTTGCGAGTATTTTAACTTCTCACGGGGCTTACGTGGGTGAAACCACGAGGCACATCTAGTTGGCCATAAACAAAAGTCCAACGTGCTTAAATCGAGAAAATATTTCCACAAACATTCTTATTTACTCAAAGTAGCCCCAAGTTTTTAACAATTGTATCACAATGTTCAAGGTTTTATTCTTTGTAATGATAAAAGCACTCAAAAACAATATATTTAATTTATTCCCGGGAAGTTTAAAAGGAAACAGCCTCGAGTGACGTTATCGTTCTCCGATACCGACCTTCGGTTTTCACTTGAAACATGAATATTACTTGAACTTTTCTCATAAACATGTATTTTTAAGTACCTCTTACCGTTATTTACAGCCGTCAAATTATAATAAAATGTACAACGTAGGTAATGTGGCCAAGAACGCTATTGATACATTTTTAAACAGCGATTCTTCATTGTGTAATTGTAATTTTATTATATTGTGTAATTGTACAAGTACTCTCAATCATGACAGGAATACTCTATTTAATTAAAAACAGGAGATTTTCAATTAAATAGAGACCTTTGAATAGTAATTAATTTGTTATTAAAATGCACGTGTATGTCAATAAGTATTATTTGAGAATAAAATTAACTTAGACAATGGTATTTATGAGACAAGAACGTGACTGAATCGGTCATTAGAAAATACAATATTTCATATAAATGCTGATGATTAGAAAAAATACATTTCAGAAATATTTAAAATCGAAGTTTTATTGGCGACGGTTCTCGTCTTATTTTCAACTATGTTGCTGTTTGAGGTCTCTCTTTTGAAACAATATACCCATAGTTTGCATCTAATTTTTACAGTAATTACAGTATATTCAAATAATAGTAAAGATTTGAATTAGTTATAAAGAAAATTAATTCCGTGTTTAATAAATTACATTTTACGTAAAACAACCATTTTTAGATGGATATTTTAACTCATCGGAGTTACCTATCTGAAACTTGTAGCTTTGAATCACCAAGAACGTAATTTAGAATGTTCTATAGAAATAAACCAAGGTAGGCACTCAACCGTCAAACTAAATTATAAAGAACGACACTACTTCTCTGATATGGCGTTGGGTGGCCAGTTTTGTCAGCGTTTTTGCTATCTCTAGAAAGGTTTCACAGTTTTTCCTTAGTGTCTTATTAGTTTTCTTTCCGACGATGCGAAAACCAAGAATGGGATTTGGGATGTTTCCTCAATCCAATAAGGCTTAGGCACAGCTTGTGTGAGGGACAGGAGCGTTGTTGAACAGGCGAGTTGACACCTAGGTGAGTTTTAATTGAGGAATTTATAGGCGAACTGTAGATCTTACAAATTGTTCAATATAAAACATATAAGTAAGCGGAGCGACTGAAATTGTCATATAAGTATTTCTTTATGAATCAGGTGAAAAATCTTAATTTGAATTTGTAGTATGGTTGCCATAAGTCTATAATGTGAATCAGACTAAACAATTGTTTTGTGATCACTATTGCCTAGTCAACTGGTAAGTGAACTTATGTCAACACTTGGAGGGTACTGTGATGGGAACGATTACGACATTTATACATATTTGTAACTCACTCATACTTGGTAGAACATGGTTCTATCTAACATTACATCTTAAAAGAATGTATACTCACTCTGCGAGATGTAAATAAAAAGGTTGAAGAATGCCTGTTTTCTTTTTCAAGATTACATATTTAATCCAATTTAAATTATTAGTACTTACTCGTAGTATGATTTTCAATTAAACTCATACACTCAGATTAGAATAGGCATGAATAGAAAATGTTTATCCATTCTCTAAACTAGTGAAGCTGTGGTTGGGAATCCGATAAATCAACCGAAATTCATAATGAAAATTCACTGCAACGTTGAACCGTTGCGCACATAAATCGGACTATTTTTATTGCTCGCTTTCAAAAACTGACCGTTGGGTGTGATTGCTCAAGAAATATACTTTCATACGATATATTTTTATGAAAAATACAACTTGGAATACATTGTAAAATGAATCTGTAGTCTTGTTTTGACTATTACATTTACTTTTTGATATTTTCAGTATTTTAACATTCCCAATGATGTAATTTTTTGAACGGATCCGAAAAGAATTATTATCTACCAGTTTTGTGATTATGTTAATTTTTTAATTAATCTTAATATACTTGACTTAATTTAATTGAGTTAATTTATCAGTGCGCGCGAAAACACGTTGTCGCAAGATCAAAATAAAAAAAACATCAGATGTATGGCATCGTTTATCCGGGCCGAGTTGAACGTTTTTGCTTTCGCTTGTTTTGCTCTACTCCCAGCATTTTCATCGGCGACTGTTGACCAGAGTCCGGCACAGATGTCGCCTCGAACTAATAAATGGCCACACAAGGGAAATTAAAAATAGTTGGGCTGAATTAGCGAGCTTTTTGTTTCTTTGCAGTGCAGTTTCGTTCGAGTACTACTCTCAGCTAAAATAATATGAAGCTAACTAGAATGTATGTTGTTTTAGTTTTATTTGTGAGGGCAAAGAGTTTTTAGTTACAAATTCAGTACAAAGAAAGTATATAATTCTCGTAGATTAAAATTATATGGACACAAATTCTAGTACATTTTTAACGTTTAACTTATGACAGCCCCCTATGTCCTAAGTTTGAAGGGTCTGTTTGGTTGCTGTGAAAGTCATACTGAACGGATGGATATTTTTCGTAGGTATCGACCCATTAAATGACCTCACAATTCTATTGGATCATTATGTGTGAACGTTTTAAATTGTTCATGGAGCGGACGATATAAAAATAATTTTATGGAGCACCTCGAGATTATACACTTTTAAAGAAAATAAAAAAAACAAATCGGTCTTTTATTGACGGAATAATCGGTAAAACTTATCCTTTTTTGAAGTCAGTTAAAAAACTAAACAAATCTTTAACAGCGTTAAGTTAGAAAACATACCTAAGTTTCCCGTGAAATCTAATCCACTCACAACTTGGCAACGAATAATGAGTTTCGTTAAGTCGAAACAATTATAAACTTTTGTAATTTAATTTATGCTCATAATAGAACGAGACATGTCGGAATGTGTGATGATATTAAAACTTTGATCGCATTAGTTGTGGAATATTTAAGGTTGGTACACACTGTAACGCACCGCACGAATTCGCTTCGTTCGTTCGTTCGTATGAGCAAGTGGCCAACTCTTTTACTTTGAAAATTTACGTGATTACTACAAAAAATCTAAATCTCAACTCAATCATCGTATTTTGAACTTATTTAGCCACTAACTCATAGAAACTATTTACTTCACTGCTTCTTTACTAGTTCGACATTGAGTATGTGAACTATCATAGGATAAACAATTTAAAAAAATAATTTCTGCTGTCCGTTTGGCTTGCCCGCATATTTTTGTAGCATTTTACTGGCGTTGTCTTTATCGGGATCAACTCGCAATGTGTAGTCGCTGCTTTAGTTATTTTCACCTAACGAGCAAGTTGCGGTTAATTAGTACCAGTAAGGGTAATGTAATTAGGTTTTAGTTATATGATTTAGGTTCAAATTAGTTGTATGTCTCGGATCTCAAACTTACAAAAGTTTTTAATGAATGAGATTATCTACGTACTTTGAAGTTATTTAGCTGATAAATACAAACTTATTTCTTGGTTAAAGAAGAAAATCTAGCAACTTTATTTAATGATGATGACTTTTATCAGAGTGTATTTAGCATCTACGAAGTTTTCGTAGAGCATAATGCTACGATACAAGGTGCTACGGAACTGCTACGAAGTCTTTTAACTTAGGTTATTCGTTCCGAGGCTGTCTTGCGATATCTAATACTATCTTATCTTAAAGCATTTTAAAACTTTTTGTAGGTCAACCGCGATCACACTTTTTATGACTTAGTCTTCTAAGATTTATCGGGCAAAGAAAGATCAAAGTAAAATATATCTTGAAATTTTATATTCTTCATGATGTAAAAATATTCCCCTATACTATTCTATCTCATCTTGGCAATGAGATACACATGTAAACTTTTCCAACCAAACCATAAAATAGAAAGAAATAACAATAGTGTTATAAAGAAATATTTTTGCGAAATACTAAGGCGCCAGCACAGAAATCTGGAGCACACATAAACTAAGAGCCAGATACAAACGAGTGTTAGGTACCAGGCGCGCATGGAGCCGAGGGTATGTGGCGGGCGGTTCGCCAAATGCTGCCTCATTTAGGTCAATGCGTCCCTACGATATGATAGGCTGCTGTTGGGAAGGAAGCCGGCTATCGGCGCTCAGTCGATTTACCAAAATGCGGTTTAAAAGGTAATAAGTGCTATTGTTTAAAACTTCTATCAGTCAGTCTTTTTGCAAAATAGTTTTAATGTATTTTTGTTATTTTACACTATGAGTCTAATAATTGCTCGATATAGACACAAGATAGTGACGAAGGTGCAACTTAACTCCTGTACCCTTTTATGTAAAAGTGTCAATGTCAAGAATATTTTTGGCCCTCATGATTTGTATGAAAATACAAATCAAATCGAGTTTGGCAATAAACTGTTTTTGATTTTGGGGGTTTGGTATCTGTTTAACTAATCAACCCACATCCATCTTTTAAGTTTAGTAAGTTTGCTTTAATTTATACATTAATTTTTGCAATCTTGTAATACCAGTTGAATCCAATGCGTCCTACATTCACCAAAGTATTTTAAGGTTAACCTGTTTCTAAGAAAACTGCGACTTGCACTACAATACATTTTATAGCTCAAGACGAATGCAATTCGATATCGTGAGCGATTTTAAAGCAATTCTAGAAACTTTCGTAATAGCGAACTTAGAGTTAACTTGTTACTGGAACCAGATCGAGTATTTGTGGAGAGGTATGTGATTGTTTTGTACAATTTGACGTAAGTAAATATTTTATTTGTTAAAAGTTAGTAATTCGTATGAGCAAGTTGCCACCTCTGGTGAGGGAGTTTTGACGCCGCCCAAAAGTCTCCGTCATGGCTTTACTATCACTGACGAATATCAGTTTGAAAGTATGAAAATCATTCGTTTCATCCTGTATTTGTTTAAGTAACAAGGTTTTCTTTTAAATCATCATCATCATCCGCAGCCTGATCTCTCCCACTGCTGGGTATAGGCCTCCCTTTGTTTTTGCCATTTTTCACGGTCCTGCGCTTGCCTGATCCACTGCCGGCCCGCATTCTTTTACATGCTACATAATTATTCAATTTGTTTTTCGAAATACGAAACGCATAAATACCTATGTAATTCTAACTAATAACTAATCTCTAATTTTGACTTGTTTTTACTAGTTTTTGAAAACCGAGTCCTGGCAAACAAGACGACAGACGTGATTGAAAACAATGATGTTTTTTTCTAAGCAATAAACATAAAAATACTCTTCAGAACCTAATGTTCCAATAGCACCTATAGAGGCTTGACCAAACGACCAAACCTTAACTAAGACACAGGTGCAAATAAACACTTACAAACGAATTATATCCGAAGGTTTAGCCAAAACGGTGCCAAGGGAGCCTTCGAGTTTAGACAATTACAGGCTCAAAACGAATTAATTGTACCTAAATGGTTAATTTACCTTTAGTGTTATTTGTATACTGTTTATTTGTTTTGTGTAGTTTCTTTATCTTTAGAAACATGGTGTAGTTTATTTTATTGATGCGAAGTGTGGTTACAATTTAAATGGACAACCGCAAGTGGTATACATTTGCTTTTCTATGTTTCGGAGGATAAGTTGGTTTCGACTTTTTAGCCATGACGGAGGCCAAACTCCAGCCCCAGAGCTGACATTATTCCATACGAAAACATAGTTTCTTTGCCGAAATAGCTGAATGGTATTGACTACGATTCAAAGTACTACGAATAAGTACTACGAATCCAAACTGAGTGACATAATACGCGTGGCAGTATAAAAATAGTGAATGTTTATGAAATAAATTACATTTCAGAAGTGCTTTTTATTAGCCCCATACTTTAGTAGCTTTATTTTTAGTAAGATCTAGTAAATCATCAGTCTAGTAAATTATGTAAAAGACAAAGATATATCTATCCCTACACCATTGTTGATACCAAGCTTATAAATAACAGGTTATTTTTATCTTTACTACGACTTTTTGAAATAGCGCAGCTAAAAATATGAATCGAAAATCGATATAACGTGTATGTCGTGGGGCGGAAGCGGATGTGGCGCCATAAATCCGCTGTTCGAGTCCGCCCAACGAACTTCCGGGTGGAAAATATGCGCCCGCCCTACAGAAAGCGATTTTTATACTATGCGTGAGATAACCATGTAAGTTTTTTATCATTATGGAATAGATCATTACGGATTATGTATAAAAAAGTAGGTGATATTTTAATAACGTAGTAAGTTCAATTATATTATTATATATATTTTTTAGATTTTTTACATTAGTTTGTTATAAAATGAACATTACGTCTGATACTGAATATGTAGGTATTTTATCTAATTTCATAAAATGAAATAATAAATACGAGTATATTTATATAGAGAGCGAATAAACCTGACTGGAATGTCTAGTTGGCCTTTTGAAAAGAAACACAGTCAATGATCGATGCCTTCATATTGCCAACAACAGTCATAAGAGCATCACTAGCATTTAAAGAACCTTCCCTATATTGCTTATATTTCTGTGAAAACGTGTAAAGCCTTGAAGATTTCCACACGTTTTCCTTCACATTTTAGATCACGTGTCAACCTTCAATGGATTCACATAATTTTTCCAAAACAATTATTTGCTGTTCAACAAAAAATAACCTCCCCAAATTACGAGGTTCGCTCAAATCTTTAGAAAATGTAATGTAAGAAATTTAAGATAATCCCTGACTACATTAATAGTAATTTATTGATGAATCGAGTAATTTAGTAGAGGAATTAGTACCGTTTATTTATTTATTAATATCTAATACAACATAGGATACACAAAACTCTAAAAATAATATTATTAAATAAAATAGATCAGGTGCTAATTAAATGGTAATAATTAAAGAATATCACAATATGCAAATTAAAATAACGTATTTTCTAAACTACTTGACTAAATTTTCGGGTTCGTAACATTTAGCCACTAAATTACTCGCTACTCTCCTGAATTACTAGCTCATTCCAGAGTAGCCAAGAGACTAATACGTTTTTTTCAAATGTGGTCCGTGTTGTAGAAGTTATAATCCATACGTAACAGAATGCAAGCTTATCGACGCTAAAAAACTACCTCAAGTCAAGAGTTCGTAAGTTTCATAAGCTAATGATTTCTTTACCATTCCTACCAGGTCTTTAGGCGGCCTAAAAACTTCGTCACCAAAGTTGGTCACTTGCTCATACGAACGAACGAACCATTCCTTTACCTATAAAAGCTCAAACTTTCGAATAACCAGGCCAAACACCAGTTATCTTAAGTATTTACAGTATACATTGGCACTTATTGGTATTGTCAGACCGTAGGAGTGTTTACTGCGAGGGTGATTGATGACGTCGAATCAGGAATCAATCTTCGTTCCAGTTATCTAAGGGACAATGGAAGACGGAAAGTAAAGGTCATGCTTGAGTGGGGACTTTTAGTAGTCAGCGAAAATTTGTATGCTAAATACTACTAATAGGTATTACAAATGCGATAGTTTTTGACTACAGACCATTTGCAACGGGCCTTAGGTGGCTCAATTGGTTCTAACTTGTGTTTTGTACAGTTATGTAAAATATGTATCTATTAAGTTTCGTAAAAAAAAACTATGGAGGGAAATGTATAATAGAAAAGAAAAAAAACTTTATTTTGTCACTGTAAGTACACCTATTATAGGAATACATCGTTAAAGTAAATTAAACAAGAGAAATGACAAAAATGCTCGTCACTCAGCGTATTTAATTGCTGCTGCAAAAACCAAGGAAGGATGGAAGTGTGTTTGTTACTCTTTCACGCGAAAACTATTTCATTGTTTTGAATGAAATTTGATATCAGGATAGCTTATATCCTGGATTAACACATAGGCTACCTTTGATCCCGGTCACATCACTGATATAACATTACATACTAATAACACTCGCTCAACATTCGGGGCTTAAAAATCGACTTAAACATTCGTGAACAAAGCGCGCCTAAAGCCGTTGCGTATCTGTAATTCCCATCTCTCAGTACAAAGCACTGTTGATTACGGCGGATGCCGCGGGCGACGCAGTCTGAACGCAGCCTAATGCGTCCGTCCCCTTGTGTACGCGGCCTTTTTATTCCACGATCGATACGAGATTCTCGCCTAGGATAACTGGTAGAAAGTTAAAAAAACATTTTTGGACTGAGGCTTTTACATCTTTGCTAGATGTTTTATACAGCGTCAGGAGCTTAATAAGACACTGCAGTGGCTCGGACATTGTTGAGATGGAATAGGCTTGCTCGGTACACTTTGCTTGCGTGGTACGACATTACATTACCGAGTACGTATTATTCAAACTTACCATGACATGTGATCCTTACTTTTTAAAATTAACACACATTTTCATTTTAAAGTTTTAATTCCGGTATTTTTTTATTCGTTTTTTTACGAAAGAAAACTATTGATGCCATCTTGTTAAAGGATACATCTCTTGTTATCTTTGTTTTATTATCTAGGCTTAACTTGTTAGTTGTTCCTAGCTTGTCTTATTATCTCAACCGAACACCTCGCACAAATATTAGGAGTTCATCCTGACGGAAGAATCAAATACACTCTCATTTTAGTCCAACGTCATTGTCGGCACAGTTCTTGTTTTATTTATAAGACGAGACGTCCTTCGAGGACTGTTTCATTAAATAGATCTAGTACAAACTGGGCGTTTTTAGCGCTGGAACGCGAAAAGTGAAGTGAAAGTGTGATTGAAAATTCAGGAGGACACTACATTTCGATGCACAGGAAGAAACTCTGACTGAGTATAAGAACCGTTTGGTAAAAGGTTTTACCAAGCAGTTCTTGTACTCAGTCAGAGGTTTTCCTATCCGATCGCGATATGGCCACTCTTTACGGTCGTTTTCCATACTGAAGACGGTTACTAAACCAGTATCCAGGGTCAGTATAATACCAGGCTAAGTTCGAGAATTTCTATAGTAGTCACATCTCTGTATAATAACCTAAGCGCGTAATTAAAATCGCAAATAAGACAGCAATACATGTGACAAACACCGGTAGAAAAGGACTAAATTTGTTATTTAAGGTACAATTTAGAAACTTTTACAAAGTAAAGTGGTAAAGTGAAAGAAGACGCGTTTTAAACGCTCAGTGTGTTTTCAAACTCATAGGCTCAAAATCTTCAATCCATTTCTCGTATTACCAAGAGAGGTTTTTGTGAAGATTATTAATGAAAGAAATTCTCCGTTTGTTAAGTCATTGTTTGCAGCGTTGCGGAGTTAGCACTATCGTTTGATTGATGATTGGTGTGAGAATTGTAATCGAGATGCGAATTTTGGTCGTGAATTTACGAGTTTGTCTTTCTGGTTTTAAATACTGTTTTTTTCAGAATGACTTACTTTTTAAGTCGGATACTTCTCACGTTTAGAATTGCAGCGAATATAGATTTATAAACAAACTTTTAATTTACATTAAAAGAACAGAAGTGTCTATTTAAAACGTGTGATGCACTTTCCTTTTTAATCGACTTCTAAAAAGGAAAATTTTCTATGCTCAACTGTTGAATATGAATATAAAATATATTGCATATCAAGGTAATACAAAACTTATCTCTCGACTGTAAGTATTTTATAACTTACTAATTAAACTATTTCACATCATAAGTTTGAACTTAAGTCGCGTTAAGTCGCTAATACTGGTCGCGACCTCAAAACATCTAATCTTCAATGTGTATCAATCTTCGTCGGTGCCAGAGACATTGTCGTCTGTCGTAACTGATTGCTAAGCGAAAATCGAGAGAATGGCTGAGTAAGTTACTCTCGGATATGCTTATGATAATATACGAATTTATTTTATGAATACAGTAATACTTTCGTGAAGGCTCGATCTAAAGAGGTTCATGTTTTTTTAATATTTTTTTGCCGAAAGAAGTCTATCTTGTTACTTTTCACACAGCGTCATCAAGTCCCAAGCCGGGCAATTTAATGTTTGTGTTCATGGTTCTCCGTCTACCAACAACCTCCGTCCAACAAACAAACAAACAAAGCAACATTACCTGTTTATTATACGAGTATTAGTATACTCATAGATCTGTAAACTCATAGGCCTTTCGTTATATCTACAAGACGCTGAATAGTCAACTAAGTTAAGACAACCTAAGTAATATTGTAGAGTAAGTATATTATTCTCGAAACATCCCCTGAAATTATATAAACCCTTGCGATGTTGAATTAAAACAACACCATCATAGGCCATCTTTCACTCCAGAACAGCTGTTCTTTCCCAAGGGTCGAAGATGAACATTCCGGTGTTTATTTGATATTTTGATATTAATTTAAATAACAATAGTTGAACTCGATGTTTGTAATAAGAAGCGTCGTTCTGATCCAATTATTTCGCTCAGAACTTTCTGGTAATTGATTTGTTTAGTTGAACGATTCTGGAGTTTTATCAGTTTGTGATCCTTGAATATTTTAACTGTTTTCTCTGGATTTGAATAATGGATTTTAGTTTTGAAGTTTGTGACTATTAATTTTGTAAATTCAAAAGTTTAAATTTTAAAACCCCCATCCAAATAAGAATTGCTTATTCAATGTTTATTAATGTCTCCGTCCCTCTTATCATCAATTTATGTAATTAGCTTCTATTTTAAAACTTTAACAATGGATTTATAACTTTAATAGCAAATTCAAGCCACATAGTACTCATTGAAATTGGTTAAATTTTGTAAAATGTGAAATAATCTTACTTAAAATACTTGCTAGATTGAGCTCTAGCAAGTAATATATTTAAACAGGTAATGTATCCTGACTTAAAGTAAGATTATTTCTATCTAGAGATACAGCAAAAACCCCCGCAAATGACGAGAGAAAAAGCTATTCCATTAATCGCTAATAATGAAATCTTAGTTTGAAATTAATCATTTATTTATTTTATCATAGAATCAATCGATACGGATTTTTTTTTACAATAAAATAAATTAAATTCATACCTAAATAAAGTTACGAATAAAGGTATTTAAAATCCTGTTATAATTATTTAAAAAAGTCTTTTAAAAATAATTATCGTTAAAGGGTGTCTCAGATAGTTATACAAAATCCTGTTTTAATGAAAATGTTATCTGAGATGAGAATGACCTCAATTAGAGACCAAAATAATATTATCTACTAAATAATTCAGTTTCCACGTAAATGTGGCAGGTGTGAGCATATCTCGGTTTGCAACTACAAATTCGCTTGTTTGCAGTATACATGGGTTTTCACTTTGCTAAAACACCTCGGGCGGGGTTGCCCGATGCCCACTTGTGTCCTCAGCCGAGTCCGGCTCAGGGTTGCCAACTGTATTCGGGAAGATTGCCATGTTATGATTAATTAAACTGTTATTTTTTTAGTTAAACAATGTAATGAAAATAGAACTAAATCATCTATTTGGTCTACTCAAACCAATATTTGCCATTTTGATTAAATTAAAACGTATTTTATGATACTATCTAATTAAAAAATCTAATCATTAGATACGTCAAAGTATTTGTAATAAAACAAGTGAAAAATGCTTATAATTTTAATAAAACTTAAATATTTCAGTACAAATTAAAATCCTTACCAATATGAACGTCCCTAGCAATCCAACAGGGACGGACGAAATACGCCTAGAGCTATTCAACGAATACACTGCTATTCAAGCTTTGTGTTGCCACTCTAAAAATGTAAACAATGATGGTTTTTGTTTCAATGGGAATTTATTTTTTACATGCAAGCTTACATTATTTTTGAAACACTGTTAAAATATTGTAGTTTGGTTTGTTTAAAATTAAGTTATTTTTTTAGTTTATTGTTCAAATATGACAAAACTGTATTTGCACAACAACATTATTTATCCAACAAGTTTTGTGAAGTTTAATACCTTTCAATTGACTAGAAGAGACGATGGAAAATGGACTAAAGTAATTACCGAATAGTGGACCTGAGACTCTCAAATGACATCTTGGAAGTGGATGGTAAATAAATAAAATAAATAAATAAATAAATATCCTTGGACATTCCACACAGCGTCATCTAGTCCCAAGCTAAGCAACTTAATGCTTGTGTTATGGTAACCAGATGACTGATATAATACTTAGATACATTTTTTTTTTGTAAATACATACATATTATAGATAGAAAACACCCAGACACGAAACAAATATCTGCAGAACATACAAACATTTGTCCCGTAGCGGGGATCGAACCCGCAACCTCTGCATCTCAGCCGGGCGTTCACAAAATGTGGATGAGACTCGCAAGGGATAGAAAGAGTTGCGTATTAAAGAGGAGGCCTATTATCCAGCAAGCCTATTCCATTTCAACAATGTCCCAGGCACTACAGTGTCCTTACAGTATCCTTGTAGGCAAAGATTGCCTCCTGACGCTGTATACAGCATCTAGTAAAGATATAGGTGAGTGGAAATAGGCTGAAAAGTTAAATTTATTATATAAACGTTTTTAAAACATTGCGTTCAGCCGATTTAGTTCCCAGTATAAACTACACAAACACTTTTAAGAGTCTTAAAACTTTCAAAACCACTACCATAATATTAAGCTCGAAAAGCAACCTCAACCATATTAACTGGCCAAATGTTATTTATTTATTCACAAAGGCAGAATTTTAGCCAGCATAAGCCGTGCGATAATGACATGCGTCTGGGTCGGAGAGTGTGGATAGGTGCAGGTAGAGACATCAGTGTACAAAAATACAGTTTCCGGCCCCCCGATTGTCTAACTTGTATCAAATTGTTGTGATTCAAATATAACAGTATCTAATCCGCGAAAACAACGATCAGATTTTACGCTAAATATGTAAATTAGTAACTTATATGTGCTGCGATCTAGTACGTCAAAACCTCTCTCTCACCTCTCTTATTTTAAGAAAATAAAAACGTCTAAAGTAAAAGTTTCCTTTACGTGTTAGTTCCAGACCATTATTAGATTTCTCTATCAGTGCTAAAAAGAATCGCTCCGCGGTTAGTTGCAGTGCATTTGTGATGCATGGCAAGCCCTTACCTTGCCAACTTCAGTGCATTAGAATTGCAGATATTTGGTATCGTGGCTAGAGGCTTATGGCCAGTCTCGATAACCTATCTATCTCTGGTTTTGCTTACTGTCGGTACGTATTTGACACATTTTGTATGAAATTCATGTCAAATATCTACCAGCAGTAAGCAAACTGATGAGTTTTTGAGACTGGCGCATGACGGTTAGAATATCGGTATTGACTCGCTCCCGTTTTATGTTTTGCCAGTTTGTGATACACAATATTTTATTTTGTGGTTTTATGCGTAGGTTTGTGTACGAAAATATGATACGGGAATCAGTTATTCTGGGTGTTTAATAAGCGTCTTGGAAACTGTCATATTAAATGTGTTATTGTGACTAAAAATACATTTAGATATGAAAGAATATGCTTACATAGGGAATACTGTCATACATACACACATCAACAAAGTCTAGGGATATTGTACATTTCATCAAATATCTAAAAATCGGTGAAGAATTTTTAAAAACAGTAAATGGCAAAATGGTAGGTAATTTTAAGGTTTATAATAATAAAATAAAACATTAAGTAATTCTTTTGTTTTTAATATTAATAATATTATTTTTTTAACTCCATAGAAAATTTGTATGGTAAAAATAATAATTTCTTACTGTTTTTTTTATTAAATTTAAAATCTAATTTTAAGTTATTAGTGTTGCTACCTCTTACATCAATTACACATCGATATTTTTGGTTGATACTTAAAATTAAATTGCCAATTTCTTGTTGCGGAGTTGTCGGTGAGCAGCCGCGCGGTATGGACATTAGCATTATCGTGTTTGAGTAAAAGTTCTTAGCCCATTTGGATTCCGTGAGGGACAACGACAGATTCTAGTACCTCCTCGTGGTATTTTTATGCAGTCATGTTGCCTTGGATCCAAACGAGCTGGGTTCGTGCGCCAAGATGAATTTCTGCCCAAAGCGTGATTGTTCCGCCTTGGTATGGGGGGACCTCTTGAGGGTGCTGCAGGCAACTAACTCTTCCTAGAGTTTGGCAAACGCGTGTTCTTCTTGAATCCGGATGAAAATTAAACCGGAACTCATCGATGAACAGTACCAAAGACCAATGTTCGTCACTCGATGTTAAATGCTCCCGAGCTCGCAAATGCAGCCGACCGCGATTGCCACGTCGCAACGCTGTAACATGCAACGGTCTTCGAACATGAAGACCAACTTCATGCGACCTCATTTGCACGGTTTGGACGCTTATCAGCAGCTTGGGGTCCCCCTAGAGCCTTTTTACAAGTTACATCGCTGTAAAATTCAGTGGTCTTCTAGCGGTCATTTGGAAAAATCAATCCTGTCTCTGCGTAATAACACCGAATCTAACCTTAAGCAGTTTTACTACATCCCTATTACTAAGATAACGTGATCAGAATCCTGTTATCACGTCTTGGCTGGCGTGTATGGCCTCAGCAACATCGCGTTAAATAGCACCATTTTCTAACGTGCCCACGGCTCACGGGTTTCATCTTGACTCAAATGACGATGTAAAATTGCTCTTTAAACTTATACGGCCCAACAAATTATAAAATAAAAACAATACAATCCCTTTTTCAACAATTAATTTCAATAAAACAATTTAATTTTTTCTCGTCGAAACACAACTCTAACAATTTTGCCTCCGTACTATTAATAATTCTTTTTTTTTTTAATTTCCATTAAAAAAAATTGAAAATAGAATAAAAGAGGTTTCAATCGGTATATAAACTTTTAATGAAAACAAACAAGATTTTAAAATATCAAAGCGAAAATAATGTGGTACTAAGATATCCCTAGACTTTGTTGATGTGTGTATTTCATTTTGCACGTCTTTCAACTCAACACTTTTAAGTTATACTTACAATATTTTATTTTAGTTCTATATAGGAATTAGATTTATATTATCCCACTAATATTATAAACATGAGAGTTTGTATGGATGTGTTATGTGTCGTATTGACCATCGTCTTTCATGTGGATATGGCCGGCTAAGCTGAGAGGACGGTTTATGTGCAGAACAAGCCTATTCCATCTCAACAATGCCCAGGCACTACAGTGTCTTGTTAAGAGTAGGCAAAGATTGCCCTCTGACGCTGTATAGATCTAGTAAAGATTTAGAGACCCGAGTAATCTATTGATGTTTGTTACTCTTTCATGAAAAAAAATACTTAACTGATTTGGCTGAGACTTGGTGTACACAATATTTTATGTCTTAGTATTAAAAATAACTTACTTTGTAAACCATGTAGGTACCACGCAAGTGAAATCGCGGGCATAAAAGTTAGCAACAATTATGAAAAAAATTCTCTATTATTTTATTTTATTATAACGTGTCCACACCAAACAGGCAATAACTTGCAACAATATGCTATAAACAGTAAAACAAAGTGTGGACATTGCGAAAACGCCGCCATTATTCATTGGCATAATTTGCATAAACCGTACGCATTCATAACCGTTCGATTAAATGGCCTTAAAAAACATCGACCCGCTTCGTTTAGCCGTACATCTTTAGCCGGATAAAAATGATATAAACAAAAAACTAGGAGTAACCTAATTTCATATTTTTGTATTTAGTTAATTGAACTAAAATTTATCAATCACTTATTTTAAAGCCGTCATCGTTCCGGCCGTTTTAAAAGTCACGACGAATTGTACAAAAACGTATTTTTTTCGACAATACTGAAAATAATTCATTTCGATCCCAAAAAGTAACATTTGATTGCTGATCTGAAATAGTTTTAGTTTTCTCAACATTATTTTAAGATCCTATTTATTCGATATTTTCCTTGCAAAGTCGCAATTCTATGAAACAAAAATGCCAACACAGTTTCTTCCAGGTATTCTAGAGGTAAAGTATGCGAGTAAAAGGTAATAGTATCATTGTGTTTCGTTGCTCACAAAAGGATCCGATTACTAAAACTGAGAACCAGCGAAGAAGTCATCGTAATGTAATTTAATTTTCTTATGAAAATGTGTAGGTTATTGGAGAGAATTGGGGGAAATTTTTGCCCATCAGTGGGACAACAGAGGTTAATCAAAAAAACTATAATGTTATGCTAACAAATGAGTACAGTAGAATAAATACTATGTAGGTAGATATAGCGGTCACGGTGTTAGAAATCTATTTTTCTAAAATATTGCTTAACTTCCACAAAAGTAGATGATCCACGATTTCTAACACTATTTTACTATCCTCTTAATTTTCCGGCTTTTCCATGACATATTGTCACCACCCTAGTCGTTCCTTTTCAATGATCGCCATCACCATTCACCACAAAATATAAATCAAACCAGCAGCCAAACAAAAGAGTCTGTAAATGAATACTTTTTCAATTAAAGCGAGGTTTAATTAAACTGGCTGAATAGGCCAATGTTTTTCACCACCGTCTAATACCAAATTGATGTTTTTACAGCGGTGTGGATGTATTTATTGATCGTTGGGACGATATAGCATTATAGATTGATATTATTATCAAAATACTATATGTCTTTCTGTTTTCATTCATTAGCATGTCTTACTTTCCTTCTTCTTATAGTGTTGTCAAAACGGACACTGGCATTGTTTCTAAGAATGGTGTCCAAATATTTATTTAGAAAGCTAAAAATATAATTAAAAGTAAAATAAATTCATAATATTATTATCACGACTGCTCATACGAGTATTTTAAAAACAATCAAAAATGTCGGATTTATCAATACAAATCTGTTGGTTAAGCGAACTGCAAAATAACCATGGAATTTTTCATGAGAGGACGCCATTTTTTGATGATCATATTTTAGTCCGGGAGTTCGTATAGAGTCATTCGGGGTAAAAGGTCGCATTGGGTAAAAGTACGCACTACCATTTTCTCGGGTTGGGGAGGAACAGGCGGGAAAACTTGTTCGACGAAATTGAGTGAGTTTGAACCGCCATTTAGGGTCAACGTCAGGTCAGCAGTGCATGGCGCGCAGTTTGAGTTTTAAAGAAAACAATCAAATTAACGTTTAATTTTGTGTTTTGTGAAACAAAAGAAAAGTGTATTGTTCCTAAGTTTTTGTATTTATGAGGTAAGTTGTATTTATTGATTTAAATGTAGTTTTTGGACTTTCTTTTAGCCATATGTTTATAAACCGAATCTTATTTATTCCTAAGCTAAGTGTGTTTTATTTCAATTACCAGCCCAATGGGGTAAAAGGACGGGGGTAAAAGTTCGCATGCGTACTAGTACTAAAGTAACGTATTTGTATTATTTTTTTAAGACGTTCATTAACGGACATGCTTATTTCTGATAGCTTATTTTTAAAAATTACGGTTCGTTTTTTTTATTAAGTATGTACCTACTTGTTTACATTGAAGCTTTAACTTGAGTTTATTAAAGAGTATTTAAATTTTGAGTGTCTTATTTGTTATTTATTTTAAAAAAAACCGATTGCGCACTTTTACCCAAACGACTGCGTAGTTTTACCCACTTTCAGGGGCAAAAGTACGCACTCCGACCAAATCACTGTTTTCTTTTAATATAAAAAACCCGTATTAGTTATAGCAAAAAACATCATGCAATTCAGAAGTATAATAAATGAGCTAAATAATAACATTAATTAGGTTTCTAACAACGTGGTAGTTTAATTGTTATCCATGAAGAAAGACAAAAGTGCGGCGTTTTACCCCGAATGACTCTACTTACTGTGTTTTCACTTTATAAATTTTTATATCACCCACGAAAAACTAAGTGAATGTAATAAAATATTCGTTGCTTTGATTATGTTTTAAGTGTATTCATGAAATCGACTATGTTGTATAAGAAGACACATATGAGTTGAAAATTCACACCAGCTCCTGTTCTAGAATGTCCCCGGTCGTCCACTTGAAAAACTCGAAATTAACGAACACTTAAAAAGTCGCCTGCCCAAGTTCACATGCAAGAGCAACGTTTTAATTTATTATTTAAGTGTTTGCAGAAATAGGTTCGATTTTTTATTCGTTATTTTGGTTTGGACTATTTAAACTTTTAACGTTACTTTATGTATTTATAGCTATTTCTATGATACGTTGAATATACCATATAATAAAGTAATAATTAACTTTAAACGCTGAGGTTAAGACTTTATTATTCTTTTAAAACTAGACTTGATAGGCAATCACTATTAAGAAATTTACAGTAAATATGTCTGTAGTAGAGAGTGTTTCTGTAAATAATATTATTACATCTTATCAAAATATAGTGCGCGTCTAATGTATATGCCAGCATTATTATTATAATTTAATCAATTACCAAAACAGAAAATGTATTGATTGATGCTTAGATTTGAACTCGCGTCCTTTGAATTACAATTTTCTAAATCACAGTTACCGCTAGCCCAACACAGCTTCAGTGCAAAACTCGAAATAAATTCAGATTTTTTGTTCCATTATGTTCGAGCCAGTTCGCAGTTTGTGCCGACAAAGAGACGCATCCCTAATTACCAAAACAATGCGAGTGCACGACACACGCAGTTTGTTTTCTGAATAGCAGCGATTTAACTTCGCGTGCGGCTGACCACGGCTTGTTAGCTTGTTTACATAGAGCAAGATTTAAATACCTAGGCACTACAGTGTCCCATAAAGTGTACTCAAAGATTGCTTCCTGACGCTGCGCTGTTTAAAATAATCATCATTATACATATATGTAAAGGCATGAGCCTTGAACTATATATTTGTGTGAAAATTAAGTTTAGTGTTAGCTGTAACTTGGCACTACAACCAAAGGTTAACAAACAGGAATGTAGGTATTAGTTCTGCAAAAGAAACCACTTGGCTAATACAGCTGCCAAATCTACCATTCAAACTTGGCTCATGGTGGGGCACAGCTGTAAATTGCATTGCGCATGCGCCCTTTTATTCCGTAGTCAGCTGACGCCCAACGATTTTAATACGAGTATTACTTGTATGTGTGCGGTTTGGTAGTGAGCGTAACGTGAATGAGTAAATCTTTTGGATGTGTGAAGTTATAAGTATTGTCTAGAAACATTTAGTCGTTTCAATGCAATTAATTTTACATTAAATTTGTTTTGGCCAATTGGGAGTTGATGACAATGAATCAATTCAAACTATTGCTAGCCCAAAAATTTTAAATGTCATAATTATCGTCGTCTTAAGACTACTTTTAATTCATCTAATTGTTTTTTTTTGTTTAGTTCCTAGATTAAAGAAATATATTTGTCTCATCCACTTGCTTTCTTATTCTACGGCATAACCCAGTGCTGAGTCAAAGCTCCTTTGTCACACTCCCCATGAATGAGAGAGAGGCACGATCAATATTTGGAGGTCTGCACACTCAGCTTATGAAATTTTTAGTAGCTTTTCGTTCCGACGTCTAATTAAACAATAATCTCTTTTTATAACTGACTGTGCTGCGTTGAAGGTAGTGGAATATTTAGAGAGAATAAATCAACGTGGACGTGGAATTTTGTTCCATGAGAATACTGCAAATGATCTTATTTTCTCTGATGATTTTAAGATGACTTAGAAGGCCTTATGTAGAGTGACGACAAGAACTTTACTTTATCTCTATTTTATACTCTAGTTATTAAAACCAGAAACGATGTTGCCGCGCTACTTATTTTCTGTCTGCTGCAGATAGAAAATACAAACTATGATTATTTATCTAATTAATAACTGTACCTACGACGTTTCTACACATTGATCTAAACTGTACTACATACATCGAGATGCATTCAATTGCATTTAAATAACTAAATAAGGGTAAAACAAATATAAGTGCACACAATGACAACAAGCATGTACGACAAAAGCGGAGAGAAGAAAGTGTTATAGGCAAACCAAATGTAACTCTATGCGTTCTTAATTCAAAATCGATACATTTAGAATGAGGTTTTATTCAAATTGAATATTTAAAAATGGAATTGTATTTTTGTTACATTTTTCACAGGTTTTATGTTTACTTTGTGGAAGTTAGGAAACATTTTTAAATTCTCTTTGAAATCAGTAAGTATCGGAATTTTTTTATATTTATTTAATTAAATTGGTTTGCCTATAGCTATGACGAAGAAATATAGATAGATTATGAGAACATTTAAGGCGAAATTAAAATAAGTAAAACAAAATAAAATAGTTTTCGGAAGATTGTGCATATATGATTTGAAATTCAGAAATAAAATTGAATGAACTGCAAATAAAATGATGACCGAAAGGGAACGTAAATCAAAATAAATTCGTTTAGACTTTGAGAATATTTGAATTAAGTAATTTTTAGTAAGATTTCAAGCAAAAATTTTTTGAAATTCGTCTTATTTTGAGACGAACATGTTCAAATAAATGAAATCCAAAATAAAGGACGTACGCGCGAATATTTTCAGCCAATTGGTAACTGAAAAATAACTTTAAATTAATTAATACAACAACCATTCTTATAGTTTGATACTTCAGTACCTTAGAGTCCTTCGCCTAGTGGCAAGACTCACCTGAAACTGAAGAAATGAATTATTAAATCATCTTAAAAACACACAGGTTGAAGTAAAAAATATGCAAATTTTTGCAATAGTCAAATATGCTTTCATTTATAAAAACCCTAGAAACTTGATATTAAATCAGAAGACCCTTTTTAAGTATGTGCTGGAGAAGCCTTACAATATTTAAAATTGATATCAATTTTACTCAGAAATATTGTACGTAAAAAGAACATTCTTCCTTACGGCGCGCTACGTTTGTCTAGTTCTTAGAAACAATGTCCATGTAAACAACTCGCAGCTCGTCTCGGCTTTGCATGGGTGTACTAATGAAACTATCGGGATAAAATATAGCCTATAATCATCCCCGCAGTCCATTCTACACATCAGTGAAATAATTTTTGAAATCGGCTAAGTAGTTTCGGAGATTACCTCCGTCAACCAAACAAACCAAATTACAACTTATAAAATTAGTATGGAAATGCTGAAAACCACATCGAAAATCACCAACCCACGAACGGATCCAATAAATAAGTGGAGATCCGACTTTACGACCATAGCAGATTGCATGGCCGTGTCCTAATTATTGTGGAATCAATAATAGCTATTAATACAGCCGTGTGGAGTACCGCACTATTTCGCTGACCGTACATGCAGTGCAATCTACGGATGATGTCGATAGTGTGGACAATCAATAGAATCAGTATTGTTATACTAGACTACTAACAGCACGTCCCGGCTTCGCACGGGTGCATTCATGAAACTAAGAGTATAAAATATAGCCTATAACCATACCTACAGTCCATTCTACACATCGGTGAAAGAATATTTGAAATCGGAGTAGTTTTGTAGATTATTTGAACGGTAAAAAGTAACATTAACACTTACATACAAATATCACATACATCACATTTTTATTATCTATATATATAAAGGAGTGGTCAAAACGTAAGAGACACGGTTTCTCTGAAACTACAAGTGCTATTAAAGTGAAATTTTGCATGTAGGTTTCTGTGATGACGTAGATGAGCGTTAAGAACGGATTTTTCGATCAGAGGTTAATTCAAGGTCAGAGGTCACTTTTATTATAACTTTTGTATGGTGACAGCTAGATTATTAAAATTTTGAGAATAGATTCTTGACTTAAAATAAACGAACACCTATGTCAGGATTTTTCAAAATTTTTACCCAAAGTGTAAATTTGGTTGGGTCAAAGTTGGGTATTTTTTGACCTTTTGCGATATCTCTGTAACCAAAAGAGCTATAATAATGAAACTTTGCATGTAGGTTCCTTTTAATATGCGGGCACCCGCTATGGACAAATTTCAAGGTCAAAAGTCAAGGGAAAGGTCAAAAATCATATTTTTTGTAGCTGCAAAATGGTGAAAGCTAGAGCCTCAAAATTTCAAGTATAGATTTTTAGTTTAAAATAAAGGTAAACCTGTTTCAGGTTTTTTCAAAATTTTAACCCTAAAGGTCAATAAGGCAGAGTCAAAGTTGGGTAAAATTTTAACCTTTCATGATATCTCTGGTGTTGGAAGAGTTTCAAAGTTCAAATTTGGCATGTAGGTTTCTTTTCAGACGTAAGCACCTATTATGAATGAATTTTTAAATCAAAGGTCAAATTCGAGTAATAAATGCAAATTAAAAAAAAAACATGATTTACCTTTCAACGCATCTCTGAACCCACAAGTGCTACGAAGCTGAAATTTTGCATGTAGGTTTTTAATAGTACGGAGACTCTTGCTTAAAAAGGATTTTTCGATCAAAGGTCAATTAGAGGTCAGAGGTCAACTTTTTTATAACTTCTGTATGGTGACAGCTGGAACGTCAAAATTTTGAATGTTGATTTTTGACCTAAAATGAACGAGCACCTGTTTCAGGATTTTTAAAAATTTTAACCCTAAAGGTCAAGTTGGCCGGGTCAAAGTTGGGAATTTTTTGATCTTTTGCTATATCTTTGTTGCTAGAAGAGCTATTATGGTGAAACTTTGCATGTAGGTTCCTTTTAATACTAGGGCACCCGTTATTGACAAATTTTAAGGTCAAAGGTCAAGGGAAAGGTTAAAAGTCATATTTTTCAAAGCTTCAAAATGGTGATAGTTGGAGCGTCAAAATTTCAAGTATAGATTCTTAGCTGAAAATAAAGGTAAACCTGTTTCAGGGTTTTTCAAAATTTTAACCCTAAAGGTCAATTTGGTGGAGTCAAAATTGGTTAAAATGTTGACCTTCACGATATCTTTGAAACTGCAAGAGTTGGTTCCTTGAGGAACATAATTAAGCCTCGCTTTCTTACAAATTGTACCTAGCCGTTGTTTCTAAAGTCATCGCGAATGAAATCGCGCGCGGGACGGCTAGTAATATTATATTAGTGTCATATTAGGCGAAGATATGAGTATCTGCCTACGCGGAGGTTGTGGGTTCGATCCCCGCCACTGGACAAATGTTGTATTGCTGATATTTGTTCCGGATCTGGGTGTTTTTCTTTTTATAATGTACGTATTTACAAAAATATGAGTTTAATTAGAGTACAAGTCACCGTAACTAACGCAAAAATTCAATTGCTATTAAATATCGTAATAAAATTATAATCCCGCTTCAAAAATTTGTATTTTTATGAAATGTTTGTGGAGCCCTGAGAAAAATATTAATTTCGGCACATAGGTAAACTTGGTACCCTCGCAATATCCATCATGGGACTATTTGCATAGAGGGTGATAAATCTAAGAAAGAAATCTTATATGGAGAGATATTGGAAGTGAAGGCAGCAATGTATCATGCCGGTTTCATTTGTTGACATATTGCCCTAATTTGGAGCGTTTGAGGAAGAATTTTTCAATTTTGTGCTAGCGCAAGGTTAAAAAGGTACTAATGGCAATTCTGAAGCTTAAACTATACTAACTAAAGATGATGCCATGCTTTTTATTTCCATCTTTAAGAAAGGGACGGGACCATGCCCAGGATCTAAGACAAACCAATCTGGCTAAGCCATAAGTCAATGCACATAAAAATCACGGGTAACATAAAACCGTTGAAATATTACCACGTTCCTTCGCACAAATATGCAATATTGTGAGATGCCAACACTGTTCATTTCACATCGAAAATTCCAGTTTGATATCGAAAAATTGTTGCAAATTCACGCAGCCAATAACTTTTGTACATTTTCGAATAGAACGTGATTGAAATTTTATATTTGGAATTTTAAATAAAAGGTATATTTACCTGCGCGTGATAATTATCAATAGTTATTAATATTGAACTGAGGCAATCAAAAACAAATTGTTTGCACTGCAATAAATGTTTTGTTAGGACATGTTAATTTATTTGTTGCTGATAATTAAAATTTAATGTAAAATTTGCACGGCCTCTTGTAAAGGTGTTTAAGGATAGCAATGTAACAATATTCAATTTTAATAAAAGAAACAAATAATGTGTATTGTTATTTCTAGGACTTGGAAATTTTGTGACACACTGTTTGTGTTTTACGAAAAACAATTATCTATAAACATTTTACAAATTTTCTAGACTTTTAATATCTTTAAAAGCCCACCACTCAAAGCGAGTAATTAAATTGCCTAGACTCGAGCCAAATTCAACAGAGCATAGGCAATCAGGTGATATCTCTTAATTAATCATAAAATTCTTAATTAAATATTTAAGAAGATTATTAGCTCATGTTTAAATAAAATTAATAGTATGACCAAGTTAAAAATAAAACAGTTTATTGCACAAAGAGACCTTTGCCCAGCAGTGGGACACAATAGGTTAAAAAAAAATTGCACAAAGAAAAAAAAATTCGTTGACAAGCTCATCATGAGTGAAATATAAAAAAAAAAAAATATCACGACAGTTGCTATTGGAGTTATTAATAATGAGAAACAGTGAAGAGCCTAATATAATTATTGTATTATTATTTCGAACAGTTTCACAGGATCCTATAGAGATATTTCAAACCGCCCAATGGTATTGTTATTACAAATTAAACCAGCCGAACTGCTGATGATCTCAATTTAGTAAATTAACATTAAACTTGACTGGCCGGTATCAAATTAAATTATATACATAGCTAGCTTTTGCCCGCGGCTTTGTTGGTACTCGGGTAACTAAAACCTATATTTGAAACCATGTATTGTTTTCATCAATTTCGGCTCTACCCTAGAGGCATAATTAAAACATAAACATTGAAACACTATCACTAACTTTATACTTTTCTATCTATTATGTTAAATTTTTTGAATTCTATCGGGAGCTTGTGTATTTTGATGGATAAATCAGTTATAGAGTATTTTTAAGTTCCATAAAATATTGATAAATCCTTCCTTTTTTAAATTTATGACCAACTTTTATATACATTTTATTTACATGATAATCGTATTATTGTATTGATGTCTGTCGAGTTTCTTACGAAATACCTTACGTACTCGTAGGTATATAAAACAAGTCCCACGCACTATCAAACCATGATAGACTGTCGCATTTACTGTATGCTCTAATAAACAGCATCAGAAGACTGACATAGGCTAGAGTATCTTATGTGTAACGAAGCATCCTCAGACCCAAACATTCCCAACCTAATTTGATAGTTTCAAGATTTCCTGTAATCATGGACACGACAAATCCCGTGACGTCACAAAGCCGAGGCATTCGTTATCTCAAACATCCCCATTAATTACACGACTCTTGATTCTATAACAGTATTCTTTTTATCCACGTCCCGGGTTTTCGCAAGCAATTTATTTTAGTCTGCTGACTGTGAATTTTACTTACAAATCGGGTGGGGCGGGTCGCAACAAAGAACTTAGGCTTTGTCTACTGTGATACCTTGAATATTTAATGTCTTATCTATAAAATATCTAGCCGTGTTGGCTAACTGGATTAGCCTTTCAGCTTTCAATCCGAAGGACGTGGGATCAAATCCAGCCGTACATCAATGGACTTTTCGTGTAGAAAAGTTAGATGCGCTTTAACACGAGCTTCAAACGGTGAAGGAAAACATCGTGAGGAAACCCGCAGCTAGTCAGCCCCACACGTATTGACCATTGCATACAATGTCCCAGGCACTACAGTGCCCCCTTAAGTGTAGGTAAAGATTGCTTGCTGACGCAGTATATTTAATACATATTTTTCTGTGGTTTACTTATGATTAATCCAAAGGTAAGATTAATTTGAACCTGTTGCTTTAACTTAAACCTAATACAAAATGCAATTTTATTATTTTTCACATCATTTCTATCCTCACTTTGCCCTTGGAATATACAAGAAAGATAATCCCATCTACAGTATAACCAAGGCCTTACTTATTTACGTAAATAACTGTGCGAAGCGAGGTTTAGTTCTTATCTTTTCGTTGGAACGGGCACACGCGAGCGAAACTATCATACAGTCGTTTTTGGAGCTTTCCAAAACCTTTAACATAGTAAGTACCTACAGTTTTGACAAATGTATGAAGAGTATGGACGATAGACTGATTGTGTAAGATTCTAGTACCTATCAATAAATGTAATATAGTAAGTCAGACTATTATCGCAAGGGAAATTGGTTATCATTATAAAGTAGGGATTAAAATATCAAAGGCTTAGATTGAAACGAGATGCACGTTTCGTAATTTATTTTTATTGGTTTTAATCATTTTGTAATCAAAATGTGTGTAAAAAACATTAGAAGGTCTATGTTGGGTTAGGGAAGGTACTTATGTTATTTAGTTGAATATTTTAATACAAAGGAACAAATCTACAATCCGTTATTTTTCTCCTGGCTGCAATCTATTTAAGTGTATTAAGTGTATGATTTATTCGAAGCACTTCAAATTTTATTACTTCAACTCATTGGGAGCAAGTGACCAAGCAACTATTAGTGGGGCTCCAAAATTGATTATCAGAGACCACTAGAGCACCCCTGATTGGGTCATATGTGTCAATAGCCAATAACAGATGATTAAGTTGGCAGCATTGTCCCGCCATCTGTCGGCGGCTAAGTGCGATCAAGATATTGAAGTTAGAATTTGAGATGAATTAATCATTGTGATATTTTTTGTTCCTAGTGGAAAGAGGATTGATTTGAGTCTAGAATAATCTAGTAAAGAATTTACTTTGACTTGTATGTAGTGGTACGTTTAGTAAAATACTAAATTACCGAATTGCAAACAAAGTTGTAAGAAGGTTGTGACTAGGCTCACGATTATATCCTAGAGAGCCCTTCAACTGACTAGAACTACATAGTAAAACCAAAGGGTTGCTAGTTAAAGATAATCAGAGTCACGTAAATATTGTTTATACCTACCGTGTCAGGGTGTTTATTGTGTTTACTTACAAAAATACAAGTAAGAATTCTAGAGTCATTGGCTAGATGACGATGCGTTAAAAATGTCCAAAGATATTTATTTATTTCTCTTTAATAGAACACCAGTATATTTTCTGTGTAACTATATTTAGAGTAGTCAGGGGCGCCTCCGAACATCTGTATCAAGCGTCCAACTAATCCACGGATTTCTAATGCAAATACATTCATCAGTGTTAATGCATAGAAAGCGATCTGTCGTGTCATGCCAGCTTTAGATAAATCAAACTGGATCAAACTGGTTTGGGGCGATGATAAGAATAGGGATGGTAATGTTGATTGAATCGATGGGTTGTCTTGTGATTAATGGAATATTTCAAGAATGTAATGGTATTCTTTACTGTTTCATTTCTGATGGAGACGTCATAGGCTAGTCGGTATTAAAGTCCGTAAGAAATACTCTGAAAATCTTTATCCTTAAAAATAAAAAGTCAAACTTCAGGAAATTCAGTCTTTGTAAAAACTTTTAGAACTACTTAAAATTTCCATCCAATAGACTTACTAGTAAGACTACTGAGAACTTTGTATGACAAGCACTATCAAGGTAGGTTTTTTAAGAAATTAAATATTAAAATGTAAATAAATAAGCAGCAATTTTTAAATTCAATGTATATTTTTCATACTATTGCTGAAAATAGACTGAAATTACCAAGAGCTATTAGGAAAACTAATTTGAAAGTCAAAATAAAGTTTTCAGTAAACAGCATTTTGAGTGCATTATTTACGTTCCCCTCAATTAAAGTCAACGGTTTACAAACAAAATAAGAAATTCAGATTTGAATAGCGTGACTGTAAAATGAAGGCACAGTTGAACTACGAGTGTAGCATGTACGACGGAAATTACTGAATTTTCACTCAAGGTGGTGTGCGTTAAAAACTAAATAATCGATTTGTTTTAAATTCCTTTGCTATACGTATTAATGAGATTTAATTATACCTACCTATAACGCGGTCACATTAACTAGACGCTTGGCGTTGATGACGTCATTTTGGGGCTCTCTCTCTCTCTTTGACACTTGCCGGGCGAGCTAAGGGCATGCGGGGGGAAGCGGGCGGGGACCCGCATTCCAGAGATGCGTCGAGTTAATGTGACCGACTTATACTTACATTTTAAAAATACGAGTAGCTATTGCTTATTATAGCGATGTATGCTGTGTATTTTGTTTTCTTAATATTTTAAAATCGATAAACTATGACAGTCAACCTGACGACGGTGTGTTTATAACTTGAACGGACATCGGTATTTTAAAAACTTGTTATTTGAGTCGTATAATTTAATGAAAAATCTTATTTCACAGCGCGTAAAATGATGATATAATTAACGTACTTGTCAAAGAATATTTAGTGATGAAGACAAAGAATTCGCTTAAAACCATTCGAATAAATATTTCGGCAATCAGTCGTGAGTGCGAACACCATCGGGCAATTAAAGACATTTGCAATTCCAAACCCCTTTGCCATCGTTGGAGACGAAAAATTACGAAGCGAAGTTACTAAGTGAGAATTAGAAGGAAAAAGAGTTGCCTTGAACATGGTGGGCTGTCTTTGTCTTATTTTTATCTAATTATCTTTTTTGTTCTTTAACCATATTGTCAAAAAGTGTTGTAGTAGTACTACCTACACCAAAAATAATACTCATTTCAGTTTGTGAAGTTACAGATTGAGTGTCTCTTTTTGATTGATAAGAAAAAAAATTAAGTCTACTTTTCCGATTCCATAATTTCAGAAAAGTTTGTATCCAACATTTATAATTAGCATCTATCCGTAATCAAAAAAAATTTGAAACATACTTACTTACTGAGTGTAAAAGTACAAGAACTCACTTTAAATCTTCAAAACGTTCTAATTGCATTTATTCTTCGAAACAGCTTCTCGGCTCGACTGTTTTCTACAAAGTTTTGTCTCTAAAGTTGAGAATAGTTTATGAGTTGTCGTGAGAAGGATTACCTGCAACAAAATAAGGAACGGTTAAAAATTACGAAACAAACAAATATAACTTGATATTAATAAAACAGTTTTAATAAGAGTTATTTTAATAACATTCACCTTTAGGTGAAGGAAAACATCATGAATAAGCATAGTTTAACCTGAAATAAGACTATCTACACTATAATATTTAACGAGTAATGTAGTGTGGATTTAACTCGCGCACTAATGGACCTAGCATTTAAGAAATCCATTTAATATGGATCTATAATGTACTCGTATATATAGTTACGTTTCAGTCAAACATACAGTGTCGTACTGTCTTTCTGAGAGACCACGCGAGCGGAGCTTGTATACTAAAAACTCCTAATGCTCGATTTCTATAACCAACCTACGGATGTCCGTAGGTCCATCAACATAGCAACCTTGTTTTTATAACATAAAATGTATGAAACTTTTTGACAGTTACAACGTTGCTATGTCGAAAGTTAGATAAAGGAACCGGGGGTAACATTGCTTTAACATGTCCAAGTGTTATCAGAATTCAGTTTTAGCGATTTCTCGTAATTTCAACTCAATATTTTATTCGTCAAATATCACGTCTTAAATCAAAGTTTTATCAATAAACCGGTCCTTAAACAACTCAGAAGAATATTGAGAGCACATTTTTTCGTTCTGCAAACCGATCCGAATTCTCATAACATCGGCTGCAATGCGGCGAAGACGGCATGTAACAGCTACTATAAAACAGCTGGTGTAGTAACGCAGTAGGTACGTACACATGTATTGCAGTTGTTATCATTTTGTGTTGGTTTTGAGCTCGCGTAATCTCTACTAGCAAAATGCGGAGATAGTTTCAAGAAAATGGGTTGAAACAAAAATGTTGTACCTATGTATATACAAAAGAGTTGATACATTCGTAGTGTTTTTGGTTGCTTTTAGTTTATTTATCTGACTTAAATTAAATTAGGGATTGGTTATAATCTACTGAAGTATCTGTTTGGAGAATGTAATTTTCAAAAAGAATAAGACATTTACAGTTTTTGTTGAAGAAATAATACACTGTAAATATTTTAATATTTTATTGCTAAGTGTTTTATCTGTACATATAGCACACAAAAACATGATAAAGACTATGAGACAGAGCGCGGGCAATCGTGTTTTTTACATCTTTTGGAATCCAGAAGCATTACGTTTATAATTTTTTTAGAAAAATACCCTGTTGCACTTTTAGAATACGACCTTCAAACCGAAAGTCACTCGACCAGCACTGCTCTATTTTAAATAGCACAGATGTTTTCTTCTAACCTGTGGCACGAGAGTAGAAAAACAAGGGCGTGCAAAGGGCCAGATTGAATGGGAAAGGAATATTTCCCGGCGGATCCCCGATTGAAAATAATCGGGCCCTCGCTTGGCGACTTTATCACTGAATATTTTGCAAATAACAATCTCAGGATGATAGAGTAATAACTGTTTTGTGGTTCCATATACTTCTACTATGGTGTAGCTTACTGGGTATTTATAGTTCTGTGTGTAAACAAGGTCTAAGTTTGTATTACTTAAAATATATTTTTTCGATATTTCATATAGCGTCATCTAGTTGCAAGTACTTTTGTTATGGTGAACATTTTAGTGCTTACAACAATTTTTTCTTTGTTGTTTAGAAAACCAAACTCAAAACAAATCGGAACATTGCTTGACTTTAACCTAACTTACTCTCATTAACTTAAATTTAACTCAAATGGCATCTCATTGGTTTTACATGAAAAAACAAATTTTGTTGGTCTTAACATTTAACTGCTAAGACTGTAATCAAGACCCAGTAGACATTACTTTCAATGATCAAAGTGTTAATTTATACAATATTTAAAACGTAAATGCATATTTAGGAAAAACATTTAATGAAAAGCCGATAGGCAATTTAGTAAGCTGGTTCTTGTGTTTTGAATTGAGAATTACCTCGGCTCCAACAGCTTTGCGTGCTTCTCAACAAATGGAATATAATCACCAATCAAGGTAAATATTTGGAAGGCCTTCAGGTCCTATCCGAATAAATTTACTCAACAATATTCACAAATTGAGTTCAACTTTGAGTAGGATAAAAGGCTGGCGTAATCGGGACAAATTGAGTAAAATGTAAAAATACAGATTACTTAGCCTAGAGAAACAATTTAAAAAAGGTTTTGCGTTTTAGCTTTGCGAAAAATAAGCCTAGTTTATTTCTAACATTGCTACCTCGTTTTGCTATTTGCTCATTTTGAGCATTTAGAAAATAATATTTTTTATCACCTAATACAATATTAATCTTTTTCCTAACAGAATTAAGATCAATTTGTCAGGTTTTATGATAAACAATATTCATATCAGATAGTTTAAAGAAAAAAAAAATTCACGACAATTAGCAATTTCATTAAATTTGTATTGCATAATGAAATATTAGTCCCTTATTCAATATTATGATGATACCGTTTATTTAATTTTCACGAAAAAAATAGTGAGTACATAAATGCTATCAACCTTTGATATTTGGTTCAGAAATCAAAGACATTTCAACGTTCACATTTGAAAGAGGTATCAGCGACATCGCTCGACTCGGTTAGTCCCGCTATGCTCTAGTTTCGCTATGCTCGACTCGTAAAATACCTACTAAAAAGTCTCGCTATGCACGAAATCACATTTGCGGGTAATGATGAAAAAAACTGTTACCGTGTAATATTTTATTTCACCTTTTAAAAAGTAAATTAAGAAAACCTAGTAGGTATGTTAATGTTATCCTATTCATAATCATCATTTAATATTTAAAACATGTCAAAACTTAGCACTTGTGATCAGAAACATGTGTCGAACTGGTTTTTTAGGGTACCTAACCATAACAATGAGTCCTTCCGCCAATCACCACCTGGTCCATCTCCTTTTCTTTCCCTATCATGTAAACAGGTAGAGACAAAATTACTGCATTTATTATTATTATTATTTTGCACCTGCAACTTACTGATAAGAGTAATTAGGTTAGTTGTCGGTTAGTTCCGTTTCGACGCACAGTACCAGAAACGCAAAATATCTTTTACGCGGATGACCATAATTTCATACGTAAAATACCTGATACGTGGATGACCTGAATTTCATGACGCAAATTAAGTTGAAAAAATAAGTTGGAGACTAAGTGGCACACTATATATTTTTTTTCAATAATGAAAGTGTTTTTATTTGACGACCTCCGTGGCAGAATGGTATAGCAACCGGAATGTCAAACCGGAGGTTGCAGGTTCGAATCCTGCTTGGGGCATTTGTTTGTATGATGATTACAAACATTTATACTTGAGTCACAAAATAAAAAAGAAAATTACTTTTTGACAAATCTACATGCCAAATCAATCCTTCCGACGATTTACATTTGAGCACTTTGGATGTTTCCTTATATATGACGCTGACTGTTCATACACAGGAAACACTTGATGCTAAGTGAGAGATTAAACACTCCTCAGTAAAACTAGGTGGTACTGGCCAGTAATTATTCCATTTATGGACTGATGTATTATTGACGTAAGCTTTCACACGAAAACATGTCAGAGGCATTAACAATTACTAAAAACCAATTTGGGAATTTCTTCTATGATAATGTCGGGTGCAGGTTGTTCAAGTGGTTCGGTTCAAAATTTTAAAATAATTGATAGTAGACGTGGGGGAAGAACTTTATTACATGCCGGGCACAAATATCTCAAGCTCCGCGAAAACAAAAAAACAATTATTTGGCATTGTATAAATAAAAGGAATAAAATTAAATGCACTGGTAAACTGATTCTGGACAGTAAAAGTTATGCAATAGTTCAAGAAAACAAACACAACTCTCAATGCGAACCAAATTTTGAAGACAATGAGGTTCAAATAGCCGTTAGTGAGTGCATGAAAGAAGTTAGTACAAATTATATATCGGTACAGAAAACTTTCGAAAAACATATGCGGAGATTAAGGGACATGGGCTACCATCTCTCAGGAAGTGTTCCCGACTACAAATCAGCTAAAAGTAAATTATATAGATACAGAAATAAATCACTGAAAGTTCAAAAAACACAATTCAACAACCCAGCTGAAGTCATAATACCGGAAGAATTTCGCAAATATCTGTTGAATGATTATTGTTGTGAAGGCGGGAACCGTATAATTATTTTTACTTCAACCGAAATTGGGCAGCACATAAAAGGTGTTACTCATTTCTTTGGAGATGGCACTTTCGACGGTTGCCCAACGCCATTTAAACAAGTGTATGTAATACATGGAGACATGGGAAGTACTGACATGAAAACGAATGTGGCACCTTTATTTTATGTACTTTTGTACAACAAAGAAAGTGAAACGTACGAAAAGATGTTCAAATTAATTAAAGAAGCTTTGCCTGAATTCGGCCCATCGAAATTCACGTTCGATTATGAAAAAGGAGCAATTAACGCAGCAGCGAGGGTTTTCTTGGGCATTGAAATCAATGGATGTAACATACATTTTCAGAAGAATGTTATTAAAAAAGCGAAATCTTTGAACATCATGGAACATGAAGAAACCAAGAAACACGTCAAGAAATGCATGAGCTTGGCATTTCTTCCAAAAGAAGACATTGAAGACGGGTGGCTTTATATAATGGAAACAAGGTACATACATTTAATGAAAATACAAGGTATCTTTGAAGATAAAAAATAAAAATAAGGTTTTATAATACCTATAGCTCGATTTAATAAGTTTTTTATTTTCAGTTTTAATGACGAACAAGTGACTAGTTTCAACGATTATTTTGTCACGCAGTGGATGGAATATCCAGACCTTATTTGGTGTTGCTATAATGAACGCCACAGAACAACTAACTTGGCTGAATCTTGGAATGGCAGATTTAACAAATCTATTGGAAGAAACCCTAGCTTTCTATTATTTCTGCAAACAATCGCAAATGACGCTTGCCACTATGATATAAAACAATCCAAGTAAGTTTTATTTTATACTTCTTTATGAAAAAAAAAAAATTATACCTTATTTGTAATGCGTTGTTAGTTTGCCTGCATGGCAGAAAGAGACCATAACTATAGACAATAATAATTTAATATGAATGTGAGCGGGGTACTACGAACCTTGTAATGTTGGAAGAACACAAACAGTTCGTTCCTTAACGAGGGACATCATCAGGGTGACAAGGACAGGTCAAATTCATAATGAATTCTGCAAACTACGAAAATTTTATGGTAAAATAATAATTTAAATACAATTTTTTCTTACAGCTTCCGAGTCAAAAAACAAAATCTCAACACAAGAAAAAAATCAAGCATAGCTATAGATAACCAAATACAAAACTTGACCAGATCTTACAAAAATAATGATATCTGCCTAAAAATGTTTTTGGACGCCATCTCCCAAATAACTTTTTTTTGGAAAGATAAATGAATAATAACCTTATTATATTATTAATATAACTATTACTATTACTATTACTTATTTATTATTATTATAAACTTGTTTAATAGATATTTTATTTTAATAGTTGATTAGTGTAGTATTTTATTTGTGTAATTAATAAGACTGAAATGTAATGAATAAAGGTGATTTAACTTTAAGAACGGACTAATTATTTACGCTCTTTTGTATTTTACTAGTATTCTGCAGTTTCATCTATATGTTAATTCAGGACTTGAACTATATGTGTAAAAATAATCATCCCAATCCGTCCAAACACTTTTCTTTTCTACTGTACTTTCCATTGTTTACGCAGGCTTGAAGAATTTCGTGCATAGCGAAACTTTTTAGTAGGTATTTTCTGAGTCGAGCATAGCGAAACTAGAGCATAGCGGGACTAACCGGCTCGACTGGAGTACGGTGACTTCAGTCAAGCAAAAATTCGCTGAGGAAGTGACAAGTGGTGAGACGAGTGCCTAGTCACTTATGTATGCTCTACATATCATTTCACTCATCAGTAAATCAGCTGCTCGATTCTTGACAACGTTCAAAACATAACGCGGTAAGAGATTGCACGTTATCTAGCTTTTGTTTTCTGAAATCCATAGATTTTTTCAAAACCACGCCGTGACGGGCCGCGTTAAGACATGGTTATTTGGAGAATTAGGCGGCAGTAGAGTCTTATTTTCACTCGAATGTGGATTTGTTTTTTAAGATACCTATTAAAGTTTTTTATGATACCCATTATAATGATAATAATAATACTTAATGTTATTCTATTCTAAAACATTAATCACAGAAAAAAGATTTTTAGAGAAGTGACGAGTCGTGCCATGTGTGTATTGTATACTCTACATATTATTTCACTCGTCACTTTAAGATTATGTTCGGTTGGTAATTTGGGCAGAAATTGTATAAGAAGACTAACAAGAGTGGTACCACATCAGCTGCTTAGTTATTTTTTAAAATTACTTATTTAATTACCGCAAAACTACTGTAGTCACCTACCAACAGTTTGAAAAAAAAAAGAAGTTACCAAAAGTTAAACATAAGGACATCACAGGTTTGGACGGAATATTCCAAAAATACCCTGTGATGAGGATATTTGAAATTGTTTTGCATTTTTTATTTTATTTTTGGTCTTTCCATTAAGCTCGAATAGAACGTCACTTAATTCAAATTTCGACCACCAGCATTTTTCAAGTCATTGGTTCTTGCGTCATCGCAGTGCTGAAGCATGTAAAGCATCGTTTGACCCGTATAAGGGATGTGCTAACTCTTTGCGTCTTCCCTAAGTGCTCTGTAACAGGATACGCTTTCCCTTTTAGCCTTCGTTAATATTATACAAGAAAAAGGCGTTGTTTTATTTAGCACGTCGTTTTAGTTCATGAATTTTTGCTTTGCGTCACCTGGATTTAGGAGGTATTTTAGAAAAATATCACCTTTTTTTAATAATGTTTTTTGTAAGACTTACAATTACAAAGTCTCAATGTAGTATGAAGCTAATTGGAGCATGCTTGCGTCCACAGCATTATGCTGTTTATACATACTCGTATAACCGAACAAAACAATCATTTCTAAACAAGTCTATCTAATGCAATCAAAACACATTCAAATACAATCGATCCCAAAGCTAATTATGTTTAAAACTAGTCTAAAGCAATAAATTTAAATGACTACCTCCTATACACGGCCATTCATGTCATCCCCCATTGACCTTATTAAGGGACAGCCACCCCAAAGCCAACAAGTGCGACAGATGTGTGAATTAAAAACACTGCCCTTAAATTTATTTACAACACGATATTTGACTATTAATCCCTGACTATAGGCTCGTAATCCGTTAATGTTCATTTTTATTTGAACACTGTCATCGCGAACAACACGCAATTGTAACACCTAGCACTTACAAATAGAATGCATTTTTGAAATAACATGAGAAGTGAGCATGCGTTTTGTTTTCACAGAATAATAATCCTTTTCGCTCTAGTAAAAAAGGTGAAAGTTGATTCAATTTCTTGTTGCCACACTTAACTAATTAAGGGGGAGTGTTGGCAATAACAGAACACGGTTAAGGCGTAATGGTGATTAGAGGAATTATTAGTTTTAAACTCTATGAATATTCATTTTAATTTCTAGATTAATTTCTGGTTACAATTGTGACGTTTTGGAAACAATGGTTTGTTTTTTTATGATATTTGTTTATTTTTTATAACAAAATTTGTTTTGCGATACGAATAATTGTTTTGTTTATTTTAAAGGTATTTTTCCCGATTCTATATTATTCTATGTTAGCATAATATACTTATTTTAAAAATAACAACTCGACTACATAAAAACTCCTTTTCAAAGTGAAATTTTTCGGTTTTACACACTATTATAAACATACTATAGAATTACTTAATAAAATCAATTTAATCCTTTTAAAGCAATTTCCCAGTAAAATCTCAGAATCCTTTGTAAGCAAACTAATTCTCATAAAGTGAAAAACATTAAAATTTGTTCAATCTACCTTCACTCTGTGAAAAGACTGCAGTGCGCTGGTTTCACTCTAATTCAATAACAGACCGCATACCGGAGCCTCTAAAAATATTTTCATGATTTTTAGGGTACCGTGTAGCTGTTGGAGCTAAATTAGTTTTTGTCGGCCTTGTTAACAAATGCATTCCCCTGCCCTTGTCCCACACTAGGTGGGGTCGGCACAACATATTTTCTTCTTCCATTCATCTCTATCATTCGTCAATTCCGTTCGTAGGAGAGGTTAACAAATGTTTGTGTTTATTTATTTTTAGACCTCCTATTTATTTAGTAAAGTCATGCAATACTGGTCATCATTTGTAAAGTTAATAATTACTACCCATCTAAAACACAAGTCGTTTATCAAAATTATAGTCAGTAAAAGGTGGAATAAAGGTCTAGAATTTCTAAGCACGAAATTGTTTCGAAAGAACGCTTGTACGTAATACGAAAACTTCTATGAGACATGCTAATGCAAAGAAAACATCTTGAGAGGAACGTGTTTGAACTATGTCATCGATATTATGTGGCGAGAAGCTGATATCTGAAGCAAGGTCACAAGATATAACTTAAAATATCGAAACTTGGGACTTTTCGATTATACTTCACCTAAAACTAAAAATAATATGAAACAATCAATCATCTTGACGTCTATCTTGTCTAGACATGAATGAACATAACAAATTACTTTACATACGTGTATAAGAAACAACATGTTTCTTATAAATGTGTTATAAAAGTGAGTTTATATTTACAAAAAAAGAGTTATTTTAGTAGTTATCTGGTTTGTAATATAATTTTTGCAATTTTCAAGTAAAATAATATACCATTCGAAGAACCATTATTTTTAACCTAGTTTCACACTTAGCCCTTCCCGCTCCATATCCATATGATGCAATTAACTGATCACGATCCTCTGTGCATATGCCTTTATCTCCTGTGTTTGGATAAGTGATTACTGTCTTTGTGAACGCCAGCTAACGTGGTGGTGGTTGTTTTGCCCGCTGGCGTTCAGATCTTTTTGCGCACTGTAATTAGGAATATAGACAGTTTTGTTATGTGCTTTGGTGTATTAGCCAAGAAAAAGGGAATATGGAGTTTTATGAGAAGAATAGAGGCTATATTTGCGTGGATGTTTCAGACGAGCGATTCTTTATGTCAAAGATTTTTGATAGGAATGTATCCTCTTTGTTATGTATAATAGAAAGTGCTTCAAACGGCACGTTAAATTATAGGTCCCGGCTTCTAAAGTCGTTAAGCTATGGCGGAGGCCTTTAGGCGGCCCGAAAACTCCGTCACCAGTGTTGGCCACTCATACGAACGAATGAACGAAGTGAATGAGCAGTATAACATCAATTTACAGAACGTTTGGTAGCGTGCGACTTTTTATTGATTGTAACCGTAAATTAGGCCACTTATTAACCAATAGGGAACGACGCTGGCGACCATAATGGCTGAAATAATACGATAACATTATTGTATTAGGGACATTAAATGGAATTGGCGATGTGCCTAGTCTTTGTGTAATAAAATGGCATCTTTCTTTCTGCGCATTCAATATCCTGGTTTATGGATGAAGAATGTAAAATTGTAATCGTAATTTTTAATTTTCTTAATGGTATGCTGCAGACTGTTTACCTATGTAAGTAGAAATAGTAATCTCTGATGTTATTTATTGTTATTCTCATGCTTATGTATATCAATGAAAATAGACGGCAATAGATTTAGCAGCAGTCTAACAAGCTTCGAAGTTTTCTAAATAGGGTTATTACATCTTTTATATAACTTTAATGATTCTGTTCATTACTATAGCAGTGTCGTAAGCATTAGTCCCTAATGCGGTCCATAAAATGACTTTACCATTTGGACATTCCAGACTGCATACATAATGCACAGTGCACACTTGATCCAGGCAGTAAATGGAGCATAACTAGGCATTAGACAAATTGGCGGGGTGCCAGCCTTGTCGGGTCTATGTATAGTCTACTATAGTATACTCAGCTTTTTGTTAGGGCTATTGCATATTGGTGCATTTCGTGAATGGTAATGTAAAAGTGATTTTTTGTTTAGTTAAGATTGAAAAGAGGTTGTATTTTTTTGAATTGAAATCAATTAATTAATTTGTTTAATAATTTTAAAATAAAATTAGTATACCTACTAAAATATAAATAAAAACTGGAGTTAGCTGTCAATGAATTAAATCAAAACATAAATTCGGTAGGTCGCATGAAATTAGAAGAAAACATCCCTAAGAAAAAGTTTGATAAAATTAAAAAAACAATACGCAGAAAACTATAAATAAATTAAATCAACCTTAGTATTCATTCATACCGCTAATTAAACCGATAAGCTCAATGAAACTGTGAAAAGTATCATTAAAATTAATTAACCATAAAATAGCGGCACTACGAAAATTGGGTCATAACAAAACATTCAGCACAGCACTAACTATGCTATTGCATTGGAATAAAGGCGACATTTCCCTGCGATTGTTACACAAAGCCTTGTAAGGCATGTTGCACACTGCAGGACCGTCTCGGTATAGTCGTTAATCTTAATGCAAATTCGTGCCAAGCGTCCCTAATGGGGCCCGTATTTATTTACACGTCTTATTCTTCAAGTGGAATTACGTCGTTTTGTACGTGGCGCGAATTTCTCGTGAATCTAGGTTTGTTGTAGACTACCCTTTACTTATTAAAGCTTCTTAATTGTTGTTAGTTGCTTGAACTTCTATGAATTTTAACGAACTGAGAATTGGATGAAGATTCTTTAAGGTTTTGTTTATTGTGTAATTTACTTTCAAATTATAGGCAGGTATAGTTTTGAAGTTTTAAAATATTGAGTTTCTGCATAACAACTCCAATAGATATCAGATTCAGATTTTTTATTTTAGGCATTACTTTTAAGTTGTTCTTTTAAAGCGTTACATGATGTGTACTGTAAGTACCTTTTATATAAACGTTTTTATAGACATTTTATATTTTATTTGGGGGAAGAACAATATCGTAAAAGAAAATATTGGAGACGAAGCTCTGAATGTTTTTTTGGAAATTGTGAGTTGTTCTAGGGTATAACTATCAGACAATTGTTATTTAGTTTAGATCGCAAATACTAGTAAATACTATATACCTTATAGTGATTTGAAAAATTATAAAAAAATGTGTCTGCTTATTTAAATGATAAGAACAACAAAAACATTGCAAAAAACTCATTTGTTTCAGTAAAAAATAGCTATAATTTGTAATAGAACCAAAGAGCCCACAAATCACAAAATCTAAATTATAAATAAGTGTTTCATTTAGCTCAAAAACAATGTTAATGACTAACAGAAGCTCAGACACGCTAACCTTAGGAGAAACGATACTAAAATATGTTGATCACTACATATACCTAGGAAAAAGAATTGGATTCATGAAAAACAACAATGAACTCGAAGTAGATAGAAGAATACAACTAACTTGGAACAAATACTGGAGTCTAAAAGAAATATTCAAAAGCAGTCTACCCATATCTATAAAAACCAAAATATTCAACTCCAGTCTATTACCCTGCCTAACATATTCCTGCCAGACGTGGAAGTTTACCACAACAATAAAAAACAAAATCATCACATGCCAAAGAGGTATAGAACGCAGTATGCTTAACATAAAGAAAATGCAAAAAATCAGACATGTAAACATAAGAAAAAGAACAAAAACTACCGATGCATTGAACTATGCTTACAGACTAAAATGGAAGTGGGCGGGACATGTAGCCCGTCTACAAGATGGAAGATGGACCAAGAGAGTGACGGACTGGGAAGGCCCAAGGGGTCGGCGGTGCATAGGTAGGCCATACGCGCGTTGGGACGACGATATTAGAAGATCTGCTGGACCAAACTGGCTGCGAGCGGCGCAGGACAGGGAGAAGTGGAGGGCTTTGGAGGAGGCCTTCACCTGCGGGGGTTCTCAAACCTAAGTAGAATAATTTTAGTTATAAATTTAAAAAATGTAAAGAGAAATAAAAGGCTTTTTATTTTTTATTTTATTTATTTATTAGCTGAATTCAGTACGAATGGAATACTGAGAGCGAAATCACAAACAACATGATTGAATGTTTTCCATAATACAAAAATATAAACAAATCGTACTAAGTGCTTTCACATTCCGTACGAAAATACTAAACGGGCAACTTTTGAGCAATTATTATTGAGCAACATTGATACAATATGGATGTCTACCAATCTTTGAAAATTATAGTCGTAATCATTTTTCATTTAATTGAAACAAAAGAGAACATTTTTTGAAAAGGATGTACCTACAACAAAAACAACGTATACCCTGATGGTTAGGAATCTAAATTTATGCATTCGACTTTTACATTTATTAGAACCTACGTTTTAAGTTGTTAAAAAGTCATTGTTGTGTTGACGGGTTAAATATGGAATGGTGAAACTTGTCTGAAGACAAGTAAGTAAAAGGAATCCAAGAACAGTTTTGGGAGAAAGCTATGCCCAGAATTAGGGCACAATAAGATAGGTACCAAGAAATAAAAGTAAAGGAGAAAAATTTGTTTCAGCCAAAATAAATCGTATAAACAAAGCAATTTAAATTGCCAGTCTAAAATCATTGAAAACGTCAATTCTCGGCTCATTTCCATCGCAATTTGTCCTTCTACTCCATGCTAATACCTAATACATACGTACAAGCTTTTAGGGCATAGCAATGGTATGATGTGTAATTTTTCACGAGGGTAATCAGCGGTTTCCCCTTTTTCCTTGTCAACGGAAGACTTAGACGCATTTGGGGGAAAAACAGGTATTTATATTTTAATTAAATATTTTATTACTTGTGGCTAGGTACTTTAATATTATTCTATACGGCGCGGGATCATAAAATAGTGTGTACTATACTCGTAAAGTTATTTATAATGATTGCTAAAATCACTATAAATAACTATACCAGTATATAAGTATGACATTCTTGTGAAATGGCGAATTTAATTGCACATTGCAATTGGATATCTTTAATTGTTGGAAAACAAAAATACCTACCTATAGTCATAAAAACTTCACAAATTTAGAAATCTATACCTCCCTTCTAATCTACCTAACTTCCTCTTCTAATAATAACAATATATTTTATTATAGTCATAAGCAGATTAATAAGTCTGGTTCCCCACTAACTGTGTGACTGCAGCTTTCGTAATACCACGTAATGTCGAAAACGTTTTTTGCGACGTTTCGGCGCGAAAAATCGCAATAAGTGATGGGGGAGTAATGGTACATCTTTGGCTTTGGCACTAGACTTTGATACAAAATGTTGGATCTAGTTCTGTTTTTTTGTACAGCGATTGCTTTTTGTTTATTGTTATGTGCCTTTATAATTTAGGCTATTTGTGTACCTATCTCTGTACTGTGTTTTTTTTCTGTACCACAGAAGACAACAGGGGAAATAATCTGCAGACTATTTAACAAGCTCAAAACTGGGGTCTGTGTGGGCATTTATATTTTTTGCATTTGAATTTTATAAATCAAATCTCGTTTTTAAAAGTTGTTGGTCAATTTTTAAAATATCTCAAAAAGGATTTTATTTATAAAAACCGTGCTGAACGTTGCAAAAACTACTACTATTACTATACTGTCCTATTATTCTGTTAACTTACTGTTACTAAATCCAATTCATGTAATAGGAATGTATTTAGACATACATGTTACTACCCCGTTAGACATTTTCAAAGGATCATAAATGCAGTTAATTTCATGATATCCAACCAAAAAGTTCCTACGTACTCAAGAGCATCGATAACCCCCATCCGGTAGATGGCGCTTTTTGACGTGCCATCGTTAAGGGAATCTGTCGAATTATTCTCATGAATATGTATCCGGCCGAAGCCGGGGGCGGGCAGTAATGACAACACAATGGTCGAGCTTTCCAACGAGTATTGGATCAATATAACGAATTTTATCTTGTTACTTTTGCACCGATAGTTGCGGTCTTTTAAAGGATTTGTGCAGGTTTTTTGCGAAAAAATAGAGTAGGGGTTTCAGGCGCTTTTATTATTTTATGGGAAATGTGAAAGGTGTTTATTTATGATTTTAAAATATAAATGATTGTATGTAAAGATTTTGAATGATGAAAACAAAAAAAATAAATTAAAATTTTTGAAAGTTGTTTCCGATATTACCTCCGTCAAACAAAGCAGCATAACCTCTTTATATGATAGGTATTAGTATAGATTATTTTATCTGTGGTATAGATATAGATTTACCTAGATATAGAGTTATACGAGTACTCGTAGATTACGTTGCCATAGGTAGGTTAGGTACCCTACTTTTCAAAACCGAGATAAAACTTCTAATCAGACAAGAGCTTGAAATTTAGGTTTCACGAACAATCAGATAAAATAGGGTGAGTATTTTCTGGTGAAGGTCCCAAAACAATATTTCACCTAATCCCGACCGTTAACAGGTGAGATTGGATCTCATCTGACCCGAGCTGAACCGATTCCTGCTGGGCTCGAAACGGATCAGGGGATCAGTACCTGTAGCACTAGTTTGGTTTAACCAGCGACTAAAATGGGTGTTATAAGTTTGTAGTTCGTTCGTTCATATGAGAAAATGGAAAAAATCTGGTAACGGAGTTTCTAGACCGCGGTTAACGCCTTATTTAAGTTTGTGGTGAACTGTATGTCTGTATGAGACACTGGGTGGACATGGTAATGAAATGTCTCAATAAATTTGTAGGTTGACCAGTCAGCAAGTAACGTGGAACTCTACCGTTTCAAGAGCACCCTCCGAAACGGGCTTGAGTTAGTTTACAACAACATAGACTTCGATCTATTAGTCTTGCAGCTAAGCCATGTTAAGAAAAAACTTACTTACAACTGTAAAACTTCGATGATATTCAAAATTAAATACGTGTCACACACCTCTATTTAATTCTACAAGACTAGTACTACAAATAGTTTATTTCTAATCTATAGCAAGCAACAAATGCCTAATCCGATAACCCTGTTACTCCTATACCCTCACTCTAATATAACCGATATAGTATAGCGTATAGTAAAGATCCTTTCACACCGACGCGGGAGATCATCTTACGTAGGTACAGTAGAGATAACAGCACAATGCAGCACTTGAAACCCATTTATACGATACTGTGCAGGTTTGAGTAAACTCAGGGCGATATGCTGTCGATTCTGTTGTTCAGTGACTAACTATGTATGACTAAATATCTATGTAGGTATTGTATATTGCATTATTATGTTCTTATTTAGAATTTAACGTAAATATGATTTGCAATAACAGAATGGCAAACCTAAAAACGTGAAACAAGAGTGCTACGAGTAGTAATTATTCTAAAATGATAGAACTTTTTTGTATTATTAGCTTTTTTGTTGGAAGATTAGAATCAAAGCAACATTTCTTGCCGACTAATCACTTACACAATAATCACTAAAAATTATATTTCAAATTAAAATTCAACCTTTCACTCAGCAAAGAAAGAATAAATCTGAGTTTGTATAATAACAAAAAGATGTAATAATAGAAATCCTTACAAATTACAAAGCAGTTACTAAGCTGAATATTAGTCTTGGTTTCATGTAATTGTGGAGAATTTTTTCACACATCTTAGTGTGTTTCCCCTTACTAGGTTTACGCGTTAGAGCCCCGTAAAAGCTTACTGTAAATTGATAGTGCTGCAACTTGACGCTTTTAAGGCTCTAAAACAGGATTACTTTAGCATTTTGAAGTCTGGTCTGTAATAGCGATAGTGAAAATATTTAAGTTAGACGTTAAAGTTTGAAGAACATCCCATTTTATGTTTTAAGTCGTTGTGCACGTTTTTATTTGTTATGAAACTAAATAAAACTGCAGTCGTAAATAATGAAATTGCCCTGAATTTATGTCATAAAATCAATCGCTTTTCAGTGATTTAATTAAATTATAAAATAGTAAAACTCAACTGAGATTGGTGATGGAGTAACAAGGATGAGAGATATTAAATGAACAGATTAATCTGAGAATGAAATGTATAACATTCATTTTCAGCACAAAACTTAAATGCGATACAATAAGCGCCCTGCATGTAACTTTTCAACATTTCAGTGTCTCAATAATTGAGCATATTTAAACAATTTTCATACATTTCGCTGATCATTACAGACGCGCACGAAGGTGCATAAATCTCAATCATAATTTGCGCGCGTCAACCGTAGGCCGGCGCGGTCCAATGATGGATGGCAGTTCGCCCGCGCTCTCATTCCAAATTCAAACCGACCAACCGTCGCCCGACACGTTGCAAAATGGTGGACACGAAACTAAATTGATTAAAAATCTATTAGTTTTCTTCCTAATACGTCTCAATTCCTGCTAGTGACATTTATTAAATTGATATAATTCGATTCCTGAGAAGAGGGTTTTGATATTAAATAAATGTCAATATTATTTAGGGTGTATCAGTTACTATCTATTGAATTATGGTATTTTTATCTGATCTAGAAATCAAAATGTCGAACAAGAAAGTATTTACTAAGTTGATATTATTTAATGTGAACAGAATCTTTAAATTCATGTAAGTTTTTATTTTTATAGAGTAACATAATAAATAATTTATTTTTATACAACTTCATTATCTTTGTCCAGCTTTGAGCGATATATTGCCCAGAGTGACCGAAAAAGTATTTAAAGTAAGTTGACGATAATTATTTTTACGTGAGTAATATCTGAGTAGGTAATACTATAATATCTACTAAGTACACTACTCGTATAAAGATTGTTTGGAAGGTAACATGATTCTTGATGATACAATACATTACTTTTTATAAAAATTTAACAATTATATCAATATTTCCGCTACATCTTATTATTTACGAATTGAAGCAATCAAAATCAAAAATTACAGTGGAGTTACAAAAGAAAAGTCTGTATATTTTTTACCCAAACCGTTATTTTTACAAAGAAACAGCGGTTTGTAAGATTACGTCCATAACGACTTCAAAGACCCTCTTATATTATGCCGTCGCTCGCCTCGCGGTATATTAATAAAACTCGCTGCTTCTGACAAGCTAGGGACCTGACCGATCCCTTCAACCCATCTTCATACCGAATAGTTTCGCTTTATAATATTTGTGGCACGGCTGACCATCCCAAAGGAAAGCCTTAATTTATTAATAGATGTTTATAGCCTTGGGGGCCGCCTAATAAATAGATCACCCATAAAATAATGCGTTTTCGTTGTGAATGCTGGACGTAAATTTTGTTAGATTAAAAGGGTGACGAAAACGGGTTATGGTCTATGAATTTTTGGGTAGGTAGTTATGTCTATGGGTTATATTTTATTGGTTTTATATTTTATATCGAAGGACATTATGGTCTGATGATACAGCTTAACCACATACAAATAAGTAAATTTAGATATATCAGAAAAGCTCTCAGAATTCGAGTAGTTTTGAAACTTACCTTAAATGTGACTATAGTAATGAAGAAAGTTTATTACCGTTTCTGAATAGAGTTTGATCAAATACTCCAAGAGCAATATCCAATTCGCACAGCGTAAGCAACATTTGTTGGCAACTGGAACTAGCTTGCACGGCTGCTCAACCTTTTTGAAATTCGGGTAACTAAATCAAAATATCAAGCTAGAACTATTTTGTTATTTTTCTCAAAAATGTACAAACAAACATTTTCAAATGTATTTTCATTATAACGCGATATCTACCATGATTTGTAGATTTATGAGTTTCCAGATAAAGTTCCAGTTACAGCACAGCATGCGCCATGATATCGTTAATATATCCCGTTTTAAGTGTTTAAAATGTTCATAACCATGGTAGTTTAAAAAGCTGTATATTCCTTTTTGATGTGGCGGGCCTGTGGTTGAGCAGCCTTGCCAGCGCGTCACAAAGTAATACATTCGCCGAAGTTTGCCACTTGGGGTCCCCGAGTACTGCATCCCATCGAACTACGATTCAATATATTAGCTTTCGAAACTCGGATTTGTGTCGTTATTGCTACGAACATTCAAGAAACAAAGATATGAAAGCAATTTTCGAGATGTGTAAAGGTGTTTGGTTGGATTTTTGTGATTTTTGTGACAATTGACGTGTTATGATGAAACGTAGTAAGCTTTGTTATTAGTTTCTCATACTAACTACATGAGCGCTCGCTGACTAACATGTTACATTACGTCATGTAACGCCGGTCAGTACCCCCCTTTAAATCTCGTACACCAAAAAATCTTCAGTCCCTCACTAATGATCTACAGATTTCATTTCCTTACTTTGTTATAAGATTCCGTGCGCAAATACGCAAACTTCGCTAATCTTTACTCCTAAAAGTTGAAAAACTTTCTGTTTACTATGTTCCTAAGTTAATACTAGGAAGTTTGTAGTGTCTGCTGCCTGAAATCTATTACCCTTGTATAGCCTGGATATGGGTTTCGGAATTGAATTTTTACGTTTACATACGTGTCGTTTTAGGATAGAAAGAGTTTTATAATATTTGATTTATGAAAATACGTTTATGAATATTAGAAGTACACTGATATATATTTATTAATTATAACAAGTTATTTAGCTTTTGTAACATCAATAATGTACGATTATATGAACGTATGTTAGTAAAATGCATCAATTAGTAATCGACCATCCACAAATCATTTTAGATTTCGTTTACGACGAAATATATCTATTTAAATATATTGAATCATTATAACCAATAAACTGCTTTGAAAATTTGGTCATACAAACTAATATAAGTAAACTTAAGTAACTATAAGTTTCAATTGGTAATGAAAGTAAAGCAGTCAATCATAAAATACCCAACTCAAACTGAAACTCTCATCATGGGGTTAATGACCTCGAAACTAAAAACCCCAAACAAATTGGCCTGTCATCGAGCATTGTGTGAGATAGGATTTAATTAATCATAAAATAATGTTACGAAAGGGTAGGGATCATGGATGTGCAATCGTGATAACGAACATAGAATTGTGGTATATTTCAAGAGAAAAGGCGGAATTTCATTCAGTATGTTTCATTGGAAAGTTAATCGAAATGTAAAAAATACTATAAGAAATTAAATGATTACGATTTTTATTCCCATTATTATTCTTTAGGACTATAAGCATTTTTAGAGAAATTAGATTTTTGTAAAATGTCTTTGGGGTTAGTCAAAATCAAACTTTTAATTGTTTAATTTAAAATGGAATCTCTAATTTGTTTTTATAATGTGAACTTGTTATTGCGTTCATTGGTATTATTATTTCAGCGTTGATTCGTAGTACGCTCTACGATTTGCTACGCCGTAGCAACATCTACGAATTTAAAATTTCTGTGTCTGTGTCGTTTTACAAATATCACTACATTAAACAAGAATTAAACAGCTAAATTATGAAATGTGTCTTTACTTACATAAAACATTTCTGGGACTGTGACCGAAATACCTACATCAAAACTTTATCATTCCTTGTGGAGATGAGTTAAATTTTTAGAAGTAGACTCCAATCACCCAGTACTCAAATAAATCCAATAAACATGGATTAAAAAGACAGTCCTTTGCACCACCACAAGAAACTTATTCTGGCAGAGGTTTAACGAGACGGCAAATTCTGAAAAACAAGTAACCTCGATGAGGGTCAGACAGTGAGGGTACAATTAAAAAGCGAAATGTAAGCGAGGCTTAAACCCTCCGGGTATAATGAGAAGATTTGCCGAATACAGTTGAGTGTAGGATTTGAAAGCACGAATGTGCGTTTAGAATGAAGAAGAATTTTGATGATATTTAGAGGAAGCTATATCATGTACCTTAATACAAAAAAGTTTGTTTGAGCAATGCTTGTGATAGAGTTTTTAGACATCATAATGACTTGAAAAACTGCGACCGACATTTTGTGCCTTCTTGTGCTCAGTTGATAATTCCACTTCAGTCAGCCATCCCAATTGTGATCATTTAGAACGTTATTTTACTTCAACGATCTATAAAGACGTCATAGCAAGCTTCACCACCAGCTCTATAAGTTTATAGTCTGGATTCTTTGTAATAATAACACATATGTATAAAATGTAAATAACATTCTATAAATCTAGAACTTTATGATTTGTAACAATAATAGTGTTTAGAAAAACTTTATAAAATAACAAGATCATTCCGCACGATTTCTTCCGAAAAGAAAAAAAGAATCTATAAGTGTCACCAGCAAAGTTAAGTCTCAAGTCCAAGTTTCCACAATAAAAGAACAGGCAAGTCTAGTCGTTTTGCACAAAGAATCAGGTCGGAAATATCGACTTGAAAATTTCTAGTTCGCAATAACACTGCGGTCGAAGATTGGATTGTTTTTACAAGTAGAATTCTCGGTTCGTTTAGAGGAGATTTTTCGTTTTAACAGGCAGTTTGAATTTTAAATTTGATAGCGTTTGATCGAATTCGGTCGATGGGTTTTGGATTGTGACCTAGATGGCAGACTTTACTAACAAGCTCGTCAAGTGCACCAGTTGCATATCGATTGGAAAGTTAGCCTAGCTGCAACCTGCGGTTTTGTTCGCAGATGACCACTTGGATGTTTTGACATCTTATCTTGAGCGTTCCAAAAATTACAAATGGTATTCTAAGGCAATTGATATATCGAGCAATAAGAGCGAAAGAAAGAAAAATGAAAGAATTTCTGTAGGACCTCAAGGATCGCTTACAAATGTACAGTCTTTTAAGGTAGGTGATTTTATTGCCTGTTCTAACGATACTCCCTACACCAGGGAAAGAATCATGCAATCGATATTATGTTTAGCATTCGCCGTATATTTCCAAAACAACGTCAAATATTCTATTTCTCATCAAAAATAAGAAGAAAAAACAAGTTTTAGAGTCCCAAACGTAAAGGCAATCATAATTTTTATTTCCTTCAAACCATTAGGTACACGAAAATTCCTTTTGCATGAACTACTAAATATATTTGAGTTGGGTTTTTCCCAATACATATTTAATGAGACAGGCGTCCTAAACCACAGAATACAACAGTATGTGTACGGTCACAGGTGTGCCTATGTTATTGAGTTTAACTAAATTAGTATCACGTGAAATATTATGCAAATTGCGATTTTAATTAAATTTTATTTGAATAAAATAATTAAAAATCTGCATAGTGACTAATTCACGTTGTGTTTAGTGAAGTATGCGTTATTATTGTTCGTAATCTAATACTATATTAGGTAAAAAATTCAATTAAAGCTTTATAGTCTCTTGGCACAGTTCAAAATATTATCACTACCTTTGAAACTACAATAGACTTTATACACAAAAATTGCCATATACTTTTACCTTACATAAAGCTTCCACGGCTAAAAAAGTATCACTTACTTAGCAAGAACGTCCATACAATAATTTCCAGCGGTTTTCCTTAGGGAATTTGAAAATCGGCTTTATCGGCGCAATAAAATATCTTAGCGATAATGCGGTATCGCCAGACTTCAGTCACTTTGAAGCTTCAATGGAAAATAACTGCTTTATTTCTGACAAGCTGCCACCCGCGGCTTTGCTCGCGTGGTACTAACGAATAAAAATTAGCCTATTTGTTTTTAATAATGTGGTTTCGGTAATGGGTCATAAACCATTATTTTTAATCAAATCTGTTTAGTCGTTTTTGTGTGGTAACAAACATTTATCTATTCATACAAACTTTCGCGTTTATAATATTAATAATAAAACTAATGGTGTGGAATATTTTATTTTTTTTATAAAAATAAGAAGAAATCATAAAAAAACATCAATTCCCTGCACTCTCGAGGTACTACTGTTTAAACTCCGAAAATCATCAGATACCCAAAAATTACCTACTCTTTTTATTTCTATTTAAAACTCGATATTTTCATTTTGAGATTGTTTGACAATAAAAATAAAGATGTCGTTACGCTAACAGAGAATATTATCATTGTAAGGGCTTCCCGAAGAGTATTCGATTCCATTTCAAAAATGCGGAATGCTTCGTGAATTTTCAGAGAAAAACTTCTGAGCGTCTCTTCTTAATATTCTGTGTCGGCTTGTGTATCGCAACGGGTGTTCGTAATATTGATGTAGCATAAAGTGATAGGAATACAGAATAACCCCCTATAGGATAAAGAATTGCCCCCTGCGAGGCTGTACTAGTTACATTGTCAATTACTTAGATGGCGACATTCATTGTTCAGAATTTGGGGCATTGGTGTTTCGAATTTGTTTTTTTTACGACGAAACGAAGTGTTTGTGTCAATAAATGATAAGTTATTTTCATTGTTCTTGATAAGCTTAGTAGTTAAGCGATATTCAATTCAGAATAGGTATTGTCATATTGAATCATTTCTCTTAGAAAAAATGGATTTACTAGAATAAACAACATATTTATTTAAAGTTTCTACACCAAAGTAACCGTAACTTTTTAAAGAAAAACTTAAAATATAGGTACCAAGTAGCCTATGGCTTATAATACTAAAGAGATAAAATGAAGAATACGTAAATTGGTAATAGTTATAACGACCATTTGTGTCATGGTTTTTTTCTATCCATAATAATATGTATTAAAAAATTGTATCTGAATGGTATTAGTCTGTCTACCATAACCCAGTTTGGAACTAGCTGTGTAAAATCTCCAAGGTATTTATAACAATTTATTTATCTTATCCAATAAATATCAGACACATCAAGTAGAAGCAGCCATCCTAATTCCATTTGCAACATGCCTCTGCCAGCAATAAATGTAATGACATCCGCAGACGCCTTATCGGTCAAGATTATGTTCTACCTCACAAATGTCCTACACCACCCCTCTAATGTGCTTTGATATATTACTTTATTTGTCAAATATCAATAATGTAGGAGATTTTGTGGCAACTTTGCCACTGAATCGATATTATGAATAACATTGAATTGTATGGTTATGGGGGTTGGAAGTGATTTTTGTGCTCTTGAACTGTGCTCTGTTGATTGCCTGTTATCGTTTAGACACGTACTGATTTTATCCTTTACTTTATAGCAATATTTGTATGAGATGTACTAAATTGCTTTAAATTATTTTGCGTGGCTGAATCCAGGCGTAGTTTAGAGGTGGTGCTTATCTATGACATAATTTGCCGTTTGTCTATACAACTCTGAGTAAGAGTGCCCTTAATAGTTAATTAATACAACCTTAAATAAATATTAAGCCATGCCATAGATAAGCACCACCTCTAAACTTTGAGCGTTTGAGGATTCAACCTTAAATTATTTAATCGATTATTTTTCTAAGTACCTAATGCAAAACCTAGTATTTCTTACTATCGCAACTATGTATTGTTAAAAATACACTCACCAAAATTACATTCCTCCCAAACGCATTTTTACACACTCCATTTACAGAACGGATTGTGGAGCGTAACTCTGGTCTCGGGTAAAACGTATGTAGTTGAATTTTTGTTTCCAAATCGATTTGGAAAAGCATTTTTACGTATAAATGGCATCACGAAGTAAAAATCAGTAGTTTTAGACATCAAATTTAGACAATGCCGATCGTAAACTTACACGTACCGTACCGTACGAAACAGACACGGTCGAAACTTGAATTAAGTTTTTAAATTGATAGCGAAAGTATTTTCGTGTGAAAGTAACATTAACTTAACTTAAATTTAGGGCAAAAAATAATTTAAATATGCATCACCGCGGTAGTATCAAAACACGAAATACGACACGGCCGAAGTTTATTTTAAAAAATGAAACAAATCTGAGTTCTAATGAACGCAGTAGAATTCATACTAACATTCGCTATTCTTCGTGTCAAAATCGATACAGATACAGACAGACAATGGTGCCATGACGAATGAAAAACAATACAATTTCACTCGATTTTCAAAATCGATACAGACACTTTCATCTGCGTGACAGTAGCACCAAGGGTCTGGGTCCGCACTCGGTTGAGAGATTAGCATCAAAAATTAATTCGTAGCTACCCACTTCAAAACAAATAAAAACAAAAGAATTCTGTACTCTATTCGATTTTCGAAATCGATACAGACACTTTCATCTGCGTGACAGTAGTAGCACCAAGGGTCTAGGTTCGCATTCGATTGACGGATTAGCATCGTAATTGCGTTGTTGCGTGATGTTATCACGTAATTGAATGCGGGACACCCGTGCAGGGTTGCCACGATAAGAATGCTAATATGCTTCGGTCTTCTGCATTTACATGGCTAGGCCTATCTAAAGTGCAGATTAAAAACGTGGCCGGGATGGGTGATTTTTCAATTTTTAGCTTTAGTAGCTTTCGATAAAAATATTTACTTGTTGTATATTCTGTGTATTATACCTAAGCATAGTCATGTTTGATTTTCAGAACTGAGGAATACATTTTAAAACATTACATTATTATTACAAAACAGTGAAATTATACGTGACGTTTTGTTTTTTCTGATGATATCGGCACCATGTTACAAAATATACATAATATATAACATATTATGTATTTTGATTATACAAGTTAATGATATATTGGTAATTTTTGCAAAGTCTTTTTTTTGTTAGAGCTACGTTTCTTAACACGCAAGCTTTTGCCACAATCATTATAGAAACATGATTTGACAACCCTACAAGAATCCACATTCACTGGCCCGTTGTTCCCACGGGTAATGTCAAAATTTATTTCGTTATTGATTCATTATGTTGATGACGATAGAACTGGCTTATTAATTGTGTGACCCCTGCTAGGTGATCGATGCTTGATTGTGTTTCAACAAATACTGAAGTTTTGTCAAAGGTGTCTCAATTTGTGTAGCAATGTGATGTAGGTGTATCAAAGCTGCGTTACTTACGTGTTACGTAATGTATTAAACATTCGCCGAGATATGGTTTTTGCTGTGTACTGGTTTTAGGAATGCATACCTGAAAACAAAAACATGATGTTAAAAAATACTCGTTCTTCACAATTTATTTAAGATTTTAATTTAAAAATTTAACCGTATATGTCTAAAATCTAACCCCATTATGCATATTCGACCTAGAACCTGTATTAGCTAAAACGTATATTAAATCTGTTGCTATCTCTTTTCGTTGACATATGAGTGACAAGAAAAAAACGTTCTAAAACGTTCCTAAAACCTGTATTAAATTGTCAAGTTTTTATGAATATAAAAGACTATTCTGACATAAAATCTTGTAATCTTACAATATACGAGTATAAAAAGTCCAAGCACACTCTAAAGTTACTACTCCATTATCTACCCGTTTATTTTCATTTTAAATACTCCAGTGCCTTTTTATGGGAAATATTAGTTTACCGCCCGAACCGATAAAATAATATAGAGCGTCGTAATTTCAGATAAAAGCCTTCTCTGGCCAAACGGCCATCTAATAACTTTAAAAACTTCTGTAATAACCACATGAAGCCAATAACTTGGCCATATTTACCACCATAAATATATATGTTGACCTCTTTTTGAACTCATTGACCTCGTAAATGATATCTAAGAGCTTGTTTACTCAGCTTCATGATTACTATTGAAACATTTAATTTATTATTTTTTTAGTTCATAAGAAAAAAACATAGAAACTTTATTTGAATTAAGTTCACAAGCTGTATAATGTCTTTAAAAGAGAACGTGGAATTGTGGGTAGCGGCATCTTAGTAGTCCATGACTGAGCTCTTTAGGCGACTAAAAAACTTTGTCACCAGACTGGGTAACTTGTTCATACAAACTTACTTTGCTTACGCAAAAAATAGCATAATAAGTAGTAAAATCGAATGTATGCAATTTAATGCTTTTGTAATCAGTTCACTGATAAATCTACTTAAATACATTTTGAAATTAATACATACATGTAATAGTTAAAACGGGTGACTGTAGTTTGTGTACCCGCTAATTTCTTGATCAAATCCACTACGCCATAGATGTCAGTAGTAAGATCAAACTTCGTTCGTGGTAACAATCACGGATTGTCAATGGAAATCCATTATTCATTCTTTAAAATACCGCTTCGAGCATTCATTATTTTTAAATGACACCATCCAATTACGAATGATCATCGTGAAATCCGTGGAAGGGCTGTGTTCACGGACGTTTCAGGTAATTATCGAGATAGTTTTACATTGCGAGGCTTGGGATTGTATTAATGTAATATTCGATGAAATGGCGTCGAGTTCGGTTCATTATGTATAATTGCATAATACAATTCATCTGTCACTTGATGCGAACAATCCGCTTTGACAACACTCGACAAAGTAAATTGGTCACATTTTTGTACACTCCATATATTCAAATTAAATTCGTCACAAATGTTCATTATTGGACCTCGTCAGCGGTTTATTGGTACACCTATCATTATATCTATCTGTACCTTTAACTATGGACTTTAAATTATTTATATTTCTATCTAATCGGCCACAATATATAACAACCACAAACCTTACATTTAACCATACAACGATTTAGGAAAAGCTTTTTTCCTATTCAAACTTACTATAATCTTTTGATGATATAAAAGGTTCATTATTTTTGCATAGGCAACCCTTTCTATACATTTTTCGCATTCGTCGCAAGTTTATAAGTTGTAGGTACACGCTAATGTAAAAGTTGAGCGTCAAAAGTTACCGGCTTTCTGATGTGTGCAGTAAGTTTTGCAACTTTCATACTTTTGTCCCAACATCGTGATTGAGAAGTTGTGTGTTAGTGTCTCTGTAGCATGAGCCATTTCTTTCTAAAATAATCTTGCATATAAGTGATATAGACAATGGTTTGTTTAAAAAAGAATGAACTACATAACAGCAATACAAATCCGGTCAGGCTTATTCAATAGTATCCACAATTTAAACTTTTAAGATCGTTTAAAATAAATTTATGGTATTTTAGTTTTAGCTATAAAGTATTTGTCTACAACTGACAAATAATAAAAAAGAAGAATAATAATTATTATAGCCGGTTCCTCGTTTTAATATTACCGTTATCTGTTTTGGAACAAAATAAAATGCAGATTAAAATTACAAAAGACTGTCAAAATTTATATCACTTTCCTCTAAGCCTTTACTAAATATTTTTCGTTCATATGAAGTTATAAAAGTCTTGTCATCTTCTAATGGAGCAAAAATGTCCCCATGACACTAATTCGAGATAAAAGTGTTTTTGTTGGGTCGACTTATCCGAACACGCTAAAGCCATTAGAAGTCCAACTAATGTGTAACAGTATCTCTTTGAATATTACTAATAGCGAGAAAAAATACTGTATAAATATGAAGAAAGACGTTTTGCGTTATCGTTTATCATATGCTGTACTCACAGCGAAAATACATGCAAAATAACTAGAGAGGGTCCTATTTATTTTGTGTTTACTATAGGCTTAAAAAAACTAATAACAATGCTTGTAAGTTTATAAAATAATCTATCTATTTATATATCGAAAGCAAAATTTATTTAACAGAAAGTGTAATTATTATTACGAAGCAACACTGTTACAATCGGTCGTCTTTAGGCTTATTTTTTTTTAATATCAACGACTTTCTCTAAGTTATCAAAAGTATAATGTTTCGAATGCCAAAATAACCTTCGTTTTCTATGCGTAATCCACTCAGAACAAAAACTCGTTGTAAATAACAAACCATTGAATATTTCGCAAGCTTTCATTATAAGGGATCCAAAATTATTGTGCTATAACTTTTTACGTTCAAAGATTTGGTTTTCAAAGCAGATGAAAAGTATAAATAAGCAGTTAGGAAGCAGGCATTCACTGCTTTCGCTTAAAACGCGGACTAATCGATATTGTACAATACAAAGCTGTACTAAAAGGCAGAGGCTTCTACGCAAGGTAATTTTCGCCGGCAATGGACCGTGAACACTGGCGAAATTCCACCAAATTTTACACGAAACAGAGAAACTTGGATTTGGCTTTGTTTTATTTGAAACGAAGTCACGCATGAAGAGGTAGACTTGAGACTGTTACAAGTTCAAGAAAAGCTGAGCCTCATTATGATCATCATCAAAAGTGTGCAACTTTTGACGGTTTAAATGAACAGAGGCGCTGACTGTATATAAGTAGGTTACCTAACATTTACCATTGTAGAGTAGTTCTGAATACTTGAAGAGAATTCTTTGCTTAAATACACTCGTACTACAGTTACTAAGTTCCTAAGGTCCTTTGTTTCTGTCTATTTTACATTTATTTTATTTTTCTTTTATTGTTCATAATTAAATAAATTACATGTAAACATAATTGAACTGCGAATTTGCAGGAAATTTCTCGTCTGTTTTGTAAATTTTAGTTACTTGTTGTTGCTAAGCTAGCTAGAAGTTAAGCGCAACTCCCCTTATCCGAAACACAGGATTGGCCAGAAATAACACTGTTTTAGTGCTCGGTAAATTCAACCGATCGATGCTACCCATCGAACCGAGAGAAACACGTTTTGTAGCATGATGTATTGGTGTCTGTGTGACGCGCGTATTATTTCTTGTGAAGAAATATAAATACATAAAGTTCCTTGACTTCCACTATGTTACATAATACAATGAGTTTTGAACAGTCGACCTTGCTTGCTAGGTTTGATAACCTTTTTACACAACATTCATGAAGGTATAGTAGGGAATGCAGTTTCAAAAGGTGACATGTGCTTGCAACTCGTCAAACGAATTGATTTTAAAACTAGTCAACCTTTTCGTTCTGCGTCTGTTCAAGTTTGAATTCTAATCTGAATAGAAGCGAAAGTTGATTTTGACCTTTGTGTACCAATGAAGCTACCGGGATAAAATATAGCCGTGAAAGAATTTAAAACGTTTTTTTATCAAATTTATATAGACAAACATCAAAGTAATGTCAGACTTAAGCACCAGTTAGATTAAGTAGCGTTTTAGTATTCGTGCGATTGTCAAAACTTGTAAATCATCGGCGAACAATTCCAGTGTCACAGACGAAGGAAATGCATTTGCAAATTAGATTTCAACCCCATTCTGCCGCTAGCAGTATCGTATCTCCAGCTCACTTGTCTTAACCCTCAGACTTTTACGAGTTTAGAAGCATTTTGTTTAGTATATTGAGATTTTGGGGATTTCAGAATGATCTGTTTGGACCCAGTTGTGTTTAAGTCGATTGCAGATAAAAAACATAAATGTCGGCTCCGTGGTCCATTAGACCACCAATGGGGCAGGAAAATGTAGAGATTGATTTTATGTATGTTCGATCGGAACGCCTTTTCCAATCACTAAAGGTGAGTTAAAAATAAAAACACCAAATATAAAAAAAAACATCCGGCGAAAAAATAAATCGGCAACTCGTAAGCTTTTTTCTGAAACATTGTTTGTATTCAAAAATGTTTCGGAAATGCTTCAATTTTCAACATACTCACACACAACCACACCTTTAAAATTGATGTGCATAGGTGTCTGAATGTTTTTCCATTTTATACAAAAACATCAAAAAAAACCTAAAAAAATAACACCACAAATTCGCCTATGCTCCAAAAATAACCTTAAAATGTTCAATGTATAGGGTGGCTGTGTTTTTCAATTCATTCCTTCCTATAGTAAACAACTAGTCTGCGTTAGAAATAAAACGGATAAGGGTGAGCCAAATATGTGCCCGAGGGTTCCGTACTGAATTTCACACAGTGCTAAGCAAAGGAGTCACTCATATTACAATTTACTCAGTCTAGAGCAGTGATTAGAAAAATATTATCTTTGCCATCATCATCATCCACAACCGGATTTCGTCTTAGCTTTTTTCCATCCACTGTAATCTTAACTTAAACAGATGATATAATTAAGCGTTTCAGACTATTCCAAATGCTACTATTACAACCTTTAATATTAAAATTACACTTGAAGTTTTACTTTTTCCATCCATAAGGAAATAATACTTAAATGTAGCATGTTCAAACCAACAACAAAAATAAAAAGGTTACAATTTTTATTTTAAACATAAACAACTTATAACCATGATAAAGAAAAAAGTTTCTGACAGTCGCCGCAGGCTTTCTTCTAAAGGGATTCGTTTTTCCTATTATTGTGGAACCTTAAAACCAGCGAGAACCAGTTTAAACCGCTGGTTCCTGGTTCACACTCCATTTGGCAAGGAAATTGCAGCGTCTCGCCTGCTCTACCAGAAATCTCGTTTACTTAAAACAATTGGAATAAAAAAGTTAATTCGCAGTCAATTCACACTATTCGCGATTTATTTTATTTGTCTAGACTAAACTTGGACTATAAAAATAAGCTGTTGTTTCTGTGCATTCTATTTTTTGTATGCACTGTACTTTACAGGACTGCATTTTAGAATGACCTCTATTGTTATGGATATAAAATATGATGATTCATAAATTCTAAGTAAATCGTATTCATAAGCACTATCATTTAAACCATTGCATCATAATGATACTGTCGATTTTGGTCTGTTTTGTGTAATGTGTAGTTGGAATTTCTATTATTTGGTAAAAATATTGTAAACATTTGTGATGTTATATTTTATTGATATAAATGCCAAAGACAGGGACAAATTTCGCAGCATTGTCAAAAGCAAAACAACTCCAGATTCAGGGGATCACGACCCTCAGTAATGAGGATATCGATGCGAGGAGGAGGATTTTATTGATACTACAACTAAGGAAATAAATATGAAGAGTACCTATTTGTTTTATCAAACTCTTTTATAGGTAGTGTCATATAATTCCCATGAGAGCTGAAAGTAAAATATTATACTGAAGGGGGTTTTGAAACTGAAATGCCTAATCCCCTTTTATAGTAAAATAATTTGAATATGCTGTGTAATTGTTAATTGGTTTTAGAAACAAACATTATTAAAATAAAACTCAACACAGCACACATAATTTTAACTGCATTACACATAACCCTTTGTAATTTGACTAACGTGAAAACTGTGGTTATAATTTCAATTAAGTTAACTGGCAGTATCAAAGGAAAGCTTGTACCTCGCTAGCTGGATAAATTCAAAACAGCCGCTACTTTGGTTAGGGCATAATGTTTGGTATAGCTTTGGGCACTTATGATATATTCCAGTCAATCTTGATCCTAGTTCCTATTATCCTACTACAACTTAATAATTGCGAAAGTTTGTGACTGTGCTCATCCATGAATGTTTGTTACTTTTTTACGCTCAAACGGCTGGACAGATTTGAATGAAATTTGGTGCCAAGATAGCTTATATCCTGCACAAACATAGGCATAGGCTACTTTTGATCCTGATATTCCAACAAAACGGGAACTATTTAGCAGCTAGTGTGTTCTTATACACTAGCTGCTGCCCTCGTCGTGTCGCAGAGCCTCTAGAAATAGATGAATGGTACTAAAATTGTAAAAATATAATTTTTAACTGACTTCAGCAAAAGAGGAGGTTGTTATGTTCTACTGTTTTTGAAATGTATATTTATCCATTATTCCATCAAATGATAGACAGAAAATGTATACCCAAATACTAACTGTTTCAAATTACGCGTCCCCAGTAAGTATTAACTCCATTAACCATATACAATTTGAATGTTTTTTATTTCTCTTCTACCTCATACTCAGACGCGTGACATTTTTTGGCAAAATATTCTGCTGAAAATTTACATTTACCAAATGGGATTTTACTAAAATTCCCGGTAAAAAAAAGCTATTTTTGTGTTATACTAATTTTAAATTTCTCTACGCTAGTAAGATATATTTTCAAAATGTCTAGTCCATACAAAATAGTATTTTGTACTGTATAAGGGTAAATAACAGGGTGGTTATTCACTACGACTCAACAAAACATTACGTGAAAAAACGCGACTTGAGAGACGAAGTTATGGTATCGTATATTGCGCGTTAATGCCACGTTTTGACGCGTTACATTTTGGTGAGTAACAAATAACAATCCTATATAGCTCGCTGTTTCAAAACTAATGATAATATACAAAATTAAAACAACTAGATTTTAATAGGATTTTTTTGAGTTAAGCTATTTACATTAAATGAGTCTGTGTTACGTAAAATGTGTTGAATTTCTAGTGGATTATAAAATGAAATTATCAATAAATTTCATTAAAATATATCTTCTTCTTCTTTCTAATTTTTTTTTCCTTTTCTTTCTAGGTATATCTGACAAATAAATAAGGTTTGCAGGCTTTCTACTGTATCAGATTATGTTTTGATAAAAAAAAATACTATAATTATCATTCAGCTCCTATTTGTATAATTGTTTAGATTTTTTTATATAATTATTTAATTTTGTAAATATTGGGCCAGTCCAAAAGATCACTTTCCATCAACACGATCCCTGCAAATTAAAACAAGCACTAACTTAGACGAAAATTCCGCTAAAATTTCTAAGTGCCATCTAAACTTAAGAGGCGTGAAATGGCTCTAAGTAATTGCGTTATATTCATGCTATACTGGTTTTGGGGAAAATGGAAAAATTGGGCAATTGCTTCATTTTAGGGAGATCGGTTGCCTTATTAATGCTTAATTGGCAAGCAGGAAATTTTTGATACAAAATACGAGGGATACAATATGTTTAGGTGTTTATTCTTTGATCTTGGACAAAACAGCTTCTATTTATAACAGGTAAAATGAATAAAGAAGAAAGATCTGCCCACTTAAGTTGACAAGAAAGGAAGCAACAAAGTGGTAATGATACGCCTCGTTTTTTTGGGTTAACAATAGAATCGTTATCAAAGTTGAGACATTATTTTTGATGATACATGTGGCATAGGGTTGGGACACCTGTATATATTTCGCTGTGATCAGACTGACTTTGATCTTGATAAGTGAGTATTAAATAAGCCTGGTGTCTCCCACTGCTGAGTGAAGGTCTCCGTCCTTTCTCCACCACACTTTAATTTGTACTATTGTATTAAATTTAGATTTAAATATTATATTTACTTTTGAAATAATTTATAGATAAGATTAATAACTATGATACTATAATTTGGTCATAAGTGTATAACTTAAACTAACTGAATTCTAAATCAGTCACTTACACCATAAGGAGGTTCAACGTCCTATCTACTGGATCCGAACAAATAAAGGCAGTGTTAACGATAGACCCTAAGGGGTCCGATGGGTCCGAAGGGGTTCCGGGTGGAAGGGGTGGGGAGGGTCGAGATTGGAGCAGAATCGGCAATAAGTGCAAGGGTAACTGCAGCCAATTCACTAGAATAGACGAAGACCTGATTTATGAAGACACTGGAAGAGCATTGTTTGCGTCAGAATAAATGTGGTCATTATCTACGTGAGTTATAGTTGGGCGGTTTGGCTAAAGAGTGTAATATTTCAGGGCTACTTCATCCAATGAGGATGGCTACTGATTAATGTTATATTATTATTAAATAATAATATTCTTGAACATTTTACACAGTTTCATCTAATATCAAGCAAAATAGTACCACTACTTTATGTCCATTTTGTTAATACATATTTACCTACGTGATAAAATCATGTCTATTGCGATCGCGACAGATTAATAGAGTATCAGTCGATCCTGATCATATTTTAATAGGCCATGATGATTTTTAAGCGGCTTAAAATTCCCTATAAGTTCCGAAGTTTTCGCATACCTACGCCAAAACCTCGACTTACAAAGACATTTAAAAATGAACGAGCTACTTCATCCGAGTATAGTGTAAGTTTTAGTTCTATAGCTTGCCATAATTTCACCCGACTGAGCAATAAACAAGACGTACTATCGCGAGTCGATGCCATTTCCTGCTATCTTATATCGAGTATACTGCAAGGCTGCGTAGGCGATACAGACACTGCCAATATTGGACCGATAATTTACTACAACATTGCCATAGTAAATTAAATTTACAAGTAGAACGACTACGGTTGAGCCGATATGGAAGTTTTATGGCAGTTCATTTTTCACCGATGTTGAAAATGGTCTATATATTTTTAAGTATGTTAACAATTTTTCAGATTGTGGTTGGATTTAAAAACAATGAGATTATTTGAAATGTCTTTAAAAATTGTTAATACTTTGATTAGAAAATGTGGTTACAAGAAAAATGCACCTTCTGAGTTCATCACATTGCTCGAGGCTTAATATTCTGTAGTTTTAGTAGAACCACTATTTTCCAGCAACTTGACAACTTAAGAAAGACGATGTACTATGTTCTTTGCTCTATGATATACCAGACAGCTTAGTATTTTATTGTAAAGATAAATCACACTATGTACTTAATCATTTGAACGGAATACATTCATTCAGAACACATTCGGCACATACAACAAAATTAAAGTCCGATGTGCACCTATTATTTATTTTATAGTAATCAAGCCGCAACTGAATTGAGAATTACGTAGTATACTATAAAATTATTTACATTATTATAAGTTCTGTTCATAATTGTAGAAACGTATTAAAAAGCTTGCACCGACTATTTTGTGTTCTCCTAAGCACAGGAATCCCTCAGCTGTTGTAATGCTACTTGCTAAGGGTGGTCCACTGCTAAAACGTTTTCAAAGATCTATTAAGCATGCACAAGGAACGCCTTGACTGCTTCTGTAACACAATTGCATCTGTTTGATTACAAAAAATTTAACATTTCACAATTTTGAAACAGTAAATGAAAACGTAAAACATTGCGCGATAGTATGCAGATTGAACGAACCTGCAGAGGTATTTCATCGATCCCCGGCCCCATATATTATGCCTTCATTTTCTTTTTAATCCGCGCGCTGTGCTATGAATCTTTCTGTATAAAGTACTAGGGAATGCCGATATCGAAACTTGCCGCGATGGAGATATGTTTTGACATCAATTTTGAACCACCTTGTTATGACGGCATAATTTATATATTTAAAAAATACTTTTAAAAATAGTTTTAACTGATTTTGATGATAGTTTCGACCTCGGCAAGTAGGGCTTTGTAGCTGAGTTGGTAAAGGCAAGTCCGCGTTTAAAACGTTCGTTTGTCCTGCCAAAGTTGTAACTTTTATAGGATTTTTAAACTTTTATTTAATGTTTCGTTTAAAATGACTTCAACAATTTAATTCTTTTTGAAACTGGGAAGGTTTCTTAATAACATTACAATTTCACAGTCTGATTTGATATTTATTAACTTTAAACATTGTCAAGCTATTTATAATCGTATTGATGCTTTAACACTTTATTCACTTGGAAAGGGTTCAACGATGTTTTAAGATTGTTTTTATTCTGCTGTTAAATTATCAAATTACAAAGAAGTGTTTTACTATCATTTTACACCATTATTATGATCACAAATGCTGGAGGGATTTCCTGCAATAAATTCTAATAATCCTCAAAAGTTGACCTATAGTATAAAAAACCTGTTTTCCATAACACATTCGCATGACTACTTATTTTTGAATGTTGGCATGCATGGTTTTCCATGTATAAAGTGATCAAAAAGACCCCTCGATAGAGTTTCAAGCACGGAACATCGGATATGTTGGGATTATCAAGCACATCAATAAGTAGCTTTCAAAATTCCGAGCACAACGCTACACGAGCGCAGGAAAAAATTGAAAGGAGACTCAAATATGTCATCTGAATATTAAAATACAGTGAATAATTCGGAATTGGAATGATTTAAGAGTGTAAGATGGGTGCTATTTACAAGCCATTAGTTGGTAATGCGTAACGAAATTTGGGAAGCATCGACATTTACGATCATTATTGAAGATTCTAAATTCTGTAATTTTCTCTGGGAGAAAGCTTTTTTGCTTTCAGACGTCTTTGAAAGACCTGACTTGTCGCCAATTACTAAATCGTTTTAGCCTAACTGAGACTACCATAATGTATGAGAATATTTTATTGAGTGCCTTTAGGTAGATATTTTTTGGACAAATTGGGGGGACTTTGATTTGTAGAATAATAACAGAAATAAAAAGCGTTTCGTTTTAAGATCTAGTTTACTAACCCTGACTAATTTAGTCAGGGTTAGTAAAAAAAACATTTAAGGGTACAATAAATGTAAAAGACAAAGACAAAGGTAAAGTCTCGATTAGGTGCGATTACGGTTAATCACCAAAATAATTGCGAAATGTCTATAGCAATGCGTACAAAATGCAGTGCAAAACACGTTTGTCATACTATTTCAATCTTAAAGAAAACATACAAATTAATGCTATGCAGAACAAACGTACACTACTTGCATGCAACAAAAGCTCTTATCTCCATAGACTAAAGCCCACAATTCACTATAACGACGACATCAATGACCGCCTGGGGTACGTTTTTTATCCTTCATGTCACAGAAGTACAGTCAGGGTGTAAAGTAGTTAGCACGTAGGTGTTAAATTCAAAAGTGCGGTAAACTACAAAAGGTTTGATGTTTATAGTTTGTTGTATATTCAACACTCTGTAGAATGAATTGGATAGAACAACCGCTCATCAATAGATTTTTGTTACAAAGTTATATGGTTATTAGGATGAGCTTTAAACGATGATAGAAAACATAGAGTGGAAACTCGCGGAAAGGCTTAAGTTACCTTGACCATTTGAGTTTACCGTTAATAAAACCTAGATTGAGAGTAGATAACGCCGTGTAAAAATTTAGGGTCTTATTCATAAAAACTTGACAATTTAATACAGGTTTTAAGAACGTTTTTTTCTTGTCACCCATATGTCAACGAAAAGAGATAGCAACAGATTTAATATGCGTTTTAGCTAATACAGGTTTAATACAGGTTTTAGGTCGAATATGCATAATGGGGTTAATGTCTTCATAGTGGATATTGTAGTCAAATCCATTCAATAGATTTGGCGTAAAAAACTACAAATAATTATTAAACTTTCGCATTTATAATATTGGTAGGAGTAAGATTATGATAGCGTAGGATGAAGTAGGCAGTGTTCATATATGATTAGGTTATACTGTATTTCTATTAAAAATAGTAACTCCCTAACGCTACAAAGGACAAAATATCTTGAATTTTCATCCGTTAAATGCAATTTTGAACAATAAAGTGCACACAGTCCATTAGAGGCGGTAAGTGGTGTCAGTAAACACCCCGCTAGGAGCTATTAAGCCGTTTTATATTCACACTTAAGGTTTATTGAATGCCTTCTCAGAGGCACGTAGCATGCGTGTGCTGTAATTTTCAGAATGCGAAGTGAATTTTGTGACTTTAGAATAAGGTTGACGTTAGACAAAACTTATAGATATTCAGCTTACAAAACTCATAAGTTTACATCAAGATCTGAAAGAAATGTCCACCTCTCTCTGGGATATAGTAGTGATCATTAAATTTATTATTTTCTTTCAAAAATTTTGGTGTTAGTAAACACATTAGATACTAAAACTAAACTTAAACCACTTTTTTCATGATTTTTATTTTATTATAACAAGCAAAGACTTCTCCGCTCTACTGAATTTATATCTGTGGTTCTAGACACCCGTATCCCGTTAAGCATAGACAAACATTGCCTCCTGACGGCTATCTATCTAAATGTAAAGTAGTTTTTCGTGCAACAGAAAATTAATCACGCAAATAACTACCTTCTTAGTGTAAGTAACCATTTTCCTTAAATACGGTAACATATCGCACTCCCCTTAACTCTAAACAGGCCACACAAACTAAACCTTAACCTCTCGGGCATACGGTTAAAAATACATTTGGATATCGGCTTTGTGGTTTTATACATTCTGAGTTACTGCAGTTTTAAGTGTTGGTTAAAGTAAGTAAATGCGAAGTGAGATCCTTGGAGTAAGCCACGAGGGAAGAAGTCTGCGGCTTAGCTTTTGCGGTAAAACTTTTCCCAGTTTATATTTTAGTAAGTAGGTTTTATATAACCTTTTAATTAGAAACATCGTTGTTTGTACAGGAAATATTTTAAATACCTATGGATAAATACTTGATTATGTTTGAAGTTTATGGACTACTACATATTTACGTAACTAAGGTCTTATGTAAGTAAGTTAGGTACCCGCACACAACTTTTCTCATCACTTTTCGCAATCCTGTGATAGTTAAATTCAAGAGTTTGATGATATTAACAACAAACAAAAATAACACTTTCAAAACTATCGTGAGTTGCACTAGACATTATAAGAGGAGTGAGCATACTCATACCCAGATGAAGATTCTCCGGAAGAATCGAAACATTGTCGGTATCTAAACCGACAATATTTTTATGTGAGTAATTCCCGTTGTATTCATTATAATGTAAACAAAAATAAATAAGCCAGCAAAGACGCGAGTAGAACTTGTTTCATAAAACAAAAGCTTATAGTTTACAAAGTCTTATTTACCAATCCTTTACAGTTTACACTAACAATCGAAAATTTCTAGAACAAAATCTCTTAATAAATTAAAATCTCCCTAGGCAAGGGTCCTAAGCCTATCAATTCAGGCCAAGCTAACCTACCGAGCTTACTGAACCAAAACGTATCAAAATTTGTCCTATCTCCATCACCCAGTCCCGCACGGCCCATTAAACTAACAATTAAACGCAGGGTTTAGTGGGGTTCTTCACATATCATTAACTTTTTACAGCCTCCCGCTTTCAAATCAAATTCGTTTGCGAATGATAGAGGTCGGATTAAATTGGATGATAGAGTTCTAAAAACATGTACCAATTGAGACCAATTTGAAATTCTGACAATTTTTTCAGACTTCTTTAAAACCAGTGGTTTCTTACCTTTTTGGGATCCTTATCTTTAGTTTTTATATTTTGATTACTGTGTTAAACCACACATAGTTATTTCATTTCTTATCTTAACCTCTTTACATCTAATTAACAAGAACTTGCCTAAGTATTCCAAAGGCCTTTACTGGGTACTGTAACCATCAGAAAAAAATGATTTTACCCCTAAGAAGAAATTACCTCCCTCTGTTATGAATCACTTTAAAGCACTGTGTGCCTAAAGGTATTTTGTCAAATTTCCTAAGGTCGTCGAGTCGTATTAAGCGAGTAATTTCGTGTGTGATTATAATAATGTACATCTATTTGATCATACGAGTACACAAACATTTAAAATAGATGGTTATCATGTCAAACATATCGTGAAATGATTAATGAAGCACTGATTGTTGATCGGCAACAATTGGCCAACAACTGGTTCCAGTTCACGAATAACAATGAGCAATAGAATCGAAAATTTGTGATTTAAATAATTTTATGAACTCAATAGACGGAATGATATTTTAGGCAATGAATAAACTTTCAACTGAAAACCCCGTTGTTACTCGTAATAACTTTACGTAAACAAATGAAAAAAAGTTACTTAAATTTTGGTGCTTGTTCTGCTTTATGAATTGAATGAAGTTTTCAAAAACTATTGACCCTTTAAACGTGTCTAAAATTTTGATAATCTGAAGATTAGACAGAAGATTTAAGGACAAAATTGGTGACTGAGAAATAGTCTACATTCGCCCAGAACAGAGATGAGTGTAGAGGAAGCGAGGTATTTGTGCCTTGCAGTGGGATAAAAAAAAGAAAAAATAATTTACTTTGGTAAAACCTCAAGGATCACTAATTCAATTTCGTCTTTTATGCACGTGTGTCGCATTGGAACTGACATTGGACTTGATTCTATTGCCTGTTCCAACTAGACATACTTTGGGAGGGGATACCATTTGGCCATATGATATTCGTTGAGATACTTAAAACTAATAAATAATATAAATTGAACCGGCAGCCGCTTTCAGATAAAACAAACCTAACGCCAGTAATTAAAAATACCTACAAATATAATCCAATTAGAATCGAACAATGTTACCGAAATTGCAATTAAAAAACCATTTATCCAAAAAATGGCCGGTCAAAATTGACGTGCTATTTTTCCGCCACAATTTCGTCGGCAAACTAAATTCCGTTCCATAATATATTTTCAGCTTCATGTAAGCTAGAAAGCTGCTGGCCGCTTTAATTATCCGCATTCCGGGTGGACAAATTGTTCCGGGTACGAACCCGGATATTAATTTCGATACATTGTCCCGCCAGTGAAGCGAGGACGATTATTTCCAACGGGACGGGACGGTACAAGAATTACTATTTTGGAATTCGACTGATCTGGAAATACCTTGCAATAAAACGTTATAAAAGTTTGCATGTAAAAAGTATAATAAATTTTTGTGTTGGATTGGATTGGTTGCTTTAGTTAAGTTGGTTGTTGTCTCAAACTAGCGACTCTATCCATTTTATCTTACTATTCCGTTGAAAAAGGAATTTTCGTTACTTATTTAAGAGCAATTTAATAAAGATTTTGGACTGTAATAGTTTTTACATTTGGGCTTATGATACTCGTACACCCGTCGAAGTTGTGTCCAGAACGTTGCTTAACTTGAATTGGATATAAAAAGTTTTGTTAACAAATGTTAACAAACGTAACAAACGTAATTTGTTACATTTCATTAGTCTCAAAAATTGTAGTATTAAATAAATAAATAAATAAATATCCTTGGACATTCCACACAGCGTCATGCAGTCCCAAGCTAAGCAACTTAATGTGTGTGTTATTATTTTGTAGCTGTACGCTTGAAATTCTTTTTTGGTATATTTAAAAGCGATTCCATGACAAAACTCATTTTCTATAGGCACTTATGTCGACAATATAGGTACATCGTTATTTACTGCTATTATCTTAAAAATGTAAAGCATTTACGTAGCTTGTGTTCTGAAATATTCACCACGAAAGATTTTAAAGGTAGATTTACCCTTTTATACCCTTGTAAGTACTTAACAAAAGTGAACCTCAGAGACATTCTTAGTAGTCGGGCAAAAAGGCCTATTCTAATTCGCAAGCAAAATTACAACCTATAATTTTATGCGCAAGAACACGATTGCTTAAACTCGGGGCGTATCACTTCGAACTATTGTGCAGATTAAAATGAGCTCTATGAAATTTGATGTAAGATAAGAAATACTTTGACTATTATATAATTACAGAATAAAAAAACAATAAAACTGTTTTATATGCCTTTCACCAGTGGTTTTAACTGTACATAACATTTATAGAAAAACTAAATTTGTAAAAAAATATCAACGGTAAAGCAAACCCAGTAGTGGGACAAAATAGGTTAAAAACCAACACCAAAATGTGGTGAATATATAATCTATCATGAAAACATGAAGTAATCATTCTACTTTTGCATGTTTATTTATGAAATAAGTAGCTTAGCTTGGGACTAGATGACGCTGGGTGGAATGTCCAAGGATATTTATTTTATTTATTTATTTTTAGTACTAAAAGTAACCGCACCCAGTGGTGGATCTTGGGATCATTTATCAGTTTACATTGGCAAGAGTTAAGACACCTTCAAACGCTTAAATATGTCTTTAACTCCCTCGGGTGAAGTGAAGAATTTGCACCAAGTACTATAAGTTGTTCTGCAGCCAAGCCTGGCAGATTCGCATAAACAAACGTTTATTATGACTCCATTAACGTCAAGATACCGGAGTCCTGGCTTCCGGGAGTCACAAGTTACAAGTACCAGTAACTTAGAGCTTAAAAGTTGGTTTTGGGATATTCAATTGTCAATTTTATTAAAAAACCACCACATTGATATGTCAAAAAAAAATTGTCGTACATTACTCGTTATATTGTTGGTCCCGGCTTTTAGAGTCAGAGGCTTTTAAGCGGCCTTAAAACTCAACTTAAAACACTTGGCAAGAATTGGCGATGGCAGGTGGAGTAAAGCCTTAACTGAATGGTGGCCTTGCGGATTCACTACAACTCTCTGCCAGATGGATGGGCGACATAGTTGCCGTACAGGGTTAGACCTGGATGCAAAAGGCCCAAAACAGAACGAATTTACATTTAGGAAAGGAGACTTATGCCCAGCAGTGTGTCACCAAAAGCTGACAAAGATAATGACGTTAAACTCCAACACCAGAGTTGACGAAAATTCGATTTTCTGATCAAAAAATCCAAGGTACATTTTCAATAGCCTACTATCAACTGGATACAGTTAAACATAACTGGTCCACGCGCCATTTTCAGTTTTTTGGGAAACGACATAAAAGCGTTTCTCTTGGGAGAAGATCTATATTTGCATTTTGTTCATAAATAAATATAGACATCGAAGCTTCTACTTATAATTTATTATTCCAGAAAAAAAAAATTAAAAAAAAGTGTTTACTTTGGAATATATAGCTAAAAATGTACATGGACGCACGATGAATATGATGTTTTCATTTTGCAAAACAAGCCCAAGCGACATTTATGGCGTTTGGATTACCTATGCATAATTAAATTTCAAAGATTCAGTTCGTATAACTACAAAAAGTTCTTTAAATACTCATACATAGCTAGCTTCTAAGACGGGACGGCAAAGAGGATTAAGGAATTTAAATAAAAAAGCATTTAAATGGCACAGGTAAAATATGTTGTTAGAAAATATTAAAAAAGACAAGCAAGGAAAAAAAACAAGATGACTGATGTTGACCAGTTGAAGTATGGAAGTTTTAAAGGCGGATGAATGGAAGTGGCTGACTTTATTCTTCAATAAGTTGTTACAAGAGGAGGCGATCCCCGAAGAATGGCGCAGCAGTTCACTGGTGCCCATCTTCAAGAATAAGGGTGATGTACAGGAAGAAAAATACCGCCGTGCGCATAAGAGCTTGCACTTGGTCTTCATTGATCTGGAGAAGGCGTATGACCGTGTCCCCCGGGAGGCTCTGTGGTGGGCTTTGAAAGAAAAGGGAGTGCCAGGGAAGTATGTTCGACTTGTGAATGCGATGTATGCAGGAGCACGCACGAATGTCCGGTCCGAACCTGGCGTAACTGGCGAGTTCAATGTGGCAGTAGGTTTGCACCAGGGATCGGCTTTAAGCCCTTATTTGTTCCTCCTGGTAATGGATGCCTTGACATCAGACATACAGGAGGAAGCACCCTGGTGCATGCTATTTGCCGATGACATTGTTCTCGTCGGAGAGGATGCAATCGAGGTACAGAGCAGACTGGGAAAATGGCAAGAGAAACTAGAGAGAGTGGGCCTGAAGATCAGCCGCACTAAAACAGAACATCTGTTCTGCAACTTTAGTAGCTCCTCTAGTTTCTCCCGGATTGCCTTAGATGGTGTAACCCTACCAGTCTGCTCCGATTTCAAGGACCTTGGTTCACTTCTCCAACACGACGGCAATATTGACCGGGACATTAACAACAGGATGAATGCGGGATGGATGAAATGGCGGCAGGTCTCAGGGACGGTATGCGACCCCCGAATGCCCCTTAAACTTAAGGGAAAATTTATAAGACCATAGTAAGACCTGTCGCGTTGTATGGATCGGAGTGTTGGGCAATGAAGAAGACTGATGAAAGGAGAGTGCATGCTACTGAGATGCGTATGTTAAGATGGATGTGTGGAGTGACGCGAATAGATAAAATAAGGAATGAGTATGTAAGGGGAAGTTTGAAAGTGGCACCTGTGACTGAAAAGGTGAGGAGTGCCAGATTAGCATGGTATGGTCATGTAATGAGGAGGGATGAAAGTCATATAACTAAAAAAGTTATAAGCATGAGTGTAGATGGATATACAAGTAGAGGAAGGCCGAGGAAGAAGTGGATAGATTGTGTGAAAGAGGATATGAATGTGAGAGGAGTGAATACGGAATTAACGAATGATAGAGATGAATGGAAGAAGAAAATATGTTGTGCCGACCCCACCTAGTGTGGGACAAGGGCAGGGGAATGATGAGGAAGTGCATTAGAAATAAATAAAATAATAAAAATGCTACTATCCTACTTTCTACTATCCTACCATCCTACTTCCTACTATAATATTATATATCTGAAAGTTTGTGAGAATGTACCTATGTTTGTTTGTTATTCTTTCACGCAAAAACGGCTGGACCGCTTTGGTTGAGATTTGGTTATAGGTAGGTGGACTACCTAACATATAGGCTACTTTTTATCCCGGTATTCCCGCGGGAACGGGACTTACGCGGGTGAAACCGCGGGGTGCAGCTAGTTATAAATAATTTTGTCACTTTGGATGTCCCTTTCTTGCGTTTTAAAAATTATCAACAGCATTAAGCTCTCTAGTCTCTCTTTTCCTACAACAATATGCAGCCGAAATACATATTTTTTCCATATTTATTTGAAAACATTTCTTGATCAAATACTTTTGTATGCGATAGTACCTATGTTGAACAAAATTATTTTTGTGTACCTACCTACTCTACTTGACATGACAACCAACGCATGGCGCGAGCTAATACCTACACGCAATAAAATTATTATTATTTTCGAACTCGGAGTTACTAGGGAGACGAAAAAGCGAACTATTTTATTGCATTACTAGTCTATGCGACAATGATTGAACTTTTTGATTCGCGTTCTGACCCAATCTCAAGATTATCATTTTGCATAACCAGTCCACGTACCAGTCAACTGGCGTTTGGTCTTGTAATGCAAAATGCAAAAGCCGTTCTTAGTATGATTAGTCAGTTTTCAGTTTTGAATTGGTTTTTGGGCTTGTTATGCAGAACACGATAAATCGTTTGCCATACATGGCGCTTGGACGGGGCATCAAAAAATACCATTTAGACTGAAGGTGGATGGATGGATGTTTTTTGTATGGTTAAATTATGCTCTAGAAGTTACGAAAATGCAAAAAAATCAAAAATTGAATTTTGGCGCTTGGACCAGTAATGCATAACTGTATCCAACTATAAGGCTGTATAACAGTGTTAAAATGATCAGATATTTACAGAGCTCATTGGCGCGCAGTGGAGCGTGGCCTGCATAATGTATCGAGCGCTTTGTACGTTATATTTACAACGGGCCCGTGTAGTCACACGGAAATTGGATTTGGAAAAAGACACTGTGTAAATAATCTTTATCTTTTATGTTTGTGTATCGGCGTGGACATTGATAGAGTTTTTGTTAGTTTTATCGAATAAATATGTAATAAAAAAGCAATAATTATGTTTTGTCTATTCGTATGAGCAATAGGTCAACTCTGGTGACAAATTTTTAGCCCAACTAAAGGCCTACGCTATTCGTTTCTAAATTTAAACTAGCTGCGCCCCGCGGTTTCGCCCGCGTAAGTCCCGTCCCCACGGGAATATCGGGATAAAAAGTAGCCTATGTCACTTGCCATCCCTTCAACTATCACCACATAAAAAAATACGTCAATTTGTCGCTTCGTTTTGCCGTGAAAGACGGACAAACAGACAGACAGACAGATAGACAGACACACACACTTCCCCTTTTATAATATTAGTATGGATAGATATGGATTGGATATGTATTTCGAGGTTTACTTTCAGTAGCGAAAAAAAAACACGTCAATTTGTAGCTTTGTTTTGGCGTGAAAGTCGGCCAAACAGACACAACCACACACATTTTCCAGTTTATATTATTAGTATAGATAAGCACCGTATAGTGTATTTGTATATTTATTACTGCTTAACGGAATAGGCTTCTACAATATCTCGTTTAACCAGGAAATGACAACGCTATGTCTATTGGCTCACTCTGATTTCCGCTCTGTGTAAGTAATCCCAATTTGCAAACCTAATCCGACTGACCTTATTTATTGACTAATCATGCAAATGTACAGAAATGTACATAAATTAATTTATCAGTGACAGCTTCCGTTATCGGGGCTTCACGCCATTAATTCCAAAAAATTGGATTGATATCTTAACTGCTATGGGGTCCTCCCCTCATAAAGAATAGGCAAGTTTCGTAAGATTGTTGTGCTCTACAAAGGTTTCATTCACAGATATTTATCACAAGTTTCGTCGTGTATTAAGAAATAATTTCAAGATTGTTTTTTAAACTTTTAATGTTATGTGTTAAAATGTTGTTTGTTTTCTTCTTCTAATGCAGCTTTTTGCCAGTTATATTGCATTTTTACGAATATGAAATTATCTATTGCCTAAAACTATCTGCAATTTTGCATATCCAATTTATACTATAAATTGGATATGCAGATTGTTTTGGCTGAAAAAATGTAAACTTGACACTTTACATTTTTTCAGTGTCTTACAATTACAAGGCCATAATGATACTTTACACTTAAGTTATAGAACCCCACAATAATGCGGATTTGGAAAGCTCTGCAACGCTCCACGTCACAGGGCTATAACAAGCCGAGGAACACGCGCTTGCACTCCTTATCATGACAGTCGAAAGGCACTTCCTCATTTTTTTCCTTTTGTTTCCCTCTACTCGTGTTTTTTGCGCCTGTCTCTTAGGGCAGTGACGTGATTTAGTCTGCTTTTACACTGGATATAAAATATGATTACACTGTCGTATTGTATTATGTGTATTCTTAGCTACTGTTTAAGAGGTTAAGGTCGATTTAGTTTAAGGTCTGTCATTTAAGGAAAAGTAAAATTAAAGCCTACTTGACATTAACACCAGATAGAGCGCAAGTAATTAGTAAGATTAACTACTAATTCTATTTAGCAACGCATTTAACAGTGCGTTTTTACTTGGAGTAGTTTACGTCTAATCAGTTGCTAATTCGATTATAGATAGAAGTGCATAGGTGCATAGTGGGTTGAGCTACGCTTATGTCAATAAATGATTTAATAACGCTAGCTAAGCAGTGAATTAATTGTTTCACCGATTCCTGACTCGACTAATACACGAATGTTCTGAGTCACAATTGAATATGTGACCGCAAGTGGTATTAACTAAGCACTTCTGTGCTTCGGAGTATTAAAGTGTCGGTCATGGCTTGAAGATAAGCCTTTTGTTGGCCTAAAAACTTCATTACTAAAGAGTTCGTTCATTTGTTGGTATGTGCGATATTATCAATACTGTGTTAGTCACTAGCTTAAACGAACGAACAAACAAAAGTAGGGTGAGTCTACAGGAATCTCGATGACTTTCAAAACATGACGCGGTAAGAGATTGCACGTTATCTAGCTTTTGTTTTCTGAAATCTCTTGACTTTGATACGTTTATTACCCCACCCCATAAGGCGGCAGCTAACTCTGAGCCCAATGTGAAATCAGCTTTCGTTTTAGACGGCAAAAACGTTACATTCGCTTGTTAGTGTATTTGTGGTCTTGCGTGACATATTTTCTTAGTGTCGACGATGACAAATGGGTAGATAAATCACGGAGCAAGGTTTTCTTTCGATGCTTTTATTTTTTTGTATAAGTTTTTGTAATGATACTCTTTGAGACAGTATAAGAGCTTAGTTTGGCTCACAGAGAACTTATATCTGTTTACGAGGACGATATGAAATATTTGTAGTTTGTTTTGTTTAGATTTGACATTAGTTTGTCTTTGGTATTACTTATTTGGATAAAGTTATTCACACGTGTGAACATGTGGGTTGTTATTAGAAGTTTTAGATACGATAGGATTCAATCGAGTTGAAAATATTGACGCCTACGTTTAGAATAGTGGGTGACTAGGTATTTTTGTCTCACAATCCCAACTTAGAATATTTATGCTTAAGATAAATTTTCTGTAAAAAAAAATCTTTGATTATAAAAGTCAGCATCTTTTTTCAAGGTTTTTCGGTTCATATATTAAAAAAAAGTTAAGTAAGTAAAGTTATCTTTAAATTAATATCTTACTTACTTATTAATAAAACTGTATTTTGGAAGGAGAAAATTAGTAATCGATTTTGTTGCTAAACGGTTTAAGAATTGTTTTGTTATCTAAGCTGCTAAATAGCGTGTGGTATCTTAAAACCGGCGCCTAGTCTATAAAGGTGAGAAGGTTACTTTGAAGCCTACATCTGGGTGCTAAACCGTGAAGGCGTTGTAGTGAACCGAAACAACTGAGTTGTGACACATTTTAGACCCACTTTTATGTTTCTAAACGTAGGCAATACGCGCCATTGATTTACTTAGGCATTGTTTCCAGTGATACAGATACAGGTTTTGTTTACTGGCATTTTTCGTACAAAGTTTCTAGTACAGTGCGTACACTTTTGTTTGTGAATTCATTTTGTCATGTGAGATAAAGGAATTGATTTATGCTTGTTTTAGTAGTTACCTAGTAAAAACTTTTCTTAGTAAAATGAGATCTCAGTTAATGCTTTCGAACAGTATTTTTTTGAAACATCACGACCGGTTTAAAAATATGAATACCATCTAGTGTAATGCAATGAAAAACATAGGTAATTTTCCTGTTTTTTAAACTTTTCAAACTACGAACTTAAACTTGGCACAATGTTTAAATAATATTGTATCTGTATAAAAATAATACGTATATCAATGCAAAGTTAAATTCTGATATAGAGGGGCGTTCAAAAACGCTAATTTCCGCCGGCGCCGATCCAAAGTGCTATACAGATGAATTTGGTCGTTCATGACAATGGCTCGTCTCGTCACAACAAAAGCACAAGATGAATATGTAGACATTTTGAATACAGTTTGTGATAGATTAATTTAACTGGCAATCAACATACATGGAATATTAATTAAATAAAATTATAACATTTTATAGATGTAAAGTTTGTTTGTTTGTTTGTTTCACTGATCCGATTTCCAAATTTTTTACCGATGTGTATAATGGATTGTCGGAATGGTTATAGTATATTTTTTATCCCAGTAGTTTCATTAGTACACCCGTGCAAAGCCGGGACATGCTACTAGTTTTATAGAAAAACATAAACGCTTAGAGAGTTGGCTTAATATTCTAAGCATGAACTAATTGTAAAAACAACGGTTTGCAATCTCTTTAGAAGAGTTTTCAAGTTTATTTTTTGTGATATAAATATGACAGCAATGTACACAAACGCCTGTCATGTTTTTGTGGTTTTAAATAAACATTTTCTAAGCAAAAGTATTTAAGAATATCAGAATTATAAGAATTATACTTAGTTTGTTATAAAAATGTTTAGGAACGCTTATCAACGTGGAATGCTGACTGTGTTTTTCAGCTGCGGATCAAAACCCCTTGGAATATGGGAGACACACACCCAAGATGGTTACATCACGAGATTTTTAGATCAAGACATAAAGTCCATGGTATTAGAAATAGGAGGAACTAATGTAAGTACAACGTACATGTCTTGCCCTAAAGGGAAACAAGTACTAGGAATAGCAATGCCATTCCTTGTTATGATTGTGAAGAACCTCAAGAAGTATTTCTCTTTCGAAGTTACCATACTTGACGAGACCGGGACGAGGCGACGATTTCGAGTGTCGAACTTTCAGAGCACCACTCAAATACTGCCCATGTGCACAGTCATGCCGATTGGCCTTTCTGAAGGTTGGAACCAAATTCAATTCAACTTAGCCGAGTTCACGCGGCGAGCTTATAAGAAGCAGTTTATTGAAGTGCAGAAGTTGAAAATCAATGCTAACATACGTTTGAGGCGAATTTACTTTACTGAGCGACTGATACCTGAAGATCAGTTGCCTCCCGAGTATAAACTTTTCTTTCCTCTCGCTTCTAAAGGTAAAGTGAAGAAAGGTGACGAAGCAAAGGGAAAAGAGAATTTGGCTCCAACTACATCGCAGACTGCTGTAGCAGCACCTGGTGAAGAGCGTAAAGGCAGTAAATTAGATGTAGCTAAATCGGGTTCTAAAGCTTCGGTAAGGCGGCCGTCGCAAGAAGAAAAATCAAAGACAAAGATAGAAGAAGTTCCGCCACCTGTGGAAGAGAAGCCGGTCGAAGAAGCTGCAGCAGAAACTCCAATTGAAGCTCCGGAAGGTGAAGCTCCGCCTGAGAATGTGGGTGATGGAGAATCGACTGTTCCAGAAGGTACGCCTTCTGAGCCTGCCACAGAAGCTCCGTCTGAGCCAGCTACAGAGGCTCCGTCTGAACCTGCGACTGAAGCTGGTGAAGGTGAAGCTGCAGCTGAAGCTGCACCTCCAGAACCAGCTGCAGAAGTTCTCGTTGAAGCTCCGGTTGAAGCTGTTCCAGAATAAACTTTAATTGTGTATTTATTTTTAGGTGGACTGTTTAGTTTTATACGAATAATTATTGTAGTCTTTATTTTGGAATATAATTAATTAATATAGAGTAATAAAGTTTACTTGATAATACTTTATCTGTATATTATATTAATAAAATATATTTGTTTATAATACAACAAAAAGCGCATGCCACACAAGAGAAAGAGGCTTGCACAAACATTTGCATATTATTTGTGCAAGTTCCTGCGTACAGTACTCGTTGCTTGGACGAATAAACAGTGACCTAATAAGTAGCATCTCTACCTAACATCTGGCATGCCGGACTCACCATACCCCATACCCCTGGCAATACCCTTAGGGGTAGAGTAGTACTGAACTATACCACCATAGTCCTGTGGTATATGCTCAGCACAATCATCTTTTCTCTATGGGTATATGCTTTTATGTGGTGGGCTGTAACCTTCATAGAGCTAGAACATACCTTGACGTCTTTACTGAAATAGTACAGACTCTTGAATCTATTACTCAAACCTGTCATTATTGTCAAACAGTAAATAATAGTATTCCTGAATTTACAATAAAAATATATAGGTAAGTCATGTTCAAAAATGCCTACCAAAGTGGGTTATTATCAATATTCTATAGCTGTGGCTCTAAACCTTTGGAGTTATGGGATGTTGAAGTGAAGAATGGACATATCAAACGAGTCACGGATAATGAAGTTAGGTCTATTGTGCTAGAAATAGGAGGATCTAATGTAAGCACAACTTATATTTCTTGCCCGAAAGGAGGCAAGTCATTAGGTATTACTTTACCATTCATGATCATGATTGTCAAGAATCTGAAGAAACATTTTACATTCGAAGTCACTGTTCTCGACGAAACAGGAGCAAGACGAAGATTTCGTATTTCTAACTTCCAAAGTACAACACAAATACTTCCACTATGTACAACGATGCCGATTACATTAAACGATGGTTGGAACCAAATACAATTCAACTTGGCCGAGTTTACAACGCGATCTTACAAGACACAGTTCATGGAGGTGTCTAAACTGAAGATCAATGCTAATATTCGTTTAAGGAGAGTCTACTTTACTGAAGTTTTGTTACCAGATGACCAGTTACCTCCTGAATATAAACTATACATTCCTCCAGTATACACTAAACCCACTAAAGTTAAAGCTGAAGAAGTGAAAGGAAAAGAAAACCTTAAACCATCTCCATCTAAGCAAATTGTTAAAACTACTGAAGATAAAAAAGGCAGTAAAGTAGACGTCATTTTAAAAACAGGTTCAAAGGTATCTGTTCGTTCTCTTAAAAAGCAATCTCAAGAACAAATAAAAGATAAGATTGAAGAGGAAAAGTCACAGGAAGCTCTTTTAGATGAAAAACCAGAAGGTGTAGGTAATAAGGAAGCTCCACAAGATAATGAAAGCGCTGTTCCAACTGAGGCTGTCGGTGAAGAAACTGTTCCAGAAGATGAGAAGACTGAAACAGTTGAGACTTCTGAAGCAGTCCCTGAAGGTAGTGCTTCAGTGGGAGCGATGCCAAATGAAATTGTACCAACTGAAACAGCACAGGAAGAATTAACACCAGTGAATACGGCAGAAGCGCCACTGGAGATGGAGACAGTACCAACTGAGGAAGTTGCTTCAACAGAAACTGCGTAATGAATAGTTTTATTGCAATACGAAGAACCAGCTTGATAAAGACATAACAAAGTTGTTTCATTTATTATCTTGTAATTTTAAATTGTATTAAATACTTATTTTTGTCGTAAAGAGCAATCAATTAATTTTCAAACACAATAAAAATTTATTGAACGAGGAGTCAATGAATGTGTAATAGAGTGAAATTTTTCAATCAGCATTTAAACTTTTTATTTTATCCATTTGCAACTGGCACATCGTAAAATGACATTTATTTATGAATCACCTGTCATGTACATCATGCACTCACGGCTCACGTGATTGCGGCTGTAAATATTTTTATAATTATTTTGTATCGGTTATTCTAAAAACCATGTTCAAAAACTCATATCAAAGTGGTTTGTTGTCAATATTCTACAGCTGTGGTGCACATCCATTAGCATTATGGGATATGGAGGTTAAAAACGGTCACGTAAAACGACTTACTGATGCTGAAGTGAATTCTATAGTCCTTGAAATAGTGAGCACAAACGTTGCTACAACGTACATTACGTGTCCAAAAAATAACCAATGTCTGGGAATAAAACTACCGTTTCTGGTAATGATTGTGAAGAATCTGAAAAGGTACTTTTCATTTGAGATTACAATTTTGGACGATAAAAATTTGAGGCGGCGATTTAGAATCTCAAACTTTCAATCCACAACTAAGATAAAACCGTTCTGTACGACCATGCCGATTGGGCTATCAGGTGGCTGGAATCAAATTCAGTTCAACCTTTCCGATTTCACAAGAAGAGCGTATGGCACACAGTTTATTGAAACTCTCCGAGTACAAGTTCATGCAAATGTCAGGTTACGAAGAATATACTTCGCTGAAAGACTTTATAGCGAAGAAGAGTTACCGCAGGATTACAAACTGTATCTACCTTTGGAGAGGAAGCAGAAGAAAGGGAAGGATAAGAAAGAAGCAGCTAAGCCAGCTGAAGCTGCGCCTCCACCACCACCACCAGTTGCAGCTGCCCCAGCACCTCCTGAGTCTGCAGCACCAGAAGCACCGACAGCAGCAACACCAGCTTCAGAACCTGAAACTGAAGCAGAAAAACCTGTGGAAGCGCCATCTCCCGCTCCAGAAGGTGAAACTCCCGCGGAAACTCCAGCTGAAACTCCAGCTGAAACTCCTGGAACACCTGGAGAAGATACCACTGGAATTCCAGAAGGCACAGATGCTGCAGAATCAGAACCAGGGACGGAACCACCGGAAGAAGTAGAAGAACCACCAGAGGCCCCGGTAGAGGAATAACTTAGTTATAATATTCGTATAGTTTTATTTAGGATATTTTTTTTTCTTATTTTGTTTAGTTCCGATAGAATTTATGAAAGTATTATACGAATATAGTATATTTGAAACTGCGTTTTTTTTAGATTCTTTTATTACGGTATTTAAGAGCCTGTCCAGAAAGCGCGATTTACGCGCGTGTCAACTCGCGCGAGTGCTTACGCACTCGCGCGTTCTCGAGATACTAGAGCTACATACATCCCGTCCAGAGACCCGTTTTACGCGCGTGTGAGGTAACGCGCGAGGGCATCTGGACGAGATGTATGTAGCTCTAGTATCTCGAGAACGCGCGAGTGCTTACGCGCGAGTTGACACGCGCGTAAATCGCGCTTTCTGGACAGGCTCTTAGTTAGTAAAGAATAAGAAACATTTATTTTGTCAGTTATTTCTCTATTAGCGCCTTGACACGCCTTGTCACAACTGATAAAACTTAATTTAAAAACTGAAATCACCTAATGGTTCACTTACTTATTTCTCATTCCTTGTAAATTATAATTAATATATCTGTCTAAAATATTGCAGACAGCTATTTAGAAAATCAGAGTCACTATTCCGATTCCCGTTGACCGCCAATATCAACTTCTATTGTTAATTAGACTCTTATGCAAAACATGGTCATAAAGTCGCACAGTTCGCTTCTCCTAATAGTTTATGAGTTTATGCTTCGGTCTATGGCGCGAGATTCCGCCTATAACTTTAGGGTGCTCCTGTCAAACTGACTAGCACATCCGGGAATATATCGTGTATTCGAAACTGTGTTATTGGAATTCTAAATTACAAGACACATGACAGTAAGGGGGTGTCTTTCTGCTGTCCTTAAAATATTTATATGAGATCAATAGAAATAAAATCAAAGCGTTTGTGGTATAGCTTGCTTACCGGTGCCAGCCTGTCTCAATAGCCTGTTGACTTTTAACAATCAGTTACTTTTATCAGCTGTCAATGCGTTATGCGTTTCTTTTGATAAGTTTTCTTGTCTGCGGTACTAATCTAAGTACTGTGCATGTGGCTAATTGGCGACAGAGGTCGCTAAGCCTTGATATATCCTATGGTTTAAAGACTTTAAAGCCAGGGCCGATGTACCTACCGCAACATAGAAGCGGTCAATTTGCAGTTACCTATCCAAACGGAGGGAGACTGAATAGATCGTCGTCTCACTTCTACTATCCATCAATAGAATTTGCAAGCTTCAGCATGAGCGGCTCTTCCCTCGAGCTGATTACTTAAAAAGGGAGGTACTTATTAATATCCAGGTCATGATACCAAAATTCAAATTTGTTAAATTATTCACTATTGTTAAATAAATTTAAATATTGCACTGCTAATTATGTTTGTCCAATAGCACAACCAACACTTACCATGCGTGACCAAATAATAATGACTTGTTTAAACTATACATACGCTCATTGAATTCGCCCGAAGATAAATACGACCTTAATACGACGTATATTTACCTGAAAAAAGAAAACAATATGTTACAAATACAATACGGAAAGTCAATGATATTAGTGTAGAAATCCACGTTGCGGGTACAATAAAACAGTGAGAATAAAATCAGAGCATCCTTTTCTAACTCCCTCGATTTCAAAAAACGATGACCGCTATATAAAATAAATAGCTGCACCACGCCGTTTTATCGGTGTAAGTTCTGTTCCTGCAAGAATATTGGAATGCAAAGTAGCCTATGTCATTCTCCATCTCTTCAACTATCATGTTTTTTAGCTTGGGACAGATGACACCGTGTAAAATGAACAAGAATATTTATTTTATAATGCAGCCGTTATTTCCTCTTCCACGTCTTTGTAGAAACTAGGCTTACACATAATGCGGGGTCAATCTTTCACAGAATCAAATCAGAGCATCAAACGAGAGGGACTCGCCTTACAAAATTTCTGTTTTCTTTTCATGTTATGAATCAGTATTAACATCAAAAATATAATTAGTTTTATTTGGCTCCGTTCATAAGTTACTTTACGTACTCGTACCTAATTTAAGTAAGCATAATTTACTCATAGCACTAGGTACTTAATTTTACTAGCTCTACTATTGTCCAGTGTCACTGTTCAAAAAAGTTTCAAGTTACTTTATTATAATTTTTATAATTTTAAAAACAAATTGTTTCACAGTAAAATGCTAAAGTAAACAAAAATGAATACCTAATATGAAACAGGAAATACGTTTCAGTAAAACATTTTAAATATGTAAAAAGAAACAAAATTCCGACCCTTTCGACTTACGTATTCCATAATGATTTGCAACTAAAGAAACTATGATAAAAGGAACGCTCTCAAGAAGCCCTTTAATCATTGAATATAATACAAAAATTGAAAAGGAGTGACTTGACCTTCTGTTTGATATATTTGAGTATCTAAGGATATGTAGAAGATATCTTTACTAATATTATAAGGATGAAAGATTTGTATTTTTGTATGTAACGAATAAAATCAAACAACAGGATGTTGATTTTCGACGACTTTCAAAACATGGCGCAGTAGGAAAAAAAAACCATGGCATGTTATCTAGCTTTTGTTTTCTGAAATCCATTGCATTATTCGAAATAACCACGCCGTGTCGTGCCTAGTCAAGACATGGTTATTTGGAGTATAAGGCGGCTAGACCCATTTCAAAAGTTATTTTACGATTAGAAAGCTTCATTACGGCATAAGTAACAAATTAATTAAGGAATAGCCGTGCAAAATTGGGACAGGCAGCTAGTGCTTAAATATATAAGAAAAACTATTTCAAGTTTATTTACACAAGCTGGTGAGCATGTATCAAATATGTATTAGACGAACCTCTGACTACCCTCTTAGACATCTTCAAAGGATCTAAAGAATTACAGAAAGATCTGAAATAATTGTCTACCGTTCCCTTGGATACAGTCTTGATTATATTTAATTTTCATATAAGTATACAAGGTATGCCCGGTGGTTTCACCCGCCATTGCATAAAAAGGCAACTTAGCTTTAAAATAATGTTGCTCAGGAAAAAACTATCAAATGCAAACATTAAGCTAAAGCTAAGGCCAAACCTGCGCGACCAAAGCGACTGCGAAGCGGGAGCGTCTACCGCGCGGCGGACGCTACCCATATACATCTATGGCGCTTTGCACACCTACGCGACCGCATCTCGCATTAGACTAGGTAAGGTTACCGTCGCGCGGTAGACGCTCCCGCTTCGCAGTCGCTTTGGTCGCGCAGGTTTGGCCTTAGCTTTATTTCATACATTTTGTATGGAACTGTGTTTTTGATGGAATAAATTTTGATGCAATATAAAATAAGCCGTAGGTACAGGTAATAAAAATAACAATAAATATGAATAATTAAATCGGCTTGATTGAACTACAATATCCTTCTCATTTGTGTTGTTGGTTTGTCTGCTTAAAATATATTTATTGCACAGTTAGGTAATATATTTTTGGACAATAACAGCATTCAACGCCATGTTTATTTAAATTCAACAATGCAATTTCAATAATTGGAACATAAAGTAGTGTCATAAATCGTCCATCCTCGTGACGATGCAAATTCGGATATGTTTTCTGTATTATGGTACACTATTATGTAGCCTACACGGTGTAATGAAACTATTACCAAAAACTAAAACAAGATAGACTGAATCATGGTTTTGAAGATAAAGAAATAGTTTTAAAAGTAATGAAATTATTGTAACAATTACTAAGGATGATAGATAAAACATTTTATCAATTTTAATTATACTAAGTTAAACAAATTACAAAATAATAATTTAGTGATTTATAGTGAAAACTGACTGTTCATTTTAATTTTACTACGAAAAATATTCAGACAGATAATTGTACAATTTGTAGTAATAAATAAAAAAGTTTACGCAGTTTTTTGTGGTTTAATAATGACACGAGTTTTTCATCGCCTGAAAGGCCTACGTCATAGCTCAATAACTCCTGGAGCTTTATTGATTACAATCACACATAGCCTGTCCAGTTCTAGTTTCAGCAATTACTCCTGTGCACCAAGTAGTTCATATTATTCCCGGTATACAATATTCCCTCAACTGGCGTAATAAGTTAGCGTGGTGTAGCAAGTGATAAATCAGTGATGTAAGGCTTTGACATTGTAGCCGCTAAAGCGATAAAGTTTAATTATAAACTTTCAGAGCCATGTTGATTTTGAATCCTGAAATTGAATCAATTGCAATGGATTGGAGTTTTTATTTATTGCGAGCTCTTAACCAAAAAGAAAACCATAACTGCGTGAGCTTCATGATCCTGATTTTTAGTTCATAAACAACAACTTATCGAACCATAACTATTTTATCGGACCCTCCCCAAAACCATTCTCGTGTCTCAGCCAATCAGTACGTGACACCACGAAAGCTTACTAAAAAGGAAGATAGAGGAAACACTCATTTACTAGTGGTTTCTGATGTCTAAGGGATCACCATGACAACAAAGGGAGAGGTTTTGCACGTGTATAATATTGATTTATTGAACTCTCGAGTTTTTGATGAAAAACGCTACTCGCTTCTCTCATCACTAAGTTTGTTCAAGCTAAGCGAACAGGCGGTCGCCCTGCGTTGTATTAAAGCTTTAATTTACTGCTGTATTTATGAAATAACAACCAAAATTGCATTTTCACTATGATTTAATAAAAAAACATATAGGTATCTGGTGTGATTTTATCATGATATATAGTATCTGTTCTGGTTAACGCTGGTTATTCCTGATGATCTTAATTTTTTACATTTTAATTTATTTTTCTGGTTTGTTTTCCGCGTACATCGTTACATATATTATTTAAATATTCATCCCACCATTCGTTATTTAGTTTACAAACAAAAATAACACTAGTAGTTTTACTATTGCACCGAGTGTTCGGTTACGGTAATTGAATTTGCATCGCAAGTGGCGCCATCTCTCTTTAATTTGTGTAAGTGTCGTGGTAGCGTTCGCAACTCCATGAACAGATTTAAAAATGCTATCTTGTTTGACGTGTATATGTTTGTCTGTGAGCCCCAGGAGTTTACGTCAACATGCGTTTTTCTTACACAATGTATGAAAAATAATAGTAAAAATTTGATATTATTTTTCAAAACAAATTTTATCTGTTTTTATAAGCTGTAAAAATAAACATCATTCCAGACATTATTGTACCTACACTAATTTGACTAACAGTAAGTAGGTGCACGTCTATAAAAGCGGCTAATTTGTTAAGATCTCTAACACTATTATTATTTAAATATTTCTAGTGAAAAATCATGTTAATCATTTTGTTCATTATGTTATTTTAATTTGGGTATGCAAACAAAAAATGTAACTGGTTTCTCCACGATATCCTAACGAACCATCACATAGAAATAACTGTTGATTGATTTACTATTGGGGTACAAGTTGGTAGCCGACTGCACGCGACACCAGCAGACGACATGTCGTCGCTTCGGAAGGAATGTGTTAGAAATACGTAGAAACCAGTAGTGTTTAGCGACACGTCGTCTGCTGGTGTCGCGTGCGGTCGGCTGCCAACTTGTACCTTTACTGTGTTTTCTGACTGTACCTTTTATTTAGGCGCATCACGTACCTCGGACCGTACTTCGGTAGATTATTCTCCCTTTGTCGTAAATTTTACGACTTTAAAAATTAGTCGTAGCTGCTTGCAGAATACGACCGACAAATTGTTTTGTCTGCGGTCAGACATCGGATATTTCATTAGGGTTTTTTTGATTTTAAAGATTGGATAATTTGTGTTTTCTAGTAAAGAAGGAGAAAGAGAATGAGAAATAAAGAGAGGATAGTAAGATTGTTATTTACGTTTTATATTTTTGATAATTTATAGAGTTATCTATTAACACACTTTACAGTCAGGTTTTATCGACAGTATTTTTCTCTTATTAAAACCATTGGCTATTTCAAAAGATTTGTTAAAAACATCTAAAAAATAAAAATTCACCAGAAATAATCGTTCTGTTTCTTCTTTCATCAAAATATTTACTCCAATCTTAACTTCGCAAATATTAAAAAGGAAAGGAAAAATGGGCTTATAAGGCTTGAAAGCTTCTTTTTAACTATTAAGGCATGAAAAGGTCGGGACATTGTCCACAATATACAGCCGATACGCGCTATCGCTCGCCGGCAGAGCCGGACGACCTTTTAAAATATTACCAGCACGTAGAGCTGACAGAATATAAAAGACGGATACGTTTCCGGCAAACTAGAAAATATTTCTAAGTTAATGTATTACTGATTTTAAAACTTGAAAAGAAGTTAACTTGACTGATATAGAATAAAACAAGCCATAAACAGTTCAGTCTATATATAAATTAAGTTAATAAATGTAGAGGATTTGAGTCTACGTACTTTGGTTAATATTTTTATTCTCTCCCTGTACCAACATTTTATTATATACCCTATAGATATTATAATATTTGATTTACTGAAAATTTATATCAAATCGCAATCGGCGTTCAACTCTAGTAGGTTTTTTTTATTTTATAAGAAACAATTCTTTATGCGTTAGTCCGGTCATATATAACCGGACTATATTGTCACCATATCCCGACCCTATAGTTAACCGCTACATGTAGCGCAAAGATAAATTCGTTCGTAATTCGTATGTTTACCTTGATAGCGGTTAAATATGATTTATGGGTAAATAATCTTTTATTTTTTAACCGGTCACTGAGACTTTTGCTGGTTTTCATTGGCTATTAAACACACATATATTTACCATGCTTTTAACTTTTTAAACTTACCTAAGTTTACTTAACGGTGTACTTCTTTATTCTGAGACATGTTATTATTCATAATAGTATAAATATTTCATATATTTACAAAAAAAATAGATTTATACGTCGTGAAAAATATTTTAGTGTTAATGAAAAAAGTGTTACTTAGTGACAAAGTGGTAAGGCTTTAAGACGATCGCTTTTTTCTCGCGGGTTTGAATCCCGTCGAACCTCCAATAATTTAATAGAACTTTTCATTTCTTTATAAATCTTGCATTAACTTTAGAAATTAGTCTACTTTTGTTGGTCAACTCAGAAGCCCTTAGAATCAGCGATAACAAAGTTTCGTGACAATCATCGGGTTCGTATATTTCGTTTTCGTTTAATCCAAGTAGAGCCTCAGGTCACAGAGTTTATAAACCTAATAAAACTTGAGAGATTATCAGCTTACCAAAGAAATCAATAAAACGTAATTAACAAGCTTAAATTAAAATTCCTCTAATTAAAATGCTGTTTGACGTTAGCACGAGTTTTGTGTTTCAAAAAAATACTGAGCAAAAGATATAGATACTAACTCTGTTGGTATATAGGTACATATAATGAAAATGTATTACGTAAGGAATTGTGATGCGGTTTTCGAGGGAACGGTTTATTATTGAGAAAAGAAACGTGCAAAGCTGGGGCTCATCGTCAATTTAACACATCATGTGTTTTGTAGTATGTATCTGTTATTTATACTTTTCTGTTACTTATGTCACAAATTTATGGCTTATTGAAATTATACTGTTGAATTCAGAATCAAGCTAACACCGTGACACATTTGCGGGCTCGCTATCTATTTAAAAATACAGTAACTCGTGCTTTGAGCTTGTCATTAGTCGCACGTGAGCGGACTAGTATACAGGGTGTTTATTGAGCGATACAATCTCCGGTGCGACATGAATATTCAGCACCCTGTACCCTGGCTGTGTGTTTTAATGTGACACATTTCTGGATCATGCTGTAGAGGACATTGCGGTTTGGTAACAAGAAAAAGTTGTAGGTTCGAATCTAAATAAATTGGGTTTTAGTGAAAATGTTGACATGAAACTATACTTTTAAATTATACTTAAAATCATGATTTCTTTTTTATTTAACAATTTAAAAAATATAACTCTATCAGTAACTATAAAACCGATACCTATTATTTTCGTAATAGAGAAATACTCTGCGCTCTTGAAGTGTATTTCAATTCATAACTCCGATGATCATCATCAGATCCTCAATTTTTTTTTTTTTTTTCAAATTTTCAAAATCAGTCCATTATTTAATTGGCGGATAAATTGGTAAATATAAAAACAACTCATTTTACATAGAACCTCTTTTTTTGAAGTCGATTAAAAAGTTATCAAATAGTGAAACGTGCATAAGTATTTTTAAACAAACTCTTAGAAGATATTTAATGTCATTGTGAAAAGTCGTAACTGTGTTTAAAATGAGTTTGGGAGTTGATGGAAATACTATTTATTGCTTGAACCAAACGTGCAGTTTGAAAATACGAATTTTATTGTTGAAATAAGAGTTTTATGTACATAATAAAACGACGTAAAATCGAGTAGGATAGTAATGACTCGATTTTTGATTGAATCGAATTAATCGATAGTTTTGAATTCTGTTTGGGACTCAGTGTTCATTTTGCTTTGAAATATTTATATGATCAGTTAACAATAGCCATCCTAGAAATGTAAATAAATAGAAAAAACTATCAATAGGTACCTAAACCTAAAGATAACTTTATTGATATTGATTTATCACTATTTCTCAACTATTGAGTGTTTGTGACGTTATAAATTACTAACGACTCTGCCAAAAAACCAATACGTTGAGTAAAATAGATAGGTACTATCCCAAAATGCCCGAATTATTCGTCGAATCGACTGAGAATTTTTGGAGATTCCCTCCGTCAAACAAACAAACAAACCAACATTACCTCTTTATAATATTAGTAAAGATTGATTTTGCATTAGATGACCATAAGTCACATGGGTCTGAGACAGTCCTCGACCAGACGCCCAGAAAGAATTACCTCCCAACTAAAACAAATGACTTCAATTAAGTAAAATAATATGATGCTGTGCTTCATCAGGCTCATAACAGTCTGGACATCGTCAGATGTCACGCAATTCTGAACCCTGTGGCACTGTAATAAAACATGTCTAGACGAGAGGGATGTGTGGAAATATACTGAGTTTTATTCAGTTATAAGCGAAGCTGATAATTGCTTTTATGCATATATTTTCTGTATTTTATTCATCCTTCTTTTTGTTCCTTTTATTAGCAAAAATGGATTAATTTATTTTTGACCATTTTGATTCGCCGCAGTCAGTACAGAGAACTAACATTCTTTATATATTTTAATATAATTTTCTGTCTCATTTATTCATTTCTTTTCAAATTTATGTTTATAATTGAACGATTAAAAATAGCGATACAAAATTAAATTTATAAATTATTTACAACAAGATCCAAGGGGTTGAAAATACCTGTTTTGCTATTCCCTTTTATGAAAGAGATTAACATTCATAATTTAAAATTCACAATGTGAATAAAACAAAGGAAACCTGTTTGATAAGCAAAAATGGTCGCTGGCTATTATATAGTTTTTTTTAATGTTATCTTGTTTCAAAATATGATTCCAGATTCCAATAACAAATATTATAATTAAATTGCGCACTATGTAAGTACTTATTTTTTTTTAATAGCAAAACTATTTTTTGTTTATGCAATAAGCTCATAAAAACCGCGCTGTATAGATTGCTAAGAGTTTTTAGTCGAAATTTATTGATTTTTTTTTAAATAGTACACATAAATACTAATATACTCCTAAAATTCATGTTTCTAATGTCTTAAAACATAAACACTCCATGCAATACCACTCGTAGTCACATACTACGGAAGTGCTACGGTGATTCTACGTGACTACGAGTGTCGTAGCGGGTGCTACGTATAGCTACGAATAAAGTCTACGTGCTACGGTGCTACGTTAGATCTGAGTTTATCTTTTCTGGTTTGAATTTCTATATTTTTGTGAAACACTAGAAAAAGAAAAAGCTTGTGATTATTATAGATGCTATTATATTAACTGAACTGAGACCTTAATATTTAACTGAAATAAACATTCAATTAAGATAAAAAAGAAAAGAAAAGTATTAAGTATAATGAGTAAAGAATTATGAATATGAATACGAATGAATATGTTCTAAAGCTTTTTAAAATATTGAAAATTAAATTAAAAATACATTTAACCCATACGGACCAACTAATACGAGTATAATCAATGCACACAAACGCTAACAGTTAGGCCTTTCTCTCATGGAGCTACTCAAAAAGAACTAGTCACAAACTCAAATTACTAACGAGTTGCCTGAGCGTCACAGCCCATACATGTTCTATGGAGGTTCGCACACGACGCGACTAGTTACTAACTGGTCGGTAACGCGTTAGCAACCGATCACGCGCGACGGATCGTGCCGGTCTCCACGCTACTGGTTTCCCAAGTTTCTTTGTTTTTTGTGATAAAAATGAACGAGCAAACATTAAATATTCAATTTGTGAAGGGGGGACCTTACAACTTGAGTAGCGTCGTGTGCGAGATACAATTTGTAACTGGTTTGTAATCGTAATTACTGATTAGTTCAGTCATTTTTGAGTAGCTCCATGAGAGAAAGGCCTTAAATTACGAATTATTGTGACATAACCAACGATCGGTCAACTCGGGTCAACGACCCGATGACGTTTAGCCAAATTATGTACGAGGGGAATGTTTTGGATTATGATGTATATTTTTAGGGTTCCATGCCTAAGCGGTGCAAACGAAACTCTTTTACTAACCTCTTTTGTCTGTCTATCACGGAGCAATGGACACTTGTTGTTGTATGTAGATACTTGTGTTTAGACTGTATCACTGTGACATTTATTACTAAAAATAATATAGATAACTAACAAATAAAAACCTAAGTTCGTTTCCATAAAATGAACTTAGCAGATTTTAAGTGGTTAGGCTATAGCGGACGCCTAAAAACTTCGTCATTGTTGTATACCAGTCATACAAACATACGAAACGTTTTCTGTTGCTTATTTTTAATATTTGGTATCAATGTACAGAACCCTTCGCGTGCGAGTCCGAATCACACTTCACTGACGTTTTTGGGGATTATGATGTATATTTTTATGTCCGTTTTTGAATTTTAAATGCGTCCATTTTGGTTTTGTTTGTTGGGGTTGCTTTTATGTCTGGAGCCTTTGACATTTAGCAACGTGCTAGATATTTGAGTTTTACTGCGTTTTTATACGTTTTAAAACATCATCAAACATCCTGTCACATAAATTTTAGAAACGCTTCTAGGGACGAGGTACATTTTTAATTGGCAGCTAAAATGTTACCGGTTTAAAATAACAAGTTAAAAAAATATAAAGTTTTTTTTATTTAAGAAAAAAAAAAACGATTTTTTTATGATTACATACTGTAGGTATACCCAACGTTTGGTAGTTATTAGTATCAAAACTTTGAGGTTTTAGTTAGACAATGAATTTTATTTAAGACCTTTTAGCGTGAATTCTTGAAAAATAAGAGAAAAAATATATTTGTTTTGAATCGTTTTTATTCGATGTCATTTTGTTAGTACTTTCCCTCATAATAAAAAAGTCCGTTCTTATCACATGTTTTACAATCATATTTTTATCATGAAGATAGTGTACGAAGCCAAAACAATTTTTTTTTTAACAAATTACATACAAAATCAAAACAAACGCAGCAAAACAAAGAAATAACTTTCGTGGGTGATAACATTAGTGGGGACCAGTTTCCGTAAAAACTGCTATAAATCAGAAGGGCAGACCCTGACTAATTACGGTTTAATTTAGAACTAGCTCGGCCGGAAACTTTTCTTATAAATCTTCACATGTGTTGCAAATTAATAGTTTGCGGGTAGTGACGGTAAGCGACAATTTACAGTTAATACATGGATTATCATAAGTCAAAAGGATAAAAATCATTAATTTCGTAGAAAAACATCCACGTTACAATATTTGTAGAAAGCATGACTCGTTCAAGGCTTCAATTTAATTTTTTGACAGCAATCTTTAACTAAACGTAACCTGCCCTCTTCGCAAAGGCTTAAGTACCTAAACTTCCAATTTGTTGTGCGTTGATTCATTTAATGTTGCCAACTTTTAATTGGTTTAATAAATTCTCGTTTTGCTATCGCTGTTTAGTAAAATGGTAACTTTTTCAATTATAGTTGGCAACTTCGAATGCCATGACTGACGGGTTCTTTAACTACTAGATGTTTTAATTAAGGCTTATCACTGGAAGCATTGCGATTTATCTCTTCGTTTCATTTAAAAATATCAAAATGAAAAATTGTCAAGGGGAAACTATGCAATTTTTGATTAATCAGAATTACATCCCTTATTTTGGAATAAAACTCTATCCTTATAAACCTTATAACTTATATTATAAACGCGTTAGTATAAACGAGAAAAATACTAGTGGTATTAGTTTTTGACCTGAAACAGGTACACATGCTTTTTATACAAAAATACCACGAGAGCAATGCAGTGGGTGTATCAGCTTGTATACATACATATACCTCAAAGGATAATGTGGTAATTACGCAAACAATAGTTATCAGCCTAGGAATAAAATCGTAACAAACAAATCCATAATCGTAATTAAAATATTAGTGAATATTATAATCGCAAACTCTATATAACCCGGGCGCAACAACTAGACACCTGGCTCGAAACTCGACTCCCCTCCCGCTACCCCGCGCGAGGCCCCGCTCTCGTCCTTCAGTAGCGTTAGCATCACTAGCACAAGTTATGGAAGAAATTTTATATAAAATATGTAAATCTAAGAAACAAATAATAGCGTTTTTGTTAGAAAGTTACTCCTTAAATACTAGATTAACTAGTTTATTTAAATCATTTAATCTAGAACCTTCTTTTATGGAGCCAACACGGATTACAGCTACTTCTGCTACTTGTATTGACAATATTTATACAAATGTACATGTAAAATGTAAAAACATGATAAGTAATATCAAATCTGATCATCTCGGTCAGTTCATTAAAATTAGAACAGTGCCAAGACAAAATATTAGGAGAAAAATTACTTATGTACCAATGACCACTAATCAATTAGAAAAATTTAAAGAAAAAATTACATATTAATATGTTTATTATATTATTATATTATAGGGCGCTACATGTATGCATATGTTTACGTTTCTTTTTTGCACTCAGTATTTTATACAAACGTCATTTGAGTCAGGTGTCAAGTTATTGCGCCCGGGTTGACCCTACAGAGGTAAGACACATATTATATGTATTATTGCAGCTAGTAAAGTCCCAAAAACTCTGTAAAAAATTCATTACGAACCCCAAGTTGCCACATGAATATCGTACTTATTACGCAAGCTTGTAAGTGGTAAATCGCTAAATGGCAGCTTCCTACTCATTTTCCGCCGACATTGAATATTCTGCCTTGTTTGAAGGAAAAACAAAGTGTTAAATTGCGTGGGGTTGCCTTTGAGGCCGATCGTGCAATGGAGTTTGATCTCTACGGTGTGGTCTGATGGAGTGTTTTTGTTTGGAGGTTAACGCCTGGACGGTGTGTGGTGTGGGGTGTATGGTTGCCAGAGGGAAATCAAAATAGCCGGTCAAATGAAGTTCTTAAAAGAGATGGATAATCTGACAGTCTTTTATTTAAATTGATAGATTTATTTTTTGCATGAATTGCTATTTGATACTGAACGAGATAAGAAATGAAAATGAAATATGATCACGACTGTTTTACCCGGTATCGGTAGACATCTAATTATTTGTTTGTAAATATCTACGAGACATTAAAAATAAAGAACGTTAACATAATATCAATACCATAACTGATTCGATATTTACAAGAACACAAAATCCGGATACTTTAGCCGGACAAAATTATCACCACTACGTGGGGAAGGGAGACAGTAACAGCAGACATAGTGGATATGGGTCAAGTGGATCGCAACAAAACTGAGTGTTGCTTTGCATGTTTAAATAAACTTGATTTACATTGCATATGAATGTTATCACAGTTTTTGATGGCCTTGATCGAGGGTCTTTGCTAAGTTGCTAAGCTTGAAACTAGATGGCGCTGTCTGAAAGCTCCGATGATTTAAGATGATGATAATTACGTCAACACAACTATCTAACGAAACATCATCATTTATTTAAAGGAACTAAACTACTACAACATAACGCAACTTTCGAAATTACAGTTAGGACATAAATAGATTTATATGAACAAAGTAGTTAAAAATGCCTAAATGGTAGAATTCAAAATAGTCTTATTAAATCAAGGCATTATTAAATCTCTATGTACCTACCTTTTATATTGTTTTAATTAGGTATATTACAGGGTCACATATACCTAACAGTGGATGAAACCGTATAGTATCACTAAAAGAGTCCTATAGTATAAAATCAACCTCAAATGTTCAGTAAGTTTAATCAGCTATTCCGTAGCCCATAAAACAATTCGTTTGTAATAATAGTAAATGAATACCTTATTTGTATTCTGGTAAGAGTCAACCTCAAAAAATACATATGACGTGACCCAGAACGTGATTACTGAGTTCGGTCGAGTTTCGGTGTACGAAATCGTAATAATTTCATATTATTTGAAATTGCTACGTTTTGTTATGGTACGGTTCCATGACGTCGGCTCGAGCATTCATTTTAGCGAACTTAGCCGATGATGCCCGAAGGCTAATCGGAGTTCGTTCGGATAATTTCGTATTTTGATAGTACAATTTTATGAAGATCGGATTGAAACGACTTTAAAGTTGCGATCAATAAGGCATGAAAGTTTTTAAGTTATTATTTTGTTATATTGTGATCGCTAAACGATTTGAAAGGAATATCGATTCTGTTTGTCTGTAGGGCAATTTATACATCAATTCACATTATTATTATTATTAAAAGCCTGCACTGTCCCACTGCAGGATTCACATGCGACACAAATAATAATTTTTTTAGAATAGTGGGTGTATATTTCAGAGAAGAAACTTCAATGCAAAGTTATATGTATTAAAGCTTTCCATGAAGTGTAATTACCTACGTCTGATAAAATCCGTGCTGTTCAATCTAAATACCATCAATTTTAATAAGAACTATTAAGTTGGTTATTAACATTAAAATGTAGTTGTAGTTAACGTTGAAAGAAAATATAACATAATTTGTTTCGTTTCCAAAAACGGCGGCTTAAATCGTTCTGCGGATTCAACCTCAAATTAACCAAAAACCAGAGACATAACGACGTGCCGATAACGAGTTGTAAAAACGAGAATTTCCGATTATAACGCAAAATATCTCTGAAAATATGATTTTTACTCCCCAAAAATCTGTTTTTGCTTTCCGTTGTTGGAAGCTACAACTGTAAAAACCGCATGCATATTCAACGTTGACTTAAAATCATTTCAGTTCTGCAATTTTGTAAATAAACATAAACAAACTAAAATGTTAAAGCTAAAAAGCAAAGGGAATTTTATTATTTACGAATCTAATTTTGATGATTACATACAATTTAATCTTCTTAATCCTTAAAACAATTCAGGATCGATTATCCACGCATGACGATTTAAAAATCTCTTTCGAATCAACGAACCGAATAGCTGAATCCGAAGGCAAATCGAATTCTCTCGATTTCAAAAATCGATTCTCTCCACGCCACATGACGCACGCAAAAAATAATCGTTCGATATTCGGAAGGGCTTCGATGTTCGCGCAATTAACCGCTGAGTTTATTCCCCAGCATCCCTTGCATCCGGTTGGATTCTTCCGCCTCTCCCTTGATGACTATACGTATCGATTATTAAATATTGAGAATCATTTGAAATGCATAAATTATGATGCGAAAAGGGGATCCATTTTTTTCTCATTATTGTTAAGATTTTGCGTGTACGAAACACGGTTGTTGGTTTTACGTTTTGAAGAAGATTGTTTCACTTGAGAAAAAATACCTGCTGTGCTTAGCTTACTTACGGTTGTAGTATTAAAAATTAAAAAACACTCGGTTTGTAGCGGATTCACTAATCACTCACATGCATGGATAATTATTTTCTTCAACAAAAATACTGTCTTTCGAATTATACACTGAATTACCAACCACACCAAATAACTAGTCGTAGTTACATTTTGATTTTTATCGATATCAAAACAAATATAGAAACCACTACTTTTATACAAAAACTGCAGTATTTTTCTAAATCTGGGACATCTAAAACGACGTGAAAAAACTCGTCCAGTCCGATTCGCAACCGCTCGCGCATTTTGATCTGCATTCTTATTCAAAACAAAAGTTTTTTTAGCTCCTTGGTTTAAAACCGTGCCTTTACAGAATTGTATTGTTTTCAACACTTGAGATACCGGCGCGACTCCGGAAAACGTTAATGAGCGCGCACTTTTTACGTCTACCCTCACCCGGCAGAAATGAGGTCGAATTACGAATGTATTGTGTTCACGTTCACTTTAAATTATGATGCTATACGCTTAAAATAATAAGAACTTAACTGCGTAAAACTCTTGCGTGAAGTGGTAGGGTTGAAATTCCAATTTAGTTTTAAATGGTCCCGCGTTTTAGATTTTGATATAGTGTTTTTTTATCATAACTTAACCAATTATGAAAATACAATTAAATCAGGATGCTTGCCTTCATTTTGAATAATCCATCAGATGGGGTTTATGCATTACCACAATATTGCAATTTGACGTAGACTCTGAATTTTTAGTCCTGATTTTCTTATCCTGCGTATCATTTAAAATCGTCAATTGTTACAACACATAACCGTATAGGACTGTATCATTGTACATATTACTTGCTCATATCTGAATCAGTAAAAAAACGTAAAATTAAAGACATCTTACTTCACAGCATTCTAAATTCGATGACATAATCAGTTTTATGTTTCAAAACACTCATTTCCCTACAGTCTTGCCCATCCGATAGAAAAAGGTTACGCAGACGAGCTTTATGCCTCATAAAAAAATTGTGAAAGCCCCAGCAGAAAGCAAATTGAATATGGAATCAGCGCGATGAACTTTTAGGCTAAATTTAATGAAGTGACGTGTTTCGATCGAACGACTTGTCGTAACGGCCTTTGAAATTCAATGAGCTCACCTTTCGGTATTGGATGGTTTTTGTTTTTATAAATTTTATAATATCTTAACGCGAAGCTTACGTTCATTCCGTGCTAATCGGATTATGTAATAATATCGACATTAGACCCAAATTCATAAGCGCACAGGCCACGCTGTGAAAACTCATTTTATACAATCTTGTATTATATTTCTATTATACACGGCACGGCTACCTTGCCTTGACCGTAAGCATCATAAAATAGGCCTCAAAGACATATATAGGTATACCACATACAAAATTATTTTCGTGAAAGTACCTTCCTATATAAAAATCTAAATGAGGCAACAAGTATAATGTTATTTCCTTTTGTGAAACCAATTGTAAAATAACTGAAATTTCAAAACTTGCATCTAAGTTGAAACAAGTAATCTACAAATTCAATGTTTCATGCCTTCTGACAGAAGTTACGCTACCAAGGGGCTATCTCTCCAAACTAGAGGCAACTTTAATGAATCTTAATATCTGTGAAGGGAATATTTCAAGATGCTCACAGCTCTTGGACTTAATGTACCGTTATAAGATAAACGGCAAGATTATGGCGAGATACGTCCATATTTATGGCGTTTTAACCCTTCAAAAGTAATGTGCGGAATGTTTTTTTGGGGGCGTTGCGATTTTTTTGTTAGATTGTATCATTTAAGTCGAAATGGTTTGGCGGTGTAGTGGATACTTCAACTTTTGTGAAAAAGATATGATTCAAAGCTTTCTGCTGTGTCACTCTCAATCGAAATGTTAAAATAAAATGAATTGTTTTTTTTTCAATAATTTTTTTATCACACTTATCACACTTTGTCACAAGTAATTGTTATCATAAGCTTTAACAATTTATGGTAACAGTTTTTTTAGTAAAGAAGAGCAATGTTCGTGTTGGTTTTATAATAACTTAAAAGACTTCTCGTAAAACTGATAAGTAGCACTTAGTTTGGAATTAAAATTATAAGCTAATGTTTTTACTTCATTAATTCATTTAATACGTGCCATAATTGAAATGACAAATTACAGCGAATTCATTTTATATTCAGCCCGTGAGTTTTTACAATTATTCATTTTTTTCTTATGACAGAAAGTTCATGCGTCTTAAACAGGAGATTTATTTGAAACTCTGTGTTGATAAAAGTAGGACTTGGAATTGCCTGTGAAGTAACTGACCTAATTTTCTTGAAGTTGATAAAGTTTCAGGAATCGTCAACATTTTGATGACAGGAAATAGCCTTGGGAGCTGTTTGTCAGGTATAGTCAACCATTGATCTCATCAACTCTGGTGAGTTTTTGGGCCGTCTAAAGGCCACCGTCATGGCTTAACGACTTTAAAAACCGGGACCGAAAAATTAACGTGCCCTCCGAAGCACGGAAGCATTGATGACTCAAAACTTGGTGGTTTAAATCGATTTATTATCATTTGATCGGTAACAACAGAAAGTTTATTTATTTTAATTTATTTATACTTGCAAAAAGAAATGCAACTACATATGCAAACACCCATGTGTTTTCTATCTATAATCATAATAATAATTATGTATGTTTTTACAAAAAAATATGTAATTATTTAGGTATTTTATCAGTCATCTGGTCACCATGCCACAAGCGTTAAGTTACTGTGTAAAATGTCCCAAGTTTAACTCAGTAAGCTAATAGAAAAAACTCAAAATTAAACTCATACATATAGCATTTCAGTGATGCAACTGTCCACATTGTCAGCAAATAATCATGTTTTTCGTTCAGAAATATCGAACGGGTATTGGCACAGCTGTAGAACGGTTGCAGTAAAAAGCGCTACCAAATTGCCACTGAATATAAATCACTAGATCGTCACTCCGATCCGCGATTGGCGGAAACGCATCGACTATTTTATGAATTCGGCTACGTCATAATTTCGGGATTTCGTTTTGATTTGCGAATTTTCGATGATTTACAAGTATTTGATATATTTGACGGGTTGGTTTGATGAATGGCTTGTGCTAAAGTTTGATGCCATTTTATTGACTTGCTTTGATCAATAATTGCATTATTAAAATAATTTTCAACGTTTGCCATTTTCACAGCTAAAATAATAGATACCATTTTGCTGGATTCTGTTCTGAGTACAGAGTCGTTGGAATAAGACTAAGCAGAAAATATTCTAATCTTTCCGTTTTATGCATCGCTAAACAGAGACCAAGATTTAAAAGTTACTTCGAAACCAATTAACCAGTTTCGCATAAACAATCTGCAGATAGACAGAATTATGAAAATACTTTTAAAACCAGTTTTAATAGAAGCCAAACTAAGTTTTATCTGTGTAATCCGGGCCACAAGGCAAGTTTCATGAGTAAACGAGTTAACTTAAACGATTTCCTTGCGGGTGAAAAAAGGCGAAGGAGCGAGAGTAATGGCATTTCCTACCAAAGTTTCAGCGACAGTGGACGAGGTTGTATGCTTGTTTGTCATTATTCAGATTCTGAGTTTTCATTAAAAACTCAAAGAAAACTTATTAAGCATGATTCACACTACAGGCGACACGGACAGGGCACGACCCGTCCACGGCCCGTCCACGGCCGGTCTGTTCTGGGCCTAAGATTTAAGAGAATGTTTGAAGATTTTGCACTTGTGAAACTCTTGCAAAATACTCAATGCATGAGAAATCACAATAGACACTCCCTCTTTTTGAGATTTTGATTTAAACCTTTTGATCTTAATTACACAAGTAATTATACCAGAAAGCTAACGAGTCCAATATAAAACATCAAGAGCCCTTAAATGTTAAGGCGAAGGCATTGTCAAGTGCCGCGTTTAATTGTCTGCGTTCGTTAATTAGAGACGTAGAGAGTGCGAGCGATTTTGTGGGAGATGTCTGGAGGACCAGAATATACATATAGAATATGTAATGCACTATATTCTCTGGCTTCTAAAATTAGATTTTTTTCCAACGGTCACACTGTTACACGTTGAAACGTTTTTTCCTAAGAGGGTCCAGATTATTATGTACAATAGTATTTCATTTATTCGGATTTTCGAACAAATACGCCACTTAGCCAAATCGTCCTCATGCATTCCGTCCAATTAATTCCCATTCAAAACTTGCCTGTCCGTAAACATGTTTGTTCTCGCTTCCTTTGATAATCTAAAATGCTACCTGTCGGCAACTTGCTAGACAGTTCATGACAGTTCCAGATTATGCAAGTTTCAAAACTTTAATTCTGTGGTACCTGAGATGTTTAGGATCTGACTGGAATTAGGTAGGTGTTGGTTAATTTGTATGAGCGGTGTAGTCCTGAATGTACATACCTACATAAAGGTTGAATTTAGTTGTTTGGAAGTGTACGTATTTTTTTGAATTTTTTTTTTAACAATTAAATTCTGTTTGAAGGGTATAAATTTGCTAAACTTGAAGTGTTCTTACCACAGCATCTTGAATTTAAAAAAAAAATCCTTTAAAATTACCTTTTTAAAGCCGTCTCAGTGTGGATATAAATATGAGAGGGTGAGGGAAATATGATTAAAAAAAAACATTACCAACCAAACTTTGCGTTGGATGATGTTTCAATGATATCTTTGACTATTTTCTTCAAATAATCTCTTGCATTGTCTCAAAAGTAGATTAAAAGCCCCTCCCCCACCCTTCAGGTAAATTAATTTGCTAAAAGTATCTCCAATCTTAATAAAGTACAAAAATCGGCTCAAAATTTCTTGGATGTGACGTCTAGATAAAAGATTTGACACGTATCTCAATAGGGGATCTAACTAAGCCTTAAAATTTTCTCTCCCTATTTCAAAGTATTACAGTTCAGTTTTGTGTTATCTGTGGTAAGATAATAAACAAGCAATTAACAGTCTTAATGTGCGCTAAATAAAGTCGTAATCACGTTGTGATTGCTTTTATCTATAGCATAATTTCTCGGCCCCTACTGTTGCAGTCCAAAACAAAGGCATAACAATAATAACTCCACACAGATATGAAATAGATTCGTAATGTATGAAAATGGTGAAAATGTTATTCGATAACTTGTTCCTAATTGGATTACGGAGTTGGGTGTATTTGTGTGGACGATAGAAAAGCGGTATATACTATGCTCGATTTTACACAGAAACCCGATATCTAATTGACCTAAGCATTAAATAATAATAGAAACAACCTTATTGAACATGATTTTTTTATTCTTGATAATATGTCTGAAAACCCACATTGTATGTTTGGAAAGTTTAATTTTTTTTTTCTTATTGCGAACGGTGAAAACAAACTCGAACATTATCGAACTTGAAATAACCTTCAGTGTAGTGCCAATCGAACAAAAGTAAAGAGCAAGTTCGTTGAACTAGTTGCCAACTCTAGAGTCTAAGGTCGCCTTCAGTTATAGCCTTCCAACTTAAAAAACCGAGATCAACTTTTAAGGAGCCCTTCAAAGCACGGAAGCGCTCAGCCACAACCATGACTACTAGTCAGCATAGCCGGTCATATACACAGTAAAGACAATGGTAAATACGTGTGAGGCTTATTAGCCGCGTGTTTCCTCACGATGTCTTCCTTCACAGTTTAAAGCTCGTTTTGAAGCGCATATAAACTTTTCGACGCAAAAATTCGATTCCACGACCTTCGGAATGAAGGTCGAGGTACCAATTAGTACATTTTAAACTTTCGCGATCATTATACATTTTAGATCGCGAAAGTTTAAGTCAAACGGGACTTTGTCGCGTAAAATAATTACGTACCTTATTTACTTACTAGCAGTCTGCCGTGACCACGAAAGCTGTAACGCTTTTGAAATGTCGGTAAGTAAATAAAATAAGGTAATTAGGCGATTAGGTCCCGTTTGAAAACATTTAATAAGAAATACCAATTCACTTGGCCAATAAGGCTTATAGCTATGCCACGAGCGCCTTAATTTTTATAACATTTTATACGACAGGTACCTGTTTTTAGTGTAAATGCATCTGACCCCATGTTAGCATAAAGTGTGGGTAGATACATTAGGGACCGAGGCCGCACCTCAGTCCGTTTAATTTTTTATTAGATTGAGGTTAAGCTCCACTAGATTTACCTACAGCGAGACATTTATTTTCGCAGTACAGCTAGAAAGATAAAAGTTGGAAAGTAGATAAAAATTTTTAAACAAAAATAGTGCTTCATAACAATTTATTGGCCTAAAAAAACTGTTTCTAGAGTGACTACTAGCTCCTACGAACGAACGGTAGGTAGCATATATTATTGGAATCTAGTAAGTACTTATCAAATGCATCTTTAGCGCAAGAGTGTGTGCAGATGGCATAAACTAAGATCATCAAAAGAGAAACAACGTATCTTATCAAGTTGATAGCGTAAGCAAGAAAGTCTTATCTAATGAATGAAATATCATTGTTACAAGGTCATAATATTGTCCTTCACCGTTTAAGATATTTTGAATGACTGAACCGTGGGCATGAAGGCCGGAGTTAATTGATCCAGTCACTGGTCTTTGTGGCTATCCGACTGAGAGAATCCGTCTAGCCTGCCTTCAAGATTGTGGTTCTGACAAACCACTGCCCACTGGTTTATTTTGGTCGAATGAACAATTTGCTGTTTTAGGCAATTTAATTATGCAGATAAATTGGACGTGATGTTCTAACCCTTTGTCCTGACAATGCAGTCAGAAATTCACATTACATTATTTGACATAGATGTTTAAACTAGTTAACTCGACCGCGGCTTCACTCGCGTGGTACCTGCTGAAAAGTAGCTTATGTGATATTTCAGGTTCCAAACTATGTATGTTCGAGGTTTCAGCCTAATCTGTTAAGAAGTCTTTGAGTAAAAAAGTAACAAGAATGCATTTAGAGATCCATGCAAACTTTCGCGTTTAAAATAAGTATTAGTGGAAATTGTATCAAAAAGTATTAGCAGACTGTTGTTATAGATATTTAAAATGATGATATTTTTTCTGTAAAGAAGCTTTTGGTTTTCCAATAAATAAATAAATAAATAAATGAATTACGTATGCTTGTTGTTTTCTAAGTAAATAAGATTAGGTACCCAGTACAGATATATTTTATTTCCAATAGTACTCGCAGTTACAAATTAGCTTTGCGCATACTAAAGTTTCTAGTTGATAAATTCGATTCAGGATCGTATCCTTATAAAATATTCACTAATACACCCTAAAGGGGTATACGAAATTTATAATATCGTATCATGAATCCTTTAGGAACAATGTCTATCGAATTCTACAAACGGAGTTAAGATAGGACTGGTACAGAATAGTAGAGTTGTGTCAATAATTCTATTCACTACCTAAAGATAAATGTGTATTTCTGATAAATTCTCCTTGTAAGAAAATAAAATGGAAACTATTGAACTATTTTGGGTACGTACTTGCTTCGTATTTATTGCAATATAATGTGAATTTAACAAAAAATGTAGACAACATAATTTTTGACGCCATATTCCGCGATTCATTATACACTAGTGCCTTGTGTAAAATGAATCTCACCAAATTCTTGCCTGCTTCCTTGTCTGGTGTAGGAAATTGCGTTGCAAGAGGCACTAAAATCCCATAGTTTTAAAAACGTAATTATTCTAAGTGGTTTTTATTAAGATCATAATGAATAAAAATATTTTGACTTTGACTTTCACGACTCATACCTTAAAAACTACGTTAATTGGGTTCACCTCATGAAATTTTACACAAACAGTTGAACAGTAAGACTTGCTTTCTAGTCTAATCAAAATCAAAGCAAAATTCACATGTAACTGTACAATAAACAGAAATTTCAGAACAAAGTCTTCTTTACCAAATGCATAAATGATCTTCCTTGCTCCAATTTACACCGAGCTTTGGCAATACTGTATTCTACGGACGTGCGTATTTGTTTTCAAATCACGTCCACAGGGGAGAGCGGTAAATAGAGGGGAGGGGGGTGTAACGGGCGAAAAATCGTACCTATACTTGTGAATTAGTGCAGGCGTGAATGGCTTGGAGATTCCACTGAGATTGGAACACTCATCTTATAGACCGTTGGTAAAAATCATTCGGATGAGGCGAGCGGTGGACCATGGCTTATGCGAAAGGAGGCAAGAAACATCATGAATTACTTAGCAGTGGGCAAGCTGCTACTACTGATGATGGTTTTTGATTTTATGTGGAATTGGAGACCAAGGTTTTTGAAATTTAGCTGAAAGTTGTTGAAAGTTTCATGTAGATGGCAAGAAATATTTTAGGGTTGATTGAAAGGTCTAAAGCAAAACAAAAGCTACGAGTACATAATATTTAAATTAAATAGTTTTTTAATCACAATTGACTGTTGTTTTGGGAAAGGTATGTTTTTCGCTCAAAGCAATATTACTTTCAAAAATGGTTATCAAAATCAGTTCAAAATACATAGAAATGATAGAGAGAACACACATAAAAATAAATACAGTAGAACTTCCTTTTTTTAAGGCAGTAAAGTTCAGTTGCTATTCTCTGCGCCCTGTAGCAAACAGACGTAGTTCATGTGATTTGCAATTCTTGCTGTGATTGCCAGAGCTTCTTAGAAGTTATTAGGGTTAAGTGCTAGTGGTGGCGATCTGTGTTTGCTAATTGGATTGCTGTAACTTGTAAGCAATTTGGTAAACAAAGGGTGTGGTTGGTATGAATTGTAAGCGTAATACCAACGCGTTACTTTCTGCAACTGAATAATGAATGATTTAGTGAACGATAGAAACTGAAGTAAAAATGCCGCCTGTGTCTTTAGCATGTAGTTCTCGTAAAGTAAATAATCAACATTTTGAATCCTTTATCCACTTCAACATTATTAGTTGAGCAAAAGTCTATGCACTGCATTGTTCCGCTGTCCCTCCTTTGTTCTTTGCAAATCAAACATGGCCGACGCATTGTGACGTCACCCTTACGTCACCAACCCCTTCGCGGTAAAGAAACTTTAGCATTTCGACTATGCCGCTCTTTTGTGTTTTTTCTTTTATACTTTACAAACTACAGAACACGAAAACAGATACATGTAAGTATACTTCGCTGTTTCTTGCGGGTTCGTTTTTAGAAATTAAAAAGTTGAAAATTTCGAAAAGTATGTACAAAATAGTTTGATATATTCAGACGTAAATGTTCAAGATAGTAAATAATTATTTAATGATGAATTAGTAAGTTTTTTACAGCTCAGATGGCCGCTAAATCTATGCAACTTTTCTATGGCTTGTGTGAGTGAAAAGAAAAAATGTTGTCTACAAATACATTACATAACAGTTAAATGATTGGTCCAGTCAATAGCTTAAACAATCCAATGTTCTATAATGCATATAGTACTCCTATAACAGAAATTGACATTCGTTTCAGACAACAATTATCTACGTATTATATTTGTACTAGCATTGACCTCTATCGAGGCATAGAATTTAATCCCAGCGAACGGCCGAGCCGTGTAATTGAGCTCAATTCTTGTCTCGTGTACCGACCCTTACGAGCAGACCGATTTAATGACTTCATGCAACGTGCTGTGTCAGGGACGTGACGTCAGTTCTATAGTCTAAGGTTCTTCTGTTATCTATGATTCTTGTTTGTATTTATTTTTTACTTCAGGTAACTCACTGCAAAGAAAATGAATTTATGCTTTTTGTGTTTTATACGTCGCGTCGTGATGTTAGATAGTCGACAAACAGATAGATTATATAGATTCGTTTTGTTGTTATATTAGGAGACAGAAAAAAAAATAACTTTTCGATAAAGTAATACCGCAGTAAAGTGTGGCTTACACTTAACCGAACCATCTTTTAATGACTCGATTTCGTAAATTTCAAATACTTGTGTTTACATACAAGTAAAAGCATTTTAGGGCGCTGTACTTTTCAATGATTGTACTTGACAACTAAATCATAGTCAATGCGATCAGTTAGCTAAAAACATTCTTTCTTGCTACCTACCCTGAACTTACGGCTTCTTTTATTCATAACTCAGAAGGATGTTAATACCTTTTTCGACTAATGACAGAAGGCCCTTACGGAAATTAATGTAGATGATGCCATTTCGATACGTAAGTAAATAGTGGGGCTATGGGACTAGTGTTTGCTGAACGCATATTGGTTTACAAGTATCTTGCATTCAAACAAGCCAAGTGCTGACTAGTGGCATAGCTTGCTAAGACGTATTCATAGGTCGTTGAATTTAAGCGATGATCTGAGCTGTCACAATTAGATGGGTGACCGCAAGTTGCATTAAGCTGAGCTCGCTGTGCTTCGGAGGTTACGTTGAATTGTTTGACTCAACTTAATATGCAGGAGCAGGTGACAATCAACTTTTATAGGTATATTTTTTTAAAGTTTCTGTTTGAAAATATTTGCTTAATAATTTGTAACGGCCTGTTAAATTTAAATGTAAAAAAAAGCTTAAAATAATTTACTAAATGAAATTACATAAACCAATAAGTCAGTGTCTGTTAATAGCAATCTAAAATTTATCCAACTAACAGTTAATTAGTTATTTTATCAGAAACTGTGTTAGTTCCAATTTTATGGAGTAATCATTACGTTTGATGTCACGACCTCTGTCCCCTGACACGTGTTTCGGCACTTGAGGTTGTCAAGTAGCTTATTGAGGTAGCGCAATGCAACATTATACTCCGTCCTCGAAAATTCCAATTGAAGTGTTCATCTATTATTTGGAGTTTCTAATGGTTTTGGTGTTTGATCTCAAGTAGGAGTTTATTTTTTTGACTTGGAATTTCAAATGGTCTTATAATTTTTTTTTGAAAATATTTTATAGAACTCATGATTAATTTTCTTTTAAATACGACGTAAGGCAGTTAAAGTTAAAGTAAAAAAACATTTCACAAAAATATCAAGTTTACAAAATATACTCAACTTATTTAGCTATTCAGTAAACGTGTAAAAAATAAAGCAGAGACCAGTAAATCATATCCAAAAACGTGCAATCACAAAACGTCACAGTGCACAACGTACAAAACATAAATTCCCTGGCATGTCTCGAGTCAGTAATCTAGCAGGTATCTTGGTATACTGGCCGACATAACATGTAGATTTATTACACTGTGGTTGGAGTGCCACTTTCCGGCTTTGGCCGGACTTTCTGCCGAATTTTGGGGTGTTATTCGTTTTCCGGAATGGACTCGATTGTATCTGACCGAATGTTCTGAATTATCCGTTTGGAATTCAAATTTGTCATTATTATTTTGACAATTCACGTCCTACTATGAGAAACCTTCAAGCCCTCGTTCTATTCCACGATGTTTATTTATATTTATGTATTCCCACTGATCTGTTTTAGAAAATCTAGTTGCGATAATAATAATAAGGCGCTTCTATGCTATAGAGGTCTCGTCTGACGGATGTTTTCAGGTGGCCTAAATACTTCAAAACCAGAGCCTTTTCTCATGAATACTTACATTCATTCATTTATTTTATCCCACTTTTCTCGCTCTAGTAATACAGAAGTTTGCGGCGAGGCACTTCAGGCAACGGATTCATTAATTTCGCTTATTTGTTCCTTGACTCATTCGCTCATTCATTCATTCTATCCGACTTTTGTAGCCCTAGCCTGCCAAGCCGTGATATCTCGCAAGGCTAGGCTTGGCACTTCAGACCTTGCACTTGGATGATTCCATTCATTTGTCCCTTCACTCATTCGTTCATTATCTTCTATTCATTCATTTTATCCGACTTTTTCCACTCCTAGCCCACCGTTACATCGCGGCCTGGCACGGCAGGGTAACACGCCCCAAATTATTCATGGGCTCTGTCTTTGCTTCGAATTGGTACATGTACTCTAGTACCCGCCCGTACTGGCACCACACTGCAATTCTCATGTATTGAACAGTTTTGGGCGTTCCCATGAGAAAATAGGTTTACTATAGAAATCTATATCTATATTATTTTCTTGTGACTTTCCGTAATATCTTGCTTAATTGTATGTAAATGATGTTCCGCAATAATAAATAATCGATGCCTTATATAGAAAAGTTGGTTACAGTTGACCACTTGCTCATAAGAACGAACGAACGATCAAAATGAGCACAGGCGGTCTTATCCACAGAACAATAAAAACAAGGTCTACCCATTAACATACGCGTAGCTTAACTTCAACGTCTATTAAGAACTTCTAAGCAAGCTATGCCACGCATGTATCTTCGCTTTTACTGTGTTGTAATTTTGTTAAAATATCTATACACTAATCTTGTCCGTAGATTGATCCATCTATCGGTTAGGTACGTTCCCTAAACAAAGAACACTTCACAAATACATCACTCAAATATCATCCGTCAAATTCTCAGTAATCAGAGTAATTTGGGCAGTTTGCTTTTGTATTTTGTATAAAGCCTTACTGCCAGCCCAGTTCATTATAGCAACTTGAAATAGGTCAGCCCAATAACGCTGATACAGGATCTCTCACTAATTAATGCCATCTAATACCAAACTGTTACACAGGGTGTTCACGAGCCAAAATCTGGATATAGCAAGAAAATAGTTTGCTGTAAATCAGTACATCGTGTATAACGAAGTCACTTTTCCGCCGTCTAAACCCTTATAATATTATAGGTGTATGAAAAAGGACATCCTGTATTGCTTTTCTGCATCCTAACCACAAACACTAATAGTAATAGATATAGTTGCAGTAGATTGTATATAATGCACTTTACTTCATTAGTATGCGATATTAGACATATAACATTAAGTTTATGATTGGTAATATTATGTAGATAACTTGAGTTATGACCGTCGTACCGATTGACAGTCAATTTCATTATGTTAATTAGTATTTCCTGATAATACCTATTGTGTACATATAGTGTTACAAAGCACACAATGGGTTTCACTTTCAAAACTATTGTGTGCTGGCTGTATTAAAATGTTATAATATTTATAATGTTTGTATACTTTTTGCAGTGGGATAAAATGAAGGTTAGAATAAAACATTTTTAAAGAGACGATTGTGAATATGCTTCTTAATTTAATGTATTCCACAAAAACTCTGTCCAACAAAAACAAAGATTCCAAGAAGCGATAAAACTTAGTCATTATACCTTCCATAGTTTTTCCTTTCAAATAACTTCCTTATCCGCCAAAAATACATAGAAAACTTAGGCCATTTTCTTCATTTCCTCCGCCCAAGTTGAGGTTTCTGATCTATCGATTCTCAACCCTTAGAGGCTGCGAAGGTCATAAATTATAAATCCTAGCAGGGACCAACTTATAAGCAGGCGGATTACGTATGGGCATAAATTAAACCACTAAATACGACTCAACTAAACAGGAAATGGAATTTAATGTTGTTTGCTGTTTACTTTGGATTAATGGGTTAGGTTCGAAAAATTTAGAGTTATGTCTATAAAACTTAGTTGAATTTAGGTCGCAAATGGTTTGACAATTTTATAGCCGGGACTAACTAAGTTGTTAGTTGGGACTTTACGGAAATTCTAGATAATTTATAGGGTTGGGGAATAAGGTACGACAAATTGTAAAGGATATAACAATGAATTTTTAAAAACGTTTCAAAAGACAGATTTGCGTATAATATTCAGATGACTTTTTAGATGCATTATTTTTTAGTTCATAGGTATAAAAGTATCTAAGCTACCCAAAAACACATTAAGTCTATAAATATTTCACCGACTGACTCGACAAAAGATTTATTCCATTGTTTTACCAAAAACTCGCAATTTTTTTTCAAAAAAGTTCACACACAAGCACGATCAAAATGTATACACTATAATCATGCAGAGACAGACAAAAAAACTATGAAAACACCATGCCAGGAGCAGCAATCTCCCGCAGGCATCTCGTTTTGGGGAAAATACGGAAATATAGGACAATACATTGGCCAAACAAATGTCTTATTATTCTTTCGAATCACAGATGTATAGAAACATCTGTGTCTGTGTAAACAAACTGTACTGTGTTTTTCGATTTTAGGAAAAGACTGAATGTTTGAATTGATGGCTAAATATAGAGGAAAAATGGAGAAGAAAACCATCTGTACCTATCCCATGTTAAATGTGGAATGAGGGCAAGAAAATGATGATAATAATTAAATGTCTTGTATAAATAAGTAGTTTAACTTTAAGCCTTTTTGTCTTACTCGTTCATTTGTCTAGTTCGATCAGTTGGATCACTGATATCACTTTTAAACGTCATATAAGAGCAAGCGATTCTACTCATTGTCTTTTGCGACCAGCACCATAATGAAAAATATCGAAAATTTACGACGCTCTTACTTTTCTTACGTATGTGAAATTAAAAGTCAAATAATATTACTTACCACTTAAGTAGATTTTCAGTATTCGGACATCTTACCTACTCTTAAAAAGTAGGAAAGCTAATCCAACAAAGTATGAATCATTTAAGAAAGACTAACCCAGCTATTCTGCTCCAACTGTTTGAACTACAGGGGGAGTAATGTGAACAACATTTGTCAAGATAAGCGTATCCAGGTAGATGTGATACAGGTTGTTACGCAAAGAGATTTGCACCTATGACTTTGGACACAGCCATTTTCCTTGTTAGTCTTAGCGGAAATACGAAATTGTTTACTGTAACGAATTGATCTTTCATTGTTATATTGAGAATAACTAAGTTAGTGTGGGTGACGTGGCTAGAAATGAAGTGTAATAAGAATAAGAAGATGGAGGGAAGTATGGTTTTGAGAGCAGTAATTTAAACAAATCATAAATCAGAATCAGTCAGCCGCAGATAAGTAAATTCATAAAATATAACTTTTCCGTATTAAAAATAAAATCGCAATAACTGAAATGTAGGTAAAGACTCAATTCACTGTATTAATAATTAAAGAAAAATAGCTTAAGTAATTATTGCCTCTAACGGCCAAGAAGTACTTTTTATGTTCGACTTGTAGAACGAGAGCTAAGTGAGATTTTATTTTATCATATTCTACAAAGTTTCTCTCCCAGACCGTATGTAGTTTATAGTAGTTTACTGAACTCTATGTGCACAGTCATGCTGTTAATAATAAATATACTTAGTAAATATCCTTTGACATTTGAAACAGCGCCATCTAGTCCCAAGCTAAGCATTATAGATGCTTGTATTAAGGTAACCAGGATGTCAATTCTCGACTACTTTCAAAACATGACGCGGTAAGAAATTGCACGTTATCTAGCTCTTGTTTTCTGAAATCCGTCGCATTATTCAACAAAACCACACCGTTTCGTGCCACGTCAATACATAGTTATTTGGAGAATAAGGCGGCAGATTGTATTATTAATGCAATGCCAGCTCCTAGACTCACCTTTTTATTCACTTTTCCGTTTCATTTAATTTTGCCCTGCCCTTTGCCAGCAAACGCCTGACCGAGTTGACACCCTTGTGCTAATTTATTCTTTGACGTTGCTAAAGGATTAGGATGGATTCGAACCTCCTATGTGGCCAATAAATTTCCTGCGAGCGCGGTTTTTTCCTTTTATGCTTTACCTGGAACAAAAATGTTGGGAACTAAATTGGTGGATATTTTTCAAATGTTTGTGTTACGGGAGAAATTTAACCTTATTGTTTTCGATGGAATATAATTCTCAATGACTTTTTCCATTAATTTATTATTGGTACCTTTATTCTTATTAGTTTTGTTTTATGAATCATTTCAACAATATTTTCTACATCATTCATTGTAAATCAGAAATCGAATTACTCATAGAAATAGAAAAATCACTTCAAGTATTAAGTATACAACAGGAATGAATACACATAAAAATCAATTTAACAAGAGAAATGTCAAAAATGGCCGCTACTCAGTGTATTGCTGCGGCTGAAACCAAGGAATCTGTCGGAGCGCTGATCTTCCGTAGCTTTCATTTATCCTAACTTATAAAATATTCACAAACAACTCTACAATCGACTCCGATTCCAAATAGTTGTCAACGTCCCAAAATTAATTTCTAGCTAGATTTAAAATCGTCTCACACGTACATTTAACTCAATTTGAATAAATAATGTACCTTCGTCTCGGCGTTACCAAACAGAATTATGTTGAGTCTAAATAACACAAGTAATTTAACTAAATTCACTTTAAACCACACCGAGGGTTTAATTGGTGACTTGTGTGTTTGTGTCGTGAAAAATGGTTAGCTTTGCTGATAAAGATAGTATGAAAATATATTTTTTGTTTTGCTTAACCAACATAGGTAAGTTATGTAATCTAAATATAGGTCTGTTTTTCTTAAACTTTTGTAACCATATATACATATATTTTTAAATTAACTGACTGATTTAAGTGGGAACTTGAAATCTACTGTTTCATAATAATCAAGGCAAAGCAACCAGCGGAAGCTAGTAGCAGTATACGTGGAGTAAGTGTATTTAAGATATAAATCGTATTGAAACAGTCACTTTTTAAATTATTTAATTTATTAATTACAGTTTAATGTACTTTCGAATATTATGTTCAGTAAATTAAACCCCAAGAAACAAAAGAAGAAAGCCCAAACGAAGCTACTTCAAAACGGATAAACCCAATTAAGAAAATGATTTAAAAAAATATTCAAGTGAATTCTTTCTTCCCTAATCGATTACTCAAAAGCTTAAAAGATTAGTTGGATTAAGCGTCTTTTAAGAAAGTGTAAAAAATGGCTTAAACTTTGTATACACTCGTATAACGTTGGCTAAACCAACTCTATTGTGCTTTAACGAGGTATTATTTTAAAGTTAAACACTACGAAGTGCTGTGTTGGCTGAATGGGTTAGTAACTATGTACCTAGAATTTCGTTCCCAATATCTCATAAGATCTTGTATTATTTAACGAGCTAATATATTTTTCCAAACATAAATCCATTGAAGCACGACCGAATAAAAACATTCAGATCGAAAGTCGAAATCCACTAGGCCAACACGGTTCCTAAAACTTATATATAGGTTTTATACTTAAATAAAACAACTTTTTAGTAAACGTAAGCTAGTAAGCAGGTACTCCACATTCAGTGGTCTGGTCACTCCTATTTCATTATTCATAACAAACTTTTCATAAAACACACCTCATATTTTCATAACCTAAATTTCTGCCTGTCTATAAGAGCGTGAAAGTTATTGGACGTTAATAATTGAGCCGTATTTTCCGTCGGAAATATGTTTTATAAAACATATTCTCATTTTTGCCACTAATCAAGTGGACTGCTCGTCTCGACTAAGCAACGTTAATGGGCAATTCTCCGTGCTCATCATCAGAAAATTGGGGCCGAAATTTTTAGCGATGGCTGTATTTTCTAGTTAAGTGCTTATAACAAGAATATGATTAAAAGGCCTGGACATTGTAATCGATCTGATTTATCGCTTTACAGAATTAAAATGAAAACAAAATCTTATTTTAAATCATTTTATCAGATTTAATTCAAAAGCACATATCGCACTCAACTTCAAAACTAAATTTCAGGCAGTGGCCAGCTCTATTAAAAATGAACCCCACTTTTCGTTTTACGCCAATAAAGTTTGGTTGTACGTCCAACTCGGTTTTCATTTGCAATGCCCCATTGCATTTACCAAAGGGTTTGGTACCAAATTATTTTAGTACGGCTTGTGTGTGAAAAGTTTATGTGGACATTATTTAGAAAATTTGCCACTTTGTTAGGAAGGAAGCAAAAGGATGCACGCTTATGGATAAATATCCATCATCATCTAGTCCCAAGCTAAGCATATAAATTATTGTGTTAGAGATAGATAGGTTATTGACACTGGATATCATACAAGTTCAGTAAAAATGTGGCATGTTCATTTTTCAATACGCGCAAACAAGTTTGGCAAAAAGATTTGTTGGTTGCCACCAGTTTTTCTTGTTGGCTGTTTATCCTGACAAATGGTGTCTGTATTATTGCGGGCCCAAACGTAAGACCATCTCGTGGCAATGTATTATTTCGGTTTGCTTTATTTTGTCTGTGGAAATCCGGAGCGGCGGGATTCGAAATATTTTTGGCAGGTTTTTGGCAAGATCCGTGTCTGTTTCAAGTAAAGGCATGCTTTTTTGGTTAACTTTTAGACTTTTTTTAAACCTACTTTACACAATTATAATATATTTTACTTCGTGAGAAAAAGTCATCATGTAAATGTTATTTTGTATTTTAAAGGCCACACTTTTTTATATGAAAATGTTTGTGTATCCAAGAAACACCCTAACAAAGTAGCAAATTAAATAAACAAACAAACTAAATATCCATCACAGTCTAAACTCTAATCCTGAGCTTTAATAAATCCATTAGCGCTTTAAATTTCCATTTCTAAAATTGGTTCGCTAAGAAAAAGTGCACTCTGCATTCCTTGACAGCTGTTATTCCGTAACAGATCTGTAGTTTAGGCGGGCTTAGCGCTAGAGGAGTTTGCTTCATGCAATTTAGTGCTTGAACAATTACTTTGAATGTCTTGGTAGCTCGTTTCTCTAGGTTGCTAATTATCCATATTCATATTCAAATTCATATTCAATTAAAGCGAAAATAATTGAACAAAGATGTTTTATTTAGATTTAAACTTTTATTCAGCGTATAAGTGCCTGTTTCACAATATACGGATAAGTTCCACATATGTTTCGAATACGCTATCACTTACATATTGCTAGGATAAACACTACTGGTCTATAATTTATTGTGGAATTTATGTGACCCATAGCGCTATTAGACAGTCGAGAAAGATTTTTTTTTATAAGTTACACATACTATACTTTTAATTTAATTAATAGTGTACCTAAAATTGAGTTGTAAGACAAACATTTGCATCCTAGAAAATGACTCGAGGTCCCGATAAGATAAATCTAAGTTGTGTTAGCAAAAATATCTCAAGATTTATTACACAAAGTATCATCGTATTTTCGTCTCGAATACGAAAACAGACAAACAACGTCCATAGTTCGATTCGGCGCAGTGACAAAGCTGACATAATCCGTTTATCAACAGGCTAGAACAGGACCCGGCCAAATTGAATTGATAAGGTGATTCTTATGGGTTTAATTATAAAGAGGCTGTTAGAGCTAGTTTTGATAAGATTATCTAATATTAGAATCTATAAAATGGACTTAAAAATAATTATTTCAAGTCATTAAAAAACTCAATAAATTACATTGTAATTTACACAGCAACATATACAGTCACATTACTTTGGTTGGTACGTAAATACTTTTGGTGCTTATTTTCCAGTTCATCAAAACATCAATTTGAAATAACCTTCGAAAGTGAAGAGCTCATTTTGTTTTCCACTTACCTCTAATGTTCCACAACTTCATTACCTGCCAATTTGTGCCAACAACTCATAAACAAAATGTAACTGTACACACAACTTTATTAACAGTAATTAAAACGCCTGTCATTCCATTCAAACACAAACCAAAAAACATAATTCCATCCAATGGCCGCCAATAAAGTGACCACAGAATAAATTATTCCACGGAAATTAAATTCCAGTGTGTTTCGTGTTTTGTTGGAATTAAAATGTGTATCACGTAAGAGCTTCCCCTGCAGCTTGGTGTCACTTTTAGGTGTTCAAGGTAAAATGAACTTTATTTTATCAACTCAAGGGAGCAATTTAGATGCTATTACTTAACGCGTTAGAAGTTACGCGACTAAGGGCCATAGCGCACGCGATACAAAAAACAATACAATATCATAACATCTGTACCTATTTCAAAGGCGCGGTATACAAATTTCATCAGATGTTCAATTCATTTTGAGATCTTTATTCCGTAGCGGGGGATCAAACCCGCAACCTCTGCGTCTCAGGCGAACCTTAGTCCACTGCGCCACAGAGGTTATTATTCGTTGGCATGAAGCCGTAGATACTATTGTTTATTCTGCCCATCTCCTGGGTAACGTTAATAATGGTAAATGTGCATACCGCCGAATAATGTGAGGTGCAATTTGTGGTTGTCAGTAATGAGTTCATTTAAGGCCTTTTTACATTGAGTCAGTAACTGACGTCAGTGCTGGCGCCGAAAACTGACTCATACTAATTACACGCAGTCGGTATTTCGTCAGTCGAGGATGTAGTACTGTACGGACTGACGCATTATGCACGCTTATGTATTCATCAGGGATCATCACAGACGAGAAGAGAACATTTTTCTTTGACAAAATAACTTCCACAATAAAAATCCTAATGTTGAGTGTAGCTCTCCCTTTTTTCTCTATTTATTTCGGTCTAGGCCTACCTGTAAACGATAACGAAGTTTCGTGTCAATTTCGGTCTCAGCTTATGTTGGAGAACAATTACGAATTAATTATCAACCAATATAAGCTGAACTTGAAGTTTGTTTTGAAAATTCGTTTTTGTTTAAACCAAGTGTGCCTTTGCCTCATGCGTATTATGTTATCCTTTGATGTCGTCGACCCACCGCGCAGTATACATAAGTCAACAAAACTAATTTTAGCAGAGACATACATTTCAACCATTTCAAAGATTTGTTTCAGAGTTATAAAATAAAACAATTTAACTTATTAGATGCACCCGCTGTAAACGCGGCCAGACAATTTTATTATCACTGCTTTCAATTCTGAATAGATAAAACGTTGTGGGCTCCAAGCTGCAGGCTTGGCAAGCCTCCAGCAGTACAACACTGGACTCTCACAAATCGTCTGACCCGACAACCGAAACCTGGCCTTAAGCACGCCGAGTAAGACCCAAATTTATTTGCCTTACTCGTGTTATAGAAAACATTCGAATTCAAATGTGACGCTGATGCCTCTCTGTCCCAATATTCTATACCAATAAAGTAGAACGGCTGAAATAAGCCCAATGTATGGACGTTTGATGACTCCGCAGGTGTATTTTGAATCTTTTACATTTATTTACTCGGTGATCGCTTTGAAGGTAATTCAGATTCAATGACTCCTATTAGAGTAACTACGGTCGGTTCGTTTTATGGAGCATGAGAACCTCTGGGAGACTGTGATAATAACAATTTTCCAGGGAAATTGCTAGCACGGGGTCTGTGTAATTGTGGAGCTTGATCATAAAGGCTAAACAGTCCATTTCATCGTCGTAACTATTCGACCTGTAAACGGAATTTTTTGCGAGATTTTATGGTGACCAGAATTATCTGCGTTATTTACTGGGTAAGTTTCAAGTGATCAACTTTGGTGACGATTTCTTCTTTCTAATAATCCATTAAGATCTGAAAGAATATGTCTACCGCACCTTGGGTAAACAGTCGTGATCATTAAATTATTATTTCATTTTCATTTCATTTAATAAATTGAAGTAATATAATTTACCTTCCGAATTTTAAACTAATATTTACAATTACGTTATCATTCTCAATAAAAAAAGTTCAACATACAAAATCTCGGTATCCGGGGAGAAAAGGGTTTTCTCTTTTACCTCCGTCGTCGCTCTAATTACGTCTAGCACAAAGAGTTACTTCACAAAGAGGCGTCTGGTTACGCTGGCCCACGGAATTTTTGAAAAGTAACCGCTTCCAAGGTACTAGGCAGCTTTAAGTCTTCAAAACTATAAAATTCCCGCTGCAAAGCTGCACAAAGAAAATATTCTACGAAACGTACAAATGACCCATTTTTCCAACTTTGACCTGCATAACCCATCCAACAAAATAACTGTAATGAGCACCCAATTTAGGAAATAAATTTTCTTGTAACCGAGTTACCACAACAAGGAAAGAATCATGGAAAAGTTTATAGCGCCGACGGCTTCGAAAAGAAAATCTGATAACAATATTTCAAAAGTTAATAAAAATACGACATCAGAAACGAAGTCTCAGCAATAATCGTACATAGACATAATTCTGTCCAAAACAAGAACACGGTATAAACCGAAGACACCAATGAACTAGCAGGTTGATGCAATATCGGAAAAAATCTCAAGCGATTTTGAATCTTATACTCAATCCAATAAAGCTCAGGTAGCACTTCAATCCAGATGACGTGGTGATAGCACGAGGTGAGGCAAAGTGATCCGAAGAGGTTTAAGCGAAACACGCTGGCAAAGGAAATTGGGCGTTATTAGCCGTTGTCTAGGTGAATTTTCTATTGTCGATTTGTAAGATGCTTACGAAGATGACCCGAGGGCCATAACCCTCACCCTTGGCATTTCGCCAGGGTACTTATACGGAGACGGACGTGTCTGCCTCCAGCCGTCTAGTTTTACGGCTTTTAGATAAATTACGTTCGTGAAAAAACGAAATCAGGAAATATTTCCAATATTTTCTTTCATGATAAAGCGCTCGCATAAATCTCAGTTTTTCGGATCGCTGGAACTCGTTATAGTTTTGAAAGTGATTTAGTTGCCTATGTTTCTTTTGAAAATGAATATATAAGGCCATAATTGTTTATTTTTGTATTTTTCGAGGGAGGAAAGTCTGTAAAATAACCAGTTGTGGTTTAGTTCGTGTAAATGTTGAACAAACGGTAAAGTTGTTGAAAATTGTATTTTTCGAGAACTATCTCTGACAGGTGCAACACTAGACACGTAGTTTACTCAAATAACATCGTGAATAAAAGTGAGCTCCTGGACTATGAATTCAAATAAACCCACGGCTAGGGTTGTCAAATCTAGACAAAACCTTGTAACTTACTTTTGATTTCAGTTACCTAGTTAAAAAATAAAAAATATTTTTAGTAAACTGATGTGTTTTAGCGTCAATCCCTGTAAATTCCACGAATCAGTAACAATGTAACACTATTGCCATTTTAGGTGAATATAGAATTTTCTTTTTATCTAGTAGCAAAATCTTTTTGGGCCTTCTGTTTAGAAAACATTACTCTACTTTCGACTTTAATGCCAAGAAAAACAATATCTCGTGCCCTCCAAATTATGGAAGTGATCCGCAGTACTGTCATTTGCACCCCATCCCATTGTGACCACTTCAATGATCTACCAAGAAAAACAAAGTTTCGCCACGAGCTTGTAACGAAACCTCTAACATGTTTGTAGGCAGCCCTACTCCCGTCTGGAAGGTACTGGTTTTAGTGCATTTGTGCAGAATTTGACGGTCTGCAAAATGAAATGTCATTGTGGAATGTGTGCTTTGGTTTCCCGCTTCCTCTGCAAGATTTTATGGAACTTAAGCGTGTACTGAAACGTGGTGTTGCTGAATAATATCCTGGTTGTGTACTCGCATATTGACCAATGATCAAGACGCTAGTTCACAAAAAAATAACAGTAAAGGATGATAGCAATGCTTTGATTAAAATAGTATAGGTTTGGCAACTACCTATAAGATACTTGGGCTTGACTTCACATTAAAATAGGCATAGGTTAGTGCTATAAAAACTATAATACACAAGTATCTTATCGCACTTTTTCGTAGCTTCTCTGTTGTCTACCACGTTTAAACCAAGGATCCAAGTATCAAACTTTGAAGAAACTAACAGTTGAAAAGAGCTGTTATTTTTAACGACGCATTTGAGTATACGGTCATAGTTTTTCCATTAATTTCATTGCTTTTCACCGTTTAATCACTTGTGTCGGTAATTAGAGGGTTAACTACCTAAGTAGTTATACAGTTTAATGTTTAGTGGGCCGTATCGGATAGAGTTTCGGCTACCGATTTTATGCGCATTTCGTACGGTTAATGTTGCTTGGGTACAAGTGGAACTTGATGATTAATTTGTGTTTTATAGAGCAACTCAGGTGGGACAACGTTGACCTCTGGAATGGCAAATGTTGCATATTTGTGATATTTTAATGTCATTGTGATTAAAAAATATCAATAAGATCTGTGTTTTAAAGAAGACAACTGTTACACTGTTGCATCGACTAAACTGTTTCGTCGAGTTGTGTACTTCGTGATTTTCTACTCAACTAAACAGTTTAGTTGATGGAAGTGCGCATACAATCGATTTTATATCTTCTCAAATCGACCAGTCTTTATTCAGCAACGAAAAGCGTATAAAACAAGTAAAAAATATTTGAGGGACCAATTAAAAGAAAGCCGCGATCCGCAATTATTGTCCGAATGAAAAAAATGAATAAATTGCGCCTTTTATTGCTGTACACAATAGAGTAGAACAATATGATGAAACGAACGAAAGAAAATGTACCGTTCATTAATGAAATTTAAGTTTAATTGCTTTTTAAATGATTTTCTGACCTCGTTAATGTAAACACATAGTCATTTTCAAATCGTTTATACAATACCTAGTTATTAAGATGACCTATGGGACAAACTTTTAGGCACCGGGACCGACAAAAATATATAAATTAATCATTGTATAAAAAAATATGAACTCTGCACAAGACAATGTGAAGAAAAAGCTATTGAAAAAATACAGCTATTTCGTCCCAGTAGCTTTAGCCGTCAAGAATTTTCATTAATTATGAATGAAAAACGACCGCGTCTTCTATTTCTTCGAACCATTCATCATAAGAATAAATAAAACCATATAAATCAGAACACGTGTGATGCCAAGAAATGCAATTCCGAGATTGCAAAATAAAAACGTATACAATACACTATTCTGTGTAAGTCCAGCATGTTTTCGAAATAAAAGTCCATCTATTATTTAATTTAGAGATACCATCTGCAGACAATCGCTTGTTTCGCTCGGAATTTTAAGTTTAACGATATATTTTGGCGGAACGAGTGTATTGTGTAGACCAAGGGATGGTCGTCAAATATCTATCTCGTCGAGAACGACACATTTTGAAAATAAACAAAAATATTTTACCCATTAAATATTGAGATCGGCTTTATCTTTGACACAGAGTATATTTTATGACAATAAAACTTCGCTCTATTTTAAAGAATTCTACAGATTTGTAAGTCTGAAAAACATTTATAAAAATCTGAACCAAGGTTCATTGAAACACCGCAACCGGTTCCACTTCCCTTAACTTTCGATAAGGTGTCAATTTAGGCGAGTGATTTTTTGCGGCGTGATAAATTCAATAAAATGATAATAATATACGAACGGAGACGCCATTATTCGCAGATGCCGCCTCCAAAATTAATGCAAACGACATCCACAAAAAATGAAATAAATTACGTCCTGACCTACATATAAACGGGAGATAAGATAAAGGAGCATCTCAAGAGCTCTTGTTTCTGACATGTAATAAGTAAGCAGGGTTCTGAGTATCAGGGACACTTTGAAATCATAAAGTGAAGTTATTTTTTAACCCTCGATACAAAGGGATGTTATGAGTTTGACGGCTATGTATGGGTCCCAATTTAAATGCAGTTTATTCTAATACCGATATAATTTTTCACATCGAGAACTAAACGATATATGGGACTATTTCCAGTTGTCTTTGCACAAACTTATTTCGATTCCTGGAGACCACTTGCGTGTATTTCATATTAAAAAGCAATTCTTAAAGCTTACATAACTTTAGTCACAAGTGAAAAACTCATCAGAACCGCAAAAACTACAATGTTTAATAATCACACTTGATTTGTTTATAGATAGATCTATCACTGTAAACTCAGTGTCGATGCTAAAACGTATTTAATAGTGCAACTCTCGCTAACCTAGCAGTCCATTCACGATCGTCTGTATTTGCAGCGTAAACAAATTTATATTCGGTGCACATCTCAGCTGACAAAGCTATTTGCACCCTACCACTCGACACGAAGTGGTCAACAGCCTTCAATGTTACTGCACAAATGACTCCATTTAGTAGGAACCGATCCCTCAAAAACGTGAGCCAGTGTTTGAGAAGCAAACACTTATGACGACTTATTTCCCTTGCACTATTTTGGTATTGGGGATCGATTAGACGATTGTACCTGTTCTTGAAGGAAATATTTTTATAAGCAGTACATGTTCTGAAGTTAGTATTTGTCATTGGGCAATCTTAGACCATTGTGTGAGTCAGATTCTATATTAACTTTAACACTGTTTATTTTTGCTTATTTTCATGTCTTGTGGTAAGGATATTTTAATATACTTTGTACTTTCACTTTCAAATCAATAGAAAGAGATGGCAAATTGAAGATGGTAGTACATTTTACAAGTAATTCTCGGGAGAAAGTTGAGGCTATTGAGGCCAGTAAGTGACTTGTCTTTCTTCAAGGTATATCGCTATTCCTTTGATTTTAACATTTATTTTTATCATTGAATGCCTAATTCGAATGGGTGCAAGTTTATACAGAAGCGTGCATGTAGATAGTTGTTCCTCTAATTAATTCTCAATTATAGTACCTATCTGAGATTTGATTCATAATCGTGACATTTCATGATTTCAAAGGAATAGTTTTTTGAGTAAGTTGCAGCACGCATTCGCTTGACCCGTAATCGATAATAGCCTTTTGGACAGGAATCTTGAAAGGGCATTTGTATTCCAAGCGGCCCGTGGTCTGGCTTTTTGATTTTTTTCGTCCTGCCCGGACGAAGATTGATGTTAGTAGTCGAATCTATCCCATTGTTTTTGTATCGTCAAACAAGGAAAGGACGTGATTCCGATGTTAAATGATGCAAAAGGAATGAAAGTCAATAATCAGCAAGTCTGGAAACTTCGATAAAAACGTTGGCTAAACTTTCAGTTGCGCAGTTTTGAAAACACTAAGTACTGCTTTATATCCGGTTCCAATTAGTTAGCAGTCACAGCGGACCGGGAGGTGCTTTTTCGGTCCCATTGAATTTTTAATAGCCACGGAAAGTGTTAAAAGTTTCAGATGGAAATGTTTTCGAATTCGTATGAATATAAAGTGAAATTGCTTAGTCAACTACCTATTCTATTGTAGATTATTTGCAGCTAGTTTTTTACAGCGTAGGATTAAACAGACTCATTTCTAAAAATAACTAGGCTGATTTTAATTTTAAGTGTTACCCAGAAAACGTTAAATTAGCTCCTAAATCACGAATTCCTTGGAGATTCATCATAATTTATTTTGGTTTCTTTGAAAAGCATACCTTAAATTCATCATCGACTCAAAATATGGCTTCATAGATCCGATTACGCGCAATTATAACTAAATTACAGAGAAACGCGAAGCGATCCCCCTTCATCTTGTATTCTGGTAGCAAAAAAGTATTTTCGCTTCACAATGACGGTTTCATTCCAAGAAAGGCCCCTGTCACTCGGATACGTGTTTTGATGTGAAAATCTTTGTAACTAATGTATGGATATGGTAAACATGAAATATAAAACTATTATTTTTCGGTTGAAGCATCGACTAGCGCCATCTACAGGGATCCTAGAGGAATTAGAAACACCTGCTCATTGACTGAAGTTGAATAAAAATAAAGTTAAAATATAAAAACTAGGTATAGGTACCTACATTTTTCATAAGTATAACATTTGCAATCAATGTTCCAAAATCATTCCGGCACTGTGTGATATTTACACCAATATTATTTCTTTCAAAAACCACTCCTTGGTAAGTCATACTTTGCATTCAAAGTGGCACTTCAAGGTAATATTGTACGTCTTCTGTGATTGGTTGGAAGTTATCACAAAGGGTGCGGGTACGATTACGCTGATTGCAGATTTTAATGAACAGTGGTTGAATGTAAATGACAATTTTTATTTTGTAATTTTTTTATGTTGCAGTTCAGCGTCTTAGTTTGACTTTAAATAGCAAAAAATTTGTCAAACTGGTAATGATGATATAAATGGTTCAGTTAGCCATATAACTGGATGATGGAACTGACAATTTAACTGAGATTTTATTGCCACTTTTAGTCACTTATCCAAGTTGTGACCGCTTTTTGCGTTTTATAACTTAAAGACCTTATAAAAACGTCCTAACATGCTTCGCAATAAAGGACTTTTGCCACATTGATATTAAAAAATACTGAATAAGGAAAAACTCAAAAATATTAGTTAAGTACCTAACAATATACTGACTTAAAATTTGCTGTAAGTATATATTATCTCATCTTCGAGTACCATTTACAGCTTTTAAATTTAATCATTGGAATGCTACTTTAAACTCGTTCCTTCAGCAGTAATAAACTCATGAAGTACCTACTCGTAAAAATTTGATAGGCCCCACTGAAAAACGAAACGATGAATATTGAGTGCTATAAAAATGTTAAAGTAACGCAAGCATCACCTTTTTATTGCGCAATGGAGTGAGAGCTTAATGTATTTTTAGCTCAAGGCAGTACAATATCAGCTCAATTTAGGTCTTTTAACATTGATCCCACGTGAAATATGAAATACATGATATACTTAGTAGGTAGGTATACTTATATTTTTTAAAGGTAAAGTTTTACTGTAGGTAATTTACTAAATGTATTTATTTGGAGAACAATTCAGACAATTCAGACATAAAGGCAATTCAAATTATCATTATTTTTAAGATCTGCTCACAGAAGCTTAAGCTACTCGTATTATGATTTAATTATATTTTAAGCGCGAACGTTTTTTGGTTACTCGTTCACGCAAAAACTACTGTTCAAAGCCTGAAACTTAGATTTTAATACGTCATTTATGACCTTGCGTAAGAAAATATTTGTGAAACCAAAAATATTGATACAAACATTAATATGCAACGGTCCTTAGGTGGCTCAACTGGTTCTATTTGTATTTTGTACAGTTATGTAAATATTGTTTCTGTAAATAAATGTATGAATGAACCGATACAAACATTCAATTGCTTAGCTTGGGACAAGGTAACGCTCTGTGTGGAATATCGATAAGATATTTGTGTGATGTAAAAGATATATTTATTTAATTGGTCACAATAATAATATAACAAAGGCAGAATATCATATTCGTGTACATCCGGCTGACAACGGGATACACACAACAAATCATTATCCCCGGGAAGCGAAGGCATTGTACCAAATAACGAGATATATTTACCTGTTTCTTTGTTATTATCGGACCCCGTGACCAAAATTACGAATTACTTGTTGTTGTTATAACTTTAAGCTACAAGAACTTTTTACTTGCTTGATTCTTTTTATCATGCCTGTTATGCATAGTACAAATTACGCAGGGCACTTTACTCTTTTACTTTTAAATTAGAAGTGAACATTCCATGCATGATGGTTTGCAAGCCCATCGACGCTTTTATATAGGAAGCAGGTTGGTTTCTCTAGCGTTTCGCGCCCACATTTACATTTTTCGAATCAAAAATAAATTGATGGTATGCCGGATTTGAAACCACGACCTTTGGATCGAAAGTCTCATGTACAGACAAACAGGTGGCACTATGTACCACATCTTCTCTTTATAACCTCAAAGGGCAAAAGGACAAAGGAGGATTATGATTTCAGGTCTATTTCATTGTTTGTTTTTGGCTTAATACGAATCCGGGTCACTACCTTGATTGATCACGTTATATAAGTCGGGTTTCGAGGTTTTGTCACTTTGTTTTTCTTGTGTTTCTTAGAAAAAACAAAAGATGTTGCCAACCGAGGTAACACTTAACACGACCTTCTGTCATCCATTCTACTGAATTCACAAACGATTTTCTTCTGGAAAACAAGTAAATATCGGTCAGTCTCGATAACGTACCTGGTTTTGCTTTCAGTGGATATTTGACATTACTTCCATAAAAACAGTCGGTCCAAATATCTAGCTCAATATACAAAACCAAAGATATAATGTAGGTCAACACTAAATCGAAATAAGTGCCAAAATAAAGCGAAGCTAGCTAAGAAGTTCCTTATAGTTCGTCGAAGTTAAGCAACGTTCTGAGCGGTCACTACTTGGATGGGTAACCGCAAGTGGCATTATTATCTGAGCGCTTTTGAGCTTCGGAAGGCACTTTTTATTGTCGGTCCCGGCTTTTAAAGCCATGACGGAGGCCTTAATTAAAATATTTATTAAAAAGACTTCGACATCGTAAAAAGAGAGAAATTTCCTGCACTCTTGAGATTCATATTTTGTTCATAACAAAAGGTCTAACTTAACTTGCTAGATTTGAGTGCAGCGAAACTAAAATAATGTGAAAATAAAATTAAATCTTGCAGAAATATAAATTTCCACACAAACTTAGTTATTTAGGTAAGCTCCAGAGCACAAAATGACCTTATTTCTCAGAAAATATTATCATAAAACTTCGAAATTACTAATCTACAGAGGGTAAGAAAATTACGTGTAACAATGATTTGTGTTGAAACATAAGTCCCTATACTTTGGGGAGACATTTAATATTTTGCTCCTAACTTCAGTGGACTTGTTTATGAAGTTTGCAGTGAACTGTCCCTGTTTGTAACCGCAGATTCATAACCCCTCTTAAACCGGAGTTGGCATTAGAAATCAATATTCTATGAAGCACACTACTTGCGATGTGGTTACTATTTTTGTAACTCGATAGAAAAAATGGAAATATTTATATAAGAAATTTTAAGAAAATTTCAGACACAATTAATTTGATTGTTATTTACTTGTTTTACTTGTTTTACTTTTTTGTGTATATGGATCTTGATCTGAAATAAAAATATATTATTATTATTATTATTATTATTATTATAAATGAATATGAATGAATATATAAGTACTAGGTATACTGAACTTAATTGGTCATCCGTGGCATAAATAGGTACATTATCTAAATAATAATAATAAATAGGTACAATACAATAAAGCTCTATGTAAGTTTTTCTTGTTACTATTTTTGGTATCTAAAATTATAATAGTAAAAGATTTAATAAGTATGCGTTTTAGCCAATATAGGTTTACTGGCCGAAAATGCATAAGGTAGTGTTGATATAGCATCTAACATCACAATGCCTTCTCAACGATGGTTCAGAAGATGTTCTGAACTCCTTGACATCCACAACGGCGTAAAATCAAAGTGACACTGCTTTCGACATGATAACATGTTCTTCTATTTTTGGACGGGAAATCGAAAACATACATAATACACAATCATTCCTATTTGTATTCGTGGCAAGTATTTTGTTCGATCATAATGCAATGGTTTTGTAGTCTTGATCTTTATTTGTAACTAGCAGCACGTCCCGGCTTTGCACGGGTGTACTAATGAAACTACCGGGATAAAATATAGCCTATAACCATCCCGACAGTCTATTCTAGACATCAATGAATGAATTTTTGAAGTCGGCTGAGCAGTTTCGGAGATTACCTCCGTCAAACAAACAAACAAACACTAATACTTCACAGGAAAAAATAACACTGGTTACGCATATAGGAATAATGATATACCTACCTATTATGACTATGATTTCCAAGATGCGGTGCACATTTTTTTCAGATATTTTAGATAAAATCATAAAATATTATAAGTATGTAAAGTGACCGTGATATTGTATGCTATTGCTGAAACGCTTTTAATTTGTTGTTTTTAGTTCAATTTTTATAAATTATCTGTGTTTTTAAATCGAAGATTCCAGCTGGTTGTTTGTAAAGAGTTTCTTTATCAGCAGTTAGGTCTCAAAACAAAGTTCAAGTGCCTCTTAAAACTTTCAGTAAGTATGAAAAGTTATACCTGGACAGTTTATTGCGGATTCTGAATCGCAATTTCAAAACAGTCACACTAAATTATATTTTATATTAAAGTCGCTTTGGTATAATAAGAAGTGGTGGATTTAAGTACTTAAGATTCTTTCAAAAACTAGGTTAATTCAAAATTATAAACTCGTAATATATTTTTTATTAGCTTTTTCAGATTAAGATTCGTTAAACCAACGTACGCTTGGTTTGGACTGTTGGAAAGGTTATAGGCTATTTTTTATCCAGGTAGTTTCATTAGTACACCTGTGCGAAGCCGGTACGTGCTGCTAGTCTATTAGTCTATTATACAAAAGCTTTGACATATTAGAATGTAGCTTGAGACTGACGCTTCATGTAAGTACTTTATTTATTTAAGAAAATAACAGAAAAAGCATTGCTAAGTTCACAGACACGTTTAATACTTACATAAAATCAGTATCGCTGACTGTACCTATAAACTGAAACGAGGCGAGTAACTGCTCAAAAAAGCTAAGAAAAAAGTGCTAGAGCAACCGCCGGACACCAAACGTAAAAACGAAATTCATTACTACGATACGACGGCGCAGAATAAACAGACTTTTTTAACAGCCTGTGTCACTTCTAACATCTATAAGAAACTAGCAGCACGTCCCGGTTTTACGCGGGTGTACTAATGAAATAACGGAATAAAAAATAGCCTATAACCATCCTGTCAGTCCATTCTACACATTGGTGAAAGTACATTTGAAAACTGCTGAGTAGTTTCGGAGATTACCTTCGTCAAACAAACAAACAAACTTTCCCTCTATTATATTAGTAAAGATAAAGATAAGTTTGACATACAATTTTTAGATAGGTATAATGTAGCTTTTATTTAATTTATTGTGAAATAGTTTTAGTTTATATTATATGATCATCGTTTTTAATAGATATTTTGTAAACAACAAAGCGATAAAAATTTAAATGATCTGTAATTAAGCCTTGCCGTATGTACTCGTATACCCCAAGGACTCAAAGTATTAACATTATCAAATCTGACTTAGATATGAATAAAAATTATAAAACCCGCCTCGACAAAACTCAACCCAACACTTTTCTACAATCTGCATGTACCACAGAATAAACAGCATTTAGTGGCGTGTATCGGCACCGCTTGGAGGTAACTGCTGCCGCTAATGGTTACGTTGATATCGGAAATCGTTAGCTTCGCCTCGCTATGATTGGTGGTTAGCCAGCATTAGCGCGAGATAAAACTTAGGTTAGTGTACATTGCGTTTAATTACCTGTATTTACTGAATATGCAAAGGTAAAAGCAGAAATGTTCTTAGAAATTTTACGTTTTTATAAAATGTTTGGTAGGGGGTGATTGTGTGAGAGTCGAGTGTGTTTGTGTGAATTAATATTCTGAAAAAACTTGTGGATTTAATGAGCTCAGACTGTCGTGTTTTTGAGGTGTAAGTATTTTATTTAAATTTTCACCCTTTTGCTTCCATCATCATTTTAAATTCTTTATTGTACACGTAAACAGATAAAATACATTAAAAATCATTACAGACTGACTTCATTCACTTCCAAGTATAGATCACTCTCACTAGTAAACAATCAAAAAAAATCAATCGATTTTAGTAGAAATCTAATCACTTAAAACCAAAGTAATTACAGGATTGGCCATGGAATTTTCTCAATTATGTACTTAATTCAGAAGGCTTGTTCATGTTCAACTGTCACTTTTGGAATTATTCCAATTAAACTTGCCCCAAGGACACCATAAAATATCCAGTGTAACTTAACCCTATAGCAGTTTATAGTTGGAAATGTGCCCTTACAGAGTCAATGAGATGTGAGAGAAATGTATTCTTACAGAGTCGTGTTTAGAATGTGCTTGTCAATAATGTGTTAAAGCTATATTGACTTTTTTTTTCATGTTAAAATTATAAAGGCGTTAGATATAACATATTTATTTTTTCTTTTAATAATATTGGCTTCTTAGCGCTCAATCTAAAGACATACCGTAGTTTAGCGCTAAACTAGATATTAACTCAGAACTTTTAACTGTTTCTTTAAAAACTGTGAGTCTGAAGTCAAATATTCGAATTTAGAAAAAAGGTATAGTAATTAAAACCTATAAACCTAAATATTCTATGGGATACCAAAATACAGGTTCATTTATCTGAAACAATCTGGATCATTCTGATGTTATTACCTGAAACAAATAAAATAATCGTTATTACTCACATGGGATAAAGACAGGAGTATAATGTAATAATAATTTGCACATTTAAAAAAATCACAAACTACTAATCAATTAATATTTAATTGTTTAGTAGTTTGTAATTTTTTGTTTTTGATAGTTTGTTGTGATAGTGATGCTTCTTGCTTAATTCTCTTATTCATAAAGACTCCCGATCGTAAAAATTATATTGAAGCTACGATTTCCTAGATACCATTTTATTCCTTCAATAGTGCCTTCCCAGAATTACATTGTATTGTTGATTAGCTTTTGAAATCTTTACCTTAGGTTGTTAAATGAAAATCAAACTATCCCTTTTTATTCTAACTTTAGATACTCGCTACAATAATTACCTTAATACGAGCCTGTACAAGTGGTACAGCGTTTATAGCGATACTTATGACTCTAAGCGATACTAAAACGAACTAAATTCATTGAACGTGGTTTGAAAATTTTCTTGTTGATTACACACCTAATTACATTTTACGGCATTTCAGTTTGTAATGCTTAAAATTCATTTAAACAAAACGTTTTTAGTTAAATTAGTAAGTTTAGCGATTTTAATCTCAACTTTTGATCTGAATAATCGGGGATCGAACGCTGTAAATGGCTTGAAACCTGGTACGTTAAATCAAATGAACGAGTATTTGGGGCGGTTCCTAAGTACCCGGATGAAAAGTTGCCTGTGTGTTATTGCAGGCCATTTAATTATCAAGTTTGAGAAAAATCCCTAACATTTAATTTCTTAGACAGTGATTATATGTTTTAGACTAATTTAAAAAGCTTCATGGCAGCATAGACTCTTGTTTTACTCAAACCCGCATAAGGTGCTGTGGATATTTATTCAGGTAACATCCGAATTAGCTATCTACAAAAATGTAATCCAAACAAACGGACATACGGGCCATTATTTGCTGCCAACGCCCGTATTCAACCTGCGAAAATGTGGAATTTTGCCACGTTCATTACGGGTCGCAATTGCATCGAGTAAATAAATCGCAGGGTGTGGCGCGCAATGTATATGTCGAACAACGTTATTTCAGGAAACGTTAATGGACTAAACAGTGAACATAATATGCTTTGTAATACATCTTCCCTGTGATTTCATGATTCATATTGTGTATGCATAACGTTTGAATTATTAATATTTTAAAGACTAGAGTAATGTATGTTAACAATTTGAATATTATAAGCGAAGACAACCATTTTACTTTTTCTCTTATGTTCACGCGAAATCAGTTCATATTTTTTTGTAAATAGGTACACAAAGGGTATAGGGTTTAGTTAGACCCGTATACCAGTAACAGATCTGCAGAAAACAATTTTATTCCGAATTAGGGATCGAAAGTACGAGTATATATATCTAACTACCTGTATTGTAATTGAAATAGTCTGTTTTACCAGTGCGCAAAGTCTCAATATACGCCTCACACCTTTCAAGGCAATGAATATGAAATGCGAATATTAAATATTCATTGCAATATTCTCTTGTTAAGCTTTCAATATTCGTATCTCTCAGGAGGGTAGTAATAACAATTGCAAAGGCAACTTTAAAGTTTCTTCACGATGTTAGGGTGGGTGTACCAGTCCCAAACCATTTAAGGTGAGATTTTGACTTTGAAAGTCTCTAAACTGGTAATTAATAGCTTTAGCGGAGAAAAGTAACTGTATATGTGCATAGTGTTCATTAATAATGCAGTATTAATACAAAAAATCAACATAAATATGTGAGTTTATTAGTTATTTTAAGAAAAATACCAAAAACGGGAATGTACCTAAGTTTGACCAGCGCGCTCCCATAAATAACCACATTTTGTCCTAGTAGTTGACCACTTTTTGTATGAAAATAAAACAATTTTATTTTAGAATACTTTCATTTATTATACTCCGTTAATTAGTAATCTTATTGTGATGTCAAGATGGTTTGTGATCTCATTTTCCTTTGTACCGGACGTCAAATTTTTAGTTTGTTTATTCTAGTCGAGTGAGTGACACTATTATTTCTACTTGTTTCCCTTATCTTCGCTTCTTTACTAATTTCATCTAGACACTTAAAGACCTTTTTGGGGGAGCATTTTGAACCTAAAACAATGAGACAGAACGATAAAACTCTAATCTGGTCATCCTTAGGAACACTTTTTTATAACTAGGAACCAATAACAAACCAGTGGTCAATTACTGGCGCACACTGCAAAATACCACTTGAATAACATTTAAAACGCACTGTATTGTCAAACAAAAGCATCACCATGAAAAAAATAGTGAAAGCAAGAAATTATTGCTGATCACCAGTAGCAAACCACTTGGTCAACAATCGGAACCCAGTACAAAGCGTGTTCCAGTAGTTAACCACTCCTAAAATTACCTTATTTTGACATTATCTATAAAAAATAATAGCTTCCAGCTCATCGGTTAACATTCAATTATCGAAATAATATAACTTTATGATAATGACTTTGAAATAATAGGTGATTTTTAAAGATTATACTTACCATATCCACATGCACTTCTAACTGTGATGGCGGCCGGAAAGCAAGTGAACGAGACACTAGTCTGTTTAAAAGAGTATGGTAGCGATATCGTTGATGCAATCACTCAAACGTTATTATCGGGTGGTTGGTAACAGTCTGGCCAAGATTACAAAACGGATTATTTATTTAAAAATGCCCGCATTTTCTTATTTTATTCAATTGAATATGTAAGTGGTCAACCACTGGTACGTGGTTTGGGACTGGTACACCCACCCTATGTGAATCTTGTGGGAATGTATATAAAGTTATTATAACAGAAAGTTAGCGCGTAACTGAAATTCATTTTTGGAGCGATCAAGTAATCTCGTTGAATAAATTGTTTTTGTTTCTGAAACATTTTTCTATCGCTTTATAAATTCGATGAGTTGATATAATAAAATAACCCTGGTTGTGAAATGACATATTTTATTCAGGGTATCTGCATTAACATTGTCAGAAACTTATCCAAAACAGTAAGAAACCCGTTACATTTTTATATTAATTTAGAATGCCAGTCGAAACTAAGTGAAAACATGTTAATGGTGATAAGTTAACTTACTTTGTTTATAATGAGCTATTGATACAGTTTGTTTTCCAAATAAAGTAAGTAAATAATAATAATAAATAAAAAAGGTTTTGGAGCTGCAGAGACGTGGACTCATTAAAATATATTTGCACAACAAAAATTTGATTGCACTTTACGTCAGCTGTACTGATACAAATGACAATAATGACCAATTTATATAAATGTCTGTAGCTTTACCTAAGCTGGTAGGCAGATGCTTATTACAAGCAATTTATCAAATAATCTCAAGATAGCGATATAAGAAAATGTGCCACAGTCGACGGCCGTAAATGGCTGATATTATCCGATCAAATTCCCTTGAATTTAGAGATGCCGAATTTTACTCAGAAGCCGGACAAATAATGTATCTTATCATCATCATCGATGGATGTAATTATAGGCGCTATAAAAAACAAGTTTTCTACTGCTTCCGTAGTCAATAGAGCGTCAGTATAAAAGATTACGGTATAGAGTTACGGTAAGGCCAAATCCGTCAATTATCAATAGAATCACCTAGCGTAATAGGACTGTACAGTCTTATACGCTAGGTGTATGTACATTAAGTAAAATGTATCAGTTTCACTATTATAATTTTTCTCCGAACCAAATTTTGTCAAAGTAAAATCTTTAAAAACTAAATATAAAAGGAAACTAAGAAGTCACTTAATGTTCGTTAATACTATAAAAGCTTTTGCAAAAACTTTAGTACCTACCTCTTAAAAACCAAGATGACCGGACATTTTAAAATCTTCTCGTCCCTTCAGTCTCTATGGGGATATTTGTGTTTTGCAGAGGACCTCATTTTTGCATTTATGGGCTTCTCTCGATTTGATTCCCCATGCTTTACAGCTTTCCCCAACCTTTACAGCTTCGATTCGCCAGAGGCCGGACAAGCATTTCCATGACAAGTTATATGACGAGATTTGATTATACCGTATGATAAAATATTTGATATGGAAAGAAAATGAAAAGAATTGACAGTATAAAGAAACGTGAAAAATAACTGTGTTCTGTTGTTTATCGCGTTCAATGTACAGTCAGCTACAAAAATGAAGAAGTAGTTTTTATTTTAGATTGTTGAAGTTTTATTCTGTGATGTGGTTTTATTGACAATATTATTCTCATAGTCAACAAAAATAAATTAAAACATCTTAATAAGTAATTCTATTGCCCATTCCAACGCGACATTTTAAGAAAACACCTTAGAAATTAATTCCAAATATAGAAAAAAAAAATCAAGCTCAGTTTTTTTATTATTTGATAACAAATATCCACAGTAAGTACCTAAACCTAAAGATAGGTTTTTGAGACTAGCCATTATAAAACTGCAACAAGCGTTTAATTTTAAGATCAGTAGTTATGTTTTTCAAATTATTTTTTTCAAATCACGATGAAAATCTTTAAATCTAAATCAAATTAACGATTGTAAGCTCAAATTAAAGTAATTTAAAAAATTGTTAATAAACTTTTATAGGTGACTGTACCTTATCTATGTCTTTGTAGATTTATAGGCTCGTATTCATAAATCGTGTTCAAGCGTGAATCGTACGCAAGCTATGCATCATTACTCATTTTCTGTAGGGAATTGTGCATCGATACAGAGTTGATGACACAATTTGAATGTGGTTATATTTTACAAATACGCTGCTTTGCAAAATGGACTTACAGGCTTATGGGTTGAATAAGAGTAAAAACTCTAAACATACCTACCGTTTTACATTGCTTATGTACTTAAAGCTTCTTACAGCTTGAAAACACAGGCTTTTACATCTTTACTAGATGATTCATACAGCGTCATGAGGCAATATTTGCCTTCACTTAACAGGACACTGTAGTGCCTGGAACTTTGGTGAGATGGAACTGGCTTGCCCAGCACACCTAAACCATCCTCTCAGCTTAGCCGGTCATATCCACAGAAAAGGCAATGGTCAATACGCGTAGGGCTGACTTACCGCGGTTTTCCTCACGATGTTTTCTAGCTTATGTAATAAAGTTTTCATAAAAGTGATAAAAAAATCGAAATTAAAATACTATGACGAATGGTTGTAATGTAGGTACCATGTTTCTTCAGCTACTAAATTGTTATTCTACTAGGTCAGAGCACTTAGCATGATGTATGAAACGCCAGGCGTCCTTGGAGCTATTAAATATGTACGAGTTATACAGAACCTAGCCCACTCAGCTGAAGCTAAAGTTTGGCTGAAAGTTATATGTATTTACGAGTATATAATGTATATACAGTGTCATTAACTCGTCATTGTCTGACAGTTTAAGCTGGTTATGCGTCAAATTGGCGTCGTCATCTATTTTATCTTAGTATTACATTAAATAAAGGAATTTTCGAGAAAATATTGTATAGTTTCTGAATGAATACCTAAGCTTATTTAAATATCTCTGTAGGTAATAGTTTTGTAGTTTAGGAAAACTAGCGAAGTTGCATTTGGTGGCCACCAAACTCGTTCGTTACTCTTAAGCTGAAAATATTTCGACCATAAAAAGTATTTATATTAAGTGGCTGTTCAAAAAGCCCGAAAGCCTCGCAAATATAAAAATAAATTGGAAAAACGCATTCTATTAAGTGTTCCCTGCACGCCGACCATCAAGTAGGATCATAACACAAGCGCCTACTGAGACACGAAGGGGAGTACTGATATTTATTATAAAGATTAATGATCACTGCCACTGGCAATAATAACGTCTTATATACATAAAAGCATTACTGTCTGACAGTTTCTAAAAGGTAAGTTTTTTTTTAAGTTCGTGCATTTTTGTTTATTCATGATATAAAATACGGTAAATAATTTCTGGTTTCCGTATATAGATAATACCTTACTTAATCAGCCTCACGCTGATTAAGTCTTTTTTCTATCACCGTTTTGAGCTAGCGTTAACTTGCATTGACGCACAATCGAACCCACCTTCGCGAATCGACTGTCGAAGCATGAACAAAGCTGCCATCACGCATCATCATTTCAAAAAAAATATGTAGTCATAGTCTGAAATTCAGACTATGAAAATTAATAAACAAGTAAAGTCACAGGCTGTCCTAATACATAAACAGATTTGTGTAAGAGACAGCGTTGCGATTGGTTTCTTTTGTGACGAGCGTCTCGTATACAATACAATATCTGAAAATGTTTGTATAGTGTTATTTGTGTTCTACTTCCTGACTTAGGCTTTTGTTATAATATTTTATTTATTTTTGATGATTTATAGGACATCAGGATCCAAAACATCAATGTTCTATGAGAAATATAACTCAAGCAATTTTAAAGGAAGTTCATCCATGCACACTTTCGCGTTTAGAATTATTATTAGTAGAATGTACACCTTAGTAGGTGTACCTACTTGCTGTAGCTTAGACCTGTATTAGTGGCGATTCTGACGCTTCCAAAACTAAAATTAAACTAAAGATGATGTCGTCCCTTTCATATCGATTGAAATAAAAAAGGATAGCATCATCTTTACTAAGTTTAGTTTAGGTTTTGGCGATATCAGAATCGTCCTAATTACTTAATAAGTTTTCAAATAAATAATATTTTTGAAATAAAAACATTTTTAAAATCAACTTGCCCATGGCTTTTATAGTAGATACCTAATTGGAAACTAAGTAAACCCAATCCCATTTAGGCTGCTCAACTCAAGCGTCAGAGATCGTGGAACGGTGGAAATGTTCTTTATTAATATCTAACAAAATCGAGTCTAACAGTCAACATTTCAAAAGCGTGAAATATCAACAAAAGAAAACGTAACGTGCAAAAGAGAAATAATTCAAAAATATCTTCACAGTTTCAAAAGTTCACAAAGTACTGTTTTTCATTCGATTTATTACAACAAGAAGTGCTGAGATGTCATGCCGGTATCTCATGTCCCAATGGAATAGGCATGATGACAGTAATTGAAAATCGCTAAAATACTATATTTACTGAATAAAACTTGAAGCTTGGAATGTAAAACGCGCATTTTTTTCTTTATAAAGAGTGTGATTAATATTTATTTTTATAAAATAAAACTACAAAATAAGGCAATTCGCCATGATATCTTGAACACCAATCAGAGCGCATGACGTCACGTCTTTGTAAACCACACGCGCGGGAACGGGAACGTCAAATTTCGCATTGTTCAAAGTTCAATAGGCATGATGGCAGTAATTAAAAATCGCTAAAAAACTATATTTACTGAATTAAACTTGAAGCTTGGAATGTAAAACGCGCATTTTTTTCTTCAATATGAGTTTGATTAATATTTATTTTTATAAAATAAAACTACAAAATAAGACAATCCGCCATGATGTCTTGAACACCAATCAGAGCGCATGACGTTACTTCAACTAATGCCGGCTGTACACTCTCGAGGAGAAACCCCGAGACAGGCCGAGAACGAGTATAGCCATGGAGCCAAGGATTTTTTTTTCGAAATTGGTATTTTTTTTAATGCCATTTGAATTGCCTCAATAACTTGAACAAAAACTGCTCTATAACATTTTTTCATAAGACTAATACTTAGCGAGAAAATACCCAATATTCAAAAATAATGTATGGAACGCCACCTATTATGCCATTTTCCTACAAAACTATAGCCGGCACAGCTTCGTAACCACGTAGTATTATACTATAGGTATTTAGCTCTCATATAACACCTTAAACACCTGTATCCACTAACTACTTTTCCTGATAAAATTTTTAGATAGGTATTTTTTCTAGAACATGTCAATTTTTTTTTGTGTTTTTCTAGACTAAAGTGGTTAGATGAATAAATGAGTAGGTAGATCTAATGAGCCCCGAAATTCTCTAGTAGAACAATAGGCTCATTTTTATTACTTGCGAAGGTACCTACCCTCTTAAATTACTATCTACAAAAACAAACCTTTGTAACTTAATGATCAAAGCGTTGTTTTTGATTATAAATCAAGATAATACAAGCATTTTACCGCATTTTATTGCCCTTGCAAATTATCAGTAAAAAGCTTATTGGTAAAAATACTTTTAAATTTATGATTTACCTACCTACCTACCTACTTCCCAACTTCATCTACCTACTCATCTAATTCTACTAACCACTTTAGTCCAGAAAAAAACAAAAAAAAAATTGACATGTTCTAGAAAAAATACCTATCTAAAAATTTTATCAGGAAAAGTAGTTAGTGGATACAGGTGTTTAAGGTGTTATATGAGAGCCTACCTATAGTATAATACTACGTGGTTACGAAGCTGTGCCGGCTATAGTTTTGTAGGAAAATGGCATAATAGGTGGCGTTCCATACATTATTTTTGAATATTGGGTATTTTCTCGCTAAGTATTAGTCTTATGAAAAAATGTTATAGAGCAGTTTTTGTTCAAGTTATTGAGGCAATTCAAATGGCATTAAAAAAAATACCAATTTCGAAAAAAAAATCCTTGGCTCCATGGCTATACTCGTTCTCGGCCTGTCTCGGGGTTTCTCCTCGAGAGTGTACAGCCGGCATTAGTTGAAGCATTTACAACACGCACGAATGTCACATTTCGTATTGTTTATGTTTACTTTCACTACGACTATCTGTGTTTTTATTAGGTATATCGAGTATTTGAGTTTTAAATGTTATTAAAATTGAATAGGTATAAAACAACACGAGTCATGGAGCAAGGATTTATAGGAAAACAGCGCCATTTGCCTAGAATCGACATAATAAAGTTACGAGAGTTTTCGGCATCAAATAAAAATTGATTGTTTACATTTTTACATTCAGACCAATACGAGACAAATACGAGTGTTGTAAAACTTAGGTCAAAGTGTGATCTTCACAAAATTAAAGCTGAGTGAGTACCTACTGAGCAATATTGTTTTTGAATCTCACCTTGTACCTATATTTAAGTCACTTGTTTCGTATTGTTTTATTGTGAGGAACGCCACAAATAACTAAACAGGAGTTTTTAAGGGTGTGTTATCACCCCACACCACTTTTATACACTTTCGATTTCATATGTAATAACACAAAATAACTTTATTTACCAAACGCAGCGCACTTGCGTCTTATTTACAAAGACGTGACGTCACAAGTGATGCCATGACACTTTCAAGCGTTTTCGCGCCGGATTCAAAATGTACAAAGAAAAATGCAATTATTTGCAAAAAAACTTCGTATTTTCTTAAAATTAATAATTTTTCGTATAAAATAGACGTATACCTACATCATAGAAAGGAATTTCAAAATTTGTCATCATGCCTATTAAGTTCAGACACAGTTATTCTGGAAACAGCTAGTGAACTCCCAAAAAATATTTTTTTTTCATAAATTTAACACAATCTTTGACACAAGTCAACAGACAACAATCAGTTTGTGAAGGCTTTGAAAACAATTTTGCTGAAGTCATGTCCTCCGTTCCTTTTATTTTTCTTTTCATAACGTTCTATAACTATGTATGCCATGATTCAGTCTAATACATGCAGTGCTATATATGCATGTGGCGGTAGACAAATTCTTTCAGGTCTTTTACTCATTTTATTTTAGATCCTCTGAAGTTGTCCAATTGAGTAATCAAAGGCATTCCTAAATACACATTTAATACATGCGTATTTCACATAAGGAATGTAACTTATGCAAAATGCAGAAGTTAACATTGTATCTAACAGGTTGCAAGCCCATCATCGGTACTACAAAGCTTACTTAGTTTCCTTTCTATATTTTCTTTCCTTTTTGCATGAACGGGTATTATAAACATCCATTCATCCTTTTCTATCTATTAACCTATAGGAAGACACAATAATGTTAACAAGCTGTATCTTTTCAGCTGTGTCTCAGTCAAGGAACTTTAGAACATCGCCCTAACTTTGTAACGTTTTTAGTTAAGCGTATTAGAGGCTATTTTGTTTACATCGTTGAGAGGACTTTAAAGTTAATTTGGATATTAATTACACTTTTATTAGACTACGGATATAATTTGTGAATTTAATTAATTCAGTGTCACGAGCCGTGTTGGCCCAGTGGATTGGTACTTCGACTTTCATTCCGAAGGTCGTGGGATCGAATCCGGCCGTGCATCAATGAACTTTTCGTATCGAAAAATTTAAATGCGCTTTAACACGAGCTTTAAACGGTGAAGGAAAACATCGTGAGGAAACCAGTTAGCTTTCTAGCAGCGTCGATGGGCTTGCAACCTGTCACGTATGGAAAGTTAACTTCTGCAAAAAGTGGGCATGTACCGAATATAATATTTGGACATACCTCTGACTACCCCATTAGACATCTTCAAAGGATCTAAAGAATTACATAAAGATCTCTAAGAAATGTCTACCGCTCCCTGGGATACAGTCGTGATCATATTTCATTTTTTTCATTTTTTTTTCAGTGTCACGAAACGACAGTTTGAATATGAAAAAGAATGTAAGTTAAAATATTCTTATTAAGTTTGCTTTTGATGGTATTATTTTGAATCTTTTATGTGTTCATCTCATTTTGTATGGTAGTATAACCTTAACTGAAAAAGAGTGAAATCATTTAGCTCTCAAAATGATAAAAATATACTTTGAAAAATTAATTAAAAATATATTTATTTAAAATAAAAATAATGTTTTGAAAAATTTTGCTCAGAAATATTAATAAGTAGGTACTTATATATTTTTTAAGCCCGACGCAACACGCAATGTTCACATCATTGATAGCTTATTTCCGATTAGATAATTAACGATAATATAGGAACTAAAGTAATACATATTTACATAACTGTACAAAATACAAAATAGAACCAGTTGAGCCACCTAAGGATGATTTAAAAAAAATCATTTGTACCGGCGTTTTTCTATAGCACCGTTTTGTTTTATATTCCACAGACCAAGTTACGCAAGATAGGCAATCCCAAAACATTCGTCAGTAAATTGGTGCAGCGGACGCACTCAGCGTAGGTAAACCTAGTGTTTTCATTTATTGTTACCGGTACCTGGTTTGGTTTTAGGGAAAAAAGTGGTTTAGGGTTCTCTAGTTCAATATATGGCTTGATTCACAAAAAAGTTGTGCATGAAAGTAACTCAACATCCATACAAATTTACCTATACTTCGCAGTATCACTGCGAAAAATATTAAAGTAAATTCTCATGCAAGAAAAATCATCATCAATCAGGAAAGTCAAACCACTAGTAGGTGTTAGTACAATTTAAACTTTCGCGATCATTAGACATAATTTATATGACTACTATGTACTAGTAGGTGTTGTAATTCATCAGCAAACATTACCGGTATGTTGTTTAATTTTATTGTTGTGCTGGCTATTTATACACTAGCAAGAATACTAGAGATACCGGAGCAGAAGAAACATTTACTCTCCTAAAAACCTGCAGAATTCTGAAGTCCCGTGTCCAACTCACAATTGACCGCGTGTTTTTGATTGCGACCTGTCGCTTCTAAATGACACAGGACGTATTTTTTGTTTCACCGAGTTTCCGTTAAAAGCTTAGTGGTTTCCCGCGCTCAGAAAAAAATCCAGGTTCATTTTGTATGGCAGAGTTTGCCCAGCAATTTTTAAAACGGTATGAGAATGGTTGCTGGTATAAGGGCTGAGCACGCAGTTTTGCGGATAATGGCTAGTTTTATTCGCAGCATGGCCATTCTGATTATCGTAGCAATTTTACCCGTTCGCAAAATGTCCTATGGACACTTTTGTTTCGAAATAATGTTGATAATAAAATAAGCGAATATCCAGCTTGGCGCGTTATCGCAGTCATTTTCTGTATTTTTTATTGCTGTGATTATAAATTGTCATATATATTATGAGATTACTTTGTGGGTGCTGTGTCGATCAGAGGCCACTCCTGGTTTTTCTTTCTAACATGCACTCTTCTTTGGTTAGTCACAACATAGTCAGTCAGGACATTTTTTCTTGACAGTCGTTTCTTATAGTAAAGTTTCGTGCAGTCTTGGAGACTGCAAAAGTAGTACTTACTACTAGAGATGCTAAGGCTGATTTTGATTTAAACTTCATAAACCAAAACAGTATTCTAGAATATGCATCAAAACGCAAGCCGTCACGCTCTCCCCCGTCCAGCAAAGCCGATTATAATCGCGATAAAAACGCCAGAATCCCCTCCCCCTTATCCGATCTCCTGTCAAAAGTGCTTCCAATTTATGTATTGCAGCCCCGGAATAGTGCGGTATTATTTATCGGACTATACTTTCGGATAAAGACGGCCGGGGTTAGAGTTCTTATGGCCAGTAGTGACGGAGTTTTAGGAAGATTAAAACGCTGACATCAGAATCGTTCATCAAAACACTTAACGTCCAATGAACAGACAAATGTTCACTCGATTTTTTAGGCCGCCTGAGGGCCTCCGTCATGATTTAGGTAATGACTTGAAAATGTCCACTTATTCCTATCTTTTGTATAATATCCAAAATTAAAAAGTTTAAAAAGTTATAAAATTGGAGACTCTAGCACAAGATCGCGACGTCTGGAAGAAATGGGGGGAGGCCTTTGCACAGCAGTGGGACACAAACGGCTGAATATAAATAAAATAAAATAAATAAATAAAAATGCATCTGTTGACTGCATCTCATTCTCATTGTACTTTTACAAAATTGCAATAATTTAAAAGTATAAAACATAAAAGTTTTCGAAAATAGTGACTCGACACTCGAACCATAAATTCCATTCTAGAAACTCCTTTCTAATAAATAGAGATCTAAAATCTGACTAGCAAACTCCTCTCAAATTAATAAGCAACGGAAGCTTTTGTAGTGGAACAATGCTTAGCAAATATTAATAGTGTTATTAGCACTAGTTACGGGAAATAATACTGATTATTAGATCAGTTATTTTAAGTGCTTCTGGTTACTGCGGTAAAACATTTGATATGATGTCTACTCTAAACATGGCAAATACCTAATACTACTTGTAAATTAAACCACAATTAGTAAAAGCTTATCGCTTTTACTTGTATACAAATAGTATTAGATACAAAACATATGTTTATATTTACAAGGTCAATCGTGCCTCTGTTCGTACAAAACTCAACTCATTGTCAACCACTAGAAGTTACTTGTATAAGTAATTAGTGATGAATTAGGGTTAAAATAATGCCTTAGTCTCTGATAAGTACAATGTATCCAAATATTAAAAAAAACATAAATTAATTTTGCACAGTCCTGGTCACAAAGAAGTTAAGTCATGTATGTTTTGTCTTCTGGCATGTCCAATCAAGTGCAAAGCGTGCTAAATTTACATCAAACACAGTCTACTCGGACAAGCCTGTAAATCGACTGACGTACATTGTCGTGTGGTTAGTAACTGATGCTACCGGCGCAGAATAGAATGAATGACAGCCCCTTTGTAATGTGAAATTCACCGCAGACATAGGTGTAACAGTTTAACTGGGTCACTGCGTCCAAAATGAGATGGGTGACAATGGTTCGATGTGTTCCTTTGTTTAATCTGCAAACTAAACCGTGTGAAAGTTGTGAATTAAACTTCAATAAAATAATATGATTATCGCTAGCTAAACAACTCGAACATATTGTTATTTACTCAAAAAAAAATCGCCATTTTGTTTTGATTTTGTTTGAAGAAAATCTTTTAAAACTATTCACAAATTACTTCTGACTACTATAAATTAAATCAATACATGTCATCTTGAAAATGATTTTAAAATTTCAATTAAATGTCTACCGCTCCCTGAGATACATGCATAATCGTATTTCAATTATTTCATTACAGAAACGATTAGATACAAATCCAGTGTCAATGGAGTTTTAAACAAGAATTGCATCAAAAATGATCCAGTTATTTCCTCATGGGCTACACTTTCTCAGAAACCGTTATTATAACGAGACTACATCTGTTGAGTCAGCAGGTTTTTAATAAGGCTTCGCTTGATATCTAATGGTGGGTGAAATCAGTGCCTTGTACATAATGGTTTAACGATGCCGATCCATTGATTCTACTATCCTCTAGTGTACCTAACTTCTGTATCAATTCTAAAATGTATGTTAGTAGAGATTAGGTAGGTACATTACTTGAGGTAAAAAAACTTAGCTCCTATTTTGGTTCTGGCTAAACCATGTAAATACTATTATGATAATAGGCCATAATAAATGATGTGAAAACATAATCTTATCATTTCAAAGTTTGTAGGAAAGTATACTCTGTAGGTACAACGAAAAATAAATGCACGTGATTGGCGTCGAAAACGGGCCTAGGGCACGTTCACATTGTATGGACTTATGTAAAATATCGTAAAGTCCAAACAAAAAGCAAAATCTATTATTTAAAAACCTAGGTGAGTTGAGTACTCAATAATAACAAACAAGTCCTTAAAATTAAAGCCACCTTCCCTCAATTTATCTCACAGTAAGTGTTTGTCCTCAAAAGACTAACGTGCTTAAGGACAATAGTCGTTAAATTCTGCACACCCCACCCAACTGGACAACAACTAACAAACTGTGATTAAATTGGGGCACACGTAATTTGGTCGCGTAAACTTCACAGGTAAGTACTAGCCGTTGGTAAACTTCTAAGGCAAGTTAGATTGTTAGAATTGTTTAAATCAGGTGTTATAGAAGTGAACATTTTCTGTTTAGCTTTGATGTAGTTTTCTATGAATTGCAACATCATTATTGAATAACTCCTTTAAAACAATAGTTACCTACTTTTGCACAAGCATTCGCTCATTAAAAATGATTATATTGAAGCTGAATCAAAACGAATTTCTTGTTAGACTAATTTATTTAAAATCTGAAAACCTTAAACATTACCTTAGCATGAAAACAATGTTACTAGAATTGTGAAAACAACAAGTTAAGAAAGCAAATGGAACTATTATGACATACTTAATACCTACTTTTGTTAATATTTTTCATCACAGTGATTATAAAAATCAGTTTAAAATGCTTAGGTAGTAATTGAGTAATTGAGCCAGCTCATTCCAATGTGGGCTGTTACCCAACGGGTGTAAGTTGCGAAATATTATTATCTCAGTTATGTCATTATGTCACCTGAAGGAGGTAATGACAAAGGGTAATGACGAGTTATACGGTTATGGCTCTGAGCGCATTTGTTTTGATTACCTGAAAATATGGCTATTTTGTTTTATTATCGGTCTGATGGTTGGATTTTAATGACTTTCCTGATTACCTGTCATTGCGTGAATAGCTTTTGGAAAGCTAATTATAAATCTATAGGTACCAGTATTCGAAACATTTTGAATAGGTTTGTTAGTGTAAAGAACATTGTATTAAGCGTAGATGGCGCCTATTAAATACCCTAAGGTTTATTGTCACAGCTCCGGTAAATAATGTAAAACAACAGTAAGTACTTACTTGTATCGGATTTGTTCACATTATTAGGTACACCAGCAACTTTAAGTAAAACTTACTGATCCATTCACGAATCATGTTAAAAGCAATTTTACAGTAATAAAGATTGTCAGTATAATGTTATCATTATTACCCTACAAAAGCCAACGGCAATGTCAGTTAGTCCACCGGCGCCAATAGGCGCGAACAATATCGGCGGATTATTTGCAAATTGATTCAATTTACCGAACATGACTCCGCTTTTAGTGGGTGCCGCTTAATATGTAGTCTCTCAACTCTGTTTACAAAAACATGATCAGTCTTTATTAAATAAAGGGTAACAATTCTAATAATTTAGAATATTTTTAGGGTTAAGTTCGTTTTTGTATATGTAGTTGCGGAATGAAAAGGTTGACCACCTTAAGATCTGTTATTGCTTGCTAGGTTTGAAATCCATGTGACACAACCAACCTCCTGCAAGTCTACCTTTACTCACTACACCAGGGGTTAAATAAGCTACTTTAAAATTGAAGGACAAGCATTATAAACTAAGTTTATTGAACCGTGATCGTAAAAGAATATTGCGAGTTATAAAAAAGGTGTCATTGAACGTCTAGTTAGTCCAAGTTAAACAGACCGAAGGGACGGCGGGACAGACAAAGGAATTAACGCAATTTTAAATATGCAACATCTTCTCTGAAAGTACTTTCTTTGTTCGTTTTTTTAATTCAGTCTAGTCATTATTAAACCGCGTTGTAATATCAATATAGAATTTCGTTTTTCAAAGGTATTGGTAAACTAGCTGGCCCCAGACCGTTGCTACTTACATCATCAACCTTTCAAAGTCTACTGCTGGACATTGGTCTCTCCCAAGGTATGATACTTAGCCCTATTCAATATCTTATGCCTATTATCGCTCGATCTTACTGGGTTGTTGCTACTTTACTCATATTAGAAAATCTTTTTGTAATTTTTTTTATTTTTTCGTGTTGTTATTAATTTTTCTCATATGAATGTATGTTTTTTTTTCTCTGTATCATCAGTGTAGTGTAGTGTACCAAATAACCATTTTTCTATTCTATTCTAATTACGTAGTGTACTGAGCTTTGAGTTAACGTCCGAATAAAATGTACTTGTAGGTATCATCATGGTAGAGCGGGCTCTGATGTATGCTTTCTAATTTTATTTAATGAATGTTATATTCAGCAAAACATTTTTAACTTGCCCAGCAAAATTCTAAAGATTATGTTGTAAACAACAACATAAAATATTTTTATCGCGCTGTAATTAGGACTGTTCTCTTTAGCTCCCATTGTAATTGTCTCTATTGTCGTTGAATAATGTTATTGTTACTTTTTCTTTCTTTTAGTTGCATTCAATTAAAGCTTTTAACGACTATAAAGTTCCAACTCTGGTTTATCCACTATCCGGTGTCCACTACAGCCCGCATGCAGTCACCGATTGCACACGTTTTTCACGCACCACTGTTTTCAAACCAGCTCGAACTGAACCAATTGGATAAACAAGCAGTTGGCACTGGCTTGTAACACTGTTGATCGGAATGTAATGTAAATTGAACCTTACATGTATGTCGTTAGGTTAAAACGAGATATAGAGCTTTTTTTGTCACGGCAACGGACGTTGATTTTTTATGAGGCTTTGAATACTTTACTTAATTGGTTTTCAAGTAATCGATTACTTTTTACAGGTCACTATCTAGTTGGATACTGGTTTACAGTGAAGGCCGATTTACAGGACAAGTAACAAATGACAATAACATGAAAATGTTGACTAAACAACAAAAAAGTAAAAGAAACATAAATTAAGTACAAATAGATCTATTTATCTGTCTAGTTCAATGACAGAATCGGGTTTAGAAATAAAATAGCACACGAATGAGAAGTACCGCAGTTAAACTCTACGATTTACTATTATTTGTTCGTGTATAGTAAAAATTTGCAGCCCGTAAAAGGTGTAGGGGCGTCTATGAAGCGTGAACGCGTAAAAATGTAATGCCTGGAAGAAATCTGCATGGATTTCATGTTTATGTGTATTGTAAGTGATTTTTTTGTACATTGTGCAATACGTGCAATAATTTTGAAGTAAAAAACTAAATATAGTTGATTTAATAATTTCGTTTCTACAGTAACTTAAATTTTGAGTACTTGTTCATGACACTTTATTCAAAAATCACTAAGTAAAAATGTTGAAAGCTAGCATTTGATTACTAAAAAGTTATCAACAAAAAAGTTTAGGTGCTTTATAAAGTTGTTACCCAACCACTTTTTTGAGTATCTATCTTAGATCTACTCAGCCGGTAACACCCACTGCTGGGTAAAGGCCTCTTCTCTTTTTTTGAGTATGTACCTAAGTATTTTATAATGTTCAGGTATTACTGGGAACAACCCTAAGGCTTGTCTATCGAGCAGACACCGTTGGATAGATCAAAGAGCTGAATAATTTTCAATTCGCTATGCATATTTGGCTCCAAATATTTGCATCTATTACGCAGCCGTTACTCAAAGACATCAATGATCTGACATGAAATGTTTGCAGATATTACCTAAGATGGGGTTGTATGTACTTATAGTGAATAGAACGATTCAATTAGAAAATGCATCAAAATAAACCGCCTTTTGGAACCATGTCCGAACTCCGAAGGGGATCCACCCTAAGGCAGAGGTCGTTGACTCTCACGCTCATGTTACGTTCATTAGAAATTCGTATCCCTATCCCTTTTTTTCGCGTTGTTGCTGAATAATCTGTCTCGCTCGACCACTAAATAAATAATGCCGAAATTCATACGTTTTCTCGTAAGTGCAATGTGATATTACTTTGTTCGGCAAATAATTGAAAGTGTTTGACATGGAGCAGATAATGGGTGCAGTTGGGAGCGTGTTTTATGTTTTGGGAATTGAATAACATTTCAATTGAGTGACAATATTGTGACATGTGATATATTCACATTTACAAAGCTATCGGTGTATGTAAAAGCTCCCTTGATACGTACTCCTAGGTACTGTTAAATTTGTATTAGGTGTAAAGAGTTAAATCACAAAATGATGCAATACTTTCAACAATTGTAGTTACAATAATTAATTTTCACTTTTCCATATATGTAATATAGGTCCTTATATTTAAAATATTACTTTAAAATATTTTAAGTAGATTTCGTTAAACACTTAGTAAACTACTAGATCTTCATCTGGGTGTGATCAGATCATTATTATTGGAGAATACACAAACACCATCTATAAATTCATGTAATCTAGCTACCATTCTATCTATATTTTCAATTACAGCCTCATAACAGTAAATTTCAAGGCTGAAGAGGTCGTTATCTAGGTTATCGTAACTCCTAGATAGAGCTTTATCTTTCTCATAAAGGTACATAGTTAAATAGTTGTGGGCCATTCTCTGTAAGCTCGTCCAGCCCCATACAAATTTTGTCCTGGCATTTTTTTAAAATATTTATCGATAAATTTTGATGCATTTGAAAGAAAATGTACCATTATTTAGTTAGAGAAGGAGGTCCACTGAATTTATACGTATTTTTCAAGTTATTAGCGATTTTCCAAAAAATCTTGACAGGGGACTGTTATGTGTGATCAGAGGATTGTTGTACTAAAGAAAAAGTATTTTTATATTAATCAATCATTTATTATTTTTATAGAATATTTTCGCATCAATAATAAACCACCTATCTCTATAAAAAAAACAACAGAAAACATAATTTTCTAAAACAAAAAACGGCATGTCCGTACCACCCTTTCCTAGACCCAATTCAGGCCATTTTCCACCTCCTTTGTTCCCTTCCCAACTTTTTTGTTTATTAAACTAGAAGTCTGCATTTTTTGTAACCGAACAGGCATTCTATAAACACGGTATATTTTAAATTTCATTTAATTTGAATCAGTAGTTTAAGAATTATAACCAATCTAAGTTTTGAATTCGTCACTCACACACTGACTGACTGACTGATCGATCATCAAAGGCACTTCTATATATTTTCTAGGTTATTTTTCTTAAATAATAGTATTAGTGACGTTTCTTTTGTATCATAGTCGCTCTGCTTCTCTCATTTTCTGTATTAATTCCTCTCAGAATAACTTTTTCTTCTTAGGAACCATTTTTTAGGCATTCCATCAACCTAAGTAATATATTCAAGTTAATAAAGGAAAATATTGCAATGCAAATGGTGCTCTTATGATTCTTACCTTAATGAAACAAATTAATAGATAAATTTACACAAACCATAAATAAAAACAATAATCAATACGCAAAATACACAGTCCCCTGTTGTATAACAGTCCCCTGCCTAGTTTTTTAGGCAGAGGACTGTCGCCAGGGGACTGTGTTTTTTGGTTAGATTCCATAATATTTTCAAAACTAATGTACAATCAATCTTTAAAAAGCAACCTATCGATTAAAACATCATTTATATACAAATAAACGCTATCTAGAGATAATTAAAGTAACTAAAACACATAATATCACTCACCAGAGGACTGTACGAGGTGACAGTCCAAACACGTGTTCGCCTCTTTTATGACGCTCTAACACTAAACAAAAAGGGCTTTGATCGCCGCAATCGGCAAGATTACAAACTTCAAAACAATTGCATTTCTATTAATTAAAAAAAACGTTTGTAAATATTCCAGTTTTTTTTAAATTTGGATTTACATTTTTGGCAGGGGACTGTGTGAAAATTTTCGGGACAAAATTTAGAGGAGTTTATTTAATAAATTAACTAAATAATGGCACCTTGTTTTACGAAAATAATATAAATTCATTGTTTTTCTTTATAACAGTAACTGCCAAATGTATGTAGTTTCAATAATTTCTTTTTAAATCTCTTTTCTAGTTGGTAATGCAGTAAAAAGGACAGCCAGGGTACTGTATTTTTAGAGCTTCTAGCATGTCTAGAAAAAAAACTGAAATAGTTATGGCTTTAAAAATAAAGGGCCCGTAAAGGGTCGGGGTTAAAGTTTTATAAGGAGTATTTTTTATTTAAATATATTCATTACATGTTGGAAAAAACAGCCAGGACAGCCGATTACGAGCTTACAGAGAATGGCCCTTGTAATAAGAGAGGTGTTATTGAATATACATTATACACGTCATGAAAAAGATTGCTGATCAAAATATGTAATTCCTCATGAATGTTTTACACATAATTGCTATTTTATCAAATTAAAAAAAGGATGAGGGCCTATAATTAATTGATCTTGCTAGCTATATTAGTCCCGTTTTTAAAAGTGTTCAAACAAAGGACTCCATAAAAACGTTTTCAAATTGCATTATATCTCTGAAATTCAGTTAAATGATTTTCTTGAGTTGTTCGTAAAATAGTAGGTAGTGTAAGTATAAGTTCATACCTACTTATATTGTTTTTGATACCGAAGCTCATGTTCATCTTATCATACATTGCGCTATTCCCTACTCTGAAGATCGATAGCTAATTTAATGTGCGATTTTCGCTCCGATTTACGGTTATAGTCACCGGTTAATGTATCGATATAATAGCGTTTACGAGTGTATCGATTTATCGTGCGATAGATCACGGTGTTGGCAGCCAATATCGAGGTCTTGAAATATTTTCTGCGTCAAAACTTTTATAAAATACTAAAACTTGTCTCTTAAAACTAAAACGATACTGCACGTGTTATGAAAATGGTGTGCTTGAGATGAAATGTGCTGAAAGTAAATAAAGTGAAATGTGTGTTAAGATCCTAAGTGAAACTCTGTTCTTTTTCTTCAGTAAAAGAGGTTTTAGGATCCCTGAATGTTGTTTAGGACGCCTTGGCGTGTTTGGCGGTGTTGTGCCACCCGGATCCACTGATCTCCTACCGCTCTCACAAAATATATTACTCTATTATATAATTCATTGAAGCTATAAATATACTAGCAAGAAAACTACAATACTCTACTTATCTACTAGATAAGCCAAGCGGATGTCTTGACTAGCTGGCGGCTGTTTGCGTGTTCAGTACAGCGGAAAATTAAAACTATGTCCGTCTTGAAAATTTCTTGAATTGTAATTGAATTTATGACGCTTGCTCTCGTCGTTCGGTCAGGCAAGATAGAGTATACGAACGGAAATTGATTTACGAATGCTTAACTTTCTTCAAATAAAATTGTCTTCTATTACAATTAGTGACGAAACGGTGAATGTTATCACCGATTCATAAACCCACGAAGGACGAAGGACGAAGAGATTTTTTTCGTATAATAAACATTGTTTTGTTGCCTTTATACATGGGTCTTTATTAATCGTCTATAATGTGCGTTACTTACTAATATTTTTGTCGATCTAAAGCCGAAACATACCTGAAACAGAACATAACATTATTAGTAAAACATTCGCTAATCAACAAAAGTATTACAAAGTAGCATGTTTAAAAAGCATCATTTAAGACTGATGAAGCTAAACTTGCTCGTAATGTGAAGGTTTTTGAAATAACTTGAATGAATAGAGGTTTTTGCCTTTCCTCTCTTCAACCGCAAAATCGTATAAGACAGCGAACAAAATCTCTGCTATTCTAGACTAAAATGCGAATAACATTGAAAAGGGAAGCCGAGGGGCGGTACTGTGGAGCCTTGAATGAATAAAAAATAGCCTCCACAAAGGGCGTGTGGGTCAAAAGCTAGAAGAACCTCTAATAGACTTATTTCACTCAAATCAGTTTAAATATACACAGAAAGATATTCTTGTTTCAAAATATTGATTTACCTAAGTTTAGTAAAGTAGTTAAGTACATTTGATTCCCAAACCTATATATTTGGGAATAGATTTTTTATGTGTATTATTTGCCACGACTTAAAAATATTTTCAAACAAATATGAGTGGTTATAAACCATTTAAAATATGTACTGTTTTACGATAGCTTAGTCTAGAAGTGAAATATTTGTATGAAAACATCTACTTATTCTGTACCTCTGATTGTAATAAAGTCGCTATTGCACTGGCTCGTTTCAAATTAAAAAGTAATGTGGCTTCAATTGTAAGAGGTCGTTTCGAGAGCAGCTTAGTCTGATTATGGCATACATTAGGTACTTTTACAATTTGTACGTTTAGAATTAAGCCTCTTAGAGATTCGAGACACTTAATGTAGAAGAATTTAACAACGAATCATTGTTTTGTTTGATAAACGCTGTTTACTGTAGATTTTTATGTAATTAAATAGGGGGAATTATAACGCATTCTAAATTATATTGAGAAATTTTATCACTTTATTACATGTTACAAGCTGCACCAATTTCAAATTAATTAAAAAACATTCAAAAATATTTATAAACCGTCACAATCTCACAAGCTTTCAAATTAATAATAATAGAAAAGATAGGTCTGATTTCTTAATATTTCCAAAAATTTTGAGGATAATAAATCAAAATGTATTCAGCTAGCTCTCATCTCAACAGCGATGAGTTATGGCCAAGTGCGAGGGAGAGAACAAATAAGAGCAAAGTTTCTAGCTGGACATTTAAAAACAAGAAAATATGGGACTGAAAAAGTTTTCAGAATCTTCAGCTTCTAAGTGTTCGGAGCAAACAAGCGTTATGCAGTTTCTTTTTATAATAGAGAATTTATTGTATGTAAGCTTAAACTTTTGCTTTGAGTCCCGAAAAGAAAACATTGAAGAGTTTTATAGAGAATTTTCTAGTTTCAATTGCGAAAAGCCATAGGTTTATCTGTTACGGTTCTGTAAGGCAATTATTTATTTATTCAATTCGGGCAATTATAGATACTTAAAAGTTACAAATTACATTTCAATGAACCATTTATACGTCTTCGCATAAAAACATCTACGCAAGCTTGCTGGAAAATTTAAACTAAGTCATATATATATATAAAAAAACAACTAAATGCGAAAATCACAAAACAAAATATTAAATATAAAAGGTGTAACGTGTGTGTATATTATGTTAAATATCATTGCTACAGGGCTATTACCTAACATGTTATCCAATAATGATGATACCAAACATGACCCTAGTTCTTCAAGATATTGATATTAGACACACCAAAAAGGAATTACCTAGCTCTTAAAACATTTTAAACAGGTATAGCATTTGATTTTATTGAATACTTTAATTTTTTATTTGTTATTTGTAATATCAAATTTCTTTCTGCATTTAGATATCTCAGTTAATTATGACCCAATAAAACCTTCTACCGCCCTATTTTTTCAACCTCCTAACCCGAAAATAATTATCCTAGCAAGCCAAGGGCCAAACAGTTATCGGGCTCAACTTGTTTAGCAAGTTTCCTTCCTTTGACAGAGGCTTTGCGCGTTGAACAACCGGCGGAGAGGTAATCCGAACCATATTTCAGCCGAGACACAGTGAAAAGATAGCCAGTACTTTTACTGCAAATAGTTTCTTTTTATAAGAGTTTATATAAGATTTTATTTTTATCTTTGAAAGTGTTCGTGGCATAGCAGCCTTTCTTGATAGATTCTGTGTTCAAATATTTTGTAAACCACTTTGAAAGATTGTCCCACGTCCATGTTAAAACTATGGCCGAGACCAAGCAACGTAGGTTGCTCTCGGCTTTGCTTAATAGTCAGTAGAGACGATATGATGAAATGGAATGAAAATGAAAATGAAAATGAAAAAAATGAAATGAAAATAAAAAGTTGAAAAAAAGTTGATTGAAAAGTTGTGAACTAGCTGTGTTTGTACCAACTGTGTCACTGAGATCAATATTGGGTTACATCACTTTGTCTTTAGATTTATATGGGTAACCTATATTTTTTATCTTCGTGAACTTAAGAACTTATCACGATCAATTTGCCAAATCTACGAACTTTCACGTTTCAACTTTTGTTTGTGTAACAAAAACATAAGTAAAATATCAGACACCTGATTACCTTAGCACAAGCATTCAATTGCTTAGCATGGGACTAATATAAGTAATAATAATAATCATTTATTTCAGGCAACTTAAAAAGTTAAGTATAAGATGTTAAATACTAAACTACCGGCCCATTTAAAACATACTACCTACTGCTCAGGATACACGACGACACTGACACTCGACACAAATGTCGACACTAGTGTCGATTGCGTCCACACGGTAAGCAATTTTTTTTGTCGCGGCGGTGGACACACGCAGACAGTCGATGTATACACTGAGTGTCTAGTGTCTGGTGTCGTCGTGTATCCTGAGCATTACAGTCTAGCATACATTATTATATAAACTTATCTAGGTACTAACACAGATAAAATAATACTATGTCATAGTTTTATTTGATCTGTGGTACTAAATGACATTGTGTGGTGTGTAATGTCGAAGGATATAAATAATTATTGTTTGCTGGGCCGTTTTCGCTCATACGATCCAGCCATATTTTCCTAACCCAGGCACTTCACAAGTAACAAAACCGATCAAGCAACCTCAAATCCAACAAGATCAAGTACTCTGGAGCTTTATCGAAGATCTTTGTAAAGATTCCACCCTCAGTATTAAGAACGCCTCCTTCAAACAGAAATAATGGGCAAAGATAACAGCTGAGCTAGCCCATTACCCAATTGGGTTGGATTCTATTCTTTTGTGGGTTATCGCGACTGTTGAAATATGATCTGTGGTCGACCTGATTGTCGCTATTCAAGGGAAGTTTCTTGACCTCGAATACTTCAAGGCTTGGATAGGAACTTCGAAACTATGTAAAGAAATGTGAATGTAAATTTGGGCACACGTGTGTTTTTCAGTTATGATTCAAAGCCATTTTCTCCGTCCTTGTTATAACTATAGTATAGTATATGCATTAATTTTACAAAATAGGTATGCTATTTGCTTATTGATTTTGAAAAATTAAGTTCTTTGACGTGGGTAAGAGCAGTGTTAGCTGAGACAAGAACTTAATTTGATGCTATTTTTTGTTTCTATGTTTTAAAAACAAACATTATTGTGTTCCGTGTTTTTTCGGGAGCAAACAAATGTATTTTCTTTTTTCCTTTGACGTTTGTTGCCAAGTTTGTTTAACAAAGGTATAAACGTTAAACGATAGTTTATACTTTTGTTTACATTTACATATTACCATACAAGCTATCTATAAGCAGTTATAAAAGTTACTCCAAACTTTCGACCTTCACCCAGGTTATAAATATACCGACCTTGTTCCGACCATAAAATACTTACTTCTCGAGTACATAGAAATTATGATGTTTTCCAAACTTGGCATAAAAAAATGTACGTTATTCATATTGCTACAACTTTTACATAAACAGGGTAGGACATGACGCAAACAAGATACCAACTTCTTTATTAAAATTTATGAGTTCTATATAACAGAAAGTTTTTCACGCTGTGGCCACAAAAGACCACAATATTGTTGGTGTACAAGCTTCAATATCTTTCTTCTTCTAATGTCATGTAATAGACAAAGGCAGAAAAACGGCGTCAAAGTCCTGTATGGTTTTATTAATAACCATAAATAGGTATGTGTAAATAAAGTGTGGAATGGATAGATTGTTTTGTTCTTACATCAGCCAGTTTTAAGAATTGAGCGCGTTTTAGTTTTCCCATGGTCCTGCTTAAACCTTACAGCCATGACCTTACAGTTTTTGTGGATAAATAAATCTGAAGCTGGGCACAAAATCTAATTGATCTGAGCAAAGTCCAAAACACTATAGCATCTAAAATCAACGTGAAGGTTGTTTTTAAAAAGAAACTTTAAAATGATTAAAAAGAGAAAAAGTAAGCAGCTAGTACACTTTATAAAGCTGAAAATAAATCTAAATGTGTGCTTAATAAAGAAAGTAAATGACTTTCGGCGCTTAAACCGAAGGTGTTATAGTATTGGCTATGGTCAATACTTGACCAAAACCAAATCTCATCTGGCTTTCTATGTTAACCCCTTCCATTCTCTTCTCGATAACACATTGACCCGTTTTACCGCAGTTTCGGTACGGCAAAGGTACAGGAATTTCCGATCCAACTCGAAGATATGGCTTGGAATGAAATTCCACAGGGAACTATGCGTAATTTGAGGCCTAATTGCAATTCCTAGGCCTTCCAGCTCGTATGCCCGTTGCAAATATTGGAAGATATTGGTTTTTGGTGGTAGATTGCACATTTTGCTCGGGGATTGATAGTCGAATGGATGTTTTTTTATTATTTTTTGAAAATACTGCGCTGGTTTTAATTAATAAAACTCTATATTTTACAACGAACAATCTTAAAGCAATGCACAAAACAAAAAACTCTTTTCGTATATTTTCAGCAACTTAAACACCATTAAAAAATATCAAATGTAAAGTCGATATCCCATTTTATTATACTTTTGTTTACTGAAGTAGCAATAAATTATTCAAATTTATAACAAAGGAACCAAAACATTTAGTTAACTTTCCCAATGAATTCCGTTGCAGGACGATCGAGGCCGCCGGAAGGTAAACGTTATAATTTTCCGCACATCCGACGTTCTACGCGATTAATGCCCAAGGAATACGGGCTGGATGAAGCCTTTTCTTAAAAAAATGTGACCGGCTTATGACGACCGTAATCACACTAATATTAAGTTATCTAGTGCCAAGCTAAGTGTGTAAGTGTGAAGGAGTACCTTCACACTCAAATGGCTTAACGGATTTGAATGAAATTTGGTACCAGGATAGCTTATATCCTGACTTAATACATAGGCTACTTTTGATCTAGGTATTCCCACAGTACGGGAACTATTTCGCAGGGCTGTATCCGAGGCAGATGTTGCTACAATGAAGCAATTATTGCCACAGAGCAAAAGCTTAATTTTCTCATCTTTAGAGCTTTTATTCTAATATTTAATATTATGTTAATTTTTGATGCCCTTCAATGTGCAAATTTTTCAAACCGGCACGGCATCTCCTTAAACCAATACAATTTGTACAATGTTTTGTACGCACCACATGCGGCCGTGTTTCTCTCGATATATCTTTAACACACGTCAAATATTGGCGGCCGTTTTAAGAAAATCTAAGCTTTACACCGTTGTAACAAAGGCCACCCCACGGTATATTTCACGTATAACTATTAAGGTCGTAATGCCGGAATATATGCGGCTACAGATAACAATGGGTATTGTAAAAGTGAAATGGAATTTTGACTTTGTGATTAGGATTTGGAAATATTTACTCCATAAAGCAATAGAGCTAGATAGCTAGAGAAGAAAGTCTGTAATTTTTGTAAAGGGTTTTGTAAGATTTGTCCTGGCTTTGGTAGTCCCGTATCTTATCCATTTTCGTAAAATTTTGATTAAAATCTTTCCTAGAATACTGTAAGTATCATGACCATATTGAACGTTCGCATGAAAACGGAACCTGAAAATTGTCACAATATTACTTTGTCGTCGTGATCTCTATGATACGGTCATGACACTGTCAATTGTTATAATGCGTAGTAGTCCGCAATGTCATTTGCACATGTTCATTACCAATTTATTAAAATAGTCAATGAACCGAGATCAAAGCCGAAAAATATTTAAATTTCGAACTATAGCACAAACTATTGGGTCTTGAAAATTCACAAAACCTTCATTAATTTTCTACGGAACCGTAATTTCCTTCAGTCAAATTGTCTGACATGAATCAATGATGAACAAGGCAAATTAAAGGAACTATGTCTACTGATCAAGGTATCTGTATAGACCATTCAGTGTTTTTAATGTACCCGATACGACATTTGAACATCGTGACCTTAACTATCATTTACATGATGCCATTTGCCTGCCTGCATACAAATAAATTGACTGTCATCGTGAGTTATATGATCTTAACATTGTTTAAACCATGAAAGTCAAATAAGTATTGCTTCAATTTAAATATGCAACAAAAAGTAAATCGTATCGTACATCATTTTCAATAGAATTCATTTCAAGTTTCGCAACAATTTTTATTCTTTAATTTTGATGAATTTCAACCGACAATCTATTGGTTGAAAGCCGAAATAAATAACTTGATACAGACGAAGAAAATCTCTCCTTAAAGTTCTCAATAACTGTTAAATTTTGTTTAACGACACATTGCGACTATCGTATCGGTACATTTAAAATGCCTTCAATTTGCTGGATACAGTATCGCGTGCCGGCGTAATGAAAACAGTTCAACAAAGAAAGGTAGTGACGGGCTGCCTATACTACAAACATAATTTAAGGAAAATGTGAAAATTTAATGTGCCAATATTAGGACGGGCTTTGTTGTGACTAGCTTGCAGTTTGGAGTTACAAGGCATGTCAGAATTTTAAATTTTTTAACCAATGTCAAAAAAGGAGGAGGTATGGAGTTCTTGTATATTGCTATGTTTACTGATTTTGAAAATTTACGAATTATGAAAATTTGTATAGGTATAGATGAAATGTTACTTCACGTTTTTCAAAAGCTTGGCAGATGCTTAGACTAAATAAACGTAGATAATATAATCATTGCAAAAGATAATCTATTTAATTTATTTTCATAAAAATGTGCTTTCTATAAACCTAATATTTCTATCAGAAAGTGTACCATAAAAACAATTTCTATAAACTTCTAGAAACCATTCAAACTACAATAGCCCAATCAACGTTCATCCTTGTTTCAACACCTTTTATCGGTCTAACGTAAACTTGTGAACATAACACATAAACTGCCACTAACAAGATACAGAGTGCTATAAAACAGAGTTCCATGAAAAACATTGTGAATAAAACGGCACTGTCCTACATCCAAGAATAGCCTTCCGTGACCGAAGTGCATCGGATTTAATGAAAATCCACCTTCTTGATTGGAGCAGTTGAGCGTACGAATAATTGAAGAAACTAGCTGATAATGTTTGTGGAAATAAAACTGTTTTTTTTATAATTTAGAAGGCAATTTACTAGACTCGGCAGACGTAAGCTGCCTAACCATGTAACCGTAAGTTAAATAAATAACCTTAAACGTTTTCCACAGCGTTATCTAGTGCCAAGCCAAGCAACTTAACTTGTGTAGTGAAAATAAAAAGTTAGATTGATACTATGCAATTTTATTGCTAAATTATTTATTGAAAAACACCCGGGCTTGGAACAAAATTAAATATATGCAGTACACAAACATTTCGTCCCGTGGCGGGGATCGATACCGCAACCTTCGTCTTAGGCGGGCTTTCACCCACCTCGCCACAGAGATCGTTAAGTTACCCGCTAAATATTCATTTACAGTTTTTATTTCAACCACAAAAAGTAATAATGATAATTATCCTTCAACAACTCCACAAACGAACTCCTTAGAACATTCCGACGGATAAGGCCTGTCAAAGTTTTAAAGGCTTTATTAAGGCAGTAAAATCATTTTGATTATACAATACTGCCATTAATCTTTTACCTTTAGGGCGGAAGGAGGGAATGCCTAACGAGACTCAAAGGCGAATTAAATTTAATTTTTGATTCTGTTTGCTGGCTCACGACTGTAGGGTCTAAAATAATCAGTTATTGCAACGAGGTATGCACTATAGTAGCCGAATTTCTTTCGGCAACGTCTCTTGGTCCGCTTCGCCTCAATATTTGGAAACATGTTTGAACGCAACTTGGTAATATTTGAGTATGTGTAACCTAGTTTCGCTGGCAGTTCTGTGTAATAATAAACTACTTTGGTACGTTTTATTTTAACTTCTTATTTTCCTATGAAAATATTTGATGACGACCTTTTGACCTTTTGAAATATTATGATGATGCCTCCTTTCGTAGTGGTAGACAGATACCACGGATTTTCTCATGCCATCCTGACATATACGAGTATATACATTTGCCTGAAGAGTTGTATGGATTATTGCCTTCTAATAAAGTCTTATATTAGGAATAGCATTTCCATTGTAACGTTTTTATTTGAAATCCGATGCAGTTACCTAGTCACTATCCTTCAGCTATTATAGTTTTTGCTTGACACGATATCGCTAGTGTCGTATTGCCGTTTTTCATTGTAGATACAAAATATAAAACACTTTTTTCTAAAACTTCAAACAACGCTATTCGTTAAATAATTCCGAGGATATTAAAATGTTGTTTTTTTGTTAGAAAAGCGGCAAAATTAAGCAAATAGTTGATCATAAACTTGCTGTAGCATTCGCACCACGCCGAAAGATCGTGGTGGCCTTCTGCTACACTGGGAAGACCTGGATTAAAGGTCTGACGAGTAACACAGATAAAATCAGATGTTCACACTTGTTCTAGGCAGCCAACAGTAAAGATATGTGCACCGTACGTACCTCAGACTGCAAACTGACACTCGATGAATTCCACCTTGATGAGCTGATGATGAGGCTTGAGTTGATGATGAGGCTAGGGTTCACGTAAGACACAGGAGAAAAAGTTCACACGCGAAAGCAATTAGATTTTGCTTTAGAGCCGGGTCGCGAGGATGCGCGTGCGTCCCGTTCGGTGTCCGTCAAGTAGCTGTCAAATGCTCTGAACTTTGACGTATACGGCGGTGCATGACTACCATGAAGATGGCGTCTCGTTACTGTTGGTGAAAGCTCAGATACAAGTGTGATGAAAATTACTAAGGTTTGATGGGAACGAAACATCCCGCCCACCAAAATACCTATGGCATTTTCCGGTTTAGTCGATAAGAAATGAATAATAATGTATAATAATAAAAATACACTAACGATAATATACGATATATATGATAAACTTAAGTACGATAAAAGAAATAACGATAAAAGATGAGATATGATAACGATTTAAGTTAGTTCTCTATCGGAAGAGGACACAACTTAACCAGCGGTCGTTGTATTAGTTGATTTTTTGTTGTTTTAACTATGGCTATCCGGACTGTTCCATCAGCACCAGGGAGTAACGATACAACCCTACCAAGGGCCCAGTGTAATGGAGCTCGATTATCGTCCCGAATAATCACCATGGAACCTATAGGTAACGGTTTACAATCTTTGGTCCATTTGGCGCGTTGCGTTAAAGTGTTCAAGTATTCGTGTTTCCATCTGGACCAAAAGTGTTGTTGAAACGATTGAATCAACTGCCACCGATGAAGCCGAGATATATTGACGTTAAGATGATCTTCATCTGGGACAGAAGTTAACGGTTCTAAAGTGAGGAAATGCCCTGGAGTCAAAACTGAGAGATCGTTGGGATCAGAACTAACAGGACACAGAGGCCGCGAGTTCAATACTGATTCGATTTGGACGAAGAGAGTTGTGAGCTCTTCGAATGTCAGAACTTGATCACCAACGACGCGATACAAATGAGATTTAGCAGCCTTTATCTGTATCTCCCAAACTCCTCCGAAATGAGGAGCTGACGGTGGATTGAATTTAAAGTCGATACTTTCGCTAAGACAAGCCTGTTGAGTATATTGTTTGAGCAGATTGCTCGCACCTACGAAATTAGTTCCGCAATCCGCATGTATGACGCTACAACGTCCGCGACGTCCTACGAAGCGTCGTAACGCAGCGATGAAACCTTCGGTCGATAACGTGGACACGGCTTCTAAATGGACAGCTTTAGTCGTAAGGCAGACAAAAAGACAAAGATATGCTTTGTCCATCTTAGCACCGCGATGTGGACCTAGTTTAATGCGGAAGGGGCCGCCAAAGTCTACGCCTACAACTGAAAACGGCTTGACTTGATTGAGACGATAGGCCGGGAGATCGCTCATAAAAGGTTGCAAAGGTTTCGGACTCGTACGATAGCATTTTAGGCATTTCGTTAAACGGTTTCGAATTGTACGTTTAGCGGATATAATCCAGAATTGTTGTAAAACCAGATATTGAGTTGTATTGACACCTGGATGGCAATAGCTACGATGGATGTTATCGATGATAAGGAATGTGAGTGGATGGTCAGACGGTAGGAGCGCAGGATGTTTATGTTCATATTCCAATCCTGAGCGAGATATTCTGCCGCCCACCCTGAGTACCCCTTGGTCATCCAGAAATGGATTGAGTTTTTGAAATTGTTTCGATAAGGTTTGATTCGATCTCAATTTAGAAATTTCCTCCGAAAAAATGCGAGTCTGAACATTCTTAACGAGCTGTAATAACGCACAGTGGCGTTCGACATTATTCAGAGACTTGTTTGTGTTACGATTAGTTTGAGTATGATCTCGACAGTTGTTTACGAAGCGATTTATGAAAGCCAAGATGTTGACTATCTTGTTAAGTGACGAATGACGACTGAGTAAACGATCATACATTGAAGGTTCAGTGTTTTCGATTACAGGTGCAACTAATACAGTGGATTTGCGAGCTTCTGATTGAACTGATACCTCGTCGTTGGGAGTGAGGTTTATGTTATGGCATGGTAATGGATTCTCACCTTTGGATAACCATTCTGGTCCCGCCCACCATAGGGAGTTACTGACGATATCTCGAGGATATTGACCACGCGAGCAAATGTCAGCCGGATTTTCGGGCGAACAGACGTGATGCCACCATTCGACTGGAGTAATGTCTTGAATGTGGCTGACACGATTAGCGACAAACGTAGCCCAACGGGATGAATGAGAGCGAAGCCAGGATAGAACGATTGTGGAATCCGACCACAAATAAACCGTTTCGATAGGAATACGAGAGAGAGAGGTATCGCGAACGAACTTATACAAGTCCGCGAGCAAAACTGCAGCACAGAGTTCGAGTCGAGGGAGTGAAGTACGCTTTAACGGTACCACACGTGCTTTGGAACAGATCAGGAAAACATTGATTGTTCCATCGAACTCTGTAACCTGTAAATAGATTACTGCACCGTAAGCTAGTTCGGAGCTATCACAAAAGCCATGAAGAATATAAGACTTTGCGGTTGTACTAGTTAGATTGCGAGGAATTCTAAGTTGAGTGAGATGCGATAATTGATCACGGTATTTACTCCATGCATGAATGACGTCATCAGGAGGAGTTTCATCCCAACCGACACCGAGTGTCCAAAGTTTTTGGATTAAGCATTTTGCTTGTATCGTGATTGGAGATAAAAACCCTAACGGGTCAAAGATTCTTGCGAGTTCGCTAAGAATCGAGCGTTTAGTGCATGGGTGACTGGAAGACTTGACCTCGAAAAGAAACTCATCGTTCAAAGGATCCCACCTAAGACCTAAAACCTTTAACGTAGTTGGAGTTGTGGAGTCAAGAGATACAGAACCGAGTAAACATTCGTCTTCAGAGAGATCTGATAAGAGTCTCGGTTCATTGCATACCCACTTTCTGAGTTGAAAATGACCCAGATTGAATAAAGCGATTAGTTGGGTCTTTGTTTCAGAAGCGATTTCGAATGTGTCACATCCACTAACCACGTCGTCGATATAGATGTCTGTCATCGTAAGTTGTTGGGCTAAAGGATACGCATGTCCTTCATCCAGAGCTAGTTGTCGTAAAGTACGACAAGCTAGGAAAGGAGAGGAGGATACGCCATAAGTGACCGTGTTCAGTCGATACTCTTGAAGAGTCTCCTGAGGAGATGCCCTCCAAAGAATACGCTGAAAGTCACGATGTGAGGGTTCGACTAAGATCTGTCGGTACATCTGACGAACATCTGCCATGAATACGACTTTGTGTTCTCGAAAGCGTAGAAGAATATCCAAAATGTTCGTTTGTAACTTTGGACCGATGAATTGAGAATCATTCAGAGAACGACAATGAAGATCCTTGGCAGAGGCGTCGAATACGACGCGAAGACGGGTGGTAGCGGAGTCAGGACGTAGGACGCAGTGGTGAGGTATGTAATACTTTCCGTTTCCCACATCTTCGGCTGGAACCGGAGACATGTGACCGCATTGAATGTAGTCAGTCATAAAATCTGCGTATTGACTACGAAGCTCAGGATCACGTGACAAACGGCGTTCAATCGCATGGAAGCGTCGTAGAGCGACGTCGCGTGAACCTTCGAACGTTGGTTCGGAATCGTCCTTGAACGGCAAAGAAACTATGTATCTTCCAGATTCGTCACGAGAATGTTCGTTTATGTATTTTGTTTCGCATTGTGACTCCTCTGGAGTTAATGAAGATGCTTTAGGAATGGTATCAAGTTCCCAGAAATGCTGAACTAATGAATTTAACGAATTATCAAGGTCTGACGATGAATTTAACAAAGTGTTAGAAGCTAACCGAGTTTTACCTAGAAGTAGCCAACCGAAGATTGAGTTAAATGCGGTAGGTTGGTTGACACTTCCTTTAATGTGTTGACTAAGAATTGATTCTGCAAAGACATCAGCTGCGAGTAAAAGATCGATAGGACCAGGGATGTCGAACCCGGGGTCTGCCAGTGGTAACGATTTGATATGTGACCAACCTGATGTGTTTAGTTTAGCGATAGGTTGATCACCGCATATTTTTGAGAGTACCTGCAGGTCCAGATTAAACAATACCCGATCATTTGTGCCGATGCTACAAGTGACTTCACCAATGATTGAGGCAACTGCCTCACCGAGTCCACTAACATTGGCGACAGTTGTAGAACATTTCAAGCGTAGACGATTTAGAGCTGATTCGGTTATAAAATTGCTTTGACTGCCGGTGTCAAACAAAGCGCGGAACGAGAGCATATCTCCAGATGCATCGCGAACCTGAACGATCGCCGTCGCGAGTAAGACGGTTGTGTTCAATGAAGATCTCGAAACTAACGACGATGTTGGCGATTGACTTTGCTTATCAGGATGGAGAAGTGTGTGATGCTTCCTTTTGCAGACACGGCACGAAAAGATTGATCTACAATTTTTCAATTGATGAGACGGCTTGAGACAGTTATAACACCAAGTTTTCTCAGTAGCGAATGATACGCGTTCATCAATAGATTTTTTAAGAAAATCCGAACAATTTACAATAGAATGGGCACCATCACAAAATGTACATTTCTGCTCTTTAACTTCGATACTGTTTGTATTCTCCGCGGCGGCAACAAGCGCGTGAGTGACGTGAGTACGGTTCGAGTGATGCGGCTGCGTCGCGGGAACAAACTTATGTGGTGGAGGCTTATTCGATTTGTTTGAATCCAAAAAATGAGTATCTCGCAATAAAGCCTCGCATTTTGAGTGCAAAAATGACCGTAACTTTTCGTAGGTAGGTATCTCGACATCTGAATACTTCTCTTCGAAATCACGACGCAGACTGGCGTCTAATTTAGATAAAATATGATACACCAACACAAAATCCCACTTATCGATAGGTAAATCGAGGGTTTTTAGAATGCATAAATTTTCATCAAACATGTCCAACGATTTACGGAACTGAGAAGGGTTTTTCAAGTTGAAATCAACATTTAAAATATCCTTCCAACAAGTAAACGCTAGTTCGCGTTTATTCTTATAGCGAGTGACGAGCGCTTGGTATGCATCGTTATAATGCTCGTGGGTCAAAGGAAACGTTTTTATCACCGTTAGTGCATCACCGCTTAAAGAAGAAATAAGGTAATGAAACTTCTCTGTTTCACTGAGTGAAGTGGAGTTGTGTATGAGTGCATTAAACGTATCGAAATATTCAGGCCACTGTTTAATATTACCAGAAAAGGATGGAAGTGTGATCTTGGGCAACCGTATGTTAGATGAAGAAGAGTTAGTGCGTAGAGGGGACGTTTCGGGTTTCGTTAATTGACGATGAATAGCTAAAAACTTAAAATACATTTCATCGAACTCTTCTTGCATCACGTTGTCTTCTGAGTCGGGATCGTCTAAAACTTCCAAAATGCCGATATGAGAATATTGGAAGTCAGCAGCGATATGTCTTATTTCTTGATGATAAGAAAGAAATAAGTCGCGTTGAGAATCGTCACTTGAAGCTAACATGCCTATTTCTAATGCTTTAGTCAACCGTTTGAAAGCAATTGTTCGTTTTCTACGAAGTACTGATAGATCTTGTGTAGTATAATCAGCTTCCATTGATTTAGATTTAGACTTCTTGAAAACACTTTGTTTCCTACTTGAATGCTTACTTAAAAGCGACATGGTTATTTAGTTTATAAAAACTCGATACTTAAATATTTTTATAAAAAAATAAATATAAATAAGTTTTGCCTCAGATGTCCAGTCTACAACAAAATACCTTAACTATTCTATGCCAATACACTTTTATGAGCGAGCTACTGATAAGGAATTGAATAGACGTGCGGTGTAGGTATTGACTCGAATTCTTCGAAAGGTTTTATAAAAAACTGTTATTTGTTGAGCGTAAAAATAGTGTAATAAACTACATAAATGCAGTAGACTGGCGATATTTAAGTACGGTAGTAGATAGTACGGGATGAACACGACTAAAAGTACGCGTTCCGAATTAAATGTTCCACTACAGTTACTTAATATGAAATATTGCTATGAATTAATTTAGAATGTAACAACACCGATAAAATACGTTAAGATTAACAATGAGTTTGTGTGTTGTACCTATTTAGGTTTAGCAATTCATTAAAAATCAGAATTAAAGTTTGACCTTTGTTCTCAAGCGTAACTTGAGCCGTAAGCGAGGTGTTTCACTTCTACCTTCACAATAAAATAAAAGTGAATTCTTGATTCAAACTTTCGAGAATTGAATTGGATTTTTAGTGAATTTAATGCTAATACGATACCAGAATGAATTGGTTAAGATAAATAAATAACGATAGATAATTATAGTAAGCCGAATGGATAAATTAAGCACCGATAAATTTGAATGAGATTGCTTAATTTGCGTTCCTACTATAATGAGAGTATTTATTTTCGATTATACTACTGACTGGTGATTATACGGTACCAAAGCCTCAAAATGAAAATACTACGCGAATCTGATGGTGATGGAATAGTTAGATATAACTTAGAACCGATGATTATTTGAATAGAATATTCTAAGCTACAAATATACTACCCGCGATAAACCAGAAATGCCACGCGTATTCGGTAAGAAAGATGGAGATTCCCTGGTTTCGGCACCAAAAAGATGTAGCATTCGCACCACGCCGAAAGATCGTGGTGGCCTTCTGCTACACTGGGAAGACCTGGATTAAAGGTCTGACGAGTAACACAGATAAAATCAGATGTTCACACTTGTTCTAGGCAGCCAACAGTAAAGATATGTGCACCGTACGTACCTCAGACTGCAAACTGACACTCGATGAATTCCACCTTGATGAGCTGATGATGAGGCTTGAGTTGATGATGAGGCTAGGGTTCACGTAAGACACAGGAGAAAAAGTTCACACGCGAAAGCAATTAGATTTTGCTTTAGAGCCGGGTCGCGAGGATGCGCGTGCGTCCCGTTCGGTGTCCGTCAAGTAGCTGTCAAATGCTCTGAACTTTGACGTATACGGCGGTGCATGACTACCATGAAGATGGCGTCTCGTTACTGTTGGTGAAAGCTCAGATACAAGTGTGATGAAAATTACTAAGGTTTGATGGGAACGAAACACTTGCACATAAGGTAAAGTTCCAAGTAGGTTAAGTATAGCTGCAGTATTAAGTTACAACTCAGAATAAAGTGAACCCAAGTAAAAATTAAGCTTCGCAATATATGTGTTCTTACCACGTTTATGTGGAATTTCCTAATTGTGGAACCACCGGAGCGACTAAGTATAAGCAAAGACAGTTACCAGCTTCAAGTCTTATACATAACAGTGGTAGTTACCCTTTGATGTCCGTTAATTTTGCAATTAAATATGAGATCTGAGAGAGATTCAGGTTTTTGTTGTAGATTGGAAGGGAAATGCATAAACTTTAAGTATGTAAAAGACTAAAACAAAATAAATATTCTTACTAAAAGTACAAGTATTACCGAGAAGATTTTGGATATTACACCATTCTTTATTAGGATATAAATCATTTTCAATAAACCCCGTAAGGCCACAAGCTTGTATTGCGTTTCGAAAAAATGTTTAAATCGTTCGTTCTTTCGAAAAACAAGCGGCCAACCCTGGTGACGGAGTTTTTAAGCCAAATCAAGGCCTCCGTCATGGCTTAACGACTTTAAAAGCCGGGACTAACAATTCAACTGCCCAATTTGTTCAAAATGAAATTTTGCGTAAAACTTAACTGAAAACATATTTATAGTGTTTTTAGTAAATTTAAAAGTGCCACAATAACTTCCGGAGACTGTAGACGAAGCAAGTCTTGTACAAATTACGAGACTGGAAATATGCGTACTTTGCTCAAGAAATGTGATGATATGATTAACTGTTTCCGCAAAGTTAAATGGATTATGTCACTCGACTGTCAGCGAACTGTAGCAAGATAAAGAAACAGAAAATAAAACTAATCTTTATTTAAATTAGTTTCACGGTAAATCTTTTAAACATTTTCTAGCTTAATTTAATTGTTTTAATACAATTTTATGTATTTTTATTATTTACAGTCTTTCGTTATAACAGGATATAATAAGAGTGATTCATTTGAAGAGCTAGTGTTCAATGATTTGATTGTAAAAAACTCCTTTAGAATGCATTTGTTACCAACTCAGGCAAGCAACAATTATTTAAAATGTCAGTTTGGTTTAAAATAATCCATTCAAATGAAAGTGCGTTAAACAATTTCTCGTATTCTTAAATTAAATTAACACTTAATAGTACTTTAAAACCCTTTAAAAGGACTGTTTATTATCTCTGACTTCAACAATCAAAGACGCATCAATTATTTTACTGGTTGTAATTTTCGGGACCCATATAAACCTATTTAAGCACCAAAACTTAGCCAATCAAACATAAACAGTGGAACCTCCAAATTATTCTAATTCCAGCAATTAAAGTCATAATTACTTGACCCATGGTATGTACCCCTAGATTATGTAATAGTGAGGTAGTGTCACATTATATGATCTTTAAATCCTGTTGGGAAAGCTAATTACACTATTTCGCTGAGTGTATAGGGAGGTGACAATATGAAATAAATAAATAAAATTAAGTTAATTTTCTGGAACATTTTACACAGCGTCGTCTAGTAAACAACCTAAAGAAAATTATTTTTTGTTTGAAAGACTTAATGCTTTTTATCTGTAAAATACTTAATGCTTTTGTTGTTACTTAAAAACGTTTCTTTTGTTACAAATATTTGTAACAAAAGAAACAAGTATGTAGGTAAACAAAAAACTGTCTTTCAAACAAAAAATAATTTTCAAAACATAAGTTTTATATCTTTCTACTCTTCTTCTTTCTTTCTTTCTTCTGTTACTTTATAAACACCGTAAACTCTATAAATAACAGTTTTCGAAACTCTCTTCTACTAAGATTTCAATTAAATTTATAACATAACATACGATGTTATTAATTATCGATAAAGATGAAATTTCTGTTTCCAATTATTATGGTTTTCGTTGAACCTATCTTGAAATTTAAGAAGGGTAAAGCCAACTTTTGAACGGTAATAATTTGAAATTACCACAAAAATACTATAACAATGATTCACTCTAACTATCATTAGCCTACAGCTTCACTTGCAGAGTACATTTTACTACATCTACTATTTTACTTTTATTAATTTATCGAGTTGAGCGATCGAGAAAATGTTGTTTATCGATTATTTTAATTTTTAGAGTTTTCATGTACCTAAGTGACAGTATCTTTTATGAAAAATCTTTAAACCTAACCTATTTTAAAATATCCTTGATTGAGATACTTAATTAACATTATTTCAAGACGCAATAGCCGCCTTAAAAACGTCAAGAAACGTCAGAATAGTATAAAAATATTTCAGGCTTAAATATCAGTAGAAAAGTATGTTTTTGCAAGTCCAACTTCGTTTTCCCCTCTCTAGTTCCTTAGCGAAGTAGTAGGTCGATGTGTCACAAGTTGTGATATATAGGGGGCCCAGATTACTTCGTGTTGAAATTTGGTAAGCCAAATGTAACCGTTGCATGGTCGTTAGCATGCGGTATGGAAGTTTTCGTGATATTTTGCTACATACTGTTGTTTCTGTTTGTTTTGTTTTACTAGGGAAACTTCGTAATAGGCTGGCGAGAATATTAGAATGGATGACGTCACGGGAACAGTATTAATATTTGCTAGGTATGTTTGTATTGTAAGATATAAGAATATTTGTACACGAAAGCTAATATGCAACATTAATTTATATTATTATATTAGTCATATTGAGATCAATAAAAACAAAAGTCCTTCAGTTCGCGACAAACTTAAAAACTGCTGAAAGAATTAACAGCCTATTTCTACCAAAAGAACAGTGATTTATAAGGAAAGCTTTATTATATTATGCTTTACTACTTGTGCGCAACCAAGACAGATCACTAGTCAATTTGCAAATAAACTGTTTTTTATGTCTGATATGTGTTCAAAAAATAGAGGAGCAATGGAGTTGATTCGAAATTCTTAAGTCAGTATTCCAACATCTAAGAATAACTCAAACACGCAGATTGTTCCCAGTTTTACCAGTCCATTGAATTCTAAGCCCGTTGGTACAAACGACCACAGACATGCATTGACAAACAATTGTGATTGGGCACAATGGGTGCATTCGGTGTAGGGATTTTGAATGACGAATATTGGGTTGTATTTGTGATAAACAAAATGGGTTAGTTTAGTTCCCCATCCCGCAAATTTTTTATATTCAAAATAAATAAATAATATCTAATAATAATCAATGGATGACAGCGATGGATCGGAAAGAGTAGCTGAATAAAAAGGTACCCAACAGTGGTTGGAAATGGCCATTTCTGAAACTTTAGCCATTTCTGATGTAGGTAATTTAGACTTACTGGATATTTCACAGCATCAAGCCCTAAAGTAGTTGATGTACTCGTAGGTAAATGCAAACATTTTATATAGAAAACTAAACTTTCAAAGCTCTGCCAGCAACAAACGGCGTTCAAATACATCTTCTTATTCTTATATCGAATATCAAAAAGTATAAGTTACTAATTTAAAATACGATTTTTTCTCAAAATAAAGTTTAAAGCAAATCTGTTACCAGGAACATACGCCTACGCAGAAATGAAATAAAGGAAAATAAATCAATGATTTCCATTAGATCTGTTTGCAAACCTTCAAGATAAGTCGGGCAACAATAATCGCTGGCTCCGACAATGACAGCCCGCTGAGGCGATGGTAATTAATTACTACACTTGCCATCCGCATAGGTTTCCACGCTCGATTACTTTGATACGGGGTAGACATAAATGTTAATTTAGAGGCTCAAAATTTAGTTCATTGCAGTTGTTTACGTAGGGGCTTTGGAAGAACTGTCAAAAGCTTGCCACATGAGCTCCGAGAGTTTTAAATCATATTTACACGTTGCAACTTTCTTGTATGTCATATACAATAAAATTGACAATCATCGTGACTTGCATAGTCTAACCAATGGAAGTCAAATATTTCTTTAATTTAACTTCTTCTTCTTCTTTGCGGATCAATGGTTCTACTCGTATACGTTTAAATTGTATTTGCCAGAAATGTCGTCAGTTCTATGGCGTTGGACGTGGCCTTACTTAGGTAATTTAACTGTATCCTACAGGCAACCTATTACTGCCATTTCCTGACTCATTCAGAGTCCATAATAAAGCGTAAATCAATATAAATCAAGCTGATAAAGGTGTATCAGTTTTATGATTTGCCAAAGTGACCACATTCGGTATAGAGACAGTATAGCAATCTTCTGGAATTGGTCACTGGTTTGAGTAGAGCGAAATCGACATTTCCGAAGCTCTTACCTGACAACCCAACTCACACGTATCAATATACATTACATTATGGATGTTTGAGAAGCTGTGTTCGTCGAGTGGGTGTTTCTCGACTTTCGATCCAAAGGTTGCATCCACTTTTGTGTACATAAATGTTTTCTCTAAACTAAGGTTTGCTGTTAGAAACGCTTGTACTGTTGAACTCGCCATTGTACATTAATTACTTTTTTATCTATTTACACCCTCAGCACCTATAGCAGCATTGATTACCTCTTAACACTATAATAAATTATTAAGAAAAGACAGCTCTTGCTTTTAAAGGATGTTTGAGACTATGAATTTTATTTTATCACCTTTGTATTGGACTCATAAATCGAGTGTTTTGAACTTTTACGTCAACATTATATTGTTGAACTAGGCGTTTTCCAATTAGACACAAAACAATACCGAAAAGGTTTTTAGCTAAGATTATTTTAAGCGATGCGTGAGTCATATGTAATATCAGTCTAAACATACCCTTTTCCGAAATGGAATCAAATTATACAAAAAAGGAAATGAAAGATCGGTCCGATCGTAAAGTTGTAAAATTGAATGGTCTTGAGCCTATTCAATTTGTAATACCTTCGTGCGGTATGACAGCTATTGAAATATTACCAATTCTATACATACTTGATACGCACGACCGGCCATGAAGGAAAGGATACCAACCTGGAACAATAAAAGTATGTTTAAGTAGGTATCACAGAGTGGGTACACATGTTTGAGTAAAATTATGTTTACGTTATTGTAACGGCCGTGAATGAGGTAAGTATTAAAAAGAGCTTACTGTGATGGTATTCTTATTGTTATCAGAGAGTGAACAAATAATAACATTATAAAAAATCAGCCAAGTGCGAGTCAAACTCAGTCACGAAGGGTTCCATAACAGTTTGTGAATACTACCTGTTGTCATTCATTCATAACATCGTGCAAAAACAGAAAATAACATCTTTTGTATGGAATCTCTTCTTGTCTACAATTTTATTAAATTGGCCCAATTTTTCTAACTATTCGATCGACTCGGTGAACAAAGTATAGCTACGGTCATGTCGAATAAATAAGCTTATTTATAAAATAAAAAAGATCATAAGATAACCAGCTAAAACCATCCAAGTTAAAACCATAATCATAATTGAAACAGTACTCGAAACGAGAGAGTAACGAACCATCAATTATCCGAATTATTTTCGTTTTAGAATTTTCTCAAGACGAGGGACGGCAGATGTTTTTCGACGTAATACAAAATTAATTGCGTCAAGGTAGCTGAATTAAGGATTTGTGATGAGTGGCGTTCAAAAGATCTTTGCTTTTTCTTATGAAGTTCAAGAAAAAACAGTCGGCCAGTACGGAAAAGTCTGATAGTAAAAGACATACGAAGATCTTTTGAATGATTTAGTAACAAGAAAAACTGCAATCATGGTTACTAAGAAGATATGTTCGATGCCTTATAGCGTATTTCGCAAACGCAACTGACCGATATTGTATGTCCTGTACATTTAGTATCTATATGGGCAGCAATTGGTACATATAGGATAAAATAGATAGTTTAGACTGAATAAGTATTGCGAAGTCACTGAATAGAACAATGTTAAGATAGCAGAGTCAAACCAAGCCCCTACTCTACCCTCTTACCCTAAAGGTCACACGTGGAACTAAGCCGAGAGGCAGCGGCTAAGCTGAGAGGATGGTTTAGAAGGAGAGCCCATTCTCAAATGACCCATGCCGTATCCCGTTAAGTTTCAGCAAAAATTGCCTCCTGTCTGACGCTGTCTAAATCATCGACGTCGTATTGTGAAATGAGTCAAACCTATTTCTGTCCATTTCGTTTTATGTTTTCGCTAAGAACACAAATTAACTGTCTGACACTATTCAATTACCAATTAATGAACAATAACCATTATCACTGAGGCATCTCGAGGAAAATATATTTATAGCTGACTAGAAGCACGTCCCGGCTTTGCACGGGTGCACTAATAATGATACCGAGACAAAATATAGCCTACAGTACTAGATGGCGCTAGTAAAAATGACCCGATTCTAGATCGCGCTGACGAAAACGCGCGGCACGGAATGACCTCCCCATACAATCATACCAACATTGTCTCTTTATAATATTAGTAGAGATAAAGTTTCCAGACAATTAAAAGTACTGTTTAGAACTAACTAATCAAATTACTTATTACTAACTGAAATTGTATTAGATAAATAAATTGACTTGATAAACTGAATTCTGATAAGTGTTAATTCAATTTTTGATTTTATATTAATTTTGTGGTAAGACAAAGACTGTATAGTTGTAAATGATCGCTTATTACCATCATAAATTAATTTTCCATTGTATGTTTTATTATTTTATAAGAAAGTAATAATAACAATCTTATAAATCTCATACTTCATGCATATTGGTAATAAAAACAGCTATAAACTGACACTATTCAATATGTAAAACCACGTTTTATATCCCGAATTGAAATTCTACCATTCCTTCACTGAAGAGTCACTCACATCCACAGTACAAGAAGTTATAGACCAAAGGATCTCAAAGGATTTGAGAGATTAGGCACGCCAAATGCTTCTGCGCTCCATCCACTCCAAAGGTTTGCTCAAGGCAAAAAGCGGATTTGCAAGTAGAATCCCAACCACCTTGTTTTAGGGCTTTCGGTTTCTCGATATAAGCAGTTACTCAAACACGACTCACAACGGTTATTAAGACTTTTTCATAAAAAAAAAGTTTTACTTAATTTTCCGTTTATAAACTCCCCTCACGCAACGTAAATAACTCAACCCAAAGTGCGCAATTTCAGGCGAACAAACTGCAGCGCAAAACATTATTCATCCTGGCGCAATTTCTGAACAAGAATGGTTAAAATTCAAAGTCAAAACGCCACGAACAATACCGCCAAAAGCGTAAAACCAACCGCGACTTCTGAAAGGAACCAGCGAACCATGCGAATTTACGGGAAACTCCAGGACAAAACCAGCTATGTCCTAGAGACAAATTCCCGCTTACACGCCGAATAATAACTGACGACGACAATTCACCAAATTGCATCGAATTTTACTCAATTGAAGACCCTTATTTAGGATGCCTTAATGGTTTAGTTCAGTCCGTGTTCAAATCGAAATATCGTTTGTTTATTGGAATCACGTATTCAATTAGGGCGATAACAAAATCGTCTATAACATTGTGTAAATTCCTTGGGACATCAGAAACGTTAACCGTGAACAAACATGGTGTAAGCGAGTTCTAATCAGTGTGCCGGCAGCCAGCCACCGTGTTTTGTTAGGCGACGTCGCTCTGATAGTGGCCAGTCCCATATTAAAATTAAATTTTGTGCAGCTGGGAAGGCAGGTCGGCGACCGTTCATTATTGAAGAGAAAATGAAAGGCAAACGGGTCGACCTCCATAGAAATTCCCAGCCAGCTCATGTTATTGCTCATGAAGTTTTGTACATTCATTTTAGTTTCTACCCTCGATTCCTATTACGCTCAAAACGAACACTGAAAATATAATTCAAATTACACAACGGAATCGATCGTGGTATCATTAGCTGTTAGTTAATTCTATAGTTACGGTTGACAGTTCTGACGGTGTTCCAACAAAGGATGATAAATTATATTCCTTGTGTTAAATAAGACGGCTTTGATACGTATGTGTACAGTAAAGGCAAACTTACTCTTATCGTTTTTAATTTGAAACGATGCCAAAAAATAAGAAAGTTCCTCGTAGGCGTCGGCGACGCGACGGTGTGCGATTACTTAACTTTAGTGCGGCCGCGGACCGAATTACATGAAATGGCGCCCAACGTGGGGCTCGGTATAAGCAAATTGTGAGAACGAAACGCCTTCAAATTGCAAATTCAGGTGGCTCCGCCGCGTTTTGTTCCATTCGCCTCCGCAATTCGCGCACCTCCACACTTTCTTACATTATTTAACGAAGTAGCCACAGTAGGAGATTTCATGACGTGAGTTTTTCCTTCTCCACAAAATTCATTTGTGATTCACACAAAATCCCTCTCGTAGATAGCTCCTTTCCTCAGAATATTTACTCTCGCGAACGCTTATCATTCACTTGTTACGAGCTCACATTTCGTGTCTGTACGGCGTCCGTAATCTGATCCAATTAAGGTGGTTCGTTTTCCATAGTAAAGTATTTTTACATTTACGGGCGAATGGAGCATAACCTTAACTCAAATTATATAATTTGGCTTTTATTATGATGTTTATTCGCGGCAAATTATATTTACTACATAAAAATAGTATAATAATCGCGTAAATCAGTCACAAATTCAGTTCAATTTTGTTAGTGTGTGAGTGTACACCGACAGTATCGTATGCTAAGTTAAAAGTTTAGTTGTGTGTGTGCGGCTACGTTGCCAGCTCGCTATTCTCGTTCCGTACACTGTTGCCGTTCTTCTCGGCGATCACGTGGATCCTCAAATCATCATTGTGAATTCGTGGGGGAGTTTATTTGGTTTCTGCCATTTTTTACAAAGGTGTTGCCAACTTTGCACTTTTGATGCTAATCTGACAATATTTTCATATGCGTAGCCCCATTTGATTATATTTATAAATATAACTTAGCATTATGTCTCGCTTTATATCGTTATTATAAGTAATTTTATTTGAGAAACGTTTCTATTGAGCATGCAAAATATCGCGGATGATGCCGAAATACAAAAACCTTTTAAAAATAAATATGTTTAGGTACTTACTTATTTATTTTGCTGTCGAAAAGGTTCTAAATAAAAAAAAAGTAACCAAAACCCGTAAAAAGCAACTAATTCTTCAAAAAATATGTACTTACTTGATTTTTCTTCTCAATTTCATTCAAATATTTTTTTTTGTCCAGTTACGAATTTTTTAATAAGCCCAATACATAATATTATGATTTTATTTCACAGAGTATTTTGTCCTTCGTACTGTAGGTACTTGTTTGTTGCAATAAAGCACTTATCGAGTTGGTAGCCCCGTTCAGCATACCCTAACATACCAGACAAGACAGACATGACATGACATGACTTGTCTGTCAGTGTAAGGCGTCCGTTACATTACAAAAGTTTTCTTCTATCGTGGGATACTTTTAGATGTGATTAGAATTAGTAAAAAATTGCAATATAATTATTTAGTATTATTTAGTGGTTATCTGTTCGTGTTATTGCACCGATAGAAAATGAAGCCACGAACTTCCCGAAAAGACTATAAAAATCACCAATATTCTGGTTCAAGAAAAAGTCGCAAACGAGTTCAAGGACAAATCGAAGAGATCAAGAAATTGAAGATATTGAACACCTGACCATTGGGCAACATGAAAATGATGTGTATAATACACACAGATGTAACAGGCTCACTGCCAGCCAGTTTGGAATGGTAAGTATTTCAAAGGGTTGATTCAATGATACTCCAGTTTTGAAATATACCACAAATTAGCACATTATGCTCAATTTGGCCTCTGTTACAGATATGTAAACGAAAATCGACAACACCCTGCCACAACCATGTCAAAACAATATTATATAAAAACAATATTCTGACCAAAGACATGTCGTATGGTCAGAACAATGAGTCGGTGGCAAGGACATTGTTTACAGAAATAATGAACAAAAATGTGCGACCAGCAGGCCTTTTCATTGACAACGAGTTTGGCTTTTTGGGTGCTAGTCCGGATGGTATGTAGCATAATTCATTAGGTACAAATTATTGTTTTTCAGTCCAGATAATTTGTGAAAATATTATTATTTACTGCAATCAATGAATTTCAGGGGTTATAGAAGAAGAAAAATCTATTCTGGAAATTAAATGTTTCCCCTCATTGGCTCGCAACAATCAAGACATGAATGCTGCTGCTAAAGATAAATTGTACAGGTTAGTACCAATTACATGCTGTTGTTGCATGCAGTAAACAGTGATCACCTGCTGTCCTTTATTTTACTGTCTGAACATATGTATTTTTACACCTACCTATTCTTGTTACAGATTCAGGGGCAACTACGGGTTTCTCAAATGAAGAAATGTTATTTTGTGGGCTATATTTCTCCAGCTACAGTCCTAGAAATCGAGCGTGACGAAAATTTTATTTTGGACGTGTTACCTTTTCATTTTATAAAAATTCTGTTTTGCCAGAGGTGGTACTTCGAAAAGTAAAAAATAATCAAAACTGCATAGATGTATCACTGTGGTAGCACATTTATTATTATAATATTACTTCTCGAATAAGACTTCTCAAATTATTGTTTTATAAATGTTTATTTTATTGTAAAATGTTATTTTACAAATACTTACCTAATAATGTAATAAATAATAACTGCAATAGTAAAAACCTGATTTTTATTTAGAACTCGCACAAAAATACATAATATATTTCACGACTAAAATATCTATTATGTATTTGTATAAAATTACAAAAATATAACAAATTAAAAGTTCAAAAACAGTATGTCAGTATAGAGATTCGAACCCGATACCATTTGAATACAGGTCAAGACGCTGACGTACTCGGCCAGATTAAGCTTTGCTAAGCGGGCGAAATTTACTAACGCTTCCTTCGAAATGAAATCTTTGTATGTGTGTGTTTGAGTCACTTTCGCGAAACGGCGCGGCCGTTTCGCCGGAGCTAAATGGACAAATATAGTGATTTTAACACTTAAAATATCGTCTAAGTATTGTTAGTTACATCAAAAATATTACGCTTTTACGGGTAAGCACTTTTACTTCCTAAAAATTTGTTCTATTTTGGTGAAAAAAAATAAAAACGCTTTATCAGGACATTAACGCCATCTAGTGGCGCGGCAGTGCCTAGCTGACCGTAACGTTCCACCTTAAATATAACAAACAAAGAACAATCTCGGCGCTAATTTCCCTTACCGAACAAAATAGCTCTTTCAATTATTTTTACGCCCGCGTATCTCGACGAAAAAAGATTGCATAAACAAATGTACAAATTAAACGCAAACGAGGCGCCATTTGCCGTGTAATTTCACCGGACTTTCGGTAAAAGCGAGTGGTACCCGTTTCGATATTTCGACTTGAAAAAATAAATGCTCGCCTATAACTTTTACAAATTCCCTGCCCTATTCCGCATTATGTTTCGCGACAGAGCAATCTGGGTCGTGATTACGCAACGAAAAAACGCTAAGAGGCTCCCTTCTGCGACGTTACATCTTAATGTAGCCACAATATACATAATGGCAAGATATTTAGAACACGAGTGGTCTTGACTGCTATACATCAAACGGGGACATTACCACAAAACGCCTGTTAGATACCGACAGCATAAAATATTCCGAACACTATGATATATCTGAAGGATATGGAAATTGGTGACGGGGAAACCGAATATGTATGCTGAGTCCGTTCAGACACATACAATATATGGGAGAGTGTTATGGTAGTTTGAGACTTAGTAGTAGTAAACAAAGGAAATAGTGCAGTGTAAATGAAAACAGAGGTAAGTGACGCCGTCCGCCCTGATCGATAGTTCCTGCAAAATAACAATATGGATGGATCCGTCCATCACAGTGCTTCTTTTTTTGCTGACGCCACCAGTGTTGGCTTACAGTTTGCGCACACTGTCGTTTTCGTTTTAGCCTCCACTTCACGGGAAGGTCGGAGACATCTCTTGTAAAAGAAGTTCTAGTCTTGAATTCTACATTTTGGATAAAATAAACGTAATCGAATAAATATATTGCTGCGTAAAATTCAATCTTAATGGATACTTTGTACAAAGAGCCGGCCGTCAGGAAATGACAGCCCATCATTTGAATTTTTCTCTAAGTATTATACATAGGCATAGGCATAGGCATTTTAGCTGAATAATTTAGTGATGGATCCCTAGCAGTTTTTTTATACAACAATGTTTGCTTTAGAAACAGTACGAGTATAACCCAGATCAAAACTAAGTATGTGACCCACTTTACTACAGTTTCAAGTAAGTAAATATTCAATGTTACTGTTCGTTTGGGCCTGAAATTGCTCAATTTTGTTATTGGTTTGTTGAAAAAATAACATTTACTTTGAAATTTTAAATTTGTTAACTTTTTTTGATTACTTTTATAAAATCACAAGGAATAATGACCATTTTTTAAAATTAAGAATTGCTAGTTTGAAGTTATAATAAACAAATAGTATAACATATTGCTAAGAGTAGAGATACCTACCTACAAATAATAGATACACGACCTTCGTATCGAAAGTCGAATTCACTATTCCATAAGGCCGTCGGAGTTTAAACAAGTTTTACGAATTGTCATTATAATAACAAGTGTTCTTAAAACAACACAAATTAACTTGTCGAAGTAAATTCAAAGTAAATTACAAAACACATACAAAAGTGATAAGCATTTACAGTTGTTTAAAACTAAGGTAAATTGGTTTGAATTGGGAATCATTAATTTTGATATTTTTATACATTCATGAAAAAAAAACGATAAAAAGGTTGGTCATAAAAGAATTAAATATACTCATACCTACCTAGCAGTGGATATTCATGATTCTTCTTCTTTCTGCTTCTTTAAATAATAAATAATAGATTAAAACTAACAGCATTCCTTGACTTCACTCATACGAACTTAAAAATTAATGAACCAACAACAAAAACATACGCAAATAAACTCTCTGCCTCTGAGTTAGATACTCAGAAACATCACTAATGTAAAAGCTATTGTGATTAACGCGTTCATTGCCTATAACGCACGTCGTCTAGTAGCAAATGCTTCGCATCGGCCCCGCCCAACGGACTGCACCGTGAAAGCTGGGCAGAGAATACGTTCGTTAGTTCGTTTACTTTATAAGCCAGGACCGACAATATTACGTGCCTCCGAAGCTCAGATGATAATGCCACTGGTGGACACCCATTAAAGTGATGACCTCTCAGAACGTTGCTTAACTTCGACGATCTATCAAGAACGTCGCTACTACCGCCTGGGAATGGGTTATACACTAACATTCGCCGCTGTAATAATTAGTTGGATTAAACATGGAGTAAGGTACTCTGAGCCTCGTGTGGCTTCGTGCCAGACGGTACCTTTGGCTTATCTGGTCTTACTGCACTTTATGTACGTAACACTTTATTTTTTACTGTTTCTAGACTTTAAAAATATAATTGGCTGTATATTCACTGCTGGACTAAAACAGCGTTAGATAGAGAGTCCTGGCGATCTTTTGTTTATGAGGCCACAGATAAAATAATAATAGTATTATTTTATCTGTGCTGAGGCCAAGATCCACTTCGGGTCAGTGCGCCCCGAACGAATGAACAAGCAAGAAGTAGTAGTTTACTACATTCAATTGTTTAATTTATTCAAAAATAAACATTTCTACATAGAACAATGAGGATGGTTATCAGTATTATGTGTGTCCGTTAATTGTTTAATGAATCAAAAATGAACCCACAATCAGAATCAATAATTTTCACAGAGATTATTGTTTTTTTTCATACAATTTCTCATTATAATTACCTAATAATCGTTGTGTAAATTATAGTAAAGCTACTTTTACCATTGTTCATAATTTTAATGATAAAATGCTTGTAAAACTCATATAAATAATAGTGCAAGTGCAAACAATATTGTTTATCATTATTTTCAATGTACTAAACGTTGCAAATAGACTAGTTGGTGTAAACAGGTATGGCTTATATTTTAATCGGAAATGAAGTTGCTCGTATTGAACAGAAATTAAATGTTGCTGATCTAAACGAGAAACCTAAATACTGTGTGTAATAAGTTTACTGCCGAAAACCTTACTGATTCATGATAAGGGGCCCGTCCTTGCGAAACTAGCGCCACTGGCTTATTTATTCCATTACTCCATTGAAAAAAGCAATTATTTTCATCTTTGTCAAACCTTCGAAGCCGATTTTAACCACAGTTTAATATTTGTGTGATAAGTAGTCATGTCTTTCTTGACATAGTTTTAAACTTATGATAAGTTAGTAACTTACTCTTGTTTTTGTAAAATGTACTGGATCAATGAACCAAAACATATTTTTGAGGGTGGTCATTTTACACCCTACACTGTACATATAAATCTAAAAGTGATAATAAGTATGATTACAGCGAAATTGTGTAATGCAATTTAGACTTTTAGCGTGCTACTAAGGATGTAAACAGGGGTTTAATGTGTAATGTAATATAACGCATAGCTATTTGTAGATTAATGTGATAGATAACATGATTAGTGGTATAATTTAACGCCTGAAGGCATTTACGAGGATGTTGCATAAATAAGGAGTGGGTTTATAGAACAAAATATAATAAAAACGCTTAAAAAATAATAAATAGGTACTGAAATATTTTTGAGCATATTTCCACGGCATTTTCTAGTCCCATGCTAAGCTACTTAATGGTAGTATTATATTTTATAGTAACCAGATGACTGATAGTGATAAACTACTTAGATAATTTTTTTGTAAGAAATTAACATTATTAAATAAAAAAAACACCCAGACCGGCACTAATATCTGCAGAACATACAAACTTTTGTCCCGTAGTGGGGATCGAACCCGCTAATTCTGCGTCTCAGGCGGGCCTTAATTTTTCTCTGGTTGCATATTTTCCCGTCTGTTCCGTCTTTCCAGTTTCTAGTTCATATCACGACTCTATCGCTAGATTACATCCATTGAAGTTTATCTTCGTAGGATAAACCTACGTATTGTTGCAGTGCATCGATGAATAGGCCAGTCGGTGCATATCACGTGGTGTCAGATGTGTGCCAGATCTTTGCATGGGTTTAGCATCGATCTATTGTTGACTTCAAGCTTGACGGGACGATATGTTGTGAATGGGAATAGGAATTTGATTTGACGTCAATCTGATACATGAACAAAGCGTTGTGTAAACTATTCTGACTATTAAATTGTTTGGAAATATTGGATTTTAAGCAAAAAATGCTAAAGTTTACTTCATTTCAATTTTAGAATAGTATTATTGATAAAAATCTAAATTACCAAACAATTAATGTCTTGCATACGTAAATATTGGCATTTATTGCGAAAACTGGTTCCACTTAAAAGTATTTGAAGATTTAAATGCGTTTTAAAAGACTTTTAGAGTCATTTGTATTTATAGTTTCTACAGTCAGTGAGCCTGATTGCTGTTATTTTTCGTTTAAAAATCAACAATTCATATTCGTCAAACAAGAGCTCGATACATCTGTAGGTATTTGAAACAATAAAAGTTATGAATGTTTGTTTTGTTAGTTGCAATAATACTGTTTTTTTAGGCAAACAGAATCACGAATAGTCCAAATAAAATGTTTTACTGGATCGTGTTGGAGCCTAGTATAGTTTCAATAGAATAAACACATGTCGCAATTGTTATTGTTGATGTACAGGATGTCCCGGAATGTCGATAAGCTGGAAACAAGTGAAAAGACTTATTATGTAGAATTAAAAATCCTTACTTGATGATTTTTATAGTCATTTTTGGTCCACTTTAACGAGACACTGTAGTGTCTATAACTATATCTAAAAAAAGCTAAGGACTACTTATAATGACTGCTATAGTAAACCAGCAGTTTAAATTCTATAATTATAAAAACATCATGAACAGAACGCTGTTTTTTGAAAACCGTCAAAAGCATAATAGCCGTCTTTTTGCCACAATCTACACAGGACACTATCCTACTTCCTACTATCCTACTTCCTACTAATATTATAAATGTGAAAGTTTGTGAGAATGTATGTATGTTTGTTATTCTTTCACGCAAAAACGGCTGGACCGATTTGGTTGAAATTTGGTATGTAGATAGGTGATACCCTGGAATAACACATAGGCTATATTTTATCCCGATATTCCCGCGGGAACGGGACTTACGCGGGTGAAACCGCGGGGCGCAGCTAGTATACTATATAGGACACCCTGTATATGCATATAACATATGTATCGGCAGGTTTCAAGACGTTTATGAAATATTCAGTTCACACGTATAAACCTATAAATATCAAGTGGTAGGTATATAACGTGTGCCTACGTTGAACCTATTTGCGTATTCTGCTGTTGAGTTATGTGTATGATAACATATTTATTTGCTTTATTACTTATGCTATTGAATAGGTAATGGAGTACGAATGCGTTTGATGTTGTATAGCTTATTCTAACCTTGATTTATTATTTGATCTTATTGAGTAACGTTTTTGAATGATTTATAGGATGATTGATTTACACCTTTCTCATCACTTTTTGTAAAAGTGTTCATGTAGAGTTTTGTAAATAAGTGGCAATGTTAAGTTATCTACTGATCCAAAGAGGAAGTCACATTTAGTGATATCGGTTTAATGCTAAATAAAATGCTCATGACAGTCTTAACCGAAGTGAATTTTAAACTCTATACACCTTTGACACAAAATCGGTCCATCCTAAAAACCCCCCTTTAAACATCAGCTGGTACAAACCTGAAATCTTTTTCTAGCCGTAGCCAACATAAGTCTCTTCTTTTTGTTCAACAAGCTACACAACAATGAGCATTTCTATTAGCTTTTCTTAGAGTATCTGGGACCAAATCCAAAAATACTCGATAGATGCCGTTCCCAATGCACAGTGCAAGTTTTCTGGCTCTACGTACCTAGGCTGGCTTTAATCCGAATTGTTGGATGCACCCGAATAGTTTTACGAGCAAATCTTTATTGCATTCGCTTAATTTCTCACAACTATGCAGTGCTGCTGAATGAATTTATTACGTGCTGGATCGGAGAGTTGAAAATACGAAATGTAAGAATGTTTCTGTTTAAACTGTTTGGGCATTTTATTTATTGATTTAAAGGTCTGAACATGAAATACAATCACCTAGTGTGTAAGACGATTTAAAGTTATCACATTTATTTTAGAAAATCCAATATTTTTTCTTTCTACTTTTTTATTTTTATTTTATCTCATATGCGTTTATTTGTGTTATTTTTCCCCATTTTCGCAGAGCATAGATCAAACGCTGTATTTATACAAATACTTGCAGCACGTCTCAGCTTTGGACTAATGATACTACCAGAATAATATTTAGCCTTTAACCATTCCGAAAGTCCATTCTACACATCAGTGACAGAGTTTTGGAAATCAGCTGAGTAGTTTCAGAGATTACCTCCGTCAAACAAACAAACAAACAAACATTACCTACTTATAATATTAAGTATAGATATTGTAATTTTAATCAGGCTTAGTCTTATCCAGATTTCTTGAGAGCCATTTGGCTTCGCGACTGCAATATGAAAACTAGCAACTACTTAATCTTTCTTAATCCCGAAGGCAAGGCATGGCGTAACACCCACATGGCGTAGTGCCAGGGGTAGTCCAAGTATGCTATACAGGGTGTCCAAACGCCACAAGAAAGAGGAGTTTATTGTAAATATAAGTAAGATATTATACTAACAGTTTTTTTTTTTTAATTTCTTATTTGGTCATGTTGTATTTTTATATTATCTAAAACATGCGTGGTTTGTGAGAAAATCGAAGTGACTAAATTTTTTATCGAATAAAGTTATTTATAATAATCCGTCATAAGTAACATTGTATAATAAAAGCAAGGAATATTTCTTATGAACAAAAAATCCTATCGAAATATTAGTATGTAAGGTTTATTTTTTCATGTAGCTGTGTTGGAGCACCCTGTAAAAGCTACGTAACTTAGTCCTCACATATGTTATAGCCGACATTTTGTTATAAATCGCTGATGGCCAAGATATTGTTTATTGGTCAAACGTGGCGTCCATATACGTTGTGGTTTGAAGCACGTTATTTATGACGTTACTTGAGATACAAAATAAGTCTTTGATGTATGGACATTGTTCGTACTTGCTAAGTACGCCTAGTTATTATATTACTAGCTGCGCCCCGCGGGTTCACCCGCGTAAGACCCGTTCCCGCGGGAACATCGAAGTAATGGCCTATGTCATCTTCATCCCTTTAACTATCACCACTTAAAAAAAATATTACACCGATGTGCAGAATGAACTGTCGGTTATAGACCATATTTTATTCCGGTAGTTTCATCAGTACACCCGTGCAAAGCCGGGTCGTGCTGCTATAAATATAAAAACTAATACGTTTTCAATTGAAATGGCACACAAAAATAATTGAATATTCGCGCTAAATCGGCAGGATATCGCATGTGGAACGTAATCCGGTGGAGTTATTCGGAAGGGCTCCTGTGGAGTAGTAACGAAGCTAGCACCGGTTTCAACGTTTTAACATCGAAACGAGTTCTCTAGAGCTTTGTGACTACTTAAGAATTACATTTAAATGGCGTCAGACAAGGACATGGCACGGGCAAGATACAATTGCATCGTGATCAAACCTAAATCTACTATCGCAAATTCTGTTTTCTATCTTAGGGGAGACCAACGTTATAAGTCCCAAGGTCTACTGTTAAGTGACTTGACGACTTAAAATTTTAAATGGAAAAAAATATGGGTTGCATTATTTTTATTACATGATTAGTTGCTGAAATAAACCGGTGGATGCAATATCAATCAATTGAATACCTACGAGTATAATTTTACTTACTAGTATGTCTAAACTAATACGGATTAAAACTGAAACAGATGACATGTATTTATTTGGCAGTAGAAAAACTAGTGCTAACCGCTTCATCTCAGTATGGGGCCCATTGATATATTACTAACATCTTTACATATCTACAAGGAAATGCAATTCAACGATCGTGGAATATTTTGGCTGTTTTGTCACACGAAACTCAAGTTTATTTTTGGGAAAAGCTTAGTTCTTAGTAGAAGTATATGATGATAAAATCGAAAATGTAATAAGTCCATACAAAAAAAAACTAAGATTAAAATACCAATCAACAGTATTTTACCAACTGTCAAAAACATTATACTTTTTTCTCTGAGTTAGTACTAAATGTCGTCACTATTCTATGTATAAATGTAGATCCTTTTTAACTCCATTAAAATGTAAATACCTAATATTGTTCGAGTAGGTAAGTATAGCAATGTTTTTTCTCATCACTCATTAGGTACAATAAATGAGTCAATGAAAAAGACAGTTACAGATTGATCAGCCATCTAAACTCCAAAAAGCCTAATTCACGATAAATACGGTATTGAAACCAAAATATTCTCTCAATAACCAACTCACTTAGTAAGCGGAGATTCTTCAATGTCGTCCGCAAGAAGTAATTTACAAGCTCGATTTACCGAAAGTGCCTTTTCACAAGTATCTTGATTTACGTATAGTTCACACGATGCAAGATTCTTGCCTGTTACATACATTTAAATTGAAGCAATGTTTCACTTTTGAATTCACCTTTATAATTAGATCATGATCATGATGACAGTCAATTTTATTTGATACAACAGTGTGTAATGTAAATGGGACTTAATACTTACAAATCAAGGCTCAGAATGTTAATAATGCAAATTAATGAATCTCTCCTATACTTTGCAACGAACAACAATAAAATGAATCATTGATAGTTGTTTCATATATTTAACTCAATTAGAATATTAGATAGGTAATGTTCATTTCTGCAGAAATATGGATATAGTTGAATATACTTATTTTGTTCCTTTCACTTTTAAAAACTTGAATGACCAAAATAATCTGGAAAAATACCCACAAGGTTACAGTCGAGTCGTCATCTTTATTTTTTAATATACTGTGTCGCACACACAAATAAACTTTTCTTGGATAAAAACATCTGTATGTGAAAAGGCAGAAAAACACGATTCGGAAAGCACTCCAAAATATAGCCCTTAGGTTTTTTGTGCATATATGAGTACATTACGCGCACGCCGCAGGGCGCAGACACAGAATACAAAATAGTATATTTCAAGGGGGATTGTATTGGAGAAATACTGATGGTGCAGAAAAAACTTATTTGGTGTAGCTATAGATTATAAAATAATAACTCACGGGAAATTTTTGACGTGAAAAAATAGTAAACTATACTTATAGGTTTTTTTTAACAACGGCTCTCTGCTACTGTAATCCATTTCAAAAGTAACTTACTTCGAACGTTATCCCAAAATGCCTAAGTCTCATAAATCGTTTTAGTGCCTAACAACTGTAGACTTCATAGTCATCCTGGATTTGTCAACATTTATTTATTTATTTCAGTAACCTTATTATTATTAGCAGATCATGCAAACATTTGCCCCACAGCAGGAATTGAATACGCAACCTCTGCGTTTTAGGAGGGCTTTCGTCCACTGCGCCACAGAGGTTGTAATAAGTAAATCCACGTGCAAAAGCCAGTTGCTAATAGAAATTCCGTCACAGTGACTCATCAAGTTCGAAATCTGGCGTCGCGCCGTCCGGACGCGTACCAGATTATCCATTTCCTCTCGATAAGTGAGAACTTTTCCTCTACAAGATTAGAATTAAATGTCCCCCTAGCTTGTGTTTTTGTGGTTATATTTACTAGTTACAGGATTTTATCGCGTTATTTACCTGTATAATTATGGTCTTTCTGCCCGCGACCATGGTATTTTGTAACATAGCCGTAACGGCAAATAAATAAAGTAAATAACGCGATAAATACCTGTGTCCATATATTTCAATAATATGAATTATGATCGCAAAAGTTTAAAAAATACTACCTGGTCCTGATTTCGAGGTATTATTAGATCAGCTTATAAGTTACTCAGTGATAATGTAGCTTTCTTACGTTAAAATATTTTTTGCAATCAGTCTTGTAGTTTTTTGGGTTTATTCACTACCTACAAAAAATCCTATAATATAAGTATAGATAAAAAATAGGATACCTACTTACTTATAAACGGATATTCTGTTTTAATTTTAAGAAAAAGTCTAATAAATATGTCTTAAAAGAGGAAGTCAAAACAACTGTTGCCTTTGCTATATATTTTGTGGCATTTCTGTTACTATTTGCAAAGATATTGGTTTTATAATGACCCTTCAATTCCTAAAAAAAGGTCGTCCGAAAATGGTGAATTGAACATTTTTTATTACCAATAGTGCTAAATGTATCGACGTCCATCCGACTGTCACTGATACGTGACGTAGGTTCTACAGTGACGTTTTCGTCTCCAAAAGTAAAATTGGAAGGAAACCAATGATTGTAAGGCCAAGGCTGTGGATTTTTACTTCCAATTTCGTGTCTTTGATGTTTTATTTTAGAAAGTTCACATAAAATCTATAGAAAAATATTTAATCGAAATTATTGCTGATTTCTGCAACATTTAGAACTGTATTTGGACTTACTCTGACAACCCATAAACATATTCAAAATACTTTGAATAAGAATGCGTTTAAATAAAGTCTACCGCGCTTTGGGTGTAGTTGTGCTGTTGTGTTTTATTTAAATAAATAAACAAATATCCTTGTCAATTTAAGTACAACCACCTGTGTGCATAACAAATAGGTAACTCAATAACTCACACTTATAACATAAGCAGAAAAAACAATTGTAAAAAGGCGTATTCTCTTCATAAATTACAAAGAAAAATCTCTTTACAATTCACTTACATACGGCGGGCACAATAATAAAATTAAATTCATTACAAAAGGGCCCCGCTTATAGACTCCCGACTTAAAATTATCTGTATAATGAGTTCCCAGCTAATCTCCTAAATAAAGTTGCCTAAAATACCGTTATTTAGCTTTCGTACGGTACAGTAAAAGGTTTCTTGTTTTTATCGCTGTTTATTGCAAATTAAAAGTATTGGAAACTGAATCTCAAACCCTTGGTAAACAGAGAATAAACTATGTTATGAACAGATGGAAATCTACCAACATCAAAAGAGGTCAGTTTGAGAAAGATTTGGATAAGCTTTTCAATTCAATTTTTATTTTTATAAGCTTTTTTATTTCTACAAGATTATTTTGAACACGAAGACACTAATGATTTGCCACTAATATGGCATTTTGGGGACATTTATTAAAAAATATTTTAAGATATAAGTTTGATCAAATTTTTGGTACGGATGGTAACACGAATAAGTTTAGATTCTATTTTTAAGCAAAAGTACAGTTCAGCCACAATCATAACATTTCAATGAACTTTCACTTTATAGATGCATTTTAGTAACGAATGCATATGTGGCTAAGTTATAATAATTAAGTTAGAGTAGTCATAGTAGAGATGAGTAGTGCATTAGTGCATGAATAACTAATGGCTTCTGACCTACGGTGACCACGCGGGCGGTCTTGGCTTAACATAGTACAAATTTGGTACTGAAAATACTACCATTATATTAAAGCAAAGGGAAATTTAAATATTTTAACGTGAGTAAAAATATTGTCGATTTTGATATAGTGAGACGCGCCCGCGGAGAGTTACCATACTCATACCCAGATGAAGATTCTCCGAAAGTATCGAAACATTGTCGGTATCTAAAACGACGAAATTTTTATACGTGAGTTATTTCCCGTTGTACTAATACAATGACTAGTACTCACGATAGTTTTGAAAGCGAAATAAAATCAAAAGTACTAAGATTGCAAGTAAAGTTGAAAGTATATTTCGCGAGGGTGCACGATTGATAGTAGTAACATGACAATTACATTCAATGGTTGACAGATGTCAATTCTTCCAACTACATTTTGTACCCTCTATCACCCGAGGCTAGGTTTTAACATGCAGCGTGTGATTTCCATGAGAATTGTGAAACTCAGTCGAAAGGGCTATTGACAATGATTTCATTCAATTGAGTCCAATAAACTAATAAAGTAATGATTCAGCTGGCGAGTTTTTAATACTGGTCAAGTGCTGGGGGTATCGTATCGTTCTTTGTACAATCGAATTGATAACAATTTTACTACCAGTATTATTAGACCTTCGCTGTAATGAAAACCTGGGTTTAAGCGGTACCAATTTATACTAGCACTTTGTTAAATGTATAGGTACCATCATGCTCTTACGCACTAGAAAATAATGAAAAGTAGATGTTAGACCCGCAAACTATGTCGAATGTAATGACATGAAAAAGCCCAAAAGAGGTGTGTAGAATAGAATCGTAGCAAGTGAAAATCCGTGGACTTTGCCTACACCTAGGAAGAGGTGTGATTGCATGCATGCATACAAAATATAATAATGTATAGAGTCGAGGTTACGTTATTTCTAATGTGCATTATTTTTTGAGTTTTGTTTGGCTTTTCTCAATTGTGTACAAATATAATTGCAAGTAAGCATAACACAGATCATTACGTAAATCAAATTCAAAAACTAAGAAAAAACAAATATCTCTTTTACTTAAAGTGGAAAGTAATTAGGTACTTATCTAAGATTTAAAATTTTATTAGAGTCTTTGATGATTTAAACCGTTAGAAGTCAGTGCTAATGCTTACCTCTCCTTATAACATTAGTTTAGGACATTCTGCTGTAGTCAAAAGCCGTAGGTCGAGTTTGAATGTTTAATGTCCATCTTCGAATCCGTATTCTAAATAATTCACAGTGCCAGACGATGGTAGTAGCGAATAAATTATAGTAGGTACTGCTACATCGTAGATTCACTATGATGGAACCAACTTGTGGGTATGGTTAGCAAAACTCGGCCTAGGTCGAGTTTATTTGACTAAAATTATTATATTATGCATTACTATTATATCCTATTATAGTAGGGGATAGATGTTGTTGTTATAGACAAGCTTATACATCTAGTACAGATGTTTAAGTAGTAGGTACCTACCTACATCAGTCATCTTATTACCATAACACAAGCATAGCTTGCAATTATTATGATGCTGTGTAATATGTCTAAAGATTTATAATATTTTTGAAAAGACCGAAAAGTAAAACCTCCGTCACCAGGGTTCGCCCTTTGCTTATAAGAACGAACGAACGGTATAGTAAACGCAGTAGCACACGAAAATATAGAAGCAGCGATGCTTTTTATGACTTTTGAATTACTATGACATCCTCTACAATGATACCGTGGGTCAAGATATGTAACAAATCTTGCCATAAAGAATCAAAACATTTAGAAGACAAATATAAAGCCCGTTTTTCAATGTACTTAGAGTGGTACAGGCCTGCAGTCAAATGACTCTCAAAGAGAAATACCGACTGGGAGTTAAGTGAAAACGTGCAATAAAACCGAGTAATGTTGCCAGCTTATTAGAATACGAGTCTGCCCCGGATTAAATGGCCGGCTAAGGAACTTCGCTTGTTTTTGAAGGGTTTTCATATAACTTAATGTCGGAATAAGGGCCTCAAAGTTACGCATTATACTAAGCTTTGTTTATTTTGATGATTGATCACAATTTGATAAACTACAAAAGTGAAAAACAAAAGCAAATTAAAATTACCACGGCAATAAATTCTTATTATTTATTTGAAATCATAATTAATATATGCTTTCGGTATATTTCCAGGAATTGCCAGCTTATTTTATTCCTAAGGAAAAGCAAATATCTTTCGGAGAATCCACAACTTTGTAACTTAAGAAACTATTTTACTGCCTAATTGGTAGAAGTTTATGCAAAATTTTCGTTGCATTTTCATTAAAACGGGATGAAGCGCTAGTTTATTATTTTCAAAGGGAACAAAATATTTTTTAAAGTAAAAGCATAACCTGATGAGAATATTAATTTGACATTATAATATAAAAAATAATACCTACCTTGATCATTAAAAACCATGTTGGTTTTTTTAAAGTTTCTATATACTCGTATTTTTCCCTTAAACGGAGGTTTTTATGTACTACTATTACTTACTATGTCGTGTCCCAATCAATTTTTTTTTTTTTTAATAAATAAATACTAACTAGAAACTTTAATGACAATGGAAGGTAAGTTGAAAGTGAGAAAAGTCTTGGAAAATTGCCGAGTCATTCAGCCAACTTTATATACCAAATCGTCGTTTTGCATGAGTCGTTGAGATAATTAGAATAAGTTTCGCCAAGGCCGAGCTGTGGTAGGTAATCGGGATACACTCAGCCTTGCTTATGTCTAACATTTTGCTGACAACACAAAATAATAATTAACTTTTGAAAGTCGCTGAAGGAGCTTTGTCGGATTTTGATTAGCACCAACTTTGTAGTTCATTATCGTCATTTACAGTTTAATTTCATTTATTTCTAGAAATAAGAAATACTAGCTGAATAGTTCCCGTCTCCGTGGAAATACTGGGATCAAAAGTAACCTATGTATTAAGTCAGGATATAGTTCATATTTTTTATAGAATATAGTAGGTACCTATCTTTACAGCGGTTTGAGTGTTAGGGGTTAACATTCGCACAAATTTTCGCAAATTTTCACCTTTTATGAATAGTGAGATTTTAAATTTTAAAATTGCGCTTGGCGGCGTGTGTGGCCGGCATCGCACAACGCAGTCATCACAAAAAGCAAGCTTCGTAAGTATTTCGTATAAAAAGATTAACAAAGTATTAACCTAATATTATCAAAGACATACAAAAGCATCAATTGAGCTCGCAAAAGCCCCGGCATCACAAGTTCATTTAGGATTGACATCATTTGCTAGTTTCAGCATGAAGTTACCTTCAAAGTAGGTACCAAATTATGCTTTGAACTTACTTAATTACGGAGTTTCGTCACGTGCTGGCGGTAATTCATAACGGAATAAGCTAATTACTCTCAAGTTAGGTAAATTTGGATAGTGATGCACCATTTGAAGTGGCATAAAGTGCCGGAGAAAATGTGAGGAAAATTTTGGCTTAGTCTGATATGCGTTAGAATTTTTTTAAAAGACAATGGCAAATCATAGAATGTTTCTAATTTTTTCTTTTTGAATTTAGATTAAAAATATGTTATGAAATTCAGTAGCTCAAGCAACATTGAAAACAAATATTTAAGTAAATAAAAATTAGTTGTAAGTTTATAAAAACAACTATTAAATAATGTAATCAAAACAATTCGATTAAACATAAGAACAGTAGTTTTAGCTACTGAACTAAGTTTTGGAATTAGATTCAAATTCCAAACCACGCCGAAACTGTCCTTTTCCATTCAAACAAGATGGCGTTGAACATTCTAAGAAGCTCTCATTGAATTAGCTGTGTTTAGAACGTGGAAGGACTTCTGCAATTTCCGCAACAGAACTTACAAACTCAATACCTGACCAATCTTCATGAATCGTGTTGATTCAAAAGTAGATTTACATTTACATAGCTCTAAAATCTATCTAATAGTTTAGATCAGGACTTCCCAACCGGTGGGGCGCGCCCCTCTAGTCGTAAAGGACGTCTGTACACCCAAAGTTATTTAAAATCTTGGACGGATTTCAAATATAACCAATTCATCCATTGATTTCTTACCTGGAACAAACAAAAATGAAATTTTAGACATGCAGACTTAAAAATTATTTAGGTATACAAGTTTATAAATATAAAAACTGTTTCCAATCATATAGAAAAAGTTTAAAAGTAGTGTACCTAACTAATAACCATTAAATCAGTAAAATTATAAATAGGATAAAAATATGTACAATTGTAACATAATTATTTCAATATAAATGAAAAATCTAAATAAAAAGTACATTCCGACGGAATTCGAACCAGCAGCGTTGAACCGATCCTCTTTAGGCCGGTCTATCTTACCATCTATTACAGTACCTCCAATGCCGGAATCGAAACTACCAAAGGTTATTTTTATGACCGACTAATTGTTTTCATTTGAAAGTTCTACATAGTTTTGCGATTTCCAAAAACACATAACATCATGTTTGCTTGTTAAAATGATACCCGACAGCCTGTATACAATTTATAGTCCAATTACGGGCACATACAAGCCATTAGGCCATTAGCTTTTACATGCTAATCTGTTATTGATAGAGGGCAGCTTGCGTTAATTACGACCCTGGGGTACATTATGTGCAGGCTGTTGAGTTAGCCAGATTTGTATGATACTCGTAAAAATGGCAAGAAGTATCTATAAACTAATATACGAGTATACTTATTACTTATTTAGCTTCTGTTCGTTCAATTTCCTGTTTATTATTATTATTGTAATGTCTAGTACAACTTACAATAATAATACTTAAATATCCTTGGGACATTGCCTACAATAGTCATGAAAGAGAAGCATGATCTTTTTAAAATAAAAAGTCAAACGACAAACCACAAAACCCAAGGTCCGCCAACAAAACGAACGATCAGCAAACTCCATAATGCCGTATAACGACTTGAGCACAATATAAAACACTCTGAACGACTTATATTGACATAATCCCTATTTATGAACGTAACCTCGGTTTGTTCAAGAGGATTATTTATTAATAGAGCCACTGGTTTAGCTCAAGAGCAACTCTCATATTTATATACTTTTATTTTGCGAGAAGCCACACTGTTGAGTTAAGCAAACTAACTTATCAAGTTAATTGGTAAGAAAAAATTTATAAAATTATTATAGATCGTGTCCTTGTTCAATGTACCTACTCGTATGCACTGCACTTATATATGTTATATGTACTTCCTGCCATAGACAAAGAAACGTAGGTACGTAAAACGTAAAAATAGGACTGTAACGATAAAAATTCCCCATTCGTGAACGAAACTTACAATCAACAACTTTTAATCTGTGTCATTATACAGTCAAGATTCATCTAACTTGCTCCTTATAAAACTTATCTATACTTCATTTATTGAAACGAGCTAATAGGAAGAGAAATAAACACACGTGATTGGTCGTCGAAAATAATTGGATTGGCTAGATTTGACAATTGACAATTTTGATTTGACAATCTAGCCAATCACGAGAACGATTATTATTTGCGACGACTAATCACGTGCGTTTATTTTTGTTCCTATTAGCTCGATTCAAGAAATGAAGTATAGTTTGCTAGTTTCCGCCACGTTCTTAGCTGAGGTGAATAATAGACGAGCACACTGTTTCGCTCTCATTTTTGTACAAACTTATATTATAATGTCTTGTTCAAGTTAAGGAGAGGACAGGTGGTCTATTTAAACCTTCACTCGGTTTAAACACTACAATTTTAGCATTAAAAAATATGTTCGAAAAACATTTACCTAGTAGTACTTATTTAATTATTATACGAGCAATGTTGATGTAATCCTTAACAACATCTGACAAAGCGGCGTAAGAGATAGGATTTATTATAATATGCATCAAAGTATTATTTCTAAATAATGCTTACATACACAATCTAAATCTAAAAACATAAGATATTAGTGTTCTAAAGGGACTATATTTCTTGCTCAGAAAGATAAATAACCAACAAAGTACTGTAATCATTCCAGTTGACCACCCACAGTGTCCTCGTAGGCCAGATTTACAAAGATATTTGTAAGTGCCCTTCACGGTCGAATTAATAATTTAAACTCAGCTCAAGCCCTCAGATTTACTTAAAACAAAGGTGGTTTACTTAATAGGGTAATACATTTTGGTCATTTCTACTGTCCGTTGTGGTCAGTAAATAAGCGGGGATCAAACTAAACACATTATCTTACCCGACAACTTGCGCTAATTAACGTAAATACTGACGTTAATTAGCTTATTTATTTCTTTTTTTATATAAACAAAATACAAATTCTCATTTTCTTATGATACATCAGACACTCACAACTTTCAAGAATAGTCTGATATTTTAAAAATAAAGGCTTGGTTTATTCAATTGAAATGCTATTAGTTAACTCTCAAATAGTCATAAAACAAAAGACAATCTTTTCAAGAAAATATAACCTTGACTTCACTTCTTCATTAGTGACTAGTGTTGGCTGTCACAACTCTGCCAGTGTCTGTTTCATGCTAGTTTAATAAAATATAACCTCTTACAAAGATAAGGTTCCCATCTAGTCATATTTAACCATTTGAGAGTTTGTACTTGGCAAATTTGCATAGAAAAAGTTAAATAATATCGAAGATAAAATAACCTACTTTAATGGATTTTATTTTTTCTTGGACAGCTACCATGACATATTTACACCAAAAAGATGTTGTAAATATAGAAGGTAGTAGAGCGTTTTCAGCCCAAGCATATCCGCTTAAACTCTGGCGATCCTTGAAGACTGACCACAGCACTTAGCGAATTAAGCATGTCACAAGTTAATGGCTAATGCAGACAAGGGTAACGGGGCATTAGAACAAATTAGCCATGTCTATTCTGACCAAGACAGGATCTTAGAAGTATCACAAATAATTGTTGGATTAACTTTGGGATGGAAGGTATTGAACAATTGACATTGATTGACAGTTATAAAGGGTGTATTTATACCCAGAGGAGTTTTCTGTCTTTTACTCGTACAATATTCGTAAGTCATAAAACTTTGACGGCGCAGTGGGTTCCGCCTGAGACGCAGAAAGTTGCGGGTTCTATCCTCGCCGATATCTTTATATTCTGCAGATATTTTTTCCGCAACTGAGTGTTTTTTAATTAAATTAAAGTTAATATGAAAAAGTGTGTTATTAGGATAATGGTTACCTAGTTACCATACCAAGTATTAAGTTGAGATTAGATTTGCTTTGTGGATTATCCAAAAAAAAAATATAAATTACCTGGCTGCGAGAAAATGTTTATCAGAAGTAAGTCATGAAAAAACTATATTAAAAACAAATAGGCACAAACAGTGAGTAATAGTAGTAGTGATGTCAAACGTAATCCCAACATGAACAGTTTACAAAAAACTTACTCAAAAATACAAATACTGCATTTGTATGTTTGTGTTAAATTAAAATTACAATAATGATGTAGGTAATGCAATAAAATATCCAAATTGTATCTAAATTATTGTTAGTATTCCGACTAACTACAATAATATAATTTCGTCTAATTTCTAGTCTGTCCAATCTGACATGCTAAGCTACATTTGGATGGGCGCTGTATTATAGGATTTGCTTTAACATCTCTGAATTATATTACAAGGTAAGGTAATGTAATTACATTTGTATATTATGATTAAATTATAACAAAATACACGAAATTTTAACAATTGAGAAATCTAAACTTCCTACATCAAATACTCGTAAAGTAAAATTTTAAGTCGAGAAATCGCATAAGGGACTTAAGATGGTTTCAAACAAAATATAAATAAGTCACACAATATTTTATCCAAACAACAATCCAAGCCAAAAGCACATCCCAAAAAAACATCCTAAACAAACAAGATAAAAAATGCGTATGATATGATAACAAAAACCTTAAGACATGAGCTCAGCATGTTCTGCATTAACAATAGACACATCCAAAGCATCATTTTACATATTAACCCAACCCATATAAACCAAAAAATACGAGAATATTCGTCTAGTCTCGCCGGCGTCACACAACCATAAATCATACAAAAATATTATCCGAAAAGTGGCAGATTAAGTGATTCGAGAAAGTTCCCCGGCAAACAGGGAAATCCATTAAAGTAAACCCATCAAACGGGAACTTAAGTCGTAATCTGTTTATCCGTTTGCATAAAGTACTAGTACCTATGTCTATGATTTGTGACGACTTATGACATACTCGTAATTATCTTCAAAGGTGAAAAAAATCTAATGAAATTTGTGCATAATACAGCCTAAAAAGAGGTTTGTGACAGATATCCTGTTCATAAATAGAATTAAATATAGTATTGTAAAACTTAAATGTACTAGAAACTAAATAAATACTACAGCGTCCTAATAATAAAAGTTCATTAGATAGTACATAATTAAGCTTTCGGGATCAAACGAGCTTCATCGCGAAATTATCATAGTTTAGTTATAAGATAATTACGCAATAAGTACCGTTTGAAATCATTTAAAACCATAAGATAGTTGGCCTGTAACAAATCCCCCAGTTCCCAAAAAAATATAACTTTTTAAGTCCGTACAATTGTTTGCACTAAACCAAAATATAAGATTTCTATCGAATATGTAAAGCATATCTAAGTAATCAAATATTTTCTTTACTCATACGTATTTACCTTTATTGAGACTGCCAACAAAACCTTTGCAAACGAATAGCTATTTACATGATTAATCCAAAGCTTTGAAAATAAATGCTCAACAAAGACGTAACAGGTACCTTGCTCATTCCCAATCCGACTTTACAAATAATAAGATAATCTCATTTCGAGACTATATCGTGAATTCAATACGATAGCTTTTGTTAGTAGAGATGAGGTGTAACCGGCTTTTTGATTCGTTCCGATATTATATTACTTTTGGGTTTTTTTATGAATCTGTCATTTTGTCACTATACCTATGATTTGTTTTAACGAAAGTACCAGGAGACCATACATTATAAGTAGGAGAATACACGGTCTAACCTAGTATTTATTTTATTGGTAGGTACAAAAATATTACTATTGACACCTGACAAATATTATCACTTATTTTAATAGTATAGTTACATAGAAATGCGAAATATATTCCATTTCTATTTTATTTACATTTAACATTTTATATAGAACATTATTGTTAGCACAGTAAGGTATAGTTTCGAAATTGAACAACAAAAGTTAAATGAATCATGAATCAACATTTACAAGGATAACAAACAAAACACTAAAATCAATAGCACACCACAGTTACGTTGTATAACAAACTTATACCCCTGGGGTAATCACAGTATGGTAAACTAGTTCGAGTTGGACCCTTACTGGCCTACATAGTTTACAGGTCAATTTTCTTGTTAAAACATTCCTATTGTATTTGAGGGCACAATCGGAATTATAGAAAGCTTTGAACTAATACTGCTATACTCTTGCTCTTTTATGTTATTTCGTATATTTCAGCTATATGCTATTGGTGGAATCGAATTTCAATATATTTATTAAGGTAGATCGAATAAAAAAACATAATAGTCTCAATATTATTTCAAAAGTTCTGGGTTCCGAGGATAATTAATAAAAAAACTGGGTCCACTACTCAGAATTTGTCACACAAGTTATGCGCTTTCAAAAGCGCATAACTTGTATCATTTAATTTTCACAATAATACGAAAGAAACTAATATTTGAACGTTCCTCGCATACTACATTAACATACAAAGCTTTTCCATGCATGCAATCTATCAGCATTCTTTGAATAGAGTGCATAGCATGAACCCACTTCTAGTTATTTAGGTTAATTTTCTGCCTTTTGAAGACTGACACGATCCCATTATTGAAGTCTACAGCGCTTTATTGGATTTCCACACACTTAGGATATTTTCAAGTTTTAAAGCGATTTACTGCGCTTTTTTTATTAAGGTTAACTAAAGTATGTACAATATAAATACATCCACTGCGATAGTAAATATTGCAATGAAGACAACTTTATGAAAGTATCCGACATTGACTACGAGTATATCAATCAACTGATAGAAAGAAATTAACAAAACTACATTTTATTTCGGTAGGACCTCAATGATCACTTTGACTTTGTCTTACATGCTGGCTGATGACTCGAAGTCATGAAACTGTATGTTGTTCATATTGTTCATAATATCAAATATCAAATGCTATAGACTAGCATTTACAATTATTTTAAAGCTGACTGTATCTAGACCACACAATTTATCACTCATGAGCATCATTACACGTGACGACAGATTTTGACGACGTCGTAAAATTACGCTTTATGACAAAAATAATGAGAAGCACTTAAAATCCTAAATATTAACACGATTCGAAATGAGAAAGTACTCGAGCTTTCATTTCTTAAGCACCTCGAAAACACACGCTAATGATGGTATTCATTGTCTTAGTCGCAATTAACTGAGACGTGTGCAAATTCGAAGCAAATTGCTTCAAATTCAACTCGTAAACCAAGAGCGGAAACGTTGAGCGCTATCGCTGCTTAAGATAAAGGTTATAAAGTTTATTGGCTTTATTACGCTTACGGGCGGCAAAAACCTCCGCTTACCCCTTCGGAAGCTTCACTCACGCTACTTGCGTAAACAGTGCCTTAAGCACCCCATCTCTCACGCAAAAGTGTATCGTCCATATATCGCTTTATGGGCTCAATTTGCGTGGCCATTCGCGGTCTTTAGCTCTTTATGACTCAGCTTTGAAGAGTTCAGAGCATAAACGCGAAGACATCTTTGATGTGCGCCCTCTCGCCTCAGGCATGAAAAGCTCTCATAGATAAAGTGCATTTCGATATTAGAAGTTTCAAACATAGTTTTAAAGTGAAATTTACGGTATGAAATTGTTTTCTCGAAGGGAAGTCTCATGTGACCGAGGAAGTGGATTGAGAATAATAAAAGTCTTTATTTGGACAACGAATATAGTTTTTGTTTATCTAATGAGGCTATGTGGGGTTGCTGTTAGTTTTATTTCGACGACTTTTTATTGTGTTTTGTATGAGTGGAGATAGTTTTATGGCAGAAGTTATTTATCATCAGGATTCTTAACCTACTTAATTAAAATAAGACTAACAAATAGCTAATTTCATAACCATAATCTAGGTAATATTCGAAAAAATGTGCAAATAAAAAATACCAGGTTACTGCATCGTCATAATAGTTATAAACCGTCTGACTCCTTATGTTGTACTAGCAGCACGACCCGGCTTTACACGGGTGTTCTAATAAAACCACCGGGATAAAATATAGCCTATAACCATCTCGACAGTCCATTCTACACATCTCGGTAAAAGAATTTTTAAATCAGCTGAGTAGTTTCGCAGATAACCTCCGTCAAACAAACAAACAAACAAACCACAGGTTTACCTTAGATTAGTTTCAATGGGTTTAAAAAACATCAAATCGAAAAAGTTATTTAGTTTAAAGAATTTCGGACTCAAATTAATTACCGCAGTTAAATGTTATAAAAACTTGTTAAATACATAGAGCGTCATTAAAATGAAGAATAAAAATCTTCGTGATCGTTTTGCATCTTGTATTACTGCTTTAATTAACGTTTGGTCGTCCACTTGAATTTTTCTTCACCATCTTAATTTGTACGTGAGTCTCGGAGTTAATTGGTGCAATTACGACTCCAGGGATTTTTTGTTCTAACTAAAGCCACAGCGTCCATTAAACGGCGATCGTTTTATTACGTCCTTAACAATAAAGACTTCTATAAAACTTTATTGTTATTGTGTTCACTGTGCATAATGAAGATAAAATATAACTATCGTTTGAACTGCAAAGTTTTTTGAACATTTATGGTCAAAATGTATTTTGTAGGAAAAAAAAGTGTCGTCAATTAACAATTCTTGACATAATCAAGTTGCTCAATCTATGATTTCAATAAAAAATTTGTCACCAGCAAATTATTTACAAAAATTCCTCAATAATTCTTCTAATTTTCAATGATTCTATCCTAGGATATAGATTTTCGATAAAGCCGCGACGCACGTACGCGTAGTCTCTAAGTACGCAGCAGTCAGTACACGCCTGTAAAAAAATCAAGCCTATAAATCTTTACTAGATTATTTGTATTAGTACAGCGTCAAGAGGCAATCTTTGATTACACTTACATTTTATGTTGTAAAAGCAATGTTTCTATAGTGATAGACCTACGGACATCCGTATGTTGAATATAGGGGATTAGCCGGCCATATCCAGCACCCGCCTTTAACGTCAGTAAAATTACGGCAGATTATTTTTGACAATGGTGGATGTCTAGAGTATTCAAGCAGCCATTGTTGGGAATTAAATTAGCTAGGAAATTATTTAATGTCTTCCCAAAAGGACTACGTGCCGCCCTTGTTGCTTTTGTTTTTCTTACAAACAATATCGATTAAACGAAACCTAAATTTAACTAGATATTAAACAATTAAGTCTTATATTTTTACAGTACAATTTTTTAATAAAATATTTTCAGATATTTTTGATAATTTTTGCAGTGGAAAACGCCATGATTCCAAAGTATTTTTCATCCACTGTTGTTTTGTTAACTTTGATACATTAATTTTTTTTTAAATTATACTTATTACACATTGTTAATTACTGAAATAGGATACTTACTTTGTCATTGTACTTCTATTAACATCTTTCGACACAATTTCATTAGTTAGGCATTTCACTAAATAATATTATTATTTTCTTTGTCTGCTTGTATTCTCCGGATGCTATTTGCTATTTCCCCATTTTGTGCACAAATGCTTCGCGTGTGAACTCGTTTAGTCCCGTCAACCGTCAACCGCGCGTTAACATCAAATTACCTGACGACGCTCAGTCTACTACCTAAGCCGTATTAGAAGTAAGTGCCACTATTTAACTCGATAGTGTAAAATATTCATAGATAATGCGCACAAGCGCATGTTTAAAATGCTAGTACGGAACTTTTCTAATCCATCCATACTAATATTATAAATGTGAAAGTGTGTGTGTCTGTTTGTCCGTCTTTTACGGCAAAACGGAGCGACGAATTGACGTGATTTTTTAAGTGGTGGTAGTTGAAGGGATGCCGAGTGACGTAGGCTACTTTTTATCCCGATATTCCCGCGGGAACAGGACTTACGCGGGTGAAACTGCGGGGCGCAGATAGAAACTAATAAATTACTTAGATACATTGTTTTTGTAAATACATTCATATACCAGATACAAAATCCAGACACGGAACAAATATACAAATATTTGTCCCGTAGCGGGGATCGAACCCGCAACCTCCGCGTCTCAGCCGAGCCTTTGCCCAATGCGCCACAGAGGTCGGTCACCTATAAATTTAGATAACTTCAGCGCTCTAGTAATCTTAACTAATAATGCGTCTCGTAAAACCTGATAATACCCACCAATCAACAATATAAACAATAGCAATGAATGCAGGCCATGTAGGTACACTCGCAGAACGAAAAGGTTGATCAGTTTTTGAATCAGTTTTTTTTTGACAACCATTCACGTGAGTTTATATTTTCTTCCTATTAGCTCGCTTCAAGAAATAAAGTAAGTATGTAGGTACCTATAAAGTTTTTGTCTCAAATGTTAATCAAACATAGCAAGCAATAACAGATCTTTAGGTGGTGAACCTTTTCGCTACAGTGTTTTGTCTAATAGTTCTCAAACTAATAGGTACCTAGCAAGCAATGGGTGGCCAACCTTTTTATTCCGCGACTGTACAAAACCGGTTCAATCAGGTTCCATTCTAAACTCATTCATGAATACTATTTTACCATTTAAAGCACGTGGTGTGACTGGTTCGTCTCGATAAATGACGTAACAGTTCATTGTTACAATTGTTACGAATAAGGCTGGGTTTCTACTAAGCTAGTGATGTGCATAAACAAACGTCACTTACTAATAGGCCAGTAACTTGCACGTCACTAAAATTGAAAGTCACTGACGTTTTATTTAAGTATTCTGTGTTAGTAGTGAAATGTCATAAAAATATTGGTTAGTGTCAACTTTACTTTTTGTAGTGCAGCGATGAGTTTGTTTAAAGAGATTCCATTATCTTATATCATCAAGGTCATTTCACTAGTTTCCAATAACAAGTAACAAGTACAATTTTAGTGAAATATTGTATGAAATGACAGTTGTTTTAAAAAAATGTGAGCTACCAACAAGCTGTAACGTCATACTACTTACTACATAATAATACCCTACTTTAAAACCACACCCACTCACACACTTTTAAGTCACGCAAACCTAAACATTATTTATATTCACGAGGCAGTTACGTCGATTCGAAGAAACATTTGAATTCTGGATAAATGTTGAAGCAATAGTGAAGTAAAGCAAGAACTGGAAGGAGTACCTATTAGTTAATGCCGTTTTAATGACTTAATATAGATAAGAATCGTAAGAAAGAATGAAAAAAAAGTAGTGAAGAATTTGTTTAACGCATATTTGATGCATCAATTAAAAATTAATAATATTAAGCACAGTAAAATGTATTTCGACACCACTGTAAGATGTAAGATTCTGCACAAAAAAATTCAAGAAACCCTAGTTAATTAAAAATCAAACTTAAGATATAAACTTTACTGCACCATAACTGCAGTGTGATTTATTAAGAGCCAGTGACACACCAAGTTGTTCCGCTTTAATATCAGTAATGAACGCGCAATGCAGCACGTCACCTGTCAGAAGCGTGTTTAATATCAAATTACGTGCCGTAGCGCTCCAGCCAAATTATAATATGATAATGCCTAACCCGCTGAATTCAGGCTGAAACGGCCCTTAAATTTGGATGCAGTTTGACAGTGACAAATACTGCGTTTTACCTTTACATGACGAAGGCTTAAAAACTGAAACGCCCGAATATTGATTGAATGTTGTCTAATTAAAGTTAGTAAAACTTCCTTAAAGGTTAATACGGTCTTAAATATTTAATAAGCGTTTGTTTCAGTATTCGGGCATTAATAGTTAGGTACTAACTACTGATCCCAGGTTTCTATAATTGTATGTCGATATGTGTTAATCTTTTTATTTGCGTATTTCTCTTTAACTGCTGCTGGCTGAATGAATTTTAATTAATGAGGTATTATAAAAAAGAAGAATACTATATATTGATAGAATACTATTCCAATAGAAACTAAAACTTCGTTGTAAGCACATCATATCTGTAGAGTGTTTTAGGTTGGCAATAAATTTTACGAGAAAATTTTCCATTTATGTTTAACATTACGTATTTTTTATGCTAGGGAAATAAAATAAAGATATAAAAATGCAATAAATATACAATGCGCTGTCTTTTAGATAAATATGAGCCTAAAATAAAAATCAAAAATCAGTTTCTTACTTTTAAATACTTAATAAGCTGCAATATTAACAATTTATATATTTTTAAATAAGTATTTAAAATTCTGTAAAATCATATTTAACGAAAATAATTCCTAGATATTGTTTGACTTTTCTCTTTTGAATGTAAAAGTTTTCAAACGGCTGTTTAATAGCCAATAACAAATTTATGTTAAAAACATACTTCAAACTTCGTGACCCGATTAAACTTTAAACAAACATCTGTAAATATTTTACCTACAGTCATATTTTGATAATATTTGATAAAACCATACGCTTTTAATTTGTAAATTATATAACTAGAATAACAATTGATTTTAGGAATATGTAGGTACCTTTCTATTTCAAATATTGGATAAAGCACAATCTACATGACGACTATTGCTCATTGAGTTCAGTTCAAGTTTGAGTTCGAGCTCTGTTGAGAAGTTACACTGATTTATATCTTAGATATTTATGGATTCGCCGGAGCTTCAAGATAAAGACAATAATACTGTCTTATACAAGGAATAACTATAAAATTATCTTTGACGAGTAATTAACAATTTTAACTAACGATTACCTATTGTTAAAATGAACAGTAAATTATCAAGAATAAGTTGAATGTGTTGAAAAAGACCAGTAACAGGTAAACTAAAAAAAAACAATTGAACTAAAAAAATCATAGATGTCTTATTTTAAATGACTTATAAAATGTCCACAGGTAATACTTCAACTGGTCCAAAAGTGTTTGTCACAAAAAGCTCTGCAGAACTTTTTTAAACAAAAATAAATCTGTAGAATGTTATCTTAACAAATAAATAGTGAAGATGTTCTGACTTTTTAAATTGAACTTTCAAAGAATTATGACCAACATGAAAAAAGCATTTTAACTCAGTTCTTGTGCCACAGAAGTCTACAAGGTAAAAAAATAACGAGCCAAAACGCTTTTCACAGTACAATGAGAATTCTCACGTAACAAAGGCAAAGCAAATACTCTAACTTTTTAATTTGACACTGTCCTGTTACAATTCAAATTCTTCCTGTAAACCAGTTTGAATCCTATAATAAAGCAGAAAGAGCTAGTTTGACAAGTAACATGAATAACCAATGCGGACATAGTGTCTCACCTCAAACATGGTGATGAAAGTAATCGAATACCAACACTCGGGCTCGATCGAGAATATTCCATTTACTGACCGATACTCGATACTTTAAGAGCCATTGAGTGTAGTGGTAACCCTATCGTATAAGAATGGGTAGCGAGAAAGCTAGCTAGCACTAGTTTGAGCCTTTTTAAATCAGCAGTATTATTTAGCACCGTAAGAATATCGTTAAGAACTGTATAATGCTGCACATTTAAAAAATCTCTACAGCTGCTGAACCTTTAAAGAAAAATCGAATATTTAGCTAATTGATGATAAATTATGATATGTCTTGCTCTAGATATTTATAAATTTTAAGTCTATCATTTATATTTTACCAAGTTCGCAAGAGGCCAACTTTGGTTATGTTTTGAGGTCGCTTAAATGCCTCCTTGGGATCATAATAATATTTAATTTTTTTAATACGTTTGAAGTAAAACTAGTGCTAAGGGATTTTTTTGGAGTGCGCTCGTTATAGTTATGTATTTTCAATGCCGAATGAAACAGTAGTGCAACACTAGTTGTCTCTTTGTGATTTTGTCAGTGAATTCAATTTGTGCCAGCCTTTTGTAGATCTGAAAAAGGATGGTTCACAGCTGAGAAAAAGTGAGTTTATAGTAGCATTCGGATTTATTTATTTTATTAGTTTATAGGCATTCTATAGGTACGTAGTAATAACAAATTATCAAAGTAATTTACATGTGATATTTTTTTTTTCTGAGTATGTTCGTAAAAGCTAGATGATAATAGGTGAAACGTAAGATTTAGATCCAACATTTTTATGTCGAAATGTTTAACAAAACATTATTTTAGGACTTTATGTCAAAAATCCTTTATGAAAAATTTGATGTACAATACACAACACGTAAAATACAAGCCTTTTTTAAATCAATATTGTAGATGCATTGCAAGGTTGAAATAAATGCTACGTATATAATGCAATTTATGCAGATAATAAAATAGTTAACGGTTTTCTAAGTTTTTATTCTCCAATAATAGAATTTGTCCCATGAATTGTTTTATATGTAAACGTCTTGAGGTATATAATTGATACTGCCCTCTCCAGATGTAACAGCCCAGGTGGTTTTGTAATTGTATTAATTAGAGGGGAATGCAATACAGTAATTACCTATCTAGACCAGGAATGTAGTCCATATTGTGTCTGTTCAACAAGAATAATCAATAAATTAACCTGATAAAGGACTACAAGTTTGAAAAGGACTTGGTTGTATTACTTCTTATTCTATTTATGTATTGTTACTTAAATTAACGAAGCTCGTGTTGAAGCTTGCTAATATGTTTTTGATACGTGAACTTAAAATTGTCAGTCCTGGCTTATAGAGTAGTTAGGAATGTAGAAGTAACAAACATTCACACAAACTTACATACGGTGTAATGACATTTAGGTTTATAGCCTGTTAATATACCTAATAGACTCTGTGAGCATAGAGGTCAAACTCGCCCGAAGCATAACAATGGCATTGTACAAACTTGACGACAAAAATGTCACGCTATTTATAGAATAATTACACCAGCCTACTTAATTTCCACGTCAAGCCAGAAGTTATGGGAATACGTCACATGGTAATCGTTTACATAAATAATGAGAAAATTGTTTGCAATCAGGGCGCATTTTGCCCGCGGTTATGGAAATGGCTACAGCAAAATTGAGGTGCGTCTAAGTTTAGGATTACAAAGGCAAAACAAAAGGGCAATAAAACCACTTAGAACTTAGTGTTACTTATGTGCCATCTCAGAACTATGAAGGGTCAGCCAATGAGGCAACAAACACTGCTACATCCAATAGAAAAGAGATTAAACATACACTATTTCAACATTTTGTTTTCCACCAATCAGAGCGCTTGATTTGAAATTCTCGCACAATTTAAAATTCGAAGCTTGTCACAACAATATGGCGGCTGCAGCGAACTGTCAAAAAGCGCGCGAGATGAATGTCCGGCGATACGAGCGTGATTGAAATGATTTGTGGCAGCACTCGAAAGCCATGCAAAGCTAAAAATAGAATAATCTACAATTTATAGCAGAGTATAAAAGTGTACAAGGGCTTTTGGTTTAAAGCACCATTTTTATGAGTGTTTATTTATGATCACTTATTTTGCATTCATCATTTAGTTAAACCTTTTTTTTTATTTACGTTCTTTATTCCTATCGATTAATTTTATGCCTCTGTCTACCACTCAGCTTAGACACTCGTAAAAGATCTAAAATATTTACGATAATGTCTCACGTATCAGTCATGGTCATTTTTCTTGTTTTAGAATAAACAGCAACATTTAATTCTCGAAAAAGATCGACCTTCAGATCAAAACTTTTAAGCTACGCGAAAGGCTCACCTGTTCCCTACTTCCCGCAAAACAAAAAACATACGACAAAAACAAATCTAAGGGCACGGGTGACATCACGTGACTGACCCAATCCGGATTAAGGCTGTAATCCGCTTCAGGATAACTTCAAAACGGGACTTATGGACCTCTTGTGGGGGATTTTATTACCCTCTATACTATAATTAGAACTGTTTTGGTGCAACGTTAATTTTAAAGAAATTAGAACTTGAATGTGTGCTAAAAGGGAGGCCTTTAGACGGATCTCCATTTTTGTGTCATAACGTTCGTGAAAATGTAGTGCACACAGAGCAACTTATACTCGTAGTATCTCTATCGCTTAAATAAATTATTCGTGGTCTGTCAAGTACAGAAAAGAAAAATCTGGATGCACTCGCCAGAATGGGAAATATAGTAGGTAGGTAAAGTGCAATCAGGTGGATTTCCCTTGGCACCGGGATCTACTCCGCTATGGACGCTGACGTTTTGTTTTCAAAATTGAATCAATTTCTTTGAACAATGTGATAAAATGATGCTTTTATTCGCTTTCGGGTGAGGCTGATTGATTGCAAATAAATGCATTAAGGAGTATTTAGGACTTTACCTGAAAACATTTACAGACTGGCTCAAAGCCACGTAAAAGTAGCGCTACTATGAATAACCACTATGTAATTCATTTTTAAACACTTTCACACACATATTTTCAATTTTGTCACCAGATATAGGAAGGTAGATATAGTTTATTCAGAGTGGGCGTTATAAAGTATAAAATAATAATATCAACAATAGGTAATGTTACCTATTATTTTTATGCGTAATTACCCTGTTTTTATATTAATAAAGTATAGTCCTTGACATCCTGACCGCTCAATTAGCAGCGAGTGAAACTCATCAATAATGAGTAGAATGTAACGGATTCCCCACTCAAGCGTAAACTAGTGGGTTACTGCCACTGGGGACTTTCGTAATAACACTACAATTGTTTATGCACGTCTCATTGCTTATTCTAATCGATTTCTGAAGAATTTATAAACGTTTGAGCCTTTTAGTGCTGATTAGATGAACCAATATGGTCCTTTAATGTTCGGATGCGATTGTGAGACTAAAGTGGTTTTAAGATTTAAATGTAGGCAATTTTGATCATTATTCCTACATCATAAGCCATTCAGCATGTGTGTGCCACGAAAGTTTTTTCTTACTATAATCTATTCTGGTACCAACTATAAGTACCTACCTATATTGCGACAGTTGTCCCAATCTAATAGAAATAAAACAGATAATCAAATTATCAGAACCAATTATTATGTTTGCGTCTTCTAGAGTAAAGTATCTCTAAAACATGTAAGTAAATGTGAGCGAATGTGAGTTTTGAAAATATGTTCAGTAGACCATTCACTATTGGAACTATTTATTTATATTCAAAACTAACGTCAACTTTTTTTTTAAATAGCATAAAATAGAGTCCTGTTAGATAAAATTTATGCAGATACAATCGCGGGAAAGGTTAGCATCATTGTCATTCAACAATAAATACATGATAAGCAGTCTTATGTGCGGTGCATTTGAACTCAAAGCCAAGAATTTACTTATTCATGCACTACTTACACTAATTGACTACTCGTACAGTTGAACGGGCAAATCACCAGGAGAATGTACCCTTTAGTTAAAGCGATTTGCCGTTCAAACAATGTAACTGCAGCATCTTATTTATTCAGGTTACGTCTGAATGGTATGAATCATGGAATGACCGTAAGTCAACTTCCTTAGACGTCAGCTACGTCTTATTAGCTAACACTAATTAATTCAACACTGGTATTCAATAATAATCAAATATTTTTATTCTTATGTAGACAAGTTTATTATTTGTGTCGGGAGGCCTTCACATCACATACTCGGACGTAAACGAGACATTGTAGTGCTTGAGACATTGTTGAGAAGAAATAGGCTTGCCCAGCATTTAAACCATCTTTTCAGCTTAGCCGGTCATACATATCCAAAGGAAAGGTAATGGTCAATTAGTGGGGGGCTAACTGGCCGCGGGTTTCATTATAATTTTTGACATAACTTATTAGAAATCGACGTTTGGTATCAATATGGCTTATATCCTATATTTAACACACATGCCTCGACCCCGTTTTTCCCACGAGAATAGCAAGAAACAGTTAAAGGGAAACCCGCAGGGCGCTACAACTTCAAAATATCCATCATGACTTTGACCCACTCTCAATTTAATGGAAACTCCTCGATTTTCCTCACGTAAGTGCAAAACACGTGCAATTACGTACAGTGACCAGACCCAGTAGTGGTAGCATGAAGAAGCTTGCACAACCGTACTGCATATTAACACGGTCCGCGCATGCGCCCTGCACAGTGACACGCCAGAACTCAACATGCTCAGAAACATTGCTGTAAGTAGTTTTTTTTAAACAAAAAACAATCGCGGTTGTATTCCTAAAAGTGGTAGGGTTGTCCAGTGTCCTTATAGTGATAGTGTTGTTTCAGGACTTTTTCTATAAAATAAGAAAGGGTTCTCTTAAATCTATACGCACATCGGGTTTTATTACTTATAAAAATAAGCCTAAAAAGTGTGCTAATAACATTTTTTGAAGAAGGAATGTAAATTTTTTAAACAGGGACTGTTGAATCCTTAAGGTCTCTAAATCCATTTAAGTAATTATTGTTTTTAAATAAAGTATCTTAACAATACCTACTAGCAAAGTTCCGTATTAAAAACGAAACATCTAACTGGAACCTATTACGAGTTGAACAATGGTTTTTTTTTACCAAACCAAAAAGTCTTAGTGAGTCAATAACGTTACCGTGTTTATTACCCGTCTTGATAACATAAACCGGTGGATGTAATACCATTAAGATTAATGTACAAAAAATAATGATTTATACACAATATTATTGTACATTTTCATCACAATTAGACCGGAGCAGTTAATCGGATCAACGGTGTATCTAATGATGTGAAAAGGGTTGAAATGTACCCACTTGATAAAACATTTTCAGGATATTCTCTGATTTGGTAGAGAAAGAGAGCCGAGTTGACCGAGTGAGATTGTTTCCACTTTCGACTTGTACGCCATAGGTTTGAGTCCCGATCAATTTATGTTTTAATTTGATAAATACGTGTGCTTTACTTGAAACCTATTATAGAATCCTTATATAAAAAATCAAAGAAAATAAATGTCAAATTAGTGTTTGGACTCGATTTCTCTTACTTTTATTTCTCGAGATATGAGTATCAATTATAATATTTACTTGTTTCCAGTTGGTCTCAGTCGTCGTGGTTTGCAGCCTGGCTTCGCCTGTACCAGATCCTGGTCATTACCACAAAACGCAGTAAGTACAACTGTATTTTTGATGAACTATGGTTTCGGGTTCGATGCACATGTTACAAGAGTTATGCGTTAATTGTGAAATAGTAAAACTATGTAATTAGATTGAGGTTAGGTTCATTACACGAATAAAAATCATTCGAATAAGACCGATATTACTTCAGTATTGTTTTCATCGGTCTTACCCCACCACGTCCATCAGTCCTAATTACACCTTAGTTTTTCGCAGTTGTGTAGCAACGAAACGTTTAAAGCCTATAAAACTGTGGTTAAACGCAACATGAATTGCAAAATAAATCGATCATTGACCACTAAGTGTTTTCTTGCTCACACTATTCCCGTAAGTGATCGGAATTTTTAAGCATCTCTGAATTGAATTATTTATTACTCAATGCGGTTTGTAGTGCAACTCGCTGTGTTTATAAACAAATGTGTAACCTGATTTTAAATTATAATCTTATTGCATGATAAATCATTGTAGGACATAGGTTTGTAACGGTATTCGATGTAAAACAGAAGTAGAATCACTAGCTAGAGCTAGATTTTTTTATCAATGTACGTAAGAGCCCATTCGTGCCAGGTTTTTCGTATGTGCAGTCACTGCACGCTTCTTCTTCTTCTTGGTGTTTTCTATCTAAATTATGTACTTATGTATTTACAAAAAAAAATGTAGGTATCTAAGTATTATAACAGCCATCTGCTTATCATAACACAAGCATTAAATTTACTTAGCTTGGGACTAGATGACGCTGTTTGAAATGTCCAAGGATATTTATAATTTCTGTGTAACGCGTCACCTGCTAGTTTACAATCGCAATAATATAGTGATGAGTCTCAAATTTTCTTTAATTTCTCCGAACGTTTACGCTTACGAATTGGGTTCAATAATGTCTAAGACATGAAACTCAATTCTAGCTGGTTTATCACTAACAAACATGGTAGACCGCGTTTATTTTCAGGATTATTTTGAAAACATTATTTCAGTGAAACTTTCAACTACTATCTGTATAGCATAGGTACCCTAAAATATTTCTACTCTTTGTGAACCAAAAATATCTCCTTTTTTGCAGCATTAAAGTCCATATTCCCCATGACGTCCACACCATCCACCACCACCACGTCGAGAAGATCCCCATCTACAAAGAGATCCCGATCATCAAAACGGTGCCGATCATCAAAGAAGTTCCTATCATCAAACATCTACCTGTTGTGCAAACCGTTCACGTCCCAATTGTAAAGCACTCGATTATTGAAAAACCAGTCTTTATACATGACCATTACTCTACGTGGCATTAAATGAAATTAGTTAAATAAATCTTTATAGCGCAAGTTTAACAACGCAAGTAAAACGCAGATTGTAAGGTTTTAGAAATTCTTCGATTTTACGATACCAATGCCACCTGATAGACAATAGACAAAGTATAAAACACCAATTCCAAACATAACTTTACTTAGAAAAAGGTTTGGATGAAAATATAATATCTGTCTGACGATGTGTGGACACTGTTATTTGAGTGAAAAAGGTGTGTCACTGTTTCTAATTAAAAACATTACTGTAAAAGCATTCTAGTCATAAGTTTTTTTCAGTATCAATTTGATTCCTAGAAAATCATCCATAAAATGAATAGGAATATAAAAAAGAACTCAAACCGACTTTTATGTTTTTATGCGAATTGTTGTATTAAAATTTAATAATAATGGATATTTTTAGTATGTCCAATAAAATTTTGTATAAACGAATTTAATGGTTTTTTATTTATTATTTTCTTTAGTTCCAATTAGTTTTGTGAATACCTACTCTTACTTCGATGACTTTTCTAGAAACTTCCATCCAGAATTTAACAAGCTTCAATGTTTATTCGAGTAATTTTATATATTTGGCGTGAAATATTTCTTACGTGACTGGAGTTGTTTTTGTACAATCTAAATGAAATATTGCCGAAATTTATAACTTGAAGTGTTTGCAAAAGTCGTTGCTCATAAAAATAATTTCAGAAAATATTTTCAAAATAATTTTTAACAAATCAAAACCATTGAAATTATTTTACAATTTGTAGTATAAAACATAGACATATCTCTTGCAAGTATCAACAAACTAGTAGATTTATAAATAAAAATAAATAAAATTGAAAATTCGTCATCAAAAATGTACAAATTCTAACCCCATTATGCATATTCGACCTAAAACCTGTATTAAACCTGTATTAGCTAAAACGCATATTAAATCTGTTGCTATCTCTTTTCGTTGACATATGGGTGACAAGAAAAAAACGTTCTTAAAACCTGTATTAAATTGTCAAGTTTTTATGAATAAGACCCTATAACTGTAAAACTGTTTTATCACTTTTGTTTGAAATTGCAGTTATTTATTCCTTTGTCCAAAAAGATGATTCCAATGGCACTGAAGCTTTTATCGTCAGTTATTCGATAAGTTTTGAAAACCGAACCTCTTTTGTTCTCGTTATCGTCCCCACCGCAATCGGTATGTCGGTTCATTGTCGAACGAACTTACCGCGTTTTGTTTGGCCATTTCATTTAAAATATTCCTCTATAATTACAATTATTTAATTAAAAGGACGATAGGGGATAAAAATAGCAATGCGGAATCCCTACACTATTTTTTTAAGTTACTATGAACGTAACATATCTGCGTTATTTAAATATCATTAATTCCTAAACTAAACACAGCCATTTAACTTCCAATGTTAAATTGCTGTGTTTTGGAATTAAAACCTTAAATCGTAGGTACCTTTAACCGTAAAATCTAACTAGGATCTTTGGAGTTATGAACTAAAATAGAACTTAGTGCTGGAAATTCCTCTCCTAACAGAACTGAAGTCGGTTTATAAAGATTTTCTGATTGTGCCACTTGAGTTTCTAATATAAATAATCTACTTATACATCAAACAAATAACAAATTAATGGCACTTTCAAATAAACGTATCTGCGGTCACCGATTAATGGACGCATAACATTTGCTTTGAATAATTGTTAAATCACTATGATTTATAAATTCTGTGGAATCAAAACTACAAATCATTGGTTTGTAGCACTTTTGACGCTATTTGGTCAACAACCAATCAAATCAGCGTAAGTAAACAATCAAAATAACATAATTTTGACAACTAATGGCCAGTTTTAATATTCTTTCTGATGTTACTCTGCACATGTTGTACTGCCAACTAGACGAACAACATTTCGTTACAAAAAACACGAGTTTATAATTAGAAATGACATTAATATTTTAGACCAATCTATGTACTTAGAAATAATATGACGCGCTCGAGACGTTTGTAATGGACTGCTGAAGTTAAGCAACGTTCTGAGCGGTCACAACTTGGATGGGTGAGCGCGAGTGGAAGCTGAGGGCTGTCGTGCTTCGAAAGGCACTTTAAATTGTCAGTCTGGCTCTAAAGTCGTGCAGCCATGACAGAAGCACAGAGGCCTTTAGGCCTTTTTTCAATTGGTTCATCGTTGGGCAAGACAGTTCAAAAACTACAAAATAAAAGCAAATTGTAAATGTTTAAGGCTTTATAACGTCATCAAAAAGTAATTACCTAAGTTTCCAATTTACCCATAAACTTGGAAGAATTCATACTTCTATCCAAATCTTGCTTTTGAAAAGATTTTAATTAAATTGATAAAGAAACATTGCCGAGGAAAGGTTTCATCTCTAATTCTAGAACTTATTGGTTTCATTCAACTACTTCATAGTGTTTATACTTAAATATATATAAACACATCCTTGTAAAAGAAACAAGTACACACACTCAGTTTCTCAGACATGTAAAATACTCGTACATTACATTTTAAATATTCTTTCACCGATGTGTAGAATGGACTGTCAGGATGGTTATAGGCTATTATGGTTATATTTGCCGGTAGTTTCATTACTACACCCATGCAAAGCCTGGACTTGCTGCTAGTATTTTAAACACGCAACTAAACAAATCATGCATAATTAATCTTTAGAGTAATTTTAAATAAATCCCATCACGAACCATGCGATTCTAATTCGGATCATTCATTATTAGTAAAACCAGATTTATTAATGGATGCGGTCGGCACAGCGCCGAACAAAAAGCGAAAACTTTCATTATAAATGAACTGGCATCATGCGATCCGTGATTGCTAGGGATGTTTTCGTATCCGGAAATAAAATATATGGAGTAAATGCTTAAATATAATGCTATACGAATCAGTAAAGGCCTATTCCATCTATATGTAAAAGCAACAATGGGTACAATGATAACGCTCTTAACGTTAAAAATACAATTAGAAAAATAGTTTATTATTAAAACTATCATTTTTGTAACAATTTACGTTTAGTATTAAAACAAAGAGATTGGGTATACTGAGCAGAGCATCTAAGCGAGTAGTAAACTGAAAACTGTTTCAACGATTAAAATTTATTCGTATCCTTCCAGCTGATTTCAACTGTTCGGTACATCACTAGCGATATTGTGATATTCACTGAATTACGGTAGGTAAGAGAATGAGTTTTTAAATTATCCAACACGATAACCATATACTCGGGTCAGTTGTTTCTCTACAGAATGGAAAATTGAAAAACTCATACGTGCGCAATTAACAAGTGTTTCTTTATACAAATCATAATTTAAATTTTATCTTTTATTTTGGTTAAATTTTGACAGAAATTATCGTCCAAAATGCTTTTAAAAACCATTTTTTTACAGAAACGAAAGTACCTACTTAGACCTACTAAGTACCTACTTAATTTGATAACTTTTTACAAAGTACTTACAATAAATTGAACCATCTAAAAATCGTAAGAAACAATTTATAATACCTATAAATCAAATGTAGTCGAAAAATTTCAAAAGGTAGCCTAAATAATAACCGCAGGATCGAGGCGAATGGCAATCGCGAAGGGAGGCCTATGCCCAGCAGTGGGTTAAAAATGGCTGATGATGATGATGATGATACATAATACAAACACTTCAGGTAACTAAACAGATAAAATTCCAAGATAAAAACTTTTAGCATTCTACAACTTACAGTCAAGAACTGCTTATGCTTACAACAAAGACCACGACGGCTATGATATCTACTTTCTTAAGAGGAAGTACAACATAAAATAAAATTTCATAACCTCACAACCGTAACAAAAATAAATATGACCCTATTCCCCTAACATTATATCGCGGGCTGAGTACTACATTTGATCAAAGATATGCTTATTTCATGCATAGGTTTCTCTGGCGACGCTTATAAAATCTAAAATGAATCTATACAGAAGCGCGCTTCAATTTACGTACCTACTGCCTTCGCAGTAGAAGTAGCTGTCAGCTGGTCGAAGTTCCGAGTTTCGAAAGTTACAAAGCTTTGGAAGGCTTCTTGGGCAGTTTAGGGTCTGTATTTGCCGTTTTCGTTGATAACATTATGTCAATTTTGTATGGAAATTTAAAAGCGATAGGATTTCGATAAGTCTCTTTGCTAATTTCTGCCAAATGTGGGCTGCGTTATATATCGGGGTATACTTAATTTTCTGACCGCCTTACAAATCATCAAAATAATCTCCAAGTGCCGACAAATCTGAGAGTCTACCGCTTACGCTTACTTAGGTTTGTGCGTTGTAATCATTATTTATTTGACTAGATTTTATAAAAAAAATGGGTGAACCAATTCATCGGCAAACTAACCTTGTTTAAAATCTTAGCAATTGTTTTACTTTGAGTAAAATCCCGGGCAAGGTCGAGGCAGCTTCTTTGTTAAATCACCGGGACCTAAATCATCTTGGATGTGAGTCGGTTTATACCTATTATCGCTTGGATTTCATTTGTTTAACTCATCAAGGAAAAGATCAATTAAGAAGATTAGTTATCGTCTTTAAAGATTACGTCATTGCGAGCAAATGAGGGGGGTGGGAGGGGTTGAGTGACGAAACTCACAATATCTTCATTGTTGGTTTTGCCTCCGGCTGATTGGGGCGACTTTACCAAGTTTGTAGACGGTCTTGGATGTCTAAGCGTGTTATATGACTCGTATTAGAGACTGTAATAAGTACAGCTTTGTTAATTTGAAAGTATGGTTGCTTCACTATAATATTTATAACAAAAAATGTTATATATTCATGGAACGTATAGAATGAATTGCGATTTGTAATACCCAAACGCAATCTACGTTACAAAAACTTTGTTAATATAAATTTAATATTTTAATTATGAATGCAATGTTTTCGACTTTAAAGACAAAAGATCTATCAGTAAAAAATACGTTTGCAAATTTTATCTGTAAAAAAACACAAACTTTTTTTAAGACACAATTTATCTTGCGGCGGGGATCGACCCCGTAACCTTTTGCTTCTCAGGCGGACCTTCACGCACTGCGCCACAGAGGTCGTCAAAACTGTATTAAACTAGCAGCACGTCCCGGCTTTGCATGGGTGTACTAATGAAAATACCGGGATAAAATATAGCCCATAACCATTCTGACAGTCTATTCTACACATTGGTGAAGTAATTTTGAAATCGGTTGAGTAGTTTAGGAGATTGCTTCTATCAAACAAACGAACCTAAATTACCTCTTTATAATATTAGTATAGATTAGCGAGTACAAGTTGGTTTGATCTAATCCAGCCAATAACGTGTATTGCTAACCGTAACCGAAAGCCATTACCTCACCACAATCTATGTATTTAGTGGTGAGCGCTCACCACACTACAGGGTTGCTTTTATTGGTATACATTTCTGAGATGAAAATAATAATGATATTGGAATTCATTGTAATGCTTAAATTTTTGCTTAGAAGTTCTTTTGGAAGTGTACAGTAAAATATTTTCATTTGTTCTTCTTACGAAAAGAAATTGAAACAGTACCATCAAGTAAAGGGATATTTTTTTAAGATCTAACGGTAGAACTTGCGATATTTTGAAGATATTTAGGAGTACAAAAGGTACAAATTAATAAATCCCCACCTCATATTTTTAGTTTGTATTTCACAGAATCAAACTACGTATGTTCGTTGTTCGTTCTTTGTAACGATACTCTCGATTCAAAAGAACCTAACAAAATTAAGATTCCACGGAAACTTTAAGACCCGTACTACCGCTACGCCAACACACAAAAGTGCCAAAAATAGCTACGGCGTAGCAGCTACGCAACTTTACGACTCAATGGTTCAGCCGGAAAAGCAAGTCCATGATAATCTATCGATACCAAGAACAAAAGCATTAAACCACTAAGATATAAGGAGCTATAAAAGCAGTCTCTGTCGAAAGGACGCGCCAATTTGGCCTATTTAACTGCTATCTAGTGGCGAGATAGCGCCTCCAGAGTTATTAGCCTGACAAAATTGCACGCGATATTTCTTTTGAAATAATTTACTGAGTTTCCTAGACGGTTTGTAAAGGATTGGCTTGGGATCCTTTATAAGCAAATGCTAAACTTGAAAGAAACTATTTCAACATTCAATTATGTATAACATTTTTATGTTAGGCATTCTTGTTGAATATGAACGTGTGCCAAATAGAGTAATTGGAAGGATTACAATCTAGAATGTCTGAAAATCTGAGAGGGTGTATAACATTTATGTGTATATTATAACTAATACTATTACACAATCTCTTCCAAATAAAGTTTAATATATACCTTATTTCAGGAACTTTTATCGAATTGTAATTAAAGTACAACTAGGCTGCATAACCAACCATCCATATTTTCCAAAATAAAGAATCCTCTCATGAAACACTAGGATTCGAATCGGAAAAAAATCAAGCCTTTATACTTCTTCCAACGCATTGTAATATAAATAACACTATCTAATAAACATCTTTAATAGACTTTTCGTTTATTAGATAACCGTATATCGCATAAGCTCCGCCTGCCGGTATTCTGGCAATACATCGCGTTAATTAAGTTGATTATGGCAGGTGAGCTCCCCGTCAGGTAAACCCTGGCATAGCTGAGCTAATAGCCGCTTACTCAATCCTACTAAACGTTCGAAACGAATGAATCGAACGTTCGAATAAGCGTTTGTAGTTATGATTTATGTATTTATCTTTTTTCTGCGTTGTAAAGATTACATAATCTATACTAATATTATAAAGAGGTAGGTAATGCTGGTGTACTTGTTTGTTTGTTTCAAATTTGCCATAATATTTGGACAAATGTTTGCATGATCTGCAAATATTTGTCTCGAGTCTGGGTGTTTCTTTGTATTTACAAAAAATGTGTAATCACGTAAGTATAATAGTCATCTGGTTACCATAACACAAGCATTTAATTGCTTAGTTTGGTATTAGATGACGCTGTGTGGAATGTGCAAGGATATTAAATATTATTATTATTTATTATTACAGCTTGAGTATGCACTCTGAATGCAAGTTTCGCTCTTGACAGATCTGTTCTCCTAAGTCTGTGGCTAAACTCCGTTCATCAGTCAACTACATCAGACGAGGTTTAAGCACTATTAATATCCTAAAATATTAATGATCAATCAGCTTTTGAATTCTAGAGCTCCTTCACTAATTAAACAAAAACATGTCTAGACGAAGGTAAATAATTATAACATAAAGGAGCGTTTTTATGAAGGTATTTACATAAAAATCTATTACTTAACAGTTTTTAAAATGTATGTTCTAAGCTTTACATGATAATGTATATACAGGCATAGCTATATCAATGTTTAAAATAACAATGTCATATTCTTGGAGTTTTAAAGTTATTCGTACCTTCTAACGACACCATAAAGCTAGCGTTCATTCTTAGCCCGACAACATTGTAGGGTGTTTGAATTTTTTTTTGTGTATAATTTTTTTAATTGTGTATCTCTCTTTTCTAGTCAATGAAATATACTTACCTGAGGTTTTTTTACTTCGGACAGCGGAGTCATAAGGCTTCCGTTTTTACCCTTTGGATTAAAACTTAAAAATAATATTTAGTTCTCACATTCTCACGGCGAGGTCCTTGCTCCCATTCTGTTTGAGTCACTCCTCGTCTGTCAATACCGGCGCGCCTTGGTTTTCGCATTTCGCGAACATATTGTTGCTTTTGTACTGTGACCATAATTATAGAATTGTATGAAACGGTATAGAATAACTGATGGTCCAAGTAATAAAGTAATATTTGGTAACATTTAGGATCATTATCCAAAATTGATAGCATAAAGGTTTTAACAGTTCTTTCTAAAAATGGAAGTTGATTTTATTTAAAGGTAGTTCAGGACATTGTTTTAATACAAACTTAAATAAAAATACCTTAGTGTATGAAAATAAAACATAAACGTAGATAAAAACTTTCTTCCTTCGTGCTCTCCATTATTTTACTTGGTTCTGAAAATAGCACGAAGTTTGCACGAACTTCAGCCAGCACGCTTACCTTCGTGACTGCGATAAAACTAAAGTTGTACTGTAATAATATTAATTAGCTGTAGGTTAGACCCGTTCTAGGATATAGATATCAATCTAGGTGTTAGAAACAAGTAACCTATTAACGCTAGCTTTTGTTTTGCTTAAATATTACTTAATCAGTATTAAGTAGAAGAAAGTTTAGAAGGAAGTTCGAAACTGAAAACTACACCGTTTGAAAAACATAATCGACACTTTATCACGGTTCTCGGACCAGCATTTAGCAATATCGACAATACAAATTTCTTCTTCTTTGTCGATTTACACTAATTCTGTTTGGAAGGAAGGTCGAAACTGAAAACTACACCGTTTGAAAAACATAATGGACACTTTATCACGGTTCTCAGACCAGCATTTAGCAATATCGACAATACATATTTCTTCTTCTTTGTCCATTTACACTTGCCAGAGTAATATAAATTTAGTAAGTACAATTTAATCTTTCGCGATCTATAGACATAATTTATATAAAATTACGGGACTTTAACATGTATTTACCTTAATAAACTAGTCTTTTATAATATTAGTCTACCCGTGACCACGAGAGCTGTAACCATTGACGTCGACGTCAATGGCTGTAACGCACCCGAAAGGTCGGGAAACAAAATAATAAGGTGAATACGTAATAAAGTCCCGTAATAAAGTAAGTAATTTCATTTAAATTTATACAAATTTAATTGAAATTATAATATTTTCAGTACAATGTTCGTTCATATCACTTGCGGATAAATTGTTTTAATCCAATTACTGCGTCTGTTATTATCAGAAATTAATCCTTATTTTCACGTCCTCAATACAGTTTCCCAGAAATAAATGGACTTCATTGGACTGCAGACACAGCAATTGATATCCAATTGACTTAATTCAACGTTTGACTTGACAAATGACTATCACAAACAAACAGTTTATGCCGTAAATGCTACCAAAAGCTGCAAACAGGTAAATATTTAATAGATTCCATTAGACATGAAATTAAACGGTATCAGAGTGAAAGACGTACTAGACGTCTAACTCAAGCCTCGGGAGGACTAAAGTTTAGGGCTGTCAATCTTCATTCTGCATTTGAATTTGGAATTATAAAGTGTCAGCTGTCAGCGGAGAAATTGTAAATAAAAAGTTTTGTCTGATAATCGTTAACGAATGTGTAACCATACTTGAAAGATGGTTTGGGACTTTGAAAAGGACATTCTTAGGCCCATTAGTCGGCCACGAAACGATAAGTAGAGTCATCAGTATTTTAAAATAAATTGATTTTGACCGAGTGTTTTAAATAAATTATAATTTACTTTACTTAATTTGTTCTAAGCTGCTGTTTTAAGAAGGCATCTATTCATTAAATAACAACTATAGAATCTAAGGCTGATAACTCTTGGCTATAGAATTTCAGCTATTTCTTGTCTATTATCGTTTCCATAGTTATTGTAGACGTAGAATATAAAGTACTGACGACCCAATTGCAAATACAAGTAGGCACCGAAATAGTCTCAAGGATTTCTTCAAAGCCTCTTCATCAAGGACTTTCTTAATTAATTCGTCTAGCACTTAGGATACATAATAATAGCTAATTTGCTTGAAAAATAATCTAACATTTTTAGTTAGTAACTGATATTAGACCTCAAAGAGAATATAACCACTACGTTTATTAGACTTTACTGATACAGACAACATAATTACAACCTGTTTTTATAATTAGTGATGCGATTAAATATCATGATTATTGAAAAACTTTTCAAAAATCATATTAATCATAATCATAATCATAATAAAAATAATTAATCATAGTTAACTTCCAATAATGGTGATTTTACGTTGTGACAGCGAAACGAATCAATTTATAGCTTGAAATGGACTTGAATGACCTGAAATAGCTAAAGACTACTTTCTATCCTGGTACCAAATATATAGAGTCAACTTCTAATAACATTATGGTAAAATAAGTTTGTATTGCATGGCAATTATTTATAATGTTAGCGGCGCTGAGTAGTTCCCGATCCCGTAAGAATACCAGGATCAAAAGGAGCCTATATGTTATTCCAAGATATGAGCTATCCTGGTACCAAATTTCATTTATCCATCCACACATCCATATTCATAAACCTTCGCATTTATATTTGTAGGAAGTAAGACAGTAGGATTTATTCTGCAATAGGTACTCGTTTCTACTTAATAAATAGAACATTATCTTTATATTTGCTTGAAAATAATAATCACAAGACACTACTCCTTTCAATGGGACTCAGCTTCAATTTCTCTCCTTTTCTTGTGAGAGCAGTAAAATACTCACTCGTATTTATTTTTAAGTCGATTTCTGTAGTTTGAATGAGTTGTAGAATTTACCTGAAACAAAAAAGATATTGTAAGACATAATGATAAAACTCAGATACTGTATTAAGTTATTTTAAGTTTTTAGTTTAGTTTCTGTGAATAAAGTATTAATTTCCTAGTTACGTTAGGAGATCCCTGTATTTAATAAATAACATTATAAATTCATGATAGATTCTTATAACATTCCTAAAAATAAGTTATTGCAAGTTTTTTAATATAAATTTATTTCATTCTATTCAATGTTTCTTGTAATCCTCTGACCGTAAGTCTCTAGACAGTCTCAATTTAAATGAGAAAAAATTCCCAATGCCTATAAAACTTTGTTTAACTTTCAAAAGTCTACACAATATCAAGGATGTCTATTCGCGTAAACCAACTTTGTGACTGTACTTAACTGTACCCAAACAGTCGTAAGTACACTCGCAAACAATCATTGTAAACGGACTGAAGACCCAGAATCCTATCGTGTGTGGTGCCCATTGTTAGAAGTACATACAAAGCTGTGACACAGAATAACTATTACAGTGCGCCTATTACCACCCAACCAATTATTATTATTGTTATGTTACACACACAACTGAACAATCTGAAAACCAACGTTGGCTGTAGGTATATATAAAAAAAGCAGTCTGTTTTTTTTAAACACGAGTACATGTTTTATAACACTATATTAGAAAGGTTTTTCACACAATAGGTAGGTAATATTTAAAGCAGGTACCTTATTTATATAAAGAGATATAAGTCGTTTTGTCTGTGTTACCTTCCTGCTGTGGATTCTCACATATTTGACACAGGTACTTGACTCAAGGATAGTACTTCTTAAATACTACTAAAACTGGTGGTAAACTGATGAAAGGGATTCAAAAGCTATCAAGAACTGGCACTAAACAATAAATTATTAGAAAAACAAATATTTAGACGTATAATACGTGAACTGTGTTGTCTTAAAGGGATGTATAAATGTAGGATCACCCGTATTGGCTGCGTATTTCATGTGAATCAAGCCGATTAAGCTGAGAGAATGGTTCAGATCCTGAGCACGCTTACTCCGTCTCAACAAAGTCTCAGTATAGGCATAGGTTGCCTCCAGATGTTGTACAAATCATACACAATGCATGAGAAACTTAAGATTACTACTACCAAATCGCATGTTTTTGGGAGGCGTACTTTCGGCATACTGTGTTAAGAGTTTTAGACACTGATATGGTTTCGTTAAGAAAACAACTTGATAGTAATAAAAACTCAGACTCCCCTTAGCACAAGTTTTTCTAATGACTGAGTAACGAGTCTGCCGCAAAGTTCAGTGGACAATGGAAGTGGCGCCGTCGCCACGCGTCGGCGCCGGACTTCAAATCTTTTTAATTTCAGTGCTTATTTATAAGAAGGGATTCTGCGAATTGTGCTCAACTGAATTTGTGGGTAGAATCCATGCAAGTGCTTCGACTTTCACCTGACTTTTATTTGTGATGTCCAGTCAAGTCTTAAATATTAACCCCATTATGCATATTCGACCTAAAACCTGTATTAGCTAAAACGTATATTAAATCTGTTGCTATCTCTTTTCGTTGACATATGAGTGAAAAGAAAAAAACGTTCTAAAACGTTCCTAAAACCTGTATTAAATTGTCAAGTTTTTATGAATAAACCCCTAAAAATGAAACACTCTTGACTCTCATAACATCCAAAGTCACAGGAGTGTCAAAACAAGCATGGCCAATACATGAGTTAGCCATATCAGATAGTCGGCTAGTAGCAAAACCTATTTAGTAAGCTATAAAATATTTTCGATGCTTTAAAATAGCCTGAAAACAACCTAATAGTCAGGCCAGGTTTCAAATAGAAGTTCGTCAGCAAAAGCAGCAAAAAATATTCCAGCGCTGTTAAAAAGTCACGCTATCCGCTTGAAAAATGTCGCTAAAATCTTCTCGTTTAACCGTAAAATAACATTCCCCTTGGTAAATCGAAATCTGGCGCAAAAATTGATAGAAAGATCAAAGAACTAACAGTCAAATTGGCTTTCGGTTTTCTCTTTCAAAAAATCACAATTTCGGCGTGTCATGATAATCTAGAATACCAAATATTCCTTGGAATTCTTATGCTCTTTTAACAAAGTGAATATCGAGGCGCCAGTAAGGAGGTAGAGGGGTAGAAGGGGTGGGAAGGGGGGTTTCTAGGGCAGCCAGCGATCAGTCACTGTCACGTTGCCGATAGCGCACAACGTCTCAGCATCGAGCAGAATTTTATCGATAACGATATCAATTCGTATTTTTAATCGAAACTTCTCCCTCCTTTATAGGCTTGCAGACGGGAAAATTGACTGACTATCGGCTAATTTTCTGATAAACGAAGATCATTATATGGATTATGTTTGCCCTTGTGACATTGCAGACAAATCGTTTTTTAGGTACGTTTATTTTAAAAGTAAAATAATATTTTGTTTAGTAAGTATCGCTTGTGATAAGCCCGTCAAATCGAATGGATCGTTAGTACGATTAAATCTTCACAGACAACCTCTGTACCGCAGTGAGTTGCTCCGCTGATATGCGAAAGGTTGCATACCACAGGACGTTTGTATGTTCTGCAGATATTGGTTCCGAATCTAGGTGTTTTTCCATCTATAAATGTTTCAATAAAAATTCTAGGTTATGGTTACTTATGAGTTAATTTCCAGTTTGACACAAATAACTGCTTATCTTGGGACTAGATAACACCATGTTAAAATGTCCATGGCTTTTCATTATTATTATAACTTCAAGATGCAAGAAACATAAAGCGATTCTTTGAGCATCGCGTGACGTCATTGCTTCAAACTGAATACAACTATCGGTGATGCTCTGAAAAAGGATTTATCCCTGACGGACTTTTTAAATTGCTCCAAATGCTATCAAGCGGGATTTATAAGGCATTCCCTTACAAAGAGTCACGTAATACTCTTCTCCGTTTCTTCTGACCCGTAATCGAGATAACTTGGACGATTCGAAAAAAAAATTAAAAAACGATGTTGACGACAACTCATGGAATCGAACAATCGGATTTTTTCTATAGAGGACTCAGATTGCAGCTTTTCAATTTGTGGCAGAGATATTACTACAAAGTGTTGAAAAATATCCTTGCAGATCTCGCAGTTATAGTTACCTTTCTTGCCGAATTCATGAGATAAAAATCAGTAGATATCTATAATCGATTAAAAAGTAGTAACTAATACCTATTGTTTCTGAAATGCTAAAAAAGCTTTATATTTTGCTAACTGCAGTCTGCACAGCAATAAAAGCACAAAGATACAAATCTAAAAGTACCCGGCAAACATAAAAAGGCAACAACACATTATAATCATAAAGAGTGCTCACCACAATTGCAGCGGATGCAACTATAGTTTTAGTTCTATTTTTAAAAGCGTTGTTTTGATGCAAAATAAAACATGCAGATTGTGTCTGTCCGTCTGTCTGCAATGCGAAATTTTATGACAACCTTGAACTAGCATTATATCTTTGTACTCGCATTGCATCTGCTATGTAAGTTCATATGAGCAAATAGCCAAATCTGGTAACAAAGTTTTTAGCCCGCTTAAAACCCTCCATCATGCATAACAACGATTTCCGCTTAATAGTGAATTTGTAAACCTATTTTAGTAGCCCAGGCTCTGCACGGGTGTACTAATGAAACCCGGCAGTTTAGTACCGGGATAAAATATAATCTGAAATGTTTGGAAAAGTTCATTTTAGGGTGGAGGAGTTTTAAAATAGGATGGGTGTTTCGGAGATCTACCATCTACAAACAAACAAACCAAGTTTACTTATTATATAACAAGTATAGATAAATCTCTGTATAATGATGGCCGTTTTATGACAGTAGCAGTTTGTTAAATCTTTACAAGCTTATCTCAAGTGGGTAATCTTATAATCAGTATTCAAACCGTAAAGCAGTGTTTCCGGACCCACCGTGACGATTTCCTGTTTCTCTTTATTATCTTACACAAATATTATAAATAGATGGAGAGTTAACTGGGAGTTTATTGTTTTAAATTATTCTGTGACTATAAAATCTGATTATGCTATTTGGATTGCATATTATTATCTTTTTGTGTTTTGATGGTACTTACTCTATCACTTAAAAACAACTTAAGAATTGTCACTATCGAAATCATTAAACTCATGTGCGGGGATTGTCTAACTTGTATCAAATTATTGCAAATCATTATAACATTTTTATTTATTCATTTTTGATTCGCAACAATTGGATACAAGTTAGACAGTCAGGGGGCTGAAAAGCTGCCAAAAATATGTTGGTATGCTTTTATTATCCAGATAGCTTAAAAATATGGACATATTTGGTTGTCTATCAACTAGGCATTACTGTAAAAACAACTATAAAACAACAAGTGGTCATCAAAAAGTGTCAAAACGGGTTTACCTACTGCCATATCGTGACAAGAGAAAACTTACAAATTCTCAAACGAAAGCTCTAGCAAAGCTAAGAACTATTATTTCTAACGTTTATCCCTAAAATTAGAATGTCGACAAAGTAGCCCTTTATAAATAAGTAGCCATTTAACTAGCACATGTCAATGACACTACCTACTTTAGAAATAAATCATGCATTGTCGACAGCTTGCAGTCCATTCGACATTCAGCTAAAGTTAGCCAACTTTAACTACTACTAACAGCACGTCCCGGCTTTACACGGGTGTACTAATGCAACTAAAACTATAAAAAATCGTCTAATAGTCCCGACAGTCAATTCTACACATCGGTGAAAGAATTTTTTAAATCGGCTGAGTAGTATCGGAGATTTGCTCCGTCAAACAAACAAATTGGTGTAGTTACATTTGGTTAATTGACAAAAGACCTGCTCCAGACTAACTCATAGGCCAACAGAAGCAAATTCAAAGTTCAATCACCCTAAGAGCTGCAATATTACAGAAGCGGTATTGGGTAGTATAAACAGGATTACAATTTGAATATTCTTGAAGGAACTGCCAACGTCAGCGTCGGACGCAGCGAGGCGTGAAGGCAGTCCGACGTGACCCGACTCCACCGTATTGACACTTCTTTGTCTGAACTATATAGTGCCCACTTTACTTTGATTTCGAAGTACTTGCAGGTCGATTCTCAACGACTTCCAAAACATGGCGCGTTATGAGATTGCACGTTAGCTAGCTTTTGTTTTCTGAAATCCATCGCATTATTCAAAATAACCACGTAGTCGGGCCACGTCAAGACATTTTTATTTAGAGAATAAGGCTGCTGATGTTTAGTCAAATAATATATAGGCAATAAAATTTACTACTTAGGTATTACTACTAGACAACAGTTGGAGTCCAATGTTTCATTTCAATATTTTCCATTTAGAACGTAATACGCAAGTCTTCTAAATAAAATCTATAATATATTTAAAATACGGAAATAAACAGTATTAGTCCGAGATACCGCAGGAAAATTCCAGCATCGATAAGTCTTCATTTCTTGACTCAATTAAAAAGTTCCGTTTGAAAATATAATTTCCCCCAAATATCGTCCACGGCGGAAGTTAAACTTTGCCTAAACTCTTTTATTTCTTTGCTTTTTCGACTGAATCTATCGGGATTTGTTACAATGCGAATGTGAACGAAAGCGTCTGAAACTTCAGTTCTATTCTTTACTTTTCTTATTATGAGTTCTGGTATGCTGGATACATTCTTTATAACTTCGTGAAATATTCACACTCTTATTTTGCACACAGTAAAAACCACATTAGATTATGTTTTTGTTTTCTCTTTCTTATCTCTTTGGTTATAGATGAAATATATGTAATATTTCATCTATAACCGTTTCATTTTGGAAATACGCAAAAAAAATTTGAAACACACACAGTTTGCTTTACGAATAAACACACAAAATGTATATTCTTATATGAAATAGTGTGATCTTAAGTAATTTAAAAATGGAATATATCGACAAATCGATAAGCTGAATTCGGATGTGATTTATTTTATCTATTGTTATCCACAAAAATAAACTCTACCCGCAGGGGGTAAAGATTAGTTCCGTTCGCAGATAAATTTTCATTTCCATACAATCCCATGATCGGATTATGTATTTGCAAGTATAGCGCAATTTTTAAGAGCAAAACCGCCAGACTGTGGAGAGTATTCGCAAAGCGGCGTTTATGCCAAACAAGAGAGTGGAACACACGTAGCTAAATTGTGACGAATAACGCTTTCTATAAAAAAATATTGTATTTCTCTTGAATAAATAAATAAAAACATAATTAAAAATATTTGTAAGTTATTGATATCATATAAACAACTAAGTCTCTGTAGCCGAAAACGGCCTGGAAGACTATAGAAATACAGAAAGAAAATTAACACAGATAATTTTGTTCTGAGTGTCTGATAAAAAACAATGACTATTTAATTACAAAGTATTTAAAAAAATTGAATACACTGCACCCAGGATGCAGTTTCAATTTTTAAACATGAATATATCTTATAAGGTTCAAAGAAATCACTATCAAATATAAACGTTCTACTTTTGAATTTCCGAGAAAGCAGTTCATAAGTTACCTTTCCCAAAAAGTCGCAAATAACCGTCCTTAAGTCGCCAGGGGGGGCTCCATCGAACCGTAGCCGGCCCCGTCTGCCGTCCCTCTGTTTACCAGATCCACAATAACTCCATTGTATGACTAACTTTTCACATTGTAAGGGTTATTGCTGCGAAACTGAGAAACTCTTAGCTGTGACTGTTCTGCGCCGCGATTCGCGATACAGTTAATTTTCAATGTTTTGTTTAAACGTTAGGCTCATTACTACGTTTCATACAATAGACTTAAGAGTAGACATCAGACTTTTAAAACATTGCTAAAACTTTGAGGATGAATAAAAGCTTGTTTAATAAATCTTTTTATTTACATAATTGTGCATTAAATTCGGCTACATTATCAAAACTGCAGGACTTTTAATTTCTCGAAACATAGTTGATATCACAGGTGTGTGAGTTGAGGAGAGTTTCTGAATAGCCATTATCAAAAAAAAATTCAATCGCAAGAAAAACAGAGAACAAAGTATAATTAAAAAACTTTCGTTGCACTTGACCATAATATATTTTTTTATCAGCATAAGTCTTACCGATAAATATTTAAATACTGTTTGTTCGTTCATTTCAATACCGTGTATAGCAACTCAATAAAACCAGTGCAAATATCTCAACATAAGTAGGACAAGAACACAACTAACTAACCAGTTATAAGGCTTAAGTCACGGTCACGACACAGCTAAATTAAACAGGCGCACGTATCTCCACTGAATCATACTTGATTTCTCCTATTTAGATTATCAAGGGTAAGAGCAACGCTCAATCCTTTTATGGAACAATACAAGTCAACCGTAATGAAACTATGGATGCCTTATGATTTTATTCGCGTCACTGTGTCCGTTTTATGACGTCAGTCCCCATAGCCTATTAATTGGCTATAGAAACAAAAATGTATAGGAAGTAGCATTTGATAGCTGTTGGTCACTTGGTCATAAGTGTTAAGGATTAGCGATAATCGAGTAGAAATCGATGCAAAGCGTTTGATATGAATATAAAATTATTAAATACAAGCATTCGCATGCGTCGTTGCTCGCGTGGCCTGGATAAAAATACCCTTTGGGTTATTTTAGGTAGGTATTATAGGTACTACTGTATGAACATTAACAGTTTCAGCTACATTCTTTTAGTACTTTTTGCGTGAAAGAGCAACAAACACACCTATTCATCCATACAAGTCCATGGTAGCACAAAAGAAAAACATTTTATATTTCAGAGTCGCTTTTAGTATGTAACATTATTTTTAATCCTTCAACTAAACATGCCTCAAAAAAATTCAATACCAATACTAATTTTTATTATTGAGCTGAATATTACTCGTGTAATATAGTATTTACAATTGTCAAAAAACGGACACTGCTTTCTACAAAACCAAAGGTTTGTCTTTGTTTGCCCTACAATCGGTCACTGACCTATGAGTTACAATCTCTTCACCATTCATGGGTCCAACGGGCAACTGCTTAGCGGTGTATTGTTTTAAAACACTATGAAAGTATCTGTTTTATATCAACAAGCAAGATGCGTAAGTAGGTCACTTTTGATTAAAAATTATACCATTTTCAAATCCGTGTATTGTTAGCGGTCACCCATCTAATACATCCGAAAGTCAATTCAAGATATAAAGCGTGTTCAAATCACGAAAGATAAACAGAAAGATTAAGGTCACCTCGAGTCGATTGAAAGTCAAAGGATCAGCGTCAACCTGCCTTGTGGAGCTCGTGGTTAACCAGCGTTCCATCCAGTCATCTCGCTCCTCTAACCAATTTTAAAAGCTAGCACAAGTTTATAATTAAAATTTTACGAATATTGTCCCTTCACTTCACTTAATTTCCTTTATTATTTATTGTATACCATAACCTAAAAGGCAAGGACAAAGGCGAGCTTAAACCTGAAAAGAGTTTTGTACCAGTAAGCCTTTGAGGGTACAAAAATCTGAATACTTACAGTTTTGGGTCTGTATACTCAAAACAAAACGAAAACCTGTGACGATTAATCTCAAAATGACAAAAAGAAAGGAGTTTTTTTGTGTATGTAATCCTTAGCGATAATACCTACTAGACTTATTCGATTCGATTTCGACATACCTACCTAGGTACAAAGCAATTTGACTATCCTTTCAGGTACCTTATTCAGCTTTATCTTTATAAAAAACGCTGAGGTTCGGCTTTACAGCCACTTTAATGTAACAAATTTTGAACCCAAAAATACCTTTGTTACATAAACTTTAGAAGTTCGTGCTAAGGGTTCAGTTGTGACAGATTTTGTGACTTCTAATTGTGATTGACATAGGAATTTGACCTGAGATGCACAGAGCTTAGAGTTCACTTCGCCCCTAACTAGTTAGGTATCGGAGTGGTCCTTCGTCAGTCTTTATTATCCCGTCGGAATAATCTATTGGATAGATTAACGTAGACATTCTTACTCCACACGTTTGAGTGGTCGAAACGATTTCTGTAAATTGGAGCGTTGATTAGATTCGATCCCCGAAGGGCAGAAGAAATAGTACTTGGGATATTAAGATTTCACTCTGGTTAAGCCTAATTCAATGTATTGTCTTAGTAAGTTCTATTTTTGTTAATAAATAGCAAAACGACCTGGCTTTGCACGTTTAAGATCCGTGATTAGTTTATGATAAGTTTATTGAATTATCTTAGCTTTCTAATATACTATTGAAATAAAAGTCACACAATCAAAAAAAGATGTTTATGAAAATGATGGAACAGCGATGATGGATCGGTATTTCATTCTTCACTATGAAAACTAGCGACATTTGTGTTTTATTAATGTATTTTATTCATCTTAAAACCTACTTCTTTGTCACTATATTATATTTAATCTTCTTTCCATGTCTACTTTATTTGATAATTAAAGCCCTAAGTACATTATTAAAGTTGAACTTTATAAACTTTACACAATTATTGTCTTGAAGTTGTCAAAAATATAATCTTTCCATTAATTTCCTCCTTGAACTTTGTTAAAAAGCGCTTCCATTTCTTTGCTACTCACATCTTTGTACACGAACATACAAACCAGTTGTCTTAAATCAGTGCAATAACGCTCATTTTACACAAGATCCAATCCCGAGTGATCCGAGGCCGAAGCTCAGCGTCTTAATCTTTCCGATTCATTACTCGCTAAAACTGAGACGTACTAAGTGATAAATTGTCTTGTTTTCTCTGTTTGCGATTAACGAATTTATTTCTGAATGGCTGTTAAACGATTTGTGGAAATCAATCGAGTTTTAGGCAATAGGCTTTAGAAAATTGATGTTACTTACGTTACAAGTAATTTTGTTATGGTATTTTTTATGTTGAAGTAAAAATATTTTTAAAAAATATTAAGTTTCACTGGCTTAAAAATCATAATGTACAAAGAACTTTATTAGAAACAAGATATATATGAGATAATAATTTACCTAGGTACAGGATAGTAAAATAAGACACGTAGAAATATTTATGAAAAATTACAAAATAAATATTTTATAAAAATAACTTAGTCTTTCTAATAATACTCCTGGAAATTTTCTATTAAATCAACAATAATTCCTTTGTAAAATCGCACTAAAATCCTTTTCATGGCACAAAGAGCTGTCAAGCAAAGCCCAGTGAAAATGTAGAACTGAAAATTGCTTTCTATAAAGAAAATTCCGATAAAACAATATGAATATGCCGAGATGTGAGCTAGTCGCAGAAATAAAACACAAACACTGCATTCATGCCAATACCTTGCAAATAAATCTACATAGCGAATGGTACAAGATGAATTTATAATGTACAATACCTATGTTAATAGTAGATGGTCTTGTGAAAAAATCAGTAGCTTCCAATTAACAAAACATTTCTATGTGAATTACTAAATTACAGTAACATTGCTTATTACAGAAAGAACCAAGAAAATTTAGCAAACAAATGCACATCAAAAGCAATATTATTAAGAGATTTTTTTTGGAAACGAAATAGGTATGGTAAACACAAAGACACAGTTATCTAACGCTTAACGCTTATAAGGTTTGATTGTTAAATCATATTCAAGAGGTTTTTTGTCGGCAGATCTAATTCAATTGCAAAGGCCTCCCAATCCTTCTTTTAATATTTTGGATAGCCATACTTCGTTAAAAATATTATGTCACTAAAAATAAAGTTGACGACTATTCATAGAATGTATAACAGAGTCACGGACAGTCTCGAATGATAATATTGACAGTCGATAGTCTGTGACCCGATTGGGTCCTAACACCGCATTCGGAAAATCAGCGATCTGCTGCGGAAATTAAATTTTCAGAATAACACCGTCAGCTGATGGCAAAAGTGTTCGCACAATACTAGGTTTAAGCAGAGAACATACTTAGGTATCGTAATACCTTACTTTTCTGTCAATATCTACATAGGTAGGTACTTAGTTATCTTTTGATTGGATCTGTCGAAAAATGTAGATAGAATTTTTGTTAAAAATATTACGTAAACCTTTTAAAATTACGTAGATAAGAGTTAAAATGACATTTGAATAAGAAAAGCGTATGCTTAGCGCCTTTTATATTATTAAGAGCAAAGACGGCGCGTGAAAGGTAATTTTTGTTATACTTACTTATGCCCGAATATTTAAACGATAATTAAATATAAGCCTGTATGATTAGTTACGGAAGTTATTTTCGGACAGATTTATATGGACAAATGTCAAATTATGACATAGATAAGCACCACTTACTTTAATTAGCGTTTCTGTTTTCGGACATTACTCAGAATGTCAACTCAGTCAATTTAAATCTTTTAATATCTTATTGCAAGTGATTTTACTGTATCGTGGTGCATACTGTGATATTCATTCCGGCTCCACGGAACGTCTTCGTAAAGTAACTTCATTCATACTCGTAGTTCCAAGAAAACTTCGGAAGGATTATTAGATCCTTATTATTGGGATTGAAATTGACTCAATGGACGTAATTCGACGGGCCAAGTCTTTCAATAGTTTAAGTCCTTGAATAAGTTTGTCAGCCGAAGTTTTAGGATAACTTCGTTGGAAATGACAGATTAATATTTTATAATAAGGCTCTTATCTTTTATCTCTTTCTATTTCTGGTTTAAAATATTTTCATCTCTTTTGTTGTTTGAGTCAATTCGCTTGTTTTCCTTTCCTTCGGTAGTGCAACACCCAATCAACAAAAGAAATCGAATATTGAACTAAAATAACACTAGGGGTTTTTTATTTCTGCGGAACTGTCAGCTCTTTGATCGCGTCATCAATTTTTTTGAGGGTGCGAAAACCATGAAGCGTTGACCAATCGATTGAAGAAAGCTTTTTCGAAACGATATATCATTAGAGTTCGGGTCAGAGTATCCTGGCTGGTTACCAAGCATTTCCTCAATTTCCTTATTTTTAGAGATCCGCAATCGAAGTGAAATTTTTTAGAATTAATGTTTTGTTCTTTATTACTTGATATTGGTTAACTTGCATGCACCATACGTTTGAACGTAATTCGGGCTTCCGATATGATGGAGTCTATATCACTTAAGCTAGTTGGCTACTGACAGCATTACAAAGATAGTATCTATTGAGTGGTGGAAGAATTTTTGAAATCGACTAAGTAGTTTCGGAGATTACCTCCGTCATACAAATAACCAAACAAACCAACATTACCTCTTTTTGTTATTAGTATGGATTACAACTGACTAAAATGACTACTAGGGATAGTTCAGACCAAAATATGTCTAAAAATATACGAGTACTGAATTCTTGTAGTGGTTTTCCTACTCGCCCTTGTCCGCATTTATTAAAAGGTAGAGTTATCAGATCCTTGGGATGTATTGTCTGCCCCGCGGCCATTGTGTTTTTTAAGCTGACGTCACTGAGTTTTCACGAAAATGTATCTTTTGTAATACCCCAAGGGTTTATTGAACAGTATGAAATGAACACTCTGAGCAAACAGATTTGTAATGTTTGTATAGGAGTGTACGCTGTTTCTTTTGGTTTGATACTACTTTATATCTATCTATATATCTTTTCCCTCTGTTGTTAAATTGGCGAACTACGAGTATTATAGTGAAAGTCTTATTACATGCGATAGAGCATACAATTCGATGCATCAAACCGATAGTTGAGTGTAATAGGCATCGATTACAACCCTATTACCCCGTCTCTATCATTCAGCAATTGTATGGAAAGTTTTAACGGAGTTTCTTGTAAGGCTTGACTTGCTAGTAGAAGAGTATAAAAATTTATTTTTAACAGACATTCGTTCGTTCGTTCGTAAGAGCAAGTCACCAACTCCGGCGAAGCTTGATAAGACATTCTTGATAGATCGTCGAAGTTAAGCTACGTTCTGTGCGGTCACAACTTGTACTATCAATTCAGTAGCGTGCCATACCTTTCTATAAACAGTTGTGTAAAATACAGAAGCCAGTAAGCCGAGTGCAAAGTCAACAGGGTGTTATTAACTAGACTGCAATTGCAATCGTCCCGAATACAAACAATGCCGGGCCAATCAAACCCCGGATGGCTGTAATTAAGACCTCTCAAGTAATTACTGTGAGACAAATAGCTGTGACCAATGTCTGCATGCAGAATGGACGTGGTTTTGAATCGAATTAAATGGGAGTCTGGCGAGTGCCAATTTTAGACGAGGATTTATACTAAATTAGTTCCATGAACTTCGTCAAACACGTGTGTGTTAAAACGGACAATGACGTAATTTGTAATTTAGAGTTAAATGAATTAATAAATAGCGTTGACGACTAGATGAAAAATACTTGACTTAGGGGTCATAGAATTTGTTCGTATAAGATAAAACTTCATACATTTTCTACCACTTTTCTACACTTTGATATAACTGATATAATTTAAAATGATTTCATCTATTTAAGCACAAAAAATACTCAATGCTGATGATATAACGCTGCTGACCGTACCGTACCGTATAATATCTATTACTTGATAAAACAGTGTCAGCAAGCAACTTGTATCTAAAGATTGCACTAAACTTTTCTCAAGTATTGATTGACAGTTCTCTCTATGGAAGGAAACTAAGCGATGATTAATCGCTATGAACTCGACTTTTGACTCTAAATACGAGCCTATTTCTACATAATGAAACTGTGTGAGGGCTTGAGATATTTTTTGAGACGGAATAATCTGTCTCAAAAAATAACCATGCAGCACCTAGATACCAACATTTAACTAAATAAAACGTGTTTATCTTCTACTTAAATATTTTACAAATAATAGGAGCACGCAAATACCGTGAATATGAGGAATACGCAAACAATACCGTGGGATCCAGTTCATCCAGTACCTACTCTACAATTTTTAAGGGCTTAAAGTGCTTCGTGTGAAGTAAGTGAATTTGCTTCATATTTTTTCTAATTACTCAACCATTTTTAAAACTACTCCATCATAATTGATAGTTTTTTAATATGACAAATGTTGTACCTATTATGCAAACAAAACCCATCTCAGTACACCTTAAAATGTCATAGTAATTAATTAAATGCAGTAATAATAGCACCCGCTTAAATTAGTTTGTATTCCCTATAGTAATTTCAACTTTATTTCCTGCTGATTGAGATTGAGACTGTGATGAGTTTTTTGTAAAGCCCCATTCCCACATGAGAAGTGGGGTCAAAAGTTGGTGGTAAAAAATGGTTGCGCAGCTGTATAGCACATGTCGGGTAACGAACCAACTACTTTATATTCTTGGAGCGAAGTTCGCGTGCTTTGATATTTCGTGTGTGATATTACTTTCGATATTAAAAACTACTTTGATTTGACAAAGTTGGTGCAAACAATTCTACAAAAAATGGAAGAGCTTTTGCTTGTTTTTGAAGATATTGAGGCAATAGGGCTAATAATAATACGTAGGATATGTACAGCTAGGTATTTAAAACTAGCTGATCAGTCGATCTTCGTTATTTACAATTTTCTCATCGATTAAAACCATCTCTGAACGTGCACAAACATTTAATTATTAAAATTACCTAAATTGGTTCAACCATTCTCGAGTTATACCCTGACCAGAAGGAATATGAGTTCATTTTTATATTTACAAAGATAAAACTGAAATTGATACTGTAGCACTCTACTACGAAGAGTTACTTAAAATAAAAGTAAGTAAGGGTTGTTATTATAACGACTATTGTAAGTAATAAACAAAATTAACAAGACCTCTTACTTTTTCTACATCACTTCTTGCCACCAATAAAACAGTATGTTACTCTACCCCTATAACAATAAGCTTCATAATCGCACAGCTGGAGTAATTTTTATAGATTCAGAGCTCAAAGTGAATCTCTTACGTCCATAATATTGCCGGAAACAGACCTGCACCCATTAATATAAGTAAACTCACTATTTAATTAAAATCAATACGTGCCAAAGATCAAATAAGAAACAAAACCATTTACCTATTGTCTATATAAAAAATACATTTGCATACCATTATGACGAACTATTTCACAAACAACGCTGTAAATAACCTTCCTTTTACATAAACTTTTCTCTCTGATCCCTTGCAATACTCATCCACTCATTTCCAACCACAATCACAATACCATTTGAAAATCTAAAATTTCAAAAAATACAAAGATTTAGTTACCAAAACACAAGCATTAAATTGCTTAACTTGAGACTAAATGACGTTGTGTGGAATGTCCAAGGATATTTTATTTATTTTACATTTGTATCGTATTTAACGTAAGAAAACTGTCACCAGCTCTCTGTCTCAACCAGCCCCGGGGAGGCCCAGCGCTCCTTAGCAATTACGCTGACATATGTCGTAAAAAAACCACATCGATCTGACAGAACACAATAACTTTATTAAACGGATATTTTTGTAACGTTTCTGAGAACATTAGCTTCTTACTTGAGTTACAACCTGTGGTGAAGTTAGATCTGTTTTGGTTGGGGATGTTTTTAAATTTGGTTCAGTTAGCTGGTATTTATTAGACACCTTTGAGCATTATCGCGACTTCTAATTGTGTGGGAAACAGTACTTAAGTATTTGAATAAGGCAAAATCTAGACGATCAATAACATTGCAATAGAATCCCCTAGTTTTAAGAACGTGACATGTCAAAGTGGTCTTTTTTATGATCTTATTGAATAAAATATTTTGACTTTTGACTTTTGACTATTGCACTATATCGTTTTTGCGCAATATAATTGACTTTTTAGAGTTGGTATTGAAGTCACATAACAAAAAAATCATATGGAGCCATAAATATATTGGGAAAACCTATTGTAGGTGTAGGGCCCGCCTAAGAGGCGTAATCATGTAAGTCTTTAAAGTCAGCATACCATACAGCATTATTTATTTATTTGGATAAATAAATATCGTTGGACCTTTCACATTTTATGGTACTTAACCAAATTTTTAGTGAATAGGTGAATTAAATTAAAATATTTTATGAAATACCAAAAGTATTCGCTTTATGTGCGTATTATTTAGAAACCAAAAACCTAATTTCACGTCACAATATGTAGAGTCCGTAAGTCAACCAAGTTCCACAAGTTTCAAAGTAACTCCATTAATTATTACCAACATTAGTATGGTGTAGCACCGCAGGCGACGAAAATTACCATAAAATTTTGTATAATTTACTTGGTTTTCGGTTGTTATTGTATTATTGAGAAGCAGAACCAATCGATAGATTATAGTGTTACGTATAAAGACCACGTGTCATTCACCCCACTTGGGCCATTGACCGTAAAGTAACCTAGAAGGAACAAGTAGCAAATTCTCTTAATAAAAAGAGATTTTAATAATGTTTACTTATTTAAGTATTTACAGCCACATTGTTTATTATAAAAAAATAATTTTTGACATGTTTATTTAGCTGAGCATTTACTTCCTCCATTTTATTTCCTTATGAAAGTGGAAGAGAGCTTAACCTATTTATTCTTTATTGTCTTACCTAATCAAAGTATAAAACATTTACAGCAGCGAAAAAATCTAAACATTTTACTTTTAGCAGAACTAAGCTGTGTTAAACTCTATTTGTAATCCTTTGTCTTGCCTAGAAATAGTTCCTGGAGATACAGTTTGAATAGTTTTGTACGTGATACAACTGTGTTCTCCGGGCTTTGACGATTTATACACGGATTCAAATTGCAATACTATTTCATGTTACATGAAAAGCGGGGTGTAATACACTTCAGTAGTTAGAACATTTTTACTTATGTAAGAAACTACACGAGCAAATGGAAAAGTCACAGCAATGGTACTTTTCTAAAAAATCTAAAAATCCTCTAAGTATAAAAAATTTATACACCGATCTAAAATACAATGGCAAAATAACTTGATGTATCTTTTCCGTTTAAACCAATACTGTTACACAAAGTCCGTGTAGCAAAATAGGAAAGATCCACTATATATATATATATATATATACTTAACCCCAGTTCCTTCTTAAAACATGAATCTATTTCCAAACAGACGGCTTGTAAATTATTCGGCTGCTATTGATCGCACTTCTGCCAACTGCATTGAATGTTTTATCAACACATTTGTAAAAGAAACTGGGAATACTCACCTTTGTAGGTGAAATATATTATTGACGCATTGTTTGTCACGGATGCATCGATTGCTGGACGTATGAAAGTTTGTTTAAATTTATTTCACAGGGGCATTTACACAACATTTTGTTTCGTATAAGTAGTCTGTATTAGCCCAACACAAGCATTAAATTACCATAAGACTAGATAATATTGTGTGAAATGTACAAGTATATTTTATTTCCATTAGACCCCGTTCACACGGCATTGTCCTGCACGTTTTTTCACGTATTCGTTTTTTAACGTATATATAGTGGCCATACAACGTACATATATCCATTCACACGACGATTGTACTGCAAAAAAACTTGTACCGCTTATACGTTTAAACGCATACGTCAAAAAATCGAATGAACTTTAACGTATTCGGTTCGCAGTGGCACATGGTATAGGTTTGTTTCCTTCACTTTTCTGCGGCTATTCGTTTTTTACACGAATGTTATTTTACCGTGTGAAGACCTGGGTGATTGTACGTTAAAAAACGAATACGTGAAAAAACGTGCAGGACAATGCCGTGTGAACAGGGTCTAATTATTTAGGTTTTTACATATCACTACAGATAAAATAACATAGTATTATTTTATCTGTGATATCACTGACCTTAAATCTGATATTACAATATCTGACATTAAAAGTCCAGTAATAATACCTAAACCTAAATTCCTATTAGTCATACACACATTCAAATAAATAAATACTACAGATTTGACATAGATTCTATTCCACATATCGCAGAAGTTAACATTCCATACGTGGCAGGTTGCAAAGCGAAGCCGTTCTAGAATTCTATTTCAAAGATATTTAATTACGTAACAATAATCGTCGATATGAATACCGATGTATCGATTCATTCATTAAATTATCATTCATTTACAAGAGAAGAACTCGATACCACTCAAAAGTAATACACGTGTGTTTAAAAATGTCAAACACCCTTCACGATTTGAAAGTGAAATAGGACATGTTTGGTTACGAAAGCTGCTTAGGTAGTAACAAGCTTATAAATGCATAATTGAGCTAACCGATCGGACAGGAAGACATCGTTTTAACGGAGACAACGCAGACAACCCGATATAGAGTAATCGATACTGGGACACAGTAGTTACTGCATTAGTGCTGTGAGTTTTTAGCCTGAATTCCGCGAAGCCGAAAGCCATGGCCGAAATATTTTACATACTTTACACAGAAGTATTCAAAATCCAGGTCAAAAATCATTTTATTCTCCTTTAGAAGCTATTTGATTCTACTGCCTACTTATCCAAGTCGTTAGAAAATTGATGAGTTTTTAGTCCGACTAAGGCCTCTATCATGGCTTAACAAAATATCAACTTCAGACTAAAATGTTTAAAATTTATTGCTACGCAACCAAAAAAGTTTTAGCCGAAATCGGAAACTTTTCACAACACTACAACTGCATGCTTCGGCATAGCACGCTTGTGTTGCATTTACATAATCCCTGTTGTCGTCTGTAAATCCAATAAAATGGCCTCTAAGTACATTATCTACAACTTTATAACGATATCATGCAACTGAACAAAGGAGCATGGAAAGCTTATAAACTTTTATTACGCAACTTTTCTACCGATTAGTCTGCTCTACACTTACGTAAGAAGATAAGTTAGAGTGTTAGAAGTTTTTTTCTGCGGCTTTGCTTGAAAGAACCCAGAAAAATAAAGTCACACCTTAATCCTAATTGCTTGAGCGCTTGCAGTTTGAATATTTTGTTTCTGAATACGTCATGCCGCCAGTTTCAGATAACTCTTAAAAGTCGTACAAAACATGACATTGTGTAATTTTGTTAGGCGAAAATAAAAACAACAAAAGGTGTCCTTTAGTTTCATACGTGACAGAGCTGTCGCCGTTTTCATAAAATCAAATATTCAAACAATTTCCAAGCTGAAAGAAATATTCGAAATTCTACTCTTAAATGGAAGCTTTTTACAAATAAAATAAATAGAAAACTCGAATTGGGTCAAAAAGTTCAAAAGTTAGAACGAAAAAACCTTGAACCGGGACATAACAGGATGGTACCAATGGAACTTTGAACCATATTTTAAGGAGATAAAAATTATTCTAGTTTGCTCCAAACTCGTACTTTTAACTCCAAAACATCAAAAGGTTAAGCAAACATGCACCCACACGTTTTGCGCTACTTTTAGAAAATTCCCAGAACGTCCTCCTTCTCCTTTTAAACCGAAATTTCTTACTAAAATGTAAGAAATTTAGGTCTAAATTAAACAGCATACAATTTAAGAATAAATCTCAAACTAGGCAATATCTTCACCACAACTATTTTAATCTCTGCTATTTGTTTGGTTTTAAAACTTAAACAAACGACTCTACTATTAATTTGGATGAAAACAAAAATAGAATTTAAAACCATAGACACTATCATACAATCACACCATACGGTCAGTGAACTTTCAAGTCAAGTTCAAGTGGAAAGGAAAGGGCCATTCGATTTATTTTTAGATGGTTGAATGAGATTGTTGCCAACTGTTGCCAATTGTTGTTGTTAACGTAGCCACAAAACATTAATAAATATTTTTGCATTTTATAAATTGAAATAATCTATTTATTAATTATAAAATAATTAAGTAACATGAGTCAAAAATATCGACTTGTTCTTGGGTAACAAGTCTGTTTAATTATATTGCACTTTTACGTAAGTATAACTGCTAAATTTAATGATAAACCATGATTGTCCCTATAGCTAACTCACTAGTACAGTCTTAATTTTGATAGAAAGCAGCGATGTGCAAAAAAACTAGCCATAAAATCCGGATGGGAGCTGGCAGCACACTACAAAATTATACAAGTGGAGAGTTTTATTGAAAGATCTCGCGAAATTGTACAAGGAAGCAATAACATCTCCAGATTGGTTGTTTAGATCAATGGGATTCCGAGAATGTCGTCTAATCCGATCGTAAACTTGCATTAGGACTGGCTGTTTATAAAATGGATGGTGGAAGGAAATAGCAATAGATTTTAAATTTAGAATGGTATTGTAAGCAATGTTTGCAGTTTGCGGGAGTCGGGACTTTTTAAGCTGTGATAAAACTCCTTATTAGTGATTAACCAACCACAAAAAATTATATGGTAGGCAGGTAGAGTATTTTAGAAAGTGGGAATGGATAATTTGTAACATATTGAGTAAATCATAAAAAAATAATATGTGTTTAAATTAAAAATAAATACTTATAATTGAAATTATACACCCATTTCATAGAATACACTGCCTTAAAATCTTCCAGATACTCAAATAAAGTCACCAATCGATAAACTAAGAACCGTACGTGATTTTCTCCATTTTAAATAAATTCTACATACACCGCCTTTCACTCACCCTTCTATTGTTGGCATTGCATTGTTAAGCCACCTGGCTCATTAACAGACCCCCTAATAACTGCTAGCTATTCTATGGTACCGGGGTAGTACCGGGCTTAGCCATTTGACGACCTCTATGGCGCAGTGGGTAAAAGCCCGCCTGGATTTCAGAGGTTGCGGGTTCAAGCCCGCTGCAGGATAAATTATTGTATGCTCTGTAAATGTTTATCTCGAGTCTGGGTGTTCTACGTGTGTATTTAACAAAAAAAAATACTTTTCTACGTAGTATTCTATCATTTAGTTACCACAACAAAAGCATTACATAGCTTAGCTTGGGACTAGATAACGCTGTGTAAAATGTCTAAGGATTTATTGTTATTTGTTCTTCTGTTTAGGAACCTACCTACAAAAATGCCAGAGCACTAGTGCGCCAAAGTCTTTGTTAGATTTAATGTTTTCGCAGGGTCTTTACTTGTTCTATTATCTTGTTTATTCTATTTCTATGGCACCACCTTATATAGAAATAAATGTTGAAAGATTGCACCTGCTCTTACCTGATCTATTTTAAATGTTTGGAAACAAAATACTGTATTTCAATTATCGAACTTGTTAGTCCTTAGGTTATTCACCACTTGGGAACAAAACATTAAAAAGAAGTAGTGTTCCATCAATAAATTCTAAGGTTCGAAAATAAAGTTTAAAAACAAGAAGCAAAAACGGATCGACTCAGCAGCTTAGAGCAGCATCATAACATAAGCTGGAAGCATATTTCACAGTTTCGCCTTATATTATACAGCACTGCACCTGAGCTTCAAAGTAATCCCTCAAGGCTCACCTTACGCTGGTGATGGAGCATTTCACTTGCCCGTGACATAGTTTACTGAGAGACACCTAGATCAGTAGTTTTAACCTTTATAGTTAAAAATTCTAGTGATCTCCCAGAATCTTGTTAGAAGTATTTAAGAGTTTGTAGGTGCATGTTTTATATTATTCGTGACCCTCCACGCCAGCCTCTCTTATTTAATTATTTATTAAAATTAGAGACTACATAACATAATTGTTATTCTTAGGCGTAGCAGCCAGTACACATAAATAAAATTAATAATAAATAAATCTTCTTATTTTAAGATATAGAAACACAAGGATATTCAACAGATGACCTCAGTAAACTTCAAGAGGCAACACAAATCACCCAAACACATGCAGGAAGTTGTACAAATTTCACAAGAAGCAGGTAGGAAGCCGTTTTGTTAATAAGTTTAAAGTTGACTAGCTGTTCACTATAACGTGTGCCGGTAGCACGTCCCATTTCTTACGTCCCATTGACTCCTCACCATTCACCGTCGCCTTTTCAAAGCGAAGGGGGTTTAAATGCTTCAGAGTGCAAATGAGTATAAATTCCTATACGAAGATTTATAGGACTAGGCCATTGTGTTACCGACACATTGTGCTATTACAAATGGTACAGTCGGTGATGTAATTAGATTATTGTTCAGAAATGAGTTTACAGAGTGGTTGTTAATCAAATTCTACCAGGAAACTTTGTGCTTTTATTGTACTTTCCAGGAAAAACTGAATTTAATTGACTAAATGAGGCAAAATACTCATGAGTACATAAATTAATTTTATTCTGCAAAAGTATCGCAAGTTATCGCGCAATAAAGTTTGTCAACTTTATGGTTGACTTTTTAACCGCCATCTTTTTTTCATTAACAAAACTTTGCAGAAATTTCACAGCATCGAATCTCCACATACGAGAACAAAATTCAATTTATTATCCAATCATGTTCGGGATGACTCAGTGAGGTGTTTCGCCCATATATTATCCCGTTCGAAGATTTGCCGGAAAGAACTTCTTAGTACAATATGACTCAGTCATTGTTTAACATGGAAACAAAAATCAGACTCTAAAAGTTAAAACTCATTTTTGTGGTCTGCCTTAAGCTAAATAGGTATGGTGGTTACCATAAAAGTCACTCACTTTTATTGTGACACTAAAGTTTTGGACAAAGGCTTAAATTTGTTGAGTAGGTACAAGATAAAATACGTTTACTAACTATGCTGTTAAAATACGTAGGTAAGTATATACTTAAACAATATTCGGGCAGACCAATCAATAATTCTTAATAAAATACACATCATGACATCATTAACCAACATAATAGATATCAGGCCTGTAACGCCAATGGACTTGAAACTACATCAATACACTCTAGTATCGACTCAACCCAATTATTTTTTAATCATGTTTACAATTCTCACAAAAAGTTTACAACGCACGTAGCCGATCAAATCCACCCTACAATGATTAGCTTTAATCCGCGCTTTAAAAACGTCGACAATAGTCTGCAAAAAGCATAGACCCGTCGATTTCTACAAATATTTTTATTACAGAACCAATGTTTGTTTTGCCCTCGTCAGCAAGGGTTCCTATCTGAGAGTAATATAAGCAAGCTAAGGTATTAAGTGCTATTTAAACCATGCCAATTCTTGGCCTGTTGCATACAATTAAATTGAATGTCATCATCACATTTAATTTAATTAAAATATATAATATACGTTATCCAATATATTAATTTTAATTTCTTAAGAAAAAATAATGTTCAACATTTAATTTTATGAATATCTTATGTCTACCAAACTTGTATTATAGTTAGATAGATCTAAGACACATGGCTAGGATAAAAAAAAATATATATATAAAATATATATATAAGCGTTGTTTCAACCATGGAAGTTAAATATTGCTTCAATTGAATTGTATGCAGCAGGCAAGAATCTGGCAACATGTAAGTTTACTTTATATAAAGAATACGACGTCTTTCCGTCAAGGTAAAATCGTAAAATCTGGCAAAAACTGGTTTAAAGTGTCGGAAGAGTCAAAGACCTGGGTCGTCTTGGGAAAACTGACCTATGTACCGCAATAGGTTAATGAAGGTAGAATGTACGACACGAGGTCAAAATGAAACTCTATAATAGGCAGCAATGAGTTGGATTTTATAGATTTCTTGTATTAGTCATAGCTTTGAATTGTTCGGTTGAAATAATGATAGTAGAAATAAAATAAAAACGACTGAAATGTTGAAACAAATTAATTAAGTCTTATATTTTTTAATTTTTAGATATTTATTGCAGAACTTGATAAAAGTAAAAAATTATACTTACATTTATTTTGTCAATTACAAGAATACTTATTTGATTTGCTAGCATTAGATATGTGACTAATAATTTAGTTTATGTTCATACCTACGTGATTTTTACACACAATAATGCTATAATTGCCTGACGGAATGAACTTAACCAACCAACAAACCAACTATTTTTATTATGACATGTTCCTCTTATAATATTTTCTTATTGTTCACACTAGTTCAAACAGCAGCTCCTATTACTCTGAGGCTACCATTCAGAAGAACTTCTTTTCATTGCGATCTAAACCATTTTTCATGGGATATGAATAGAACAGCTGAACTGAATGATGCTACTTTCTCCGTTTTTGATACTTTTGGAATTATTATGTAAAGCATAGAACATGGTTGGTGGACAAAGAAACCATAGAAAGGCATAATAAAGGATAATGATGATAGAACATGACTGTTTCGTCGTATCATATTTTTATGAAAATTAATTTACTAACCTACCATAAAATAATAGAACAGTACAGGAGACTCACGTTGCGAAATTATTCATTCAAATTGTGACTAGACTGGTACAAAGTGCAAAAAAAACTCGCACAAGCACCTCGTTCTGATCGTCATAACATCTCATCCTTGCAAAGTTATTAATTATCGCTCTGTAGTTCCGGGTGACTCGCGACGCGATAAGTGACCGATGCCAGAGCAGGGTCGAATTTTTCGTACCTTAACAGTGGATCATCTGAGAAATAGGTACCTACTTATTTCTCGTAAGTCTCGTAAGTGTAATTGATTTTATCTATCACATTATTAATTATAAAGGTACGTGTGTAAGTGTGAATGTTTGGTACCCCCTCACGCTCAAACGGCAGGACAGATTTGAATAAAATTTGGTACCAGAATAGCTTATATTCTGAATTCACACATAGGCTACTTTTGAATCCGTTATTCCCACGGGAACGGGAATAGCTCACGCAGTTATTCTAATAATACTAATAATAAAGAAATGAGAATGTGCATCCCAAGTTAGAAGTGTTATTGCGAGCTCCCGCAAAGGAAACGTATAATGAAACGAATGTTATGCACATGGTGCTGTCTTATTTATAGTTGGAATTGCAATCCAGGCCGATACCCTTGCGTTTTATAGCGCAAAACACAGTTACAGAACTTTACAACTTAACATGATGAAAGGAGCACGTAAAAACTATTTTAAGAAGTAAAGTCTTCATCGCAATGTTTATTACGAGATAATTATGTTTTTAAGGAGCAAAAGTAATAATTTTATTTTAAAAGATGAAGACTTTGGATTACGTAGGTATGTGAATTTAGATAGTTGCACTGATCTGTTATATTTTGCTTTTAGATCTTGTAATTTAGTATACCTACCTACACGTATTGAATGATTGCTAATTTTCCTACCTATATTTATAATTTTCTGTTTGTTTGACATTATTGCTATTCGTCCAATATGCATGCATATTGGATGCAAAACACCCTGGATAGAGCTATTTGGCGGTTAGGGAAGAAGGTTTATCAACAGCAATGTAAAAGCTGTCAATGATGATGAATCCCATCGACTTACAACGACATAGCTACTCAATTACAACTCAACGTCAGGCTTCTGCCATAAACAGTCAAATAAACAAAAAATATATCGCGACCCAGAAGGGCGCACTAAAAGAAATTAATCGGCTTGTCCGAAAAACAAAACAAAAGTAACGGTAAATCCCACACGGCGAAGACAATACATCGTCACGAAGTCGTCCGCCAGGCGGCGCCACTTGCCCTTCACCCCCACGTGCTTCCACCCTGCACTCGATTCTATAACCTATCACAATGTCAAGAAGATCCAAATCCCAATTTGGAGATTAGGTAAGATGCAGCATAACCTCATCAATGAATATCACGCTTTATCAGGTTGTGATAAGAGTCAGATTTGAGAAGAAAGCAGATGCAACACAATCTATTAGTCACCATATCGCATTACCATTAAACACATTTTGATTCGCTCCGCCGCCGCCGCATTCCGTCTAATATTGTTTTGTGGTCAGTGTTTGAACTTTTGGACTTTCGTTTGCAGCTTTGGACTTGTGCTATAAGAAACTTATTTGAATAAACGGGTGGATAAACTCACAAGATATTATGACTCTCTGATTTAAAACAATAGTAAAGTAGTTTATGCAAGCTTACACCTTAAATACTGTTTAGCTAAGGCACAACTATATCCACAAGGAGTTATTAAACTCATGTATATCAATGAAATATGATGTAAGACGTATAATATTCAATTTATCACAGAGCCAGTTATTTGAAAAAGATCAATTTAATTGATTCAGTCATTAGGAAATCATTTAATCATTGATAAATTATTCCGTCAAGTATTATCAAAACAACAAGACCAGTGAGTTATTTGCCAACTCGTCACTCTTGAAACCAAAATTCTGTTAGGTAAAAGCAACGGTCAACAAAGCACCCTGAAACCAGCAAGCAAAACAAAAATACCGATGGTGGCAAACAACAGCTGGCTAATAAATTGAAGGCAGGCCTGAAATCATACATCTAGCATTATGCACCCTTACCATAACCGCTCCCCAAAGAATTGGGTGGTATTGGTTCCTGATGAATGACCCAATAAATACCCTTAAGGTATAACGTGACACGTACAAAACATTCCCCGCCATAAAAGCATTATTCTGTTAAGTAATTTATTTCTTCTTCAGGTGAGTGAACAGTTATTTTATGGGGCCACTTAAACAGTCTATAATCCTACCGGTTATGGTACAAAGGGTGTCGGAACCATAACTACGCTAAGGATGAAGTAAAACTCAAATGCAGGCACCTGTTTCGAATTTGAGAACATAAATCTCATTTTTTAAGAGGATATTACGTGTTTAAGGGACCTTTATCTATGGATTCAAGGGTTCTTAAGATGAAGTGATTTAAATCGTACAAAGTTATTTTTTTTTATTTTCCAGTGAAGTGTGTTTATGAAACATCAAGGGACCTCCCTTGATGTTTCATAAACACACTGAGTACATTAGTTATTTTAATTTACTGAAACTATCATTAAGTATATATTCAACCTGACGCAAAGATATAAAAACGGGCTCACGACTTTATCCACAGGTGCAATTAATTATATCCATTTCGTTTTATAATCTACTTAAAACTTAATTTCGCCGCCCCCACCGAATATCATTGTAACCGACCATTACGATAGAAGTGCTTTTATTCGAAATAATTATTGTAGAGGCCCGATTACACCTTGTCAATTTTTTTCAGCTCATTCGTACGAGTACTTTAGGATTTAGACAATATGTAATGGTTATTAAAGTATTATTCGCCGGAAACTATGAACACCTTTTCCCCCGAATAACATCGTAACAGGTTAATACCGACACCAAACTGTCTTACTTTATATAGTAAGCTGTCATTACGATCTTATTCGGGTGTAAAAAAACATTTTAATTTTGGCACTATCCATTACCATATTATTCGGGTAAAAACTATGAGTTGTTGTGTATTGTAAAAGTATTTACGATTTATCTAACCAGATAATTTGAATTGTAATGTTGAATACTGTATCCTTCTTGGACAACAAAAAGTAGCAATCAAGATAACGATGATAGGGTCGCGATGGTTTGAAAATTAATGACAGGTTACGATAGTTACACTGATATAATATTTGGTGTTTGACAATAACATAGATATTTTTTTTAACAAATAGGTTTATTAGAGACGAGTGGAGACGAGAGAGAGAGAGGACTAGCTCTTAATAGAGACGAGTGGAGAAAAGGAAGCGTGGCCTTAAGGGCCCCCGCAGACGGCCGACTTTTTGTAGGTGGAAAAGTAGGTCGCTTTTTCGACCGATTTTTTCACCTACTTTGTCACCGACTCCAACGCACACGACCGTCACTTTGTAGGTGGCTAGTGAGGGGACAACATCGAAAAATACTAGAACGGTGGATTTGCAAAGGAAGATAATTAAGTAGATAATATAGTAGAAGATAAGACTACCTAGCTTTCTTTTCTTATAATGCAGCCGAAATATACTTCGGTTATAATCCTTTCTACTAATCCTACGAAAATTCCTACTATAATTTACTTATCGAAAGTTTGTGAGTATGGATGTATGGTTATTTCTCTTTCACGAAAAAACTACAAAACCTATTGTATACCTACTTTGGGATATAGGTAGCTAATGACATGGTATTATACATAGGCTACTTTTATCCTGATATTCCCGCGGAATTCGTTGAAATTACTTTAAATTACAATAAGTACTTAATAAATTACATGGTTAGGTAAGTACCTACTTGTAATATTATTATTATTAATCCAATAACAATAAATTATAATTATGAATGATTGAACCTACTTATCTACCAGAAGTGTACCTAGGTACCTAAGCAAATAAAATTCGGAGTAAATAGTCCACTTGCGGAGTAAGCTCTATCACTTATTCCGAAAAGCGCATCACTAAACGACCTACACATTCGGAGTCGGTGTCGGGTCGGTCGGAATGCCACCTACTTTTTTCTCACCTACTTTTTGTAGGTCGTGTGCGTTGCACTATTGTTGTCAGTACGTTCTATTTTTCGACCGATTTTTCCACCTACAAAAAGTCGGCCGTCTGCGGGGGCCCTTACCCTGCGGTGGAACGCTACAGGCTCGTAATAATAATAATAAAAAGGTTTATTAATTCTCGATTTTTAACTATTTTTAAAATTAAATATCGAATAATTTATTAGAACACTGTGCAGGTACTTAGGTAAGTAGGTAATTAAAATAACAAAAACTTTCACTATTTTAGCTCAATAACTCAAATAAATAAACGTACGTAGGTACTTACCCAATAAGTAAGTACCTAAAGTGTGTGGTGTAAAGGAACTGTGTCACTCACTTAACCTCTTTTTTTCACTTAAACATTTCTCTGTTTAACTAGTAATTAGTTATTCATATTTTACTCGTGGCCACATGTAACGTATTGGTTTTCGCCTTATATTACACCCGGTTCACCAATGCTCTACCACTCGCACTGTAACACAACCGTCCGGTATGACGGCTGGGGTATGACTGACTCGTGACATAAGCGCCTGATACGGTAGTTATACACTACAGTGTGATAGTTAAGTTTCAAGATCCTCGTCAGATCCTCAAATTGTTTTTAAGTGGATGCTCCCATCATCATCTTTCTGCCCTTATACCACTATGTGGGGTCGGCACAACATGTATTCTTCTTCCACTTCCCTCTTTCAGACGTCATCTCTCAGCAGTCAGCACTCACACCTTTCTTACTCATGTCATCCTTCACACAATCCATCCATCTTTTCTTGGGTCTACCTCTATACCTATATTCATCCACATTCATATCAAGTACCTACTCTCCTCAGGGATGCTCCCATATTATGCACAAACATCATCAAGAGTACAAAGATGTTCATAACTCAAAAGATCATTAACATAGTATTCCAGCTCAAGTTTTGCCACTATCCTTAAAAGTTAAAACGTGTGCATTCGTATACATTGTATAACGGCTTGATATTAAAACCAACCATTTTGCACTAGATGGTTTATTTTAAACAACATTCATTAGGCACGCTCAACCGGTCATTGCAGTAGGTACTTTACTCACCTACCTGAAACATTTCTACGATGGAATATTAATGTCCACCTAAACTTAAAGTAGACAATAGCTTAATATGGAAGGTCAGAATTAAATAATAGTAGGGAAATGGATAGATTGATGTAGTAAGTAGATAGTTAAATAGAAGATTGCATTTTCCTTTCAAAACAATGTTTTTTTTAACTAGACCGAATGATTATGATCGTAGGTACTTTTCAAAGCTGGGCACCGTTAATCAAATAGTTAACTTCGTTAATCGTTAATCCGCTACAAAAAAGTTAGCTTTGTTAAACGTTAAAGCGTTACATTTCGGAAGAATTAACGCAAGTTAACGTTAATCGTTAATCCGTTAATATGTGTAAAATTACATTTTTATATCGTTGCGTTGAACTTAAAAAGTTAACTTAAAAGTTAATCCGTTAATCAAAATGTTAACTTCGTTAATTAACGATTAACTGATTAACGAGTTAATGCCCAGCTATGGTACTCTTTACGTAATATTATACATTTCTACTGATCATTAATATCAAAAATGCATCAATTTGTGAAAATACATGAATAAATAGATAGATGGATGGAAAAATAGATATTAGGATGTTTGTTACTCTTTCACGCAAAAACTACTTAAAGAATTTGGCAGAAACTTGGAATATATCTAGTTAATGACCTGGAATAACATAAAAACTACTTTTTATACAGGTAGGTACCACGTAGATTTAGCTGCGGGCAACTAAGCAATATATTGCTGTAGTAAGTTAGTACTGAACTAAACGATTTTATTTTCGTTCCAAAACAATGATTATTTTTATACTAGACCAAATAATTATGAATCTAGATACTCTTTACTTCATAATGTACTATTTTACTAATTAACAATATTAAAAATGCTACAATTAAAAAAAATACATGCATAAATAGATAGATGGGTGAAAAAGTGGATGTGTGGATGTTTGTTACTCTTTCACGTGAGAACCACTGAACGAATTTGGCTGAAACTTGGAATAAATATAGTTTATGACCTATAATAACATATAGGCTACTTTTTATACAGGTAGGTATAACGTAGTCTTAGCTGCAGGCTATTAAGCTTATTTTTTAATACAATTGCGACGAAATATACATTAGGATTTTAAACGGTATTCGTTATTACAATAATCAAACTTCATTCACTTGCCATGGAAAAACATCGTAATCCAGTTTTACTATATTTGACATTATTTGTTATTACACCGAATACTATGGTAACATCACAATACAGATGCAGACAGATACAGTCGATACCGCATTTTTGCAGTCAATACTATCGCGTTTGACTATTACTGTACAGATCATGTCAACGTTTTACACGAATAATATGGTATTGTTAGTTTACAATAGTAAATAAAATTATTGATTTATGGTAATATTTATTCTTTAAATATCTGGGTTGTGGTAAATTGTAGATTTGTTTTAGTAACATTATATTATTTGTTATATTTTAAGCCATGTTTTGGCATATAAACGATCTTCCTAGGTAAACTAACAGAAAAGTTATAGACCAAAAACCGTTTTTTAATTCTCTTGAACAATTTGGATTTTACGATTACGATTTTATTCGGTGGGGGCGGCGATTTTATATTAAGACTATTAACTTTAGCCTTAAATTTTATTATTCCCCACGTCTCCCAACTATACTACGAGCACTAAACTTAAATTAGTTATCTACTTTTACTCCGTTTTCGAAAGTGCATGCAACAACAAAGGAAATTTCACTCACAATTAGATCAGCTTACGCTTGTGAGCTCAAAATATTACCCATTCCTAATTCCAAGCTATAACTGGTGAGTCATCGGCCCCTGACTCAGAGAAACCTCATCCCATTCAGGTTTGTAGCAGCAGTTTTTACAATATCGAAATAATGAAGCAGCTAATGAAAGCTATGTAGACCTCTTGGTCTTGGTCAACTCTTCTGGTACCAAATTTCATTCAAATCCGTTCAACAGTTTTTGCGTGAAAGAGTAACAAACACACATTCATCTATCCATGGTCACAAACTATTACATTTATAATTTTAGTAGGATAGGATACCATTAAATCAGAGGTTGGTATATGTTCAAAAGCCTTATTAGATTAATTTCCTTGTATCTCATTAAAGTGCACTATTGTGTTTTATGAGAATATAGCTCTTTAAACCTAAACCAGTGCTAAGGGTCCTTCACCGAGAGTAACGATAGAGCAAATCGTGTTTTTAACATCCCACACGACCGGTCTAGGTACTCTAGATCTATATTTTCTATCTATATCCATAAAGCGGAATAATTATGGACGCTAGCTTTTGAAAAGGGCTTACTGTCAGCTTTTATAAACCAGTGCTTGTTCCTTGCTTTGATCTTTTCTTTTAGGTGAGGTTTATATTAGTAACTATTTTATGCAAACTTAACAGAGTTTTCTGAACGTTTCGTGTTCGCAGATATTTTATTGATTTAACTAAGAACAATAATTCAATTTTAATACGGCCATAAAGTCAAAATTAAAACACTTTAATATCAATTGTTGAACGAAGCCCTAATTATGTTTTCAAATAAAACAAAATTATATTACACTCACTTATAAGAAAGTGAGTCATAAAATTCCACACTATTTATCGATGAACCCAAAAGGTTTGACTATGACACTGTAAATCTTTATTGAGAATACAAATGTATATTTCTAAAAGCGTCTGCAGATTAAGATATTGTGGTATATTGTAGGCACAAGACCACCCGCGGCTTTCTTTATACGACAGCACAATATGACCAATACTTGATAGCAGACAGTAATAAAACTAAAAAATCTCGTATTTCTAAGTAACTTAAGCTATGGAGGCATGTATGCTCGTATAAGCTTGTAGCTAACTCTGTTGACGGAGTTTAAGTCCAAACCATTCATGGCTTAAGCATCTCAAAGCTGGAACCAAAATAAACCGTACCTTCAGAAGCTGGTAATGCCGATTTTGACCGATTAGAACGTCACTTAACTGAAGTTAAGTGCAATTGACGAAGATTGAAGAACTATGCACCTATACGCTGATTTTTATTATGTAATTTGATTACTAAGTTTTGTAAAAAAAGAGAGAAAATCATGCATATGTCCACCCATATATTCATCCATACCTACTTACAAACTATCGCACTAATAATATTAGTAAGATAGACAGATAACGCTCTCAGTAAAATAAGCACGATAATTTGTCTAAATAATCACTTCTCTATATTGATACGGTTAGTGTATAATGCTATCGTATCGTATCGTATATAATAAATTATTTTCTTTCTTTCTTTCTTTCTTTCTTTCTTTCTTTCTATCGGCAACGGACGCAGCGACATTGCCCACAAATTAGGTTAGATTGCAAACACCTATCTTGAACGCTTTTACGTAGAAAGCTTGTTTATTTCTAAGTATAAGTTATAGCATGGTATGTCTAATTTTAATTTTGAAAAATATAATGTAATTTTTAAAAATGCATGAATACCTAATTTGAACCTCATCTTTCGTACCAATTAATTCTTCAAGTGGGGATAATAAACTAACAAAGTGAAAATAAGTTTGCTATGTAATTTTAAAGCAAAAGAAGCAGAACTTTGTTCTACATAAGAGTATATTAAAGTGACATTAATTGCATAAACTTGTTAATAACATAAAGTAAAGGTTAATTATTTGATATGCTAGAGTAATAAATATCCCGTTCCAACTATCAAACCAATGAGACACATAAAACTGATTGATGATACATATTTCATTGGGAATCAAATAAAGGTGTCGCATTAATAACAGATAGCATAAACTTTGACGTTTTACAAATAACACACAATTTAATTACAAAATGTTATTGTAAAACTCTCAGCACGTTTATGTTTGAGTAATAACAAATAAAGTAATAGAAAAACAAACGCTCCTAAAAAATAAACTGGTGTAAAAATTACTTTTAAAAAATTACATCAAAATTATGCGTAAAAGAGTAAATCATATTTAACAAATTCGCTTAAATGTTTAGTTGGTGAAAAAAAGGTAAAAACGGAACCATTCTAAAAATAAATCACTTAGGTACCCAACAAGATTATGCAAAAATGATACTCTTTCAATGATTCCATAAAGAGCGTAAATAATGAATAAGAGAAAGAGTTGAATAGAATGGTGTCAGGATCATTGTTAATGTAAATCCCGTTGTTTAAAGAAAAAGCGTCTTGCTTGATTAAATAAATGCACAGTCATGATTTTAAGAAAGGAAAGGTAAAGCAACGATAAATCAACTAAAGCTATAAAATACAGTGTAATGTAATATCAGTCCCTTATGTCAGTATTGGAGTACCTACTGGCTCCAAACCACAAACTGCGGTCGCTTGACCCCTCCAATTTCGATAGCTGGATCATATTACTAGAGGTGTTGGTACTCGAGCAACACTCACCAACAAAAGTAGATTCAGCTAAAAAAAAAAAAGTTTTGGTTATAGACAAGACAAGAAGAATCATGACTTGTTGTCTAAATCAACAAAAAACAACAACGAAAAAAAGAAATGGTTAAGTAAAACTTACAAAAGCTGCACTATGTATATCGGAATAGGCTGGGCCTCTATATTTTCTTATAACGGAATGATGGTTGCGGATATTCATGCGGAAAAAAAAAGTGTAGATATTAATACCCAAGTAGTTTGTTTAATATTTACCTACGCAACTGTCCCACGTCAAACGATATTGCATTCTAATTAACTTTGCTAGTCAACAGTCTATGATTTGTTTACGAGCTATTGACTTCTAATTGCAGGGGCTCACGTACCGTTCGAAACCTTTATGTTCGTATCGTGCGTTCTTTCAATATTGTTTTGACTTTTATATCAATTTTACGGTCGTTTATTGATACTTTGTATTCGATTATAGCACTGATAATCTGCAGGTAGACGTGACGATCTTCGTTTCGGGTCATTATTTATAGAACGTGTCTTTTTAGTTACAATTTTATAGGCGTTATGAATGCAGTTCAGTGGTAGAGAGAAAGTTTCTATTGTACGATGAAAGTTAGCAATTTTGTTTTATCCGAAGTTATTTAAGTTTGAACGCCATTATAATATTGACAGAGCGTCTTCCGTTCCCCACTAACCTAAAGCTATTAGCATCTGCACGCGTTAACTAAAAGGCTAAAACAATGGCCGGATGTACGCCAGGATATGTGCCCGACACATTCGCATCTCTCAGTGACGTCAGCAATTCCAATTTAGGAATTTCAAGTCCATTAATTGACTGGTTTGCAAATTGTTTGCAGGAAATCGTGTGTTCAACTTCAGAAAGCTTCTATCAAAACACTTTAGCACTTCACTTAATATACTTCATTAGAGCTTGTTCATCAAGCTATTGAATATACCTACTACACTTTCAGCTACAAGCATTAATTTTGATAGTTCCTTCAAACTAATGAGTTCGTTGGAAAGAAGAAATATGATTATAGTATTTGATACGACAAATAACATAAATGTCGTCCAAACAGTCAGCCTATCGATTACATATATGAGAACGCTGTAGCAAGGCCAGATTAGTTCTATGATTTAGTTGGCCATATCCAGAACCATTAACATTATAAAACCGAGCGAGAGAAAGTTCCCACTACTAAAAGAATAACGATCACAATTGATGACAATATCTGGTATTAGATTCTTATCGGATTCTGACTCCCCCATTCTTAATACCCATATCACACAACTGCAACGATATAACCATCCCTGGCTTAAATATTACTGCATCAAAACTACGATAACAGGAAATTCTACAAAACTTTTCCACAGACAAAGTCCCGTCCGCTACGTTAAACATCGCATGGATCGCTAATCCGAGCAGAACATTGCAAAACGTCGGGCAAATGCTACTCTTTGTGTTACTCTAATGAGAGCCACGTGGCTGTCCCCTGCAATGCAGACTGCACAATAAAACAACGGAACAGTTGTGTACTCAGCTTTATTCCAGCAGGACTAACTGTCGCGTGACTCCAAATAGTTGCGGGTTCGAGCGTACCGCAAGGCGCGCTCTAGCCCTGCATCTATTTATTCTATCTACTAGTGAATGGCGGTGGATGTTACCGAAATAAGCAACTTTGTCTGCAGTTGAAACTGTTTGTCTTATTATATCCGTTCAAATGTAAACTCGAACGCAATATGCGGAACTTAAGTGCTGTGAGCTTTTCTTGAAACTCATGCTTGTGAATCAAATCATGAAACTTCTTACAGATATGTATATGAAATCAAAGAGATTTGCAGGTTTTCACTAGTATTGCAAAATTAATACCTAACTCACTAGAAGATTTCACTGAATTTAGAAGCTGTTCATAATAAAACAGAGTGAAATAAAAGGTATTAAGCCATTTTCAAGAAATTAACTTACAATATTTGATATCACTGGCAGAACTGTCCTCGTCTTACGGTTTCACTTTGAAGTACGAACATTTGGGACGCAAAGTTAGGTTATCCCAACATTAACGACACACAACATGTTTTTGCGCACTTTCCAACAACTTTCTGGATCCCTTATGATCTTAAACATCACAAAAGACAACTTCTCTAATGATCCTCATCAAAACGTTATTCAACATCTGTTTGAAGGCATCCACGACATAAACACGAGAACTTTTGAATGGAGTGTTTGTTCGCGCGTTGTCGTCAAACAAAACAACATAAACATTGGGCATTCGGGGCGTCGTCGTCGCGGCGCGGCGAGCTTTGTGGGGACCCACATGATCCACCGAGGGCTATTAAGTGTATTGTTGCATCGGGTTCACTAGCACGGTCACGTTTCCATGGCATCCGACTTACCTAGTTGCGCGAAGACCTTGGGCCTGACGTTCTCCTGCCAGGCGGCGGCGGCGACGGCCAGGAGCGCCGCGAGGAGGGCACAGCGGAGCACGATCATGGCACTAGTCAGGGCACACAGGTCGACATCACTCGGTACACTCGCGGCGCGGAGCTTGGAGCGGGCGGGGCGCTTGGCGGCCGGCGGCGGACTGGCGCGGCGGGCGCCGGGGCCCCGCCGCGCCTGCGCCGCCGGCGCCCCGCGGTCTCGCATGCGTGGGGCTGCGGAGTGCGGACTAGCACGTGACGCAGCCCTTCTCGCCCCAGCGCACCCTCGCCAAACGACACACGGTCCACCCGCGCGCTACACTACGACCTCATAATCGCGTTACAAAAATGCGCCTGCATATCCTAATGAACGCCGACACTGAACCTGCAATTAAACTCGACAGGGAGCCTGAGGCTATGCTTTTGTTTATCAGCATTTAGGTATATTAAAAATTCGTTTGGAATACGAGGGCGTGACAGTTCAGCGAATCGTAAGATCGCAATTACAACTTTGATGGTTAACAACGGGGATTTGGGAGGAATGCGTCGCGTCTCATTACTTTCCCCTTTGGAAAAAATCCGATCGTACTTTTCCGACTAATTGAGGTACGCAGGTACCCTAATGACCGGCTGGGCTGTTGTTAAACTCATTATTTGCTTTGTTTAAAGTAGCAGTTACGGCAAATACGCTGAAGCATTGTTTAATTAATTAACCTGAAAGGCCTTATTCAGCGCCCCGCTATTACGACTCTATTAAGAAAATTGGAAAAGCTAGTAACAAAGTAATAAACTGATGTTGAACGATCGTATATTCTAATTACACACGCCGTAAAATTAATCGCTTGTTACTAAACCAAACGCAATCGCACCAGAAAGCATGGAAAACAAAACTTTAATAAATTAACTTTGGCAAAGTTCTAAGTCCCTTTCCACAGTATTCAAATGGAACTCTATCGAAATTAAAAGTTTTGTACTTACAACATTGGGGTGCTTTGAAAGCGTACCTATTCATTATTATTAATTGGTAAAAGTTGCTCCCTAGTATTTTTATTGGAACAGTTGGGTCTTTGTCAAAGTTATTCGCGGGATTCATTCATACTGGCTAAATGCATTGTGCGCGGTCTCGTGTGAAAATGAATAGAATAAACAGTGTAATATTCTGCATGATTTCAAACATTTGTTTCTGAAAACGTTTTAATAAAGCGTTGTTCATTTCAAAGTTATGATGAACTTGAATTAGTAAGATAAAAATACAAGACAATGTATTGCTTTTCTGAATAAATAATTTCTCATAATTATCCACAGAAACATGACCAAATTAAGAATGCTGAGTTTGAATCCGAAACTACATTAAAGGCAGGACTTTTGAAATGGGTAGATTAAGTTAGTTTTATGAAACTTAACTACTGTTTGCTAAGACCAATACAACATAGATTAGACAAAGTTTTAAAAGTGCCTATCAAATTGGGATGACAAATTTTTCGTGTCCCACTAACAGTGCTAAGCTGTTAATAGGTACGACTAGGGGGGGGGTCGCCCATTCAAATGGTGACTGCGCAGAACGTTGCTAAAATAAATTATCTATTTCTAAGTACCTAGTATAAATACTTGTGTTAGATAATAATGCTCTTGCCAATGTCTTTGGATATTATAGTCGTAAGCCTGAAATATATAATGTGTCGTATCTCCTCATTCATTCTCAGCTCGCAAGGCGGCTAAAGTCGATACAAAGCGTGGGATAGACACACGTTCGGCCTTCCCGTATAATAATCCAATTAGAAGGAAATTTAAGGCGTGCTCGAAGACACTGCAATGGGAACGAGATAATACAATAAAGGTTGCCTAGGAAAATTCTCTTGGATTCCGCTAATTCTACAAGGGTAGAACTTTTAGTGGATTGGATGACGAAGTTACTTTATATTATTTTTATTAATACACCGTTTCGACTTCGTAGGGATATCTAGTAACAATTATTAAATATTAATCAGCATGTTACTCGGTAATAATACTAGCTGCGCCCCGCGGTTTCACCCGTGTAAGTCCCCTTCCCGTGGGAATATCGGGATGAAAAGTAGCCTATGTATTAATTCAGGGTATCACCTATCTACATACCAAATTTCAACCAAATCGGTCCAGCCGTTTTTGCGTGAAGGAATAACAAACATACTACATTCTCACAAACTTTCACATTTATAATATTAGTAAGATAGTAGGATAGTAGGAAGTAGGATATGATAGGATGTAATGTAGCTTTTTAATGTTAAAGATTTTTAAAAACAACCTAGTGGTTTTTGGAGTTTATTAGTTTTCTAGGCTACGTTTACATAGTTGTAAAAATTAGTCATACATTTGATTGATTTTTTATAGTAGCAGTAGGGATACGTCGGCTATATACTGTCTTAATTTAACACTCACCTGAATAATTAACCCTGAGAATAGTTGCTAAGCTGTAGACGACCGGATCTCTGACAGAGATAAAGATTTTTCGCAGTTTGGAAATATTATCCGAAAAAACGTTTTTTTTCTGAGTTATTTTAGTGTAATGTTGTTATGGCTAATCCCACTTCTATTCCAATAATTCTTGGTAATATTATACCTACTCAGAATTTACTGTTTGGCAAAAAACAAGTGTATTCCATTACCATTATTAATGAATACACGTAATATAATACACGCTTGACCAAAAACATTCTAATATCTGAATTGTTTTTACATAATTATATAGAAAGGGTCCTTCGTTCTAACCAGCAACCTCTGCGTCTCACGCGGCTTCACTCACTGCGCTACAGAGGTCCTCAAAAGTAAAGTCATATATCAAAAGCCCGTTTTATCGCTTACGCGGTAGTAAGCGCGATTCTATCTTTCATACACATCGGCTTGAGGGAAACTTACAATTTCATCATAAACTTTAGCATAAGTATAAGAACGCGCCCGTGTTGTATTTCATAATAGATCTTTTACAACTTCTTTGAATGGACTAACTTGGAGGTACTATAAGGGCAAGGACAAAACGCCTTCAAGATGTATTAATTAAGGGAATAAATTATAAATAACGACCTCGGCTACCCCCTATTGAGTTCGCAGCCTTACAAGTTTTAGAGACGCACTGGGTTTTGAAAACGCAGTACCTACAGATCGAATTACATCTAGTACTGAAAAGCCCGAAAAAAAATAACATTATACAATACCTAAATAAATAACAGTTATGCTTACAATAATAAATAGTTTAAATAATTGGTATTATTACTATTTTATTTTCAAATAGATTAAGAGAGATTCCAGTATATTTCTAGATTTACGCAAGTTCTGGTGGCAATGTCAGCAAGCCCTTACTGAATAGTAAGTACCTACATTTAAAGAGTTGATGTAGTGTAGTACCTGACTCTGTTGTGATGGCCCATGGATCATTTAAAAAAAAACAATATTTGAATCCAAAAGTGAACTCATGAAACTTGACGAAATGAAATCATGTTTATCAGTAAGAAAGATGTTTCAAATTGATCACAATTGACAACGCCCATTTAATTACCGTAATTCTATTAATAAAGTTATTTGAATCCATATTTCAATATTTTTGGTTCATTTCAAAATAGTTTTAGGCATATATATCTGTTTAGGTAAATGAATTTATGGTTGATTCCACATTATATGATTAAATTTATTTTTTAAATAAACGCAGCGACCAAAAACAGCAGTGCATACAAAAAACTGTCATTTGTCCTGGACTCTGCAATACGCTGGACCAAATGCGGAACCCAAGGGCTCCCCCAAACGGAACATCCCGAACTTATTACCTCCTTGCACCATAACTCACTCAAGTGGAAAACTCTCACTGTTTACCGGTTCTTCATAATGTTGATACTACTACATTAATTGTCGTGAAATTTCGAAAACCGGGGTTTTAGTAAATATTTTTATTTATTTTTTGATTATGAGTCACGTGTTTGTTTAAAAATTACTTACATCACCACTATTAAATATCCTTGGACATTTCACACAGCGTCACCTAGTCCCAAGCTTAGCAATACTTAATGCTTGTGTTAGGGTAACCAGATGACTGATATTTATATCAGTCATCTGGTAAAATAATTAAAATAATCCTTAATATATTTTTTTTGCAAATTATTACAACTTATAGATAGAAAGCACCCAGACACGGAAAAAATATAATAATATACAGAACATACAAACATTTGTCCCGTAGATAAATATAATAGTTATAATCTAATAGTGTTACGATTGAACCCGAAAACTCCGCATCTTAGCCAGACTTTCGCCCACTGGGCCACAGAGGGCGTCCAAACTATTAGCCACTTCCTCATACTAACTTACTTACTAGTCACCGACAGAATCAGGCACCCTGTTTTCACTATAAACTCAGTATACCTACCTCCCTGCATATAATTCATTCGTTTTATTGATGCCCAGCAATTAACTTATGACTTTTTTGGAATCGACTTTCCAAATTATGTTGAATACGAACAAATTTTAATTTTGACTGGGGGACTTTGAACTTGCTCTTTTATAAGTTAGTGAATAGGGAATCATTTGAATTGCTTTAAAAGAGTTTTATTTCAGTAAGTTAATGAAACGTTTTCTTTGATGTGTTCTTTTTAACTTTTTATTTTTTCTACAAAATTAGAATACTATCGTAGAATCATGTTTTCGCCTTCGTCAATATCTACGTACGATCACTCGACGTTTTACAACCAGCTTTATATACTAGCTGCACCTTTTGATGTTATCTGCCGTTAGAAAACTACCCTTTTCCGTGGGAAAAGATACCAAGATCGAAAGTAGAAGATAGACTAAGTCTATAATATTAATCCAGGATATAAGTTATCCTGGTAACCAAATTTCATTCAAATCCTTCCAGCCTTTCACACAAACTTTCACCTTAATAATACGAGTATTAGTGTGATCCCAAGAAGGTTGCAATGAAAGATAACTTTGTACCTATCATAAAAACCTGTCACATCAATGCTAATTAAAACAACAACAACGTCAACAACACAAGAATCTCGGAATAAATCTTGATGTGCCGACATAAAAATCCCATTCAAGAGGAATGATACAAAGAGTTAGTGCGACAGGACAAAGCGGGCCGTAACCTAGCATTACGTCCCTCTTGATTTGTAGCAGAGCAGCAAACATACTCGTCTCTTTGGCCGGTGACGTCAGTTTGAATGTAACGACTATTTTCTCTTCACTATTCGGCCTCATTACAAAAACTAAAATTAACCTTCGTTTAAACTGGTCTATCAAAACCATGGTCTAAATTCGCATTGTATCTAAATAAACTACGGCTTAAGAAAAATGGTGATCACAGAACCAGGTTTAGCGATAAACTATGGTCTAATGCTAAACCTAGGAGACCTCTTGTTAAGCGGTGGTTTAAATCACAATACAACTGCGCGGGACCATAGACAAGAAAAAATATATAATTTGAGTCTATCAACGTAATTGAATCGGAATATAGGAAAATTTAGACCATGGTTTTGATAAACTAGGTTTTTTGAGTTTATTGAACTATTTAAGACTGTGTATGTCTAAACACACTTAAATTCGGTATGATTATGCCTGCAATGCTATTTTAATAATAATTATTGACGACACATTATGCCTCCTTGCGTAAATTCAATGGCAATTCGGCAACGCACAACTATACGCTACCGAAGTAAGGTTTAACTTCGGACGGAACAGATCGTTGCGGAACTAAATTTCGGCTGCGTAAGTCCGGCATTTATGGTGTGTCTAATCAGCCGAATACGTTTAAACGGGACATGTAGTGCCTGGGTCATTGTTTATTTAGAATCAAGCCTATTCTACAATTATCTCGCAACTTTTATTTGTAAGTACATTTTAAACGTTATAGACTGTGCTATTAATAACTTTGTTATAGAAATAAAATATTGTACGATGTTACATATTTATACTCCTAAAAAGAAAAAGTCAAGTTGCCAGGCCCGTATATCTATATTATTTTCTAACTCTATTGCTGTAGTTTAGTTATTTATTATAGAAAATAGTGAGGGTAAAGTTTTTTATTGCTTTGTAACTTTGTTGTCGCGCTTTGAGTAAAGTTATAGAATACAACCAGTCAACAATCAACACCCACACATGAGTTCATTGAAATACTTTTAAAAGTAGTAAATACTTACATTATTTCTATATCTATTAAAAAACATAAAGCGAACGTTTTCGGTTCAGAGTTTTAGAGTGTTTCTAAATTTAACCCAGACAAATGTCAAATTGTCAATAGAAACAAAAAATCTGTTAACGCGTTCACTGCTCATGACACACGTGTGCTAGTTGGGTGCTTCTAAATGGCCGTGGGAGATGGACTAGGAATGGGTTTTTTATTGCACAGCCGGGAAAACCCTCTCGGATCAAAAGTCGACTAACAAAATCAGACTCAGCCAACAAGGGCAGTATTATTATCATGGTAAAAAATATATTATGACTACAACTGTATCCCAGAGAGGGTAAGACATTTCCTATAGTACAAAGAAATGTCTTTTAAAACTATTATTATCATGAATTTCATAAAATCTCATATTCAATCTAAACATTAGGTACGATTTTGAAAGTAAACATCAAATCGATTTACGTGCGAAATTGCAAAATTTGATGTAGCTCAGCCATTTGTGACTCGCGTTCAAAATATCAATATTCCATTCATCTCTATCAAAACGGTCTGTTCCCAACGCCTATTCTAATAACTGCAGGCTACAGACTAATATAGCCTGTGCCACTTCGAATTGCTATTACTATGGACGAGCTTAGCCAAAGTTGGCGTGCTATGTTTGTAAACAAACTGTTATTATTACATTTTTTTGTTATTTCTATTGATTTTAAGACTAACACCAAAACATTAACCAAAACTGAAAAAAAATATCCTTGGGCATTCCACAGTGTCATCTAGTCTCAAGCTAAGTAACTTAATGTTTGTGTTATGGTAACCAGATGATAGATAATTATATTTCTTAGATTCATTTTTTTGAAATACATACATATCATAGATAGGAAACACCCAGACACGGAACAAATATCTGCAGACCACACAGACATTTGTCCCGTAGCGGGGATGGAACCCACATTCTCCACGTCTCAGGCGGGCCTTCGCCCACTGCACCACAGAGGTCGTCAAAGTGAAACATGCAACCAGCAATATCATCCATCCATGACTGCAGTCTGAACTGACTAGGTATAGTGTCGTAATGGAGAAGGCGACTCTACGTAAAAAGAAACGATAGATGCAGCCAATCAATCTACATTTACAATCATATGAGTATCGAACTGGTTGGACCAGGTGATCTTGGTCCTTGGGAAATGCAGTTTCCTAAAAAGATTCGAATCATGGCTCTTTCTTCAAAGTTCTAAAAAAATATTCTATATTTTAAAAATGACGGTAGGTAGGTATTTGAACACAGTTAATTTAACACTATACATTAGTTAGAAGCAAAACACCATCATGTTTGATTCCAAATTTTATATGGATACAGATGTTAATTAGGTATCTGTACTAAGTACGTAAGTATAAAATTATTTTTTCTAAAATTTTGTCAAAGTGTGATACTATTTTAGAAAAAAAAAAGCTAAAGTTGTATCAATGTGTGATACAATTACTTATTGAAAAAATAATTTTATTGACTTGACTTTATAAAAGTTTTAAAATATGTAAACTATGATTTTATTAGTTGAAATAGTTAACTCATCTTCTATCGTTCTTTTTACGGGTAAAACTCAAAATACTATCGATATTCGAAATGATCATGACCGTTCTTGCGCAGTATAAAGTTCGTCAATTGAATCTCTGCTCTGACGAATAGTTTAGAAAAGGCTTCATTTGATATTGCAGAGAAAAGATTTGAATAGAATTCTCAAAAAAACTTATTAGAACACATTTTAAAATATTGCGACTTGAACACATCATTCAAATATCAGACTTCGGACTAGATGACGCCGCGTAAAATTTCCAAGGATATTAAATCAATTTCAAGTTACAGGTCTTAAAGTACCTATGTAAATAAAATTTTGTATGTCTTCAAGAATATTGATCATCGTTTCTACAAAACATCCAACAAACAGCTAAAGAACTTACGAATAAATTCTCCTAGAAGCTCAAGTCGATCCCAGATACTTCCCGTTCAAATTTATAGGTTTAAAATTGAATTGACACCAGTAGACTGCATACCGAGGCGAGTGAAAATTATCTGCGAAGTGCAACAGGGATTAAGTGCCTTACCAGCTAAGATATCGATCGGCCTACTTCAAAGGTATAAACTGTTTTTCAGGTCACAAGAATGTGTGGGGAAAAAGTTCGTTTCTATAGTAGTGACTAGCAGCCCATCTCGGCTATTAATAAAACTATCGGTATAAAATAATAGTCTATAACCATCCCGACAGTCCATTCTACACATCGGTGAAATCATTTTTGAAGTAAGTAGTTTCAGAGATTACCTCCGTCAAACAAACAAACCAACATTACCTCTTTATAATATTAAGATTAGACTATGGGAAGACTGTAAACTCGTCTGATGTGAAACTCTAGTAAATACTGCTTTGATAGATCGTTGAGTTAAGTAACGTTCTGGACGGTCACAACTTTTATAGGTGTTCGTAAATCGGTTCCGGATTTCAAAGTATGGCGGTGAGACATAACGGAGACCTTTAGGCGGCCTAAAAACTACGTCACGAGTTGGCTCATACGAACCAACTTACTCTTTGTTTGATGTCTTATGCCATTATTGACAGTTGCAAATGGAACATAAAATTAAAAAATACAGTTGAAAATAAAACTCATAAATAGATACTTAAGAATATTACCAGATAGAAGAGCACTCACAAAAATTTTAAACCTAGTTTATTTAAAACCTACGGTTCTATTATAATTTGGATAGCTCGGTCATTACGTTGACGGATTATGGTTCGGATTACTGAAAACAAAATTATATTTCTAACTCAAAACCCCTGAATTTTAAAATACTTTCATAGTCTTTCTAAAAAACTAGAATCATTAAAATAGAAGTGCCCTATTCGTACAATTTTGTTTTATATTTTGAATAAAGTAGGGCTGGAAAATTTATTTACTTTTTTAAACTTACGTGATCAGAACACATTTTATAAATTATATGACCGGCGTTAAGGAACACATAGCTGCTGTTAAGAATCGACAAGTGAACAAGTCTGCTATAGCGGAGCACATAGTAGACTCAGGACCCAATCACTGGATGGAATTGCACAAACCTAACATCCTTGCAAACGAGAAGCATTACTATAAGAGAATGGTTCGGGAAGCGATTGAGATTAGGAAGTATCCTAATTTTAATCGTGAGGACGGCTTCAGACTCTCTTCTTCGTGGAATCCAGTGATAGCAAAGTGTAATCGTTATGTGAAAAGTTCTCAAAATACTGATACTGTTAGTGTAGTGTGCCGGCCTAGTGCGAACCGGCCCTTATAGTTATTTCTGACATTAAGTGAGGGTAGTTGAACGTACGCCTTCGCTTTGCTGCTGTGCTACCTCCGCCACTCCAGTCGACCCGCGACCACGGGCGGTGCAATCCGTCTCGAAACGTCGGGATAAATAATAAAAAGGTAACGTGATAAATACCCGGTCATATAATTTATAAAATTTATTTACTGCCCAAATGTCCCTCAGCAATCTTTATCTCTCTGAAATAAATGAGCATCAAATTACGCCATTACGGGCCAGACAATTAAGGTCACTGACTTGTCATCTTAATGATAAGGTTAGAGGAATAGGTCTTTCTTTGGGTAAATTTAGTCTATGTTGCTATGGAATTCCATCTGATAATTTCTTATAGGTTTCTCTATAGCTTTTGAGGGTGCGGTTGAGCACTAGTAAAGCTCGTGGCGAAGCTTGCTAAGACGTTCTTGATAGATCGTCGAAGTTAAGCAACGTTCTGAGCGGTCACTACTTGGATGGGTCACCGTAAGTGGCATTATTATCTAAACGCTTCCGTGCTTCGGAGGGCACGTTAAATTGTCGGTCCCGGTTTTTAAAAAGACGTTAAGCTAAGACTGAGGCATTTAGGCGGCCTACAAACTCGTAAGCTTACGTATCTTTATACATGATGCCATTTTCTTGCCTGTTGCACCCATGGTTAAAACTATCTTAAGACCAAGCATGTCATGATGACAGTCATGTGATTGTCTGCAACTGGCAAGAAAATAGTATCATGTAATTGTAAATGGTACTTTAGTATCTTCAATACCTAAGATCGTATCCTTATTAAGTTAGTAGATTCTTATCAAGACTTCGAAATTCCATGTCAATATTCGTGTCACGAGTTGCTTCACGCCCGTAACCAGTTGTAATTCAGCGGAATCAAATTAACGTGTCAGCTCTCTCGTTTTTCTTCGAAAACTTGTGTTTTAGCGAAGAGATAACTTTGTTAATTAAATTTTGCATTTTTTCCGCCCCCTCCGTTCACTTTTCATGGAATAGTATTTTGGAACAAGAATATAGAAACGAAATTGAGTCAAATAAAGTTGAAAATGATTTTTTTGTCAACATCTCGTGCTCAGGTTGAAAAGAAAGAGATGAGGATACAGCTATGGGCAATGGACATATATTAGTGTTAGAATTTGTAGGAACAATAATCGTAGTTTAAACCGTAGGTGATATAAGTATATTACTAACTGTTAATCTGAGTTTACTTTGTATTTGTTTTATGGTGTACAATAAAGTACCTATACTTCATTTCTTGAATCGAGCTAATAGGAACAAAAATAAACGCACGTGATTGGTCGTCAAAAATAATTGTATTTCTCGTTATTGGCTAGATTGTCAAATCAATTGTCAATTGTCAAATCTAGCCAACCCAATGACTTTCGACGACCAATCACGTGCGATTATTTTTCTTCCTATTAGCTCGATTCAAGAAATGAAGTATAGTATTGTATTCCATTCTATTAATTTTATTTAAGTGAACCTCGTATTTGGAGTTTCATTTCTATACTAAGGTTGTATTCTCAGCTCGATCCAAGATCCGTCCAGCTCACCTGAGTTGAATTTATACTTTCTCATGAACTGCATCGGAAGAATTAAAAAATACAAGACACTGCAGTTGGAATGAAATCCAAAGTTTTAAATGAGCTAGCTTATTTTTATAAGATCAATTCTCTTGAAAATTCCATTGGGTTTTAGAGTTTATCTACGAATATTCTTAGGTTTTGTCCTAGTTGTTTCTTCTTATTAGGGAATAACAAATTGATTCATAGAAATTAGCATCATTAGCGTGTGGATGGAGTAAAAGAGGATAGTTCATACCAGAACAAAAAATATATAGGTAAGTATTTGAAAAAGTAGGTGTATAATTATACAAGAATGCCATAATATTGCATCGTTATTACAACAATAACATTGCATAACAATAAATAAATATATTGACGATCACACCAGTTGCAAGCAAACACAACATGACCTTTCAAAATTAACCCCGTAATTAGTCACATTATAGAGCATAGAATCAAGATAATTAAACAGATAAAGCTGAATAACTTGCTAGAATAGTTACGGAATAGAGAGCTCGCTGCCAAGGGGTTAATAAGAGGGGCTGTCGTTAATTTCAGCTGGCTAAGAGGACCTTACCTCCGCGATATCGCTTCGAGTTTCAGATTGCTAAAGGTGAGAACATTGTAGTGAGATTAGAGCGTATTTAAAATAACTAGCCTTCGATTGTCACGTTTATTTATTAATCAGACTATGTTACTCACTTATAAATCAAAAATCTTACTATAAGTTTTGGGCTTCGACGGGATTCAAACCGCGAGATACAACTATGGAATAAGCTCGCTAAGAAGTCGCTATGACTTCTCTAGTCATTTGTACTGAATGTATTTATGTATATATATTTGTATTCTTACCGATTTGAGGTTGATTGACATTGATGCACACATCTAGATGATTCTGTAAGTACTTTGATTTTTGATACTGAAAACGCTAACACTTTCTCCTTCACCAAACTAGTAGCCTTAATACCCAGTGGTAAACAAAAGACTAAACTACTTAACCTAATTAACGGGAAAAATCTAAGCAAAGGGTGAATAGGGGTTTTTTCGTCGATTTGGATAAACACCCGCCTCTGCTTTTAATTAAAAGGTCCGATGACGTTTCGGATCTAAAATATTGCCTGGCAACAAACCAACAAATATGTTTACTTATCGGAGCGAGATTTCCAGAATACTAGATTCAACACTTATCCTACTAATAATCATAATATGAAAAGTATGGATGTAGGTATCACCATAGCAACTTTGTTTTTAAACACAAAATGTATGAAACTTTTTGACAGATAACAACGTTGCTATGGCGAAAGTCCTACGGCCATCCATAAGTTGGTTATAGAAACGGGGGGTAAATCTTTGGAAATAGCTGAATAATTTAAAGAATGTCTATTTTACCGAAATGATTCTCACCTTACACCGGCTCGGCATGGCGGCAGTGAGTATCTTGACACCGACAAAAGAATTTGCGACACGGAAATAGCTTTGTCTTTTATTTACTTACTCCAACTGGGTCATCCAACTTTTTGTAAAAAACTTTTGTAACATTGACATTCTGCTTTCCTCTGTTTTTACATGTTCACAGAGCAAGTTAAATACAATAGACTGGTCACTCACATTTTCGGAAAGAAAAAGACTGATATGTGTAGAAATAAAACGAAAAGGTCTATGCTTTTTGATTGATGAGAAAAGAAAAGCAGTTAGTGAATGAGGTTGGGTTATTTTTAACAATTTTAATTAATAACTTGACTTGGATATTCCGCTACTGTTTTTCTGTTTTCAGCACAGATCAAATAATGGTTTTCATAAAGATAATATAATTTTAATTAAGAGCATACCATTCACGTATCAAAATTTTTTTTTAACTTTGAATTTATTTACTTATCTCAATGTACCTCAAACCTACCTACGGCAAAAAAATTGTGTGTGAACGAACTGCCACAGAAAATTACTTCACAAAACACCAGGAAGTTATAACAAGATCCTCCAGACTCTAGATAAGAGATCTTTAATCAAATCCGTGCGGATCACAAAGGCCCAAGAAAGTCATTGAGGGTGAAACCACAGGTCAATGAACAGAACAGGAACCCTAAGCGTGTAAGCGTAAGGCGGATTTAAACAGTAACTCATCTGCATACAAATTATATTGACCTAATTTTGCGCACACTAATACGTTTTTCAGATAAGGTACTTTTATTAACTAAGGATGGTAAAAAGAGACTGCGTTGTTGTCAGGTCATGTACTCACACTCGTTACGTCTCATCGTAATGAATTACACAATATAAATATTATGCGTTCATGCGCACTCGTTCGTCCGTTCGTTCGATTCCTTTGGTTCTTTAACTTCAACCGTTTTGATTGGTAAAAAGTTGTATCTTGAGCATTTCTTAGGTCTAAATTCATTTAGATATGATAGCTACATACAATCAATTGTAGCATATTTTTACTACGAAACTTCTAGGTAATTTAAAATCCAGTTAGGGAGTAATTAACTTGATTTTCAAGTTAACGAGTGCAGAAAAGAAAAAAAACATACCTATTTAATTTTTCTTTAAATACTGAATTAATTATGGATTCATAAATATTTAGTGAAAACATGATATACTTACCTTTTACGAAATATGATAAGACATGTTTGAATATACCTACTGTATTAGCTGTGCATTGTGCGAGCAACATCAAAGTGACTCGTTTACCAGTCAGGCTGGATAGAGCCAAAGAATGGATGCTCATTAGGTTACAACTCAAAATGAGTTGAAATTGGTGGTTGGTGCATAAAATATAGTCATTTTTGAACAGTAGGTACCTAAGTAGAAAGAAAGTGGTAAGGTTACTAATTTGGGTGTAGGTCATATTTTAGTGATGGTTGGCAAAATGGAACATGAAGTAATCATCATAATTTACTTTCAGATTGTTAAAGCTATGAGGTGAGTTGTGCAAATACATTTTGTGTATTAAATTATGCATAAAAAAAGGGGGTGGTCCGTGGTCTTTGCCTACCCCCATGGGAAAGAGGCGTGAGTATATGTATGTATGTATGTATGTATGTTTAAAAAAAGATTTAAGATATTACGACAGAAACTCTTGCCAATCTATAGGTATAGCTATGGAATGCGGGTTTATTGCGATAAAACGTTAACGGCTCATATTTATTATTTATCACCGGATTTTATTGTCAGTCGTGCGCGTGTGGTATCGAAGCCTTTTGTCTATGAACGCCTAGGTACGTTGGTACTCTTTTGTTCTGGAATGAACGAGTTATCAGTGAGCTGGGTCAATTCAATATGTAGGTATTTATACAGACTACTGAAATTAAATATGACCACATGTGTAATCCCATGACCAGAGTCAAGTACTGTGCCATACCATGGTACGGTCATAATCCTGCTTTGAAGAAGTAATAATCATCATCATCAATCATCATGGGCAGCTCAAATTATAGCCCAATGCTAGGTATAAGCCTCCGCGCCATTCTATAGAGGCCATAGAGGGAAAGGCATGGATGAGAACGGCACAGGGCCGATTAAAATAGGAACATGCCAGTACAAAAATTTGAAATTAAACATTAAAAGACAACAGTACCTACTCGCTGATAGTAGTAGTGGTAGTCGGCAATTAAGATCATTTTATTCGGACTAAGGAGTCGTTAAAGGCCAATATTATAACTACATGAAATTAATGTATATTACAGGTTGCAAGCCCATCGAGGATTATATTATAATTAAATGAAAGCCGTGGTCGTGAGCAAACTGTCTGCCGGTGACCACTACTTTTGTAACATGCCTGAAACATTAATTAACACGTTAATTAAGGGAAATAAGTAATGAGATAAATGCAAATTAAACACTGATCTATTTCTGTGGAATTAAATGTTTAATTATAAGGTGTTGAGTTCGCATTCTGGTAATAAAAAAGAAACTAGTGGAACGAATCAAAGATGGTAGTGTAAAGTCACCGATCTACTATTAATAAATATATCTTTTTTACGCGGAACGGTATATCTATTGTGCGTTTCTTGAGCAAGAATAAAGCCGATATTTAATAGCTTGAGACAACTGGCTAATGCAAAAAATATTACCAAAAATATTTCCTCCATAGCCGTTCAAAGACACCTAACGCCATCTCTCGGTGGTAAAGTGCCCGTTTAAAGTCTCAAAGCAATTTTACACAAACTGTGCCAACACAGATAAACGGAAAGCCACTTTTGGTTATTCCACATTCCCTAGACGAGTTGCATCAGCGGGACTATAAAAATAAATTACGATGTTAAACGCACACCCCTAATCGTAAGGGTGATTTGTTCCAGTTCGTCGTTGCTTTTTATTATAGCTGATTTTATGCTAATTTAATATAATTTATGATGCTTTGGTTATTGGCAGCGATGGGTCAATGCAACTCACTTAGAAACAAATTCATATTTTAAGCAGATAGCCACCATAGTGTAAGGTGATTTTGGCTAATATTTACTTGACAATTAAATTCAAATTAAATTAGAAAAATCTGTAGAATATGATATAAGAAAGTAAAATAAATACAGAATGTAAAAATTTACAATTGTAACTGATCATAGTCAAAATAAAAAAGGTACATAGACATGGACTAGACACCTAAAATGTTGATGGTGATAAACATTACTCATTTAGAAACTTTACAGCACGAAACTTTGAAGACAGTAAAGTTTTATATAATATGTAGGTAGAGGTACTTACTTAACGTATGTTCCCAAATATGCGGTCTAGACTGCTAGTTTTGGTAAAGGGATTAAATTAAAGCATTCTCAAATCATTTAGCACGTGAATTCTAGACATCATAACGTTATGCATTCTCGCAATAAATTCCCCTATTCCACCGAAATGGTTCTGAAGTGGTATCACGAGACGAATTATTCGTGAAATTCACTACATTTACACCTGGACCTGTTCTTACACCACTGGAATGTTGTAGGTGTAAGATAAGAGAGGTCAGCGTATACTGGTCATGTTGTTCAGTTTAGACGCTTGCTAAGGACATGGCATTTGCAATCGTCGCCCTTAGTAAGGGCTAAAATTCCATTGATGTTTGTACCTTTAGTCTATACGATATGGTCAGCTCTAGGTATTTAGAGCTTGACATGTCTAAATGAATGGGAGAATGCTGTTTTGTTAATTTGACACAGGGTCTTGCAGTTTAGTTGGCAGTAATTCTATCAGCAGAGTTTGGATCGATTCCCATGTATCTAGCAGTGAGTGAATGTAGGCTGATAGGGATAGATAGATTTATATAGGAAGACCCAGAAATACCAGGAAGACTAGCTTAATCAAGCCACAAAAACGTCGCAAAACGACACCAATAACATATTCTTTGTCGAGACGAACTGAATAATTCATTTAATAAAACCGTAGACGAACGACCCCGGTGACACATCGCATCACATGCTGCTACAGTATTCAGTCATTGATGTGGCACTTGTGAATATATTTGGAGGATTGAGAATGATTAGGAGCAGACATAAACTTTGTTACCCTGTGACATTGTAAATTCAATATTTTTCCTTAATTCCGTCCTTTGGTCTCTCCATCACAAATGCTCAAAACTATTATTTTTATTTTTATTTATCTATCAAAAAGAAATCGAATGTTTGTCCTAGGCACTATCAAACACACAACTTCATAGCACCAAGATGTTAATCTTTAACAAACAAATAATAATCAAAACCAAGTGTTCATAAAGCGCCTTAGAAACGGCCATTAGCTAGCTGCAGAGCTCTAGTTTTCACAACTTTTGAATTATGAGGGTTGGATTGGATTAGTAATGAACTTCATGAATTTGTCTACAAGCTCAAAGTGATCTTCAAAAGGTCAGGCTCTGTCGGCCATATTAAACACATTGAGAATTCATTCGATCATAAACCTTAGGCTTTAAGTCTTGCTAATAAAATGAATTGCTAGTGTGTAAAACCTAGAGACGAATCGACGACATTCAGTCGTTAGAAAGTTCTTATGATCAAGTGGCTAGCTCTGGTGACGGAGTTTTAGGCCGTCTAAAGGCTTTCGTCACAACTAGAAAAGCGGGCACCGATTATTAAACGTCCCCTCCGAAGCAGAAATACAGAGTCTCTTATGTAAAGACGACGATACAAACGTGTGCTACGGTTAGATATTTACGTTATTTTTTGACGAAGAAAGATAAAAATGGTAATTTTGGTTTAGTCCACTATTGTATAACCCCATAAATCTAGAGGTTTCATTCTCAGTATCTATGGATTTTCATCATACTCATTTCGTCTTTAGTACCCATTATATAACAATATAACTTTGATATAGCTCCCAAACCAACCGATATTTACAGCCAAAATTAACCTTATTTCATCTGACTTAAGTAAATTAGAATTTATGGATACTTTATACGGAAACGCCTCTGTGCCGCAATATGCTAACTCACAACGTTGAGTAATGAGCTACGTCATGTTCCCCTGAAACTGAACCCGTTACCCTGATCCTACTACAAACTCCTACTTGTTCGCAGAATGGCGCGGACCTAGTGCATTTAGATGTGGGAGGGCCAACGAAAGATGAATGGAAAAATTACTATGCTCTGTTATTATCTGGTTAATTTAGTGAAGGCTTGATGCTAGAGGTTAGTTATTCCTATTACAGAGCTATAAGTACATGTTATGCGCGATTGATTAAGTAATGTGTAGGTAAGTGGGCATTACGCACTGCGTCATTAGCAAAGTTTTCTCAATAATTATACAATTATTTTTGACTGCCGAAAAATCGTCTTACATATTTTGTCCTGATTGGGAATTGAAGCCACAAATCATCGAAAATTCTGCATCACCAAAAATTTCTGCTGAACAGCTGGTTCGTAGTGAAAAAAGCTCAAAATTGTAAAGACAATCTCCGTTTCTCAGGAAACCAGCTCTTTAAAAGCCACCAGCCTCAATCGACAAAGGGCCTATTATGTCAAAAACAAACCCGGGTAACCAATTCCCATGTTTGCCGAGGGCTGCTCTCTTATAAATATGCAAATGTTATCCTGCGTTTAGCGTGCTACTGCAATAATACTGCTCTCGCCCTTGAAACCTATTACACTGTTCAAACAACCCTTTTAGTATTTACATATTCCTATAGATTGATTTTGCTACTAATGTTTGACAAGCCGACTAATTGAATATCGATATTGATGACGCTTGGCTTCTCGGTATCAGACAAGATTATAAATAAATGTAATGACGGAGCCGTTACACAGTTCAGAATTTTCCCGGTATCGAGCTGGCCTGCCACGAGATTGTTGGCAACCTACTTATAAAACCTTCTGAGATACAGTATAATAATTTTGATACAGTATTAATTCGCGTTATTAGTAGCTTGGACTTTGCAAAAAATGTGCTCTTTAATGCCAAAATTACAGAAGTTTATAAAATTCAAATGTTCATCAATTGTTGTCCAGTACCTACAGCCAATCTCGAACAATTCAGAAACCTTGTTATTTTTCTTTGCCAACTTCCCTCAGTTTCCCGAAACCGCAATAACGTGTTCATATAACAAAACGAACGTAAACTTTTTGTTTAACACAACCCTCGTCCCACAAAGGACAAGTTATAAACCTGTCCTCGCTTATAAAAGATACAGGACATCGGACATTCCCGGGAAATGGCAGACGTCGCGCCCACTTTCCCTAATAAAGTAACAGTCGTAAAAAACCACTACAATCATAATAACTGGCCACAGACTTTTAAACATTAACGTCGTGCACATAAACCGCGAAATGTCATAGGTTATATACAGTACTTTGGATTGAATGTTCTCGTGGACAGATTTTCTGAGGTAAGTATATTTTATTGGGGTTAAGTAACAGCTGGTTCTAATTCATAATTTCATAGACTTTTAGTTGATGATTGATCATTTAGGTAGATAATGCTTGTGTTATGGTAACTAGATGAAATAATGAGTAAATAAATTAACTTTATTTTAAAACACACAAAACTAACGTGGTAGTTACCGATTACCGACGACGACGCGGAATGTTAAAACAAAATAAACACAAACATGTGTCAAGTGTTTTGACCAGTCATGCACCTTTATATTGCTTCTGCCTTTCACGTTTCACCTTTGTAGTATTTAGGACAGTAAATGGAAGGTATAGACGTATTTGCGGATAAGTATGTCTTATAAACGGGATATTACTCGTGTAAGATATCGTCGATTTACATACCGACAATAATTTATCAGGAATCTTCATCTGAGAGTTAAAATATTGGCAACACTTACTTTGTTAACACAACAATTAAGTATAATATTTTACAGTAACTATGCTACTCGGTACTTCGTTTACTTATGGTGGAGTGACTGCTGGCCTAATAGCGTGCGGATTCTTAAATTACTTATAAAATCTTGATTTGACACATCTTCATCCGATACTTTCTTAAAGGGAAAATTGTGTGCTGATCATTCAAAAGTTGCTTTTTAGACGCTTTTATTAAAAGCTCTCTCCTCTTTTTTACTTTCCTTTAGCTTCAATAAACACTTAAACAAGTTTTAAAATAAGGAACATATCAAAGTACATAAAAGCGTTTCAATTAAAATATCTGATTGTTCACGCACCATAAAATGAGTTTACGTATAGCGATAAACTAATTTTATTTAGAACACAGAGGGTTTCCGAACTGCCCTCGTTTGTAATTCGCTTTGGCCCGGAGTTCAGTGCCGCATGTATTTCAAATTAAAAATATTGTTAGGGTATGCGAAAACTGTAATAAAAACAAATAATTGTATTGTTACAAATTAGGAATAGGATGGATTGTTTTCCGTGCTCTCTATTTGTAATTAATCCAATTACGGGTTTATGTAGGTACATAAAATATACATAAATAAACAGTATGCACTATTAACAGATTTGAATTTATAATGGTAATTTACAAAACAACTCTCAATCAATGTATGTTTAATGAGTGTAGTAAATAAATATTTTCCTTTCTTTCTTTCTTTCTTTCTTTCTTTTCAATCACACGTTTTAATTTGTTTTTTCAGATTATTAAAAATGAACACATGAAAGTGATGAATTATTTACCTACGACTTTAAAAGAAGACAGAAACTTTGTTTTTGAAATAAACAAAAGAAGTGTGTTGCGTTGCGTATTACTATAAATGCATGCCTACTTGCTACGAGACAAATTTAAATTTGATATACTGCTTACATCAATTTTTTTTTGCAAGAAGAGCGAGTCGCACAATACCCCCTTATTCGACCAGTAAACCTATGTAAACACATATTAAATCTGTTGCTATCATTATGCCTCTTTATGAATTAGACCCTATATTGTTTAAAGTTGACTTATCCAGTAATCAGTCAGATTATGCCATGTTCACACGAGCGAAATATACTCTGACAGTCAGTAATCCGTGCTGACTAATGAGTTATGCCGGTTGCCACAAGAGTAGTGTCCGAGTGGATATCAGGTTGCAATGTCACAGAACTGATGGCAACGAAGCTTTAGACTACTGATAAAAACAGTATTTACTAAGGCTTACTTTATTAAGACCAAAATAACTACTATAGATCTAAAAGAAATGTCTACCGCTCCCTGGGATACAGTCTTGATCATATTTTATTTTTTTTTCAGTTTACTACTACTACTAACCATGACATAAGCTAATGACTAAAATACTAAAAAAACAAAGAATCTAAATAAAATAAAAAAGAAAATTATATGAATATCATGGCGCTAACGACCGCAGCACACGTTCCTAATGTGTGTGATAATTTACAGGTGTGTTAGTAAGTTGCGTTTAAATGCTGTTTACACTTTAAATTTACGAATCATTAAAATAATAACTTTTAATTTAAAAATATTTGCACACGTGGTTGATTTCAAAATTATTTTAGATAGGTATCAAATCCCATGTAGACATTTATACAAGCTATATCAAGTTTCACAGAGGGACCCTCCTGCGAGCAAAAAATTCAATTTATGAGTTAGATTGATAATTCTTAAAATAATAATAATTTTTGTAATGATAATTCAAAGACGTAGACGTAGCCGTCTGTGACGTAGTTAAGGTCAGTTTGAGAAAAAAGTTTGTATGTTTTGCAGATATTTGATCTGGGTCTGAATGTTTATCTATCTGTTTATTATCGTATATTAAACCTCAAACAACAACAATTCGTCTATGATTTAATAATAAAATAAACATGTTGCTAAGCTTACGACAAAATATCGTTGTTTAGAATATTCAAGTATATTTTATTCTAATCTGACGCATTGTAAATCTGCAAAAACTTGCACCAAATTAATCTCACTTTAGCCATATCGTATACTAAATACCAACATAAGCATTAAGTTTTCGACAAAATTTCGTTGTGTAGAATATTAATCAATTAAGAATATTAATCAATTAATTGTTCCTTATCTCAATAAATAAATACTTTGTTTTGTACTTACCTATAACATCAATTAAAGGACTTCACAGACAGCAGCTATAATATATATTACGGTATATTACATCCCGGGATATATAGCTGTATATTATCGTAAGCTATCACACACAGAACAGATATCTGCTGTAATATATCTTTTGCACGGACGTAGCTATAGCTTTCCTAAGGGGGGGGGTCCGAGGCATCAAAGTCCCCCCCCCTCTCGCCTCTTTTTTCTTCTATTACTTGTAGAAATGGCGCGAGCGGAGCGAGCAAAATATTTTTAGTTAAAAGCAGCGTATTCATTCGGTTCTTATTCTGCAAAAAAAGACGCGAGCAGACTGCAGAGCGAGCAAATTTTCTTTTGACTTATAAACATAATTTTTGGAAGATAAAAGCATTGTGTCACTTTGTTTTATTGAGGGCCGGTTTTTATTCTGGTAAAAACGACAAGAGCAAAGCGAGCAAATGTTTTTTTAGTTAAAAGTAGTAGTTCGGTCCCCCTGGACCCCCCCCCTAGATACGTCCAGTTCATTTCATTGACATACGCCATTTGATTGGGTATATTTCTGTTTTTACCCACATGTTCTACCCATTCACCTTTTTTTTTGTTTCTCCCCAAATTATGTCGGTTTTTCAACCAACTTCAAAAAATATGATTTTTTTTTTGTCGTTTATACCCAAAATGTGTTTTATTTTCTACCCGCAATCAAAATAATTGATTTTATACAGCCAGACAAACAATTTGTAGATAAAATTACAAAACTTTGACAGTTAACTGTTTAAAATTACTTACTTACCTGCCTACGGCTACCAGTTTTGAACAACATACCTACCTAAGAAATTATTATTATGGCTAAGATACAAGCTTTTCCTAGTATGTTTTAACTATAATTAAAACAAAATTATAATATTTATATACACATTTTTATAAAACATCTATTATATTTTTCGTTAGTTTTTGTGATATATATATGTATATAATATTTATGTGTATATTTTACTGTATAATTATTTATGTTGTTATTTGATTAAAACATTTTAAAATGCCATCGTTTTTTATTTCAACTGAACATTTTTGCCGTATTTTGTTACTTATGTCATTTTTGTTCTGAGTGAAAATGAACGAAAATGAAAAATAGCAGTGGGTATAAACGGCAAAAATTATTATTACTTTGTGCTTTTGGGAAGAAACTGTGGGTAAAAACAGAAATGCACCCACGATTGACGCGCTCTCCAGCTAAAGTGTTATAAAAGGTGTTCTTATTTATTCATACTCATACACGGAAAGTACGCACGAAGTTGCCGGATCATGGGTTCAAAGCAACATTATCCGTCCCTAGGGAAAATAAATAATACTTTCCTGCCCTAGGAATAGTAGATTACTATCATCATCATCTCATCATCTCCCTGCCCTTATCCCACTACGTGGGGTCGGCACAACACGATAACTGTAAACGGTAGAAAGGCAAGTTTTCGATATACAAGATGATTTATGCGATAATAGTTCAAGTGCATCGAAGGGCCTTCCTTCAAAAGTAATATACTCTGCTTTTCATTACGAATTTGAGGAAATGAACAAATGAAAAAAAAAATGAAAAAAAGAAACAAGCTGCGGCTTCCAGGACATACAGCTGTCCATAACCACTCCTAAGTTTCTAACATTGTTAGAAAAAGGAACAACAACATTATCAAATTCTATTTTAGGTAATGATAGCCAGTTAATTTTAGATATTGTACGGGAACTGCCCAGAACTATAGCTTGAGTCTTAAGAGGATTAACTTTCTATGTGCAAGTATTAATTACTTATATTAATTATCCATGATTTCACGACACGTCCGCTCTTCGGAGGCTCTGGATGGGGACAGCAGTGTAAGCAATAATTCCCACATGTTCTTCCGAAGAACGACTTGCTTGGTGCTTTAGGTAAGAATGAAATAAAAGTATAAAATAATCATCAAATTTTTGAACATCCTGTACGAAGTGAAATATACTGAAATATATTGAGATATACTGAGATATATATTTTCGTATAGCTCAGTATCTTAAGATACGAAGATATGAAAATATATATTATAGCTGCTGTGTGTGGTCTCCTGACGATTTCTATAGAAAGATGTATTGAGATATATCGTGCTATAAGATATATCTTCATATTATAGCTGCTGTGTGTGGTGTCCTTAAGATAGATCACCATATCAATTTGAGCCGTTCAGTATTCTTTGTATGAAACTACAACTAATCGAAATCGTAACGTAATCAGCTTTTTGAATGTGTAAAAAGGTGACACTGTGACAATCCGTTTCCGAGATATGTGTGATGATTGTGACCTTTATCCCCAATGCGTAGTTTGTTTCAATATAGTTTGATAAATAAATACAAATGACCGAGCATCTAAACAGGTGGGCCGCACAGACTGCCCACAAAATGTTGCTCCATAATTGATGAGCTCATTAATCAAAGCCCGGCCTAAATATCCTGTTTGTGATAGTGCCACTTAATACTGAATTCAACGAAATTTAATAACAAACTACATTTCATTTGTTTCAAATGTAATGTAAAATTATAATCAGCGAGCTCACATTATGTTCGTGTTTTGGTTATTAGGTTCATCCAGTGTTGCATTGCAGCCAATATACGGGCTGTATGCAAACTATACAAGTACCTACTTCAAAATAAACTCAACTTTTCCAGTATATTACTATACAGAAAGTGGGCATACGTTTTTTATAACAAAACAAAAAACCTTTTCAAAGGACATAAAAATTAAATTAAGATGTAAAGAAATGTCCACCGCTACCTGGGATACAGTCATATTAATTTCATTTCATTTCCTGTACAAAACACAATAAAAACCAGTTGAGCCTATCGTTGTTAACTAATATAGCTTAACTGATCCAAACCATCGGCGTGTATAAATAAAATATGACTTTTCGTAGAAGAGAGCAAGTTTTGAAGTGAAAGTGCTCTTTCGAGGTGCATTTTTGTTCATAATTTCGAAGATTCAAAATATTTTTATGGCACTATTTTGTGAGTATACTCTTACAGTAAAAATGATATAAAACCAGACTATGGACTAATAGATAATATTATTCAGGGAACAATCGATGAACAAGATGAAGCAGATTTTAGTTTATTGGCCTAAATACCATTGGTCATTTTCAATGATTTATCCGCTAATTCTAAACAGTCAATATCTAGGTCTATCTAGGTTTTTGTGTTTTATTTCTGAGTTAAAAACTTTTGGAACTTCTTTTCCATATTTTTTATCGACATTGCACTGTCAGGGGATAAGGCTACCTCTATCAATAAAAATCTCCCTTTTATTGCGGGCTATAAAACATTATTTGGAAGGTCTTTGAGGGTCAAAAAAGCATTGTTATGTGTAATAGCTCTTTTAATATTTAAATATTTTATTTAACTACCTACTAAGAGATAATATTGTTCCTTTAGGATTATTTCTATAACAAACAACAAAGTATTTACAATACTACCTATCCATCAATACAATCAATAGTTATGTTTCAAAATACATAAATTAAGTTCCGTTGCTTTTGACTAACATTTATCAGAAATGCATAATGATGCATTTATTATTATAAACTGTTATCGTACAATTTAAGGAGGTACAATACAAGGAACTTTGTGATATCCAAAACAGTTCTACATAAAAATACAATAACATGATGAAAATGTCGTATCTATCGTTCTCTATTACATATTAATAGCAGCAATTTATGATTATTGCGTTCGGAAATCGTGTGCAGGTTAATTAGCGATATTATGCAGTGTTTGCTTGTTGGAATTCGCAAATAAATTTACAGTTCATTGTCTTTGTCCACAGAACAGAGCGTGCATTCGAATATTGTTTGAATTAAACAAACAGAGTTACTGAAATAGTCATTTTGCAGTGATACGTATTAGAATAGAATGGCTCATATTTTTCGGGTATGGAATCGTCACTTGAACCATTAAAATATATTTTTGCCAGGATTGGACGCTAACAAACGAATAACATAAAGAGAAGCAATGAGATCAAGATAATGTTGTGTTGAAAAAAGTACTTCAATCATTTCGTGTCTTTATCCGCGTTGCGTAGCTTCGTAGCACGCGCGTAGCACCCATTGCTAGGAAAAAATTCAAGGATTTTTTAGCTTTAATTCAACAATAGAAATTATTTGTAACTGAAATGATAGTTACGTTTATATTTTTGGAAGAGTTTGTCTTTAAATTCTATGCAGCATTATCATCTACCTACACGTATAATGAGAGAACATTATCGCATCATAAAATGAGAATGTGGTGTGAATTTATGGCGGAATACTATTTCGCTGCTGGGGTACCGACTAGGAGCTTGCAAATGTTATAGATTTAACTTTTTATGAGGTTAATATGTTCTTTTATATAATAATAATAATAATAATATATTATAATAATAATATTATAATAATAATAATAATAATATGTTCTTTTGAATATTTCCATCTTATTGGGATAGATTAGATGATGCTTTTGATAGAGAAAAGCAAATTAGCACAAATAAATAGAAATAGCGAAGGGCAAAACGTGTTTGTGTCTATATAGATCTTTCTTCTGAAAATGTATGGTATTTGCATAGCTCAACGGAAATAAGGTTAAATGAGCCCTTCATATCCCACTGATTTGCAAAGGCCTCTTTTTAACTGTAGGTATAAAGCTATAAAAAATTAAAAAAAACGAACGAATAGCTCTATATAAAAGTAAACTTCATATTTACCTAACAATTTTATAATCTAACAACCAGTCTCAAATCACGAACAAGATTATTAACAGATGATGTACCTGACCGTCATTAAAACGAAACCACGTTTTGTACAAATAAGTTGTTGTGCTATAGAGTTTGTGGTTCGGGTATTGTCCGGATAAAATAGCGCTTATAATGAATCATAACAAAGGGATGTTGAACTGACATTATCTTCCCTATATAAAATAATTTTACTTACTGAAACTTCTTATCAACTTAGATAAAATTACAATTGGCTTGCTTAGCCACTAGTTTTTTTTAGAAAAAAAACGAATTCCGAGCAAGTTATTGTTGACCAATTTCGTAAGGAATTTATCAAAATTAATCATGCCACTTTTCTAAGAATAAGAATAATATTTTTTCTACAATCTTATACATGTATTTACCTACATTTTTCGCATCAATCACTCATTTTTCATACAAATAATTTTTGAGAAAAGCGTAATATACATAGTAATTGCTTAGCTTGAGATTAGATGACGCTGTGTAAAAAGTCTAAGTAGGGATATTCACTGCGTCAACAACTTGTATTATGGCAACCGGATGCCTGATATAGGTACTACCAATGGTATTATATGCTAAGTAGAAAAGAGGTATCTTTGTATACTGTAAACTTATAAAATATTCCGGTCTTTATCGTTTTCAATTTAGCAACTCTAGCGATGACACAGTGTAGACCTTTCTATTAAAATTCAGCGTGTAAAGGGACCGGCCCCTGTCTGTTTACCTGTCCGTGTTTAGAAAGGAATGTAATACAATCCGAGTTATTTTCATTATTCAGCGTTACATTAGCGCCTTTATGTAAACAGATAAAAAATTGTAAGCTTACATAGCTGTAGTAGATTCTAGTAGGTTATTTAAATCGTTATGAATTTTGAATTTCATTTGGCATAAACCAATAATAGTTTTAAGCATGAAAGATTCAACACATATTTCAATTATATTTTGAATTCGATGTAAGAAAATACCTACTTTAATGACGATTAAAGTTACTTACACACAAATTATGTTTAGCTTGGTGTTCTTTAGATGGTGCAGCGTAAAATATTAACTTTTTTTATTTAATGAAAACGTTTCCTAAAAACGAAAGTTCAAGGTTCGATAATATTCGACTTTGCTACGGTGTCATGTCTTTCACTCCTAACCATTTACAAAACCCAACGACTTTGTATAAAGGACGTGAGATAAAGTTTATTACACTACATTTTTTACAAGAGTAATCTCTCAAGCGTTCTCAAAGAACGTTATCTAGATGCTATTCGAATCGCTCCAACCATTTCATTACAGAACAAAAAGCCGTCACGCGCGACGTAAAAAAAAGTAAGTACTATATATGCTTTGGTTTTCTATGAAACTGAGACCGTCAAAATATTGTTGACTGTCTCAGGTTGGCTAAAAAGTCGTCTGATATTTCTTCTAGATATATGTTGATAAATCATTCTATACCAGAGTATCAGTAGGCTGTATGGCACAACTAACCTGGCTTGCACTGAGAATTCGCCGCATTAAAAGGGTCCATAGGGTGATGAATGCTGGGACTGTAGTTTGTGTCTCTTACACGAAATTGGAGCGCGAGCGGCACTGTGCGAAAACACGAAAGGATGCGCGCGCGGCTGTCTCGGAGGAAGTTGAACAAGGCACTCCCAAAACGGCTTTCCTGTCACAGTTTCAAAACCAATATAAGCGTCACACCAAAACAACCAAAACAGAGATCTTGATGTACCTACCCTCGAAATTGTGTATGTCATATCATCTGTTTCGCTTTGGAACACATTTAAACAAATAATATTACCTACATATCTACTGACAATAAGGCTACCCCTCAGCATGTGCTCCAACGACTGAGAAACGATGAAAACCATCGTTTCTCAGTCGTTGGAGCACATGCTCGGAAAAAAAGTTCCATGAAGACATTTGTACCATCAAAAACCATGAAACAAAAATAAAACACAATATCTACTACAACATGCCTGCCATTAAACAGCACAATGCTTTTCAGGAAACCATAACTTAACTCCACATATCAAAGCCTTCAATATCTTTTGATAAGAAACAAAGGAGCAATTTCCATTTGAATTACAATGAATCGATTTACAACAATCCAGACTTTGAAAACTAAATTGCACTCGGAATAAAACCACAAAGTGTCTTGATGGCGATAGAGTTCAACTTTTATATCAAACGCGAGAAGAAAAAGCATCAGGCATCTCCGTTGGCCATAGAATAAGAACCGGAATGTTTAATGGCTGTCGATGTGGCACATGGTTTAGCGGCCGGTTCTTTCGTTATAAACTTATAACCAACTTACGGATGCCCTAGGACTTTCGCCCATCGTCTGTCAAAAAGTTTTATATGTTTTATGTTGTTTAAACAAATTTGGTATGGTAATGGACTTATCTACGGCAATCTGTACGTCGATTATAGAATTCGGGCATAAAATAAAATAACGCCACACCTGTGCCATATGAAAACCAGCAAACTCCCTTGACTGCGTACAATAAATGAATGAAAAACTTTTCCAAGTCGCAGATACAATTGATAACCAGCCCGGAGCTAACTTTCTTCGATATTGTCGGATCGAAGAGTCAAGAAGCTTAGTCAGTTGGATCTTTCTCACTAATTTATCTTGTTTTTGCTGTTACATTTACATGAAGTTTCTCAATAAACTTAATTCATAACCACGATGCAAATCCGCTTTGTTGAAGTTGGTTATTATGATGTTAAAGATAATAAAAACAATGTTTTTGTTTTATAAAACCGACTTCATAAGAGTAATTTTCTCAATTTCGTAAGAGATTTTCCTGCACTCACGCACAAGCTACATTGGGGTTCTAGACGTTCTAAAAATAATTTACAAAATCGAAAACATTAATACCTAATCAAATTAAAAATCAATTATGAGGGTGTCTATCTACTTAAAGATTTACTATATCATAGTTTCAATCTTTTTTCAACATAGAATTGAACTAACAATTAGAGAGATTCCTCGCAGTGGGAAATTACAACGCAAACAAAAACAGTGACATCGCGGAAACGGGTCATCGACGGCACTCCGATATAACGAGACACTTGTACTCAGCGACCACTATTATCTGTGCTATTCTACTTTATGATAATAGCACTTGACTTATGAGGAAATCGCAATGATTTATTTACAACTGGATGGGAAAAAACGAAGGATGATGACTGTGTCCCTTATGCTATGATACATTATTTCGGGTCTTGTAGACATCTCCTTTGAAGATATCGAAGACATGGGCAGCCCTCCAAGATTTTCATGCATGCGTGCATCCACAGACTGTCAACAGAAAAAAGACAGCAGCTTTACGAAGTTGTATAGGTAAGTGGTAGAAGTACAACGCTACGCTGGCTGACCCTCACGAGTACTCCTCGGCCACATCGTTCAACTGTTCGGCGAGCTAATAGGTACTTACAGTAAGTAGGTAATAATAAGTACACATAATAATAAAAAAAAATTGCAATTATTTTCACGAAATGAAACTACTTCAATACTGGCAATTGAAATCTAACGTCACAACGAAAAAATTCAAATCGTCACGTCACATCCATTGACAATATGAAAGCATGAACAAAAACCCACAAAAAACACAAATAGAAATGTGGCTAAATTATTTATAATGTGACTTTTACTAAGCTAAAATATTCAAAATTATTGTGATATGCCGGGGCCGGATACCAGAGCCAACGACAATGTCCTCGGCGAGATGTCGACTGAGCCAGCGGCGACTGTGCATAGTGGTGTAGAGGCGAAGGATAGGAAGCTCACTGTTCTTGAGACCCACGGCTATGTGCTGGGCAGGACCATCGGCTCAGGGTCCTACGCCACTGTGAAGGTACCAACGTAATTTATCAACAACCTGCCCATAGATTTGCCGACTAGAAAACTAAGCCACTGTAAAAGTACCATGCATTATTTCAACCTAGTCACGAGTTAGTTTGGCAACAAGAGACGTTTCGCGTTCACTTTGCTACTGAATTCTTGAAAGATTTTGTCCTCAGCTAAGCAAAACGACGTTATTTTATATGAAGATTCTTGAGGATTATTATTAAGTATTTTTTCAGGTAGCGACCAGTGACAGGCACAACTGCCAAGTAGCAATAAAAATAATAAGCAAATTCCAAGCCCCTGGCGATTATCTGAAGAAGTTTCTACCGAGGGAAATCGAAGTTGTGAAAGGCCTGAAACATGAAAACCTTATACGGTTCCTACAGGCAATTGAAACAACCCACAGGTAGGAGTTTGTACCCATTCATACATATTTCAACGTTTTGCTTACTATTGACCTAAGTTGGAAAGAGCGTAGGTAGTTGGTACAAAATTATACACATTTTCACTTGCTTTGTTTAATAAGTAAACCTATATGATGTTTCTAAATTAATGTTTTGGCAAAAATCTTCATTAAAATGAAAAAACGATTGTTAAATTGCACATAAAATAAACCGCTGTTAAACCCGCGACCTTCTGATTGAAAGTCGAGATATAACCCACTAGGCCAAAGCGGCTCTTTCTTTATAGTTATAGGATATATTAAATAAAAATCAATTTTTTCGTGTTACGTTACAGAGTGTATATCGTGATGGAGTATGCCGAGAACGGGAGTCTCCTAGACATCATCCGCAAAGACCAGCACATTGATGAGCTGCGCGGGCGCCGCTGGTTCCGACAGCTGGTTGAGGCGGTGGACTACTGCCATGAACGAGGAGTTGTGCACAGGTATACTTAGTTCTTCTATTAGAAACGTCGATAGGTCCCGGTTTACCCGTACCTAAACCCCGCTATGAAAGCTATGGCATGAGTAATGTGAGCAAGTTCTATTTATCTTATTTCCATAGTCGTACCTACTAAACCTACATTAATCATATTATTAGATATATCTTATTAGAGCATCTTCAAAGTTTCATAATCTTGATCTTGATATAATTTTATCCACTGTCACTCTTCGCAATTTATTTCTTCGAATGAACAGAAAGGTAGGTAATAGAATTACTATCTACCTACCTACTTACAACTGCAAGGTCAATTCGAACTTACAAATCTGTGAAAAGCTCTTCTATTCTTCTTTAGGGACATAAAATGTGAGAACCTGCTTATGGACCACGGGCTTAACATCAAACTTTCCGACTTCGGCTTCGCCCGCGGCCACATGAAGCCAAAGAATGGAGTCTTCTCCCTCTCAGAAACATTCTGTGGAAGCTACGCATACGCTTCTCCGGAGATATTGAAGGGAGTGCCGTACAGGCCTCAGGATAGCGACATCTGGAGCATGGGAGTGGTGCTGTACGCTATTGTGTATGGACGACTGCCGTTCGATGATACTAACTATACGCAGTTGTTGAAGGTATGAGCTCTAGAATAATCATTAATACAAAGTCATTTGGCAACCTATACTTTCAGGTACCTTTTTACCTAGTCACAATCCCACGCAAGTAAGTATAGAAATAGAAAACACGCCATAAAGTACAGTAAGTATAGAAAACACGCCAGTCGGCCTAACATGTGCAACACGAGAAATTATCTCGTCGTCGACAAAACATTATCTCCTGCTCTAACATAGTACGTTAGAGCAGTCTGACATGATCGAGATATTTCATTTGTCGTGTCGAAACCTTGCACATGTTAGGCCTACAGGTCTAAAACACCGAAACAGCGGCACGCGACGGAGTGCGGAGCAATGAGTGAACTGCCTCTCCACTGTCGCAAGAACACTAACTGATATTCTATCTAATGGGTAGGGTGTATTATTCATACTGCACTTAAATATCTCTAAGCATAGTTACTAAACTCTTTTTTCGACGGAAAATGATTAAAAGACTCATAATTTTCTATTATCTTCTATCCCTCAGCAAGTACAAAACAAAGTCTCCTTCCCCCGAGAGCCGAAGGTGTCGGGCGAGTGTCGCAAGCTCATCACGAAGGTGCTGTCTCCTCTGAAGCTCCGCGTCAAGATCCCACAGATCCTCGCGGACCCGTGGCTGAACCCTAACCAACCGCCTGCTAAGGATGACGAGGTTCGAACAATTTTAATTAGTACCTGCTAGCTGAATAATTTATTTAAAAACCACACTTAAGCTGCGGCCAAACCTGCGCGTCAGTAAAGCGGGACGCGGGACGCGATGCGGGAGCGTCTGCAAAGCGACGGATTTACCATATAACCCGTCCCGCGATGCGGTCGCGTAGGTATGCAAAGCGCCATAGATGTATATGGGTAGCGTCCGCCGCGCGGTAGACGCTCCCGCATCGCGTCCCGCGTCCCGCTTTACTGACGCGCAGGTTTGGCCGCAGCTTTAAAACAGGATATTTACCATGATTCGTAGATTTATAAGTGTTTATGATATACTGATAGTTATAAAGTTTTAATTTATTTTTCTATGTAGGTATTTACTTTAGTGGTAAAATATGAAACGTTATCGTAAATGTAACTCGCAAATAATGTGAATTCGTAACTTTTCCGTGCATACAGTCAAAAACAATTTAACTGAACGCTTATTTAAAGTCATTAAAATTTAAACCTTTCATAAATCCTTTTCGTTTTCGACCAAATTGCAATTTGCACAAGTATGGTTTAACCCTGTAAAAACCAAAAATTTATGTTTTTGAGTCGTTAAGCTAGTCTAAAGTCATGAAAGATGGTCGCTACACAAACTTACTTTTCCCGTAGCAGAAGCTACGCCGTAGCTCAAAATACTTTATATTAGGTACTTATTCCCAGTCCTAAATTCGTACTTACCTACGTTAATATTTTAAAGAACTGGGAGTAGGTAAGAAGCTTTATTAGGTATATTCTTTCAAATGGATTTTCATTTTCTAAAGTAACTCATACGTTGGTGCATATAGCCTGTTAGTTTAAAATAGACTCCTCGTTCTAGGAAACCGCGCAAGCCAGCAAAGAAGAAATAAAGAGCGTCAACATCGGCACAGTCACCTTCGACAGGAAGATGGAGGAAGTGAAGATATAACGGAACCTGAAGTTAAAGTCATCAATAAAAATTGAATCACTTTAGTTATGGTTTTTATCGATTACCTACTTAAGATCGCTTCAGCCACTTTGGTAGATTCAGACGCACGACCTTGAGTAGGTATAATTATTTTTATCTGTGATTCTGCATAGGTTAAATGATTTAAGGTTGGTCATTAATGCTTATAAAGGTAGGTAGGTAAAGTGGGCAGATGTATTAGAAAAAAAATTAGGGATTATTCATTATTATTTCCATTTCATACAAAAATTATGTGTTCCAGCTAAAATGTGATTAATTTACATTATTAGTCACAAATCAATTCTGCTATAGCAGACCTATATGAAGATAGGTATCGCACGATCATAAGCATAATTCGGTACTTTAATCTGATCCACCGCACCACTGGCCATAGACCCAGTGGTACGGTGGGTAGTACCTAGCTACCTACATACAATACGGCCGGTGTAGCATGGCCCATGTACAGTCATAAAAAAACTGTTTTTACAATTTGGTTCCTATAAAAACACTAGGTATTGCTCAGCCTTCTGCTCGAACTTCAGACAGGCCAAGTTACGTCGGCAGTATTGTACTGCCGTCCACAAGCTAAAATGCCGTTATCCAACATCTGGCCAATTTTGACTTTTTTACACCATCGTAATCAGGAAAAAAAGCTCTATCGACCTGTCTTACCAGAATTAAAATAGCTCTAATAGGCTTCAAGATAAGAAAGTGATAAAAGCCGCTATCTGGATCAAATTTCCATCATTTAAATGCTTAAATGCGGCTATGTAACATTGCTAAACTTAAATGCGGCTAATGATTATTAAATTTATTTTTACGGAATCTAAAATGGTATTTTACCTAGCTTAATTGCCGTTACTTAAAAATTCTAGACATAACTGCGGCTAAAAACACATAACTGCATTATAGTATTGTATTTTATTTGTTTTATGTTAGTATTTACAAGCAAGTTATGTAAATTACGGCAATTTCCAAATTGTTAATACATTATTTTTGCGGCAGTGTCAAGACTAAATTGCCGCTATCCCGCATTGCTTCACTATAATGCAGTTATCTACACTCGCACTCTGCCGGTTAGTAGATAACGCAAAACAGGTAGTGTTCTCAACTTGAAAAACTGGTGGTTTTAACCTGTCATTATGTGTTGAAAAATTGGTTTTAGTGACAAAAGGCTTAATAGCATTCAATATCAATTTCTAAAATGCGATTACTCAGCCTGTTACTCATTTCCATACATTTTATTTACTAATCATTCTTCCTTCTACTTCTCATCTTTCAAGGATCAAGGGGGTCCATATGTTTTATTGTGTAGAGTCTACGCTGTAGGAAATACTGATCGGCTAGACGCGGAGTTTCCCCGTAAAAAAGTTTAAACTTATTCTTAGAATTGGAACTGCACAGTGCCACTCAATGCGTTGTGTTGTGATCGCGAGTTTATTGTCTGTATTAAAACCACAATAACATGCAAAACTTTTGGAGTTCTTTGCTTCAAGACCCATATTCAAAAGATTGTTTACAAGTTGTTGAAAGTACTGCGAGTCAAGTAGAGGATAGAAAATTTTGTGGTACAACTTTAATAAGTCACCGTGGAGTTTTGAAGTCTCATGGGATATCAAAAATTCGTTGGTCAAATGCGTCATCATCATTGGCCTATATTCATCTACAAGAGATGGTGCGTATATCATCCGATTGTGGATTCGTTGGTTTGGCACTTACATATAATGGCTACATAATGACGACTTTAATGTAGGTTCTGAGTCCTTGGTGTGGAACAGGGGCAGCGCGCTGATGGTGTTGTTGGCGCTTGTGGGTCATTAATTTAAATAAAGTGTTGTTGTGAACAACAGTACCTTCAATGGGCTTTTTCGAGCTATCACGTTTCAATGCCTGTATCTAATTCTTAGGATTCTTAGGAATATAAATTAAATGAGAGCATGTAAGGATGTTTTTAAATCTTAACATTGGGCGTATATCATCCGATTGTGGATTCGTTGGTTTGGCACTTACATATAATGGCTACATAATGACGACTTTAATGTAGGTTCTGAGTCCTTGGTGTGGAACAGGGGCAGCGCGCTGGTGTTGTTGGCGCTTGTGGGTCATTAATTTAAATAAAGTGTTGTTGTGAACAACAGTACCTTCAATGGGCTTTTTCGAGCTATCACGTTTCAATGCCTGTATCTAATTCTTAGGATTCTTAGGAATATAAATTAAATGAGAGCATGTAAGGATGTTTTTAAATCTTAACATTGGGCGTCCGACTGGTCGCTTAGCATGAGCTATTTCTCCTAGGAGAGTTTGTTGATACAAACGAGAATGCACCATCCCTTGCACGTGCCCCAGCCAACGGCCGTTGTTTCAGAGTGACTGTAATGCTGACCTTCTATGCAGTAGATACCAAACACCTTCTCGTTTGTAATGTGATCTTTCTAGGAAACGTCTAAAATGCACCGAAGATAAGACAACACCATGTAGAAGTTGTTATTTCTAGTCTCAGCACCGCACAAGAGTATACTCGAAACTACATGTCTCATAGACAATAATTTAATTTTGGTAGTCAGGTGTTTTGTTTACTAAACCATATTTTTGCACTCAGCTGCCCGAACATCGTAAAAGCCTTACATAGGCAAACGCTAATCTTCACATCTAGTGAGAGTTTATTTGTCCTCTTTTCAAATTATCCACCATCGTCTAAAGCTCTTTTGGAGTCGTAGTAACAAAAGCTGAACTAACGGTAAATAGTGAGTTGTAAACGTAAATAATTATATCCTTTCACCTAATTTTAAGTCAATTGAAAGAGTAACGTGACATATAAATTCCCAAACTTGCCTTTATTATTTTCGATTCATACATTTTCTTGTTATTTTCTCAATATTTATATGCCTTGTGCTAAGCTAAAATGCCGTCACTCTTATTTTTTTTTCATTTAGCCGCATTATAGAGTTGCAATTAAGGAAATTACCAGACTTAATTGCGGCAAATTGACGCTAGCGGCAATCTAGTGTAGTAATCCATAACTATAAGAAGCTTAGTGCTAATCTATAAAGCCGTTAAAGTTTTTTAGTGGCACTCCAATCTAGGAATTGTAATAAATTTTATGGCCTTGTAAAATACAAGAAAAAAGTTCAAAATCTCACCACTTAAATGCCGTTAGCATATGCTTAGCGGCAATATTGTTGTGGATGCCTACGTATAAAGTAGAAAAAATGCTTAGTTTAAATGCTTTTTTACAATTTTCTCGAAAGTTAGTTATTGTTTCGAACTTAAAGTTAGCCTGTCTGAAAGAGCTTTTACAGTTCTATTTTTTGGTATCTCAATGTGTGCTGAAAGATTTATAGTCTTTAAGCAGCAATCGTTTGAAATTTTTTTTTGGTTTTTCCCTCCTAACTCAAAAAGTGGTTTTTGTATGTAACGGCATTTTAGATATAGGACGGCAGTGTAGGTACCTACACACATCTGTCACATGATTTTGTTAGACTTGCAACTGTACTCGTCGTCGTCTCTTCTCACTGCGGCTTTTTTCTCTTTCCTCTTTGCTAGACAAAGCCCGATGCAAGATAGCAGAAAAGTCACGGCGTAGATACCAGATACAATCCAACAGTTCATGGCTGAGGGAAAGAGGGATGATAATCATTAATTGCACCCAGGTGGACAAATGTAAGCCGTTGTTAAAAAAACTTTTATCTAGGTGGTCTCATGACAGGACACATAGGTTCCGACCTAAACTAAATGACTGACATGAAGGCATTCAGTGAGAAGCCAGTCAAACAAAGTAAGGACTTTATTTGACTGTCTTCTCACTGAAGCTTGAATTTTAGATTGTAAAGAAATCGCTTTAAAAAAAACTAAGTGCGCACCACCAGGTTCTGGTCTGATCTTTTCCCTGGTGTAGAAAGTTGCGTTGGAATTACTTAGTCGAGTCACCTAGCTTATAAGACTACATTTTTAAGTGAGCCTTGATGACATTTTTCTTTCTCTCTTAAAAATTTATAGAACGTTACTCCGAAGATGGTATATAGAAGAGGTAGTGTTACTTACCAGTCGCTGCAAAGTTTGCAGAGATAAGTTTGATAAGTGTATCGTAATCTATGCCGTCATGATCATCGGCGCCATGCGGCATAACATCTTCGACTAGAACCGTTGCTTCCATATTGTAGGCAAACCCCATGATTAGCTAAAAAAAATACCAATATGGTCCAAATAGGTATCTACCTCTAGGCACCAACAGTTAGGTATTGGCATGGCATGGCAGCTATTCATATTCAAATGCCGCCAAAAGTAAAAATAATAAAAAGTTGGTCGTCCTTTTTTTCAACGAAATAAAAAGGATAGCATCATCTTTCATTAGATTAGTTTTATTTTGGCGCCATCTGAATCGCCACTATGGGCTAGGTAAGTAAGTATAAAGTTTTAAAGCTATGACGGAGACCTCTCACCTATGAAGCATAGAAAAATGTCAATGATCAAGTAGGCAGTTCTCTACATTTGCAGTGCATAAATTTTCAATTACACTAACCGTTTGAATTACAGCCCAAATGCTTAGAACCATGCAACATGATGAGCACATGTACAAAACACCCATTGTGCAACGTAAACAAATAAACCGCTGTAAATCAGATTGACTGCTAAGTTTGACGTCTATTGACAGTTCACTGACATCCAACATATTTGGTTGACAGGAGGACCACACACAACACAAAGGAATTAATCTAGTAAGGTTCTAATAAGTAGGTTGTTTGTGTTTCTAATGTCTACATGGCCACTTGCATTGGTAAGAAGTTTTTGAAGTAGGTACCTACACAGAGCACGCTTGCGCAGGCGGGTGTAGTGCACAGAACATAATACTCAAGAGTGTAGTGTGCCCGCACCAGCGTACTCATCATACATTAATTTAAAATAATATTTTTTATAAACAGATCTAAAGCCTAAGAAAATAAATTAAAACTTAATAAAAATAAAACAGAAATTAAGTTAACAACAATATTACATTTAATTCAAGAAAACCTAAGCTGTTTACAATTCTATTTGAGAAAGAAGTTGATCACAAATAAAGTTCTAAAAAGCAAAACAAGTTCTGTCCCAATAGCACCTACATTAAAGGATATTTATGTACAATTTATATTGATCATCCACAGATTAATACTTATAAATATCTCCATTAGTTTTACACAGAATTATAATAACATCATGTACTCACAATGGCCTTTAAAGTATAAAACAAAAAGTGTTTTATTATAAATACAACTGCAATAAGGTTTGCCAGGGTCAGGCACTATTTATTATCATTTGTGACTCATAAGTGCAAACCGAATTGCTAATTATGAAAACCTTGAATGTGTTCCATTACAGTGCATTCTGGTACCAATTTGTATTTAATATAAATTAAAATGGAATGGAATTAACAGTAACAACTTATACCCACAATATAATAATGCCATTACATGCTAACTGAGGAGCGGTTGTTCATCCAGAATTGGTGAGCTGAGATAACTAGAGTGATTACGTAGAGAAGAGCAGCGATCCAGCAGTTGATTGCATTCTGGAAAAACAGAAAAATGCTCAAAATATGCCCAGCAATATAATCTCAAGATTTGGAGCCATTTTTGAAGATTTTGAAGAAATAACAGTAAATCTTAATGAATTGTAAAAATAAAAGAACACTTCAAAGAATGGGTAAGCAAATTGAATCTATCAAGAACTACACTCAGGCGTGTGTCCATGATAAATAACAATAACTTCATTTAAACCATTTCTAGAAGTTAACAAGTTTTTCAAACAATGTTAAATAGGTATGTAAATACTCAGGAGTATATTCAGGAGACAAGGAGAAGCGCAGTTTATTATGACCGGGCAGAACTTAGGCCCTCTTGGAGGTGTGCATTGTGAAGAGTTTTACAACTAAACAGACATATCAACAGAATATAAAACTAAGTTGGTGGTATTTCAGACCATTACAATGCTAATCACATTCACTCCGGTGGACTTAGATTGCGCTTACTGTAAAGCCATTATTGACATACTAGGCTTGCACTGCACAGGAACTGATTCTATTTTCTTGACCTTCAGGCTAATATAAGTGTCAAAACCACCTGAGCAATACTTTAATCCTGGTTTTATACACCAAGAAACTACTATAATACATATTAGTGACTCACCACACCGTAACCTCTTTCTACTTCAGCAACGAAGCTATCAATGCTGTGGGCACCTCCTTCGTCAAGTGGGAGATCTTCCAATAAAGCTACAGCTCTAATTTGGTAGAAGACGCCCATCAGGGTCTGAAACATTGTAAAGTTCATGAGCACCAAGTCATTTGAAGAAAGAGATATAACAAGAATATCAGTCATTTTACTCACCAATTGAATGATTCCCCAAACACTCAATACGAGCCCGCATAGCGAAAGCTTGGGTCCACAGACTTTGCAGGCCATTTTCTCGTATTTGTGAGAATTTACGAACACCAAAAATAAATTCTATCGACCACTAGCTGTCAGCTGGTGTCAAAAATGGAGGCTCACATGATCTGCTCTTGTCTATGACCAAACGAAAATAATCGAGAAAATGTAATTAAACAATTTAGCTGACAATGTTTGTTTGGAAGCCAGTAAAAATTAAAAATTCTCAAATTGTTAGTTTTTTTAAATAAAAAAAGTAATACTCTAAACCACCTTTGGAAGTTGGAGAACGGAACGTAATTCTAATGTTTCCAACTTTACTAAAAAATATTTAGGCAAATTAATAAATGACAGTTTCAGTAGTTTTCATTAATTCCAAAAATATTTTGGAGTTTGATCTCACAGTATTCTTATTTTATATTCCTATTTCATAAAAATAATCAAATAAGTACAACTTTAATAGTTTCTGGTGGAATTTAGATAAGCAGGGAAAAAGTTCTGGTGAACATTTAGCAGATCAGTTGGTATCATTTTGCAGTGAATGAGTGACACATTTTTCTTGTTCGTGTCTTATTTACGAAAAGTATATTTTCTAGAATGGTGGACCGTTTAGGTAGGATATTTCACCTTTATCCTTATTAAAATGTGATTATATTATGTTTACGCACCATGGCCCACCTACATTATTACGTGGGTGATCGCTGTCATTGTTTGCTTGGTGGCTCAGGCTTACTTTCCTTTGACGTCAAACTTTGATTTGGTACTCTAATTTTATGTAATTATTTCCACCTTTCCAGTAAATAGTGAAGCAAATGCAAGGCGAATTGCCATGGTGGAGAACTGCTTCGGCAGCTCAGGGCAGGTGAGCGGTTTTTCTGTCCCAAATAAAATTTAGAGAATAAAATCTCGATGGGTTTATCAACCGACAAACTGGATAGATAATATCTGACCAACGAATGCGATCGCCTGAGCTACGATATCGCTTTATCACCCAGCGTTTTTGATACCCATGTTACATTTGAAGTGATGTTTACTTTCGGTTCTATAGTTTTATGTCTGATTGTTTTGTTCAAAATAGCTTTATAATGCTCTCACTACAGTCCTGTCTGAAGAACTGAACTCATACTCAAGTCAATTTATATGATTCATTCATGAAAATCATACTGTGCAAACTCTATACTGATCTAATTAAATTGTGCTCAGTGATCCCAGAAAAAACAAAGGTTTGCCAACTTAAGTTTTAATGTTATTATCTTTTGCAGCCGCTTGCAGAACAAGGCAGGGTACTAGTAGGAGAGGGAGTATTAACAAAAATGTGTCGCAAAAAGCCAAAGGCTCGGCAATTCTTCCTCTTCAATGACATACTAGTATACGGAAACATTGTGATAAACAAGAAGAAATACAACAAGCAACATGTCATTCCACTTGAAGAGGTCAAACTGGAATCGTTGAAGGATGAAGGGCGTAAGTATTTGCTGTGTTTATTATAAACTAGCTGTACCTCATGGTGTGTGGTGAAGTGCTTGTGGCGAAGCTTGCTAAGATGTTCTTGATAGATCGTGGAAGTCAAAAACATTAATTAAATGGGAAGGAGTAACAAACTTTCATCTTTATAATATTCGTGTGAAAGCCTATGTGCCATAGCTGGCAAAATCTTACTTGTGATGTAGCTAGCGGGTTTGTTCCCTGCCATGAAATATCCAATTATACTTATTTCATAATCTTTTTATAATTAAAAGCTATTAAAATCACAATAATTTATGTAGAAAGGTAACATATTGTTAATAAAAACTTTCAAAACATCACCCATTATAAAATCAGATTGAATATTAATGAATGACTTTATGGATATTAAGATAATACAAGGATAAAATGTATTAATTATTCTTTCACAAATAAATATTTAATTGATGTAAAATTGGTTACATAGCAGTCAATGAATTGTAACAGGTCAATTACAAACAAATTTTACCTTCATGTTTACTAAGTAATGTTCTATAGAGGAAAGATTTATATTTTTGTAACGAAAGTACAAAGAAATGTACGATACCAAAGCTACACCATCACTTGGACATAAGTTGATTATTAAATACCTGTGTAAAGTCGGGACAGGCTGCCGTCACTATCACAACAATATTATAAAGGTGAAAATTTGTGTGTAAGTCTAAATGTCTTTTGCTCTCTCACGCTCAAACGTCTGGACGGATTTGAATGACATTCATTACCAGAATAGCTTATATCCTGGATTAACTCGTAGGCTACTTTTGATCCCGATAACTATATTTGTTATTATTAATAAATAAATAAATAAATAAAATAGCCATTTATTTCTGACATTAAACAAAAACATAAAATACAGTTATAATATAACATAGTATTTGTTATTATTACCTTTCATTAATAAAATAAAACCGCAAAGTATGCATTAATATCAATTAATGACTAACAAGGTTTTCAATAATCAGCTACTCCTACTAGAAAATGATAATGCATGATTCATTGGGCATTCACTGTTATGACTCATTCATTTGGTTAAAGCTTTTGTAGGTTCTAAAGTAAAGAAAATCTGTTATTTTTTTTATCTTTCTCATGTGTACATTTTCATAAAAAAATTATTAAATTAGCTTCGTCCAGCTGTGCTACCCAGAATGAATAGTTCTCTTCCCATGGTAATACCGGGACATGTACATTAAAAAACTTTTTTCCTGACTTAACACACCTTTTAAAGTCAGGATATAAGCTATTCTGGCACCAAACATATAAATCCGTCCAGCCGTTTGATTGTGAAGGAGTAACAAATTCACCTTTATAATATACACTAAACCTCTTCCTCTTGATCACTCTTTCTATTAAAAAAACCGCTTATAAATCCTTTTTGTAGTTTTAAAGATATAAGCATACATAGGACAGACAGCGCCATTGACTTTCTTTTAATACTTTGTAGTGAAGTGTGATTTGATTATATTCTATTTTCAGAGTATCGCAATGGATGGCTCATTCGCACGGCATCTAAATCGTTCGCGGTGTACGCCGCCACAGCGACAGAGAAGGAGGAATGGATGGCGCATATAGAAAAATGCATAGAGGATCTGCTAAGAAAGAGTAAGTACCTCCTACAAACAATCTCAATAACCTATCTTTGGTTTTACTTACTGCTGGTAGATATTTGACAGTTTTTGTAAGAAATTTATGTCAAATATCTACTTACAGTAGAAGATTAATGATAACACATGTTACATGGGGGTCAAGCCGAATGTTCCACTGCCGGCTCCAACGCTTGTATTTAGTGTACATTCTCATGCTCTGATCACTCTCAATTTTCAAAGAGAACTGTATAAAAAATGATACTTGAGCGATTAAAAATGATACAGACTGAATACGAGCCTATGATTGTCAAGAACCAATAGAAAGGCTTTATTTAACCAGCCTCGAAGAATGAAGCGATTCTATTGGTAGATAAACAAATTCCTAGCAATCCTCGCTCATCACTGGTGGAAACGCAATCTTATACATATATTAGGCTATTCCAGTTGTGTAAGTATGATTATAACTTGCAGGTGGGAAGCAGCCACCTTCAGAGCACGCTGCAGTGTGGGTGCCAGACAACGAAGCCTCAATATGCATGCACTGTAAGAAGACACAGTTCACTGTGCTCAACAGGAGGGTATGTAGTCCAACCTTTATTTAATTACTAGGATCTCCAAGCTTCATGCGGATGGATATAAATATAACCTATGTAACTTAGGGTGAATGTGGTTTTCTAAAAGTAAAGTTTTTGAAATTATTGTCACAGTTGTTATCATGGTTTTCACCATGATTTTTAGACAGTTTCGTCTGTCAGTGACTACCTACCTACATACTCACAAGAACTTAAGTTTAACCAAGTCGTGATCATGGCGCATGCAACTGTGCCAAAATATCGGGAATCTCGTAAACGAATCATGGTAAATATCCCGTTTTAAGTAATAATGTTATTTCAGCATCACTGCCGTAAATGCGGCTCGGTGGTGTGCGGTCCGTGTTCGTCGAAGAAGTGGCTGCTGCGCGGTCAGAGCGACAAGCCGCTGCGCGTCTGTCTGCAGTGCTTCGACGAACTCAACAGAGAGCGCGCTCGCCCGCCCAACCAGGCTTCACCTGCTATACGTGAGTCATCTTGTACATTGGCCTGCATGCACCAAACGCTTCAAAATTATGTTAGCTACCAGCAACTTGCCATTATCAAAATTGAGGATCTGGAGGCTTACCATGCCCTATTAAACAATTCAGTTTAGGTTCTAACTGTCATAACTTTACGTCAGCGCCTTAGCTTACCTCAAAAGCGGGTAATTATAGGACCTAAACTGAATCACTTTGAACGGTCATAGTAAGCCGGCAGATGATGACCTTCGGAGTTATGAACAGTAATGCATATCAATATGAAATTGCTTTATTTTCACGAAAAAGAAGTCGTTTTAATACAAAGTTGCCTCTTATTGGGTCATAGTGGGGGTGCACCGTAGGAGCAGTCGACCTTTTTCTAACAATGCTTCGAATAACTAAACAACCTTGATTATAAACAACGGTTAGTTTATCAAAGATTAACTCATTATAATCTAAATCTGGATAAGATTATCGTTTATCGATTGCTGCTTAACTACATGAATTACATGTAGATAGTAACTTGTTATTTAACTTGTATGGAGCCGTGTTGGTTAGTTATATACCTATACTGCTGGTATTAAAGTTGTGGGTTGGAATTTCTTTTACGCATCACTAAACGTAAACATGTCGTGAATAAACTTGAGTAGTATAAGTCGCGCCACGTAAAAAGAACGATGAGGTGAACGGGAGGGGGTATGATTGCGCATGGGTCACTCGCTCACGAATACGCTCTGCCATATCCACAGGAAATACAATTATAATATGGCCCGCTAAGGTGAGAATAGATGGCTTAGGGGCTGGACAAGCCTATTCTTCAAATGTCCCAGGCACTAGTATCCCGTTAAGCATAGCAAAGATGATGTCAAGGGTGGTCCCATAGAAAAGTAAAATTTTGAGGATCTTCAAATAAAAATGCACCTCGAGAGTGCATGAAATTGCTCTCTTCTCACATTTTTTTTCCTCTTGTAGCGAAAGCAGACGGCGTAGTGTCAGGCGGCGAGTCTTCAGCGGACGAGGACAGTGATGATGATGATGACAGGGTCACGGCCGAGGAGAAACACGATGAGGTAACAATAGTGGCGGTTCTGATGTCGCCAAAACTTTTAACTAACTAATTTGACAACGCAGCACTAAAATTCATGCCATCCTCTTCATATCGATCGTTATGACAAGGACGGCAACGGTTCTAGTTCTATCAAATTAATTTAGTTTAAGTTTTCGCGCCATCTGAATAGCTACCAATATTTATTTTTGTACTAACTCAGTAAAAATAGTACAAGAGGGGATTCACAGAGCTTTCTAGATCAGAGCACAATATTTTATTGGGATACTTTATTTATATTAATAAAACCAGGCTTAGTAGAGATAGTTTTTCTTGGGCATAACTAAGCAATGGTGGAGGAAATATCCACCAATAGCATCACTTCATTTCCGTGGTTTGTGCAGTTTTACCATTGGAGGATTTCTTCGCACAATTTAGTAAAGCGTGAGAATCTCCTAAAACAATTTAATTATAGACTTTATTATTATGAACTATTTTCTATAAGTACAGTCCAAATTATTTATTTCTAGGGTTTTACAAGTTATAATGGTGTGAAAAATGGATTTGGAAATAAAGTCACGACTGTATAGTACAAAACAAAGTGATATGATGAGTAAGTCGAGTGGAAGCTAGCTGATCATGCTTTGATTTGACACGTAGCATCATTATGGGTGCATTTTGTTTGTGTTTGTATATTTAATCATGTCATTTTCAACTTTTTATTGAAAATCTGTGAGTCTTACCCAAGTTTTCTTTGTCTTTATCATTTTGTCTTATATTATATGCCACACACAAAACTGTAAAATATTATAATTATATGTATATACCTACTACTTTATTTTTGTGTGAATCAAATTACATTTTGATTTTCAATAAAAAGCAATTTTTTCACTTACAAGCAGTGCGTCCGAACACAACAAATATATTTAGCACTTCTTTTTCACCAAAAAAGATAATTCTCTCTCTTAATCGCATCCAGATCAGCATAAGTTTTGTTCGATATCATTGTGCTCCAGTTTTATTTTTACACAGGTTTTTTTCACTAATTTCGTTTGTGGTTTTGTTTTTTACTCATTGGTTTATCATAGAATGGTTTTCATTTATTGACTAAACTTTGTGGTTGTTTTTGGAAACATAATAGACTAGAAACTAGAGGAGTTAGTATAGATTTATTTATCTTAATAATAGCAAGTTTGTCCTAAGTTACTCTGTCATCTTAAAACAATTTTATTGCAATTATAGCTATTTCAATTTCTCTATATTTTAGAATTTTTAGATATAAAGAGTGAGTTTTTAGGGAGATAGCAATGAATATACCTATTTGCCATTAGTTAGATTATTGGTTAGCTTGTCGCAAAACGAAGTTAGTCACCATTACGAATAAACCCGAAAAACATCTTTTAGTATTTACGGCGATGAACTTCTATTTCGTGACAAATTAGGCAATAGCCCTCCTATAGAAACCATTTAAGTCCATTATAAATAACGGGTTTATCTTTACTTTAGGTCAAGGCTAATGTAGTTTAGCTAGTTTTTATTTTTAAATAAAGAAAATTGTCCTTACATTTTGGAGTCAATCAAAATAATTGTCTTTTATATGTTATCAAAATGACTAAGTTCAATTCAATTTCTACCCACAGCCAAAGTTCTACGGTGACGCCGAAAAGACTGAAGAGACCAACAACCATTCGTCCAAGGAAGCTGCTTCCAACTAAAAGCCCTACCGGACCATTCTGTCCAGTTTCATATTCCAAATTATGTTGTTTTAGGCTAAATTCAGATGAACGCGCAGTTTTAGATTGTAACAAATCAATGTTATTGTGTACATGACCTGGTTTGAGATCGCGCGGTCATCTAAACTTAGCCTTAGAGTCTTATCACTACATTTCCGAACGAACAGTCACTGCGCGATATTGTGTAGCGCGGAACTAGCTAGTTTGCATCCCAGCGCGTTTTACAAACGCGTGGGTAGTTTGGTTACAGCTTGCCGCCTACATTGCGTTTTTATATACGCGTCACGGAAAAAGAACGCTGAGGGGAAGTGGCGGGGGTATTTTTGCGCATGGGTAGACTCGCTGATAAACCAATAGCAAGCTCTAAATCTATGGTAGGTTCCTACACTATAGGTCCCACCAATCTCACCAAGATTCCTTAAAATCGACTACTGCGCAGTTTTTCCTCTCAGCGTTCTTTTAACGTTTGTATCTATATAAACGCCCAGTTACTTGCGAGTTCGAAAATCATTGTGTGCGCAGGCTCTTAGATGTAGTTTCACCTTGTGTTAGATAAGCAATCTTACGCATTACTTTCTGTTTATAACTATAAAAACGAATTGAAATATTCGTGAGTTGTACTCACGTTGTACTAGACATTAACGGTATCGACGATATTATATTTTATGTGAGTGAAAATTAAACGAATCCATCAAGTTTCTGTTGACTATTTTTTAATAGTTTTGCGAATTATATTGTAATGTGTCTGATTGCTTAACTAGGTGAGATGGCCCTTATTGGCTCAAAGGTATGGCGTTGTTTGGTCCTATATTAGCACCGATATGGCCTTCGACATTTTTACGATAGAACAAGTAGATTTTAACACTTACATACGAGTATTTCTACCACTTTTCGAAAATATTGATTTGAATTACTAATTCGAATTAAATATTGATTTGTTTTGGTGACTCTCCGGTCAATTGTTTCAAAACCAGAAGTAAGGGTAAACGCTTTTATCGATAGTTTTTGAAATGTGTAATGGAATATGCTCGCTTTACAGCTCAGTGCTCGAAGGTCCTTTATTCGTCGGTCACTCGCTCAAACGAGAGGGTGGTTTGTTTAGTTTATTTAATACGGTATTTATTACTCGTTAATAAGACATTATCATGGTTCTAACAGATGTTTTAACGTTTAATCTAAGTCTAGTTTTAATTATGTTATAACCTATTTAATATTCGCATATTGTTTATTTATAGCGAAGTTTTTGCTATTAAAACGCGGATTTGTTTACAAACTAGTTATTTGCTATTCCGTTTCTAGCTTATTTTTTTAAAGTTATTTACAAACCAGTTATAGTATTATAGCATCACACCGAATAGTAAATGCTGTCTTTGTAAACGGATCCCAATCTATTTGTATATTAGATTTTTTAGTTTTAAGCGGTGCATTGATTGTAGAATTTGTTTCTTTCAGAAACATTTTATAGGAAGTATTTGTTGGCAGATATCATTTGGATGTTTTGATCAGCGTGGAACATTATTTATTAAGGTTGAATATCATACGAGGCCTAAAATGAACGAAGTGCTGTTTTTGTTAACTCTCCAAATATCGGTAAGCGGAATATGTTAAGATATTGTTTAATATTCAGTTGACAAATATACAATAATATTTTTAATTTACTCTTTTATTGCTAACTTCAAACTTTGTACATTTCATAGCTTTGTAGTAGGGAGGGTCCCTACTACAAAGCTATGAAATGTACAAAGGTATATAACGCGATAAAATCCTGTTTTTTAGTTTAAATTATACAAAGCTATCGTAAATAAACCAAATTTCACTTTATTTATTTTCATCATGACGTTCCGTGGGATATAATCTTGTATTTCAATACCTAAAGGGCATTAAAAATCTCTCATAAGCGATAAATAAAAATACAATGGTATTATCAACAATTTATTGTCCTATCTAAAGTATTACATTGAGTAATTCCTTTACAGATGTATGTAATTTATATAACTTTCATAATGACTGAAAAAGTACCACAGTTACAACATGGTACTTTTGATACCAAAGATGCACATAATCGAAATATTCTACAAGATTATAGATTTGTATTATAATAATAACTTTTCCAAAAGTCAAAATAAAATCACAGAAATGCATAATTTTACTTTTTTAAAGAATCTACTTACTTATATAATTCGAAAACATACTTCACACATAGATTCTATTGATTGAATATACAAACTGTCTTAGTAATTTTACGTAATACTATGATTTCTTACAACGAACATTGAAAACTAACCCCATTATTCATAAAGATTTACCAGGCTTTAGAATGTTTTTTCCTTGTTACTTGTTACTCTAATGGCAATGAAAAGAGATAGATATACCCGTTTTAGCTTACGTAAGTTTACTACTACTTTATGAATAACAAGGTAAGTTCACCGCGTTAGATATTTAGCTAGTATTCGCTGCTAGCTCGAACCACTGTCTTAGTGCGTCACCCAAAACATTGGGTAAAGCAGACATATCCCTTAGTATGAGATAGAAGGGGAATGGGAACGCATCGAGGTAAGAGATGAAACTTAGTTTGTCGGTTACCGTGTCCATCACTGGTTTTCTGATGTCCATTATGGAGTCCTGTAAAGAGGTTTGAATTGTTAATAAAAACAATTGAGACTGAAAAAAGTTTTTTATATTGCAAAACTCAAGATTTCAAGTCAGCGGGAAGTGGTTCTGATAGAAAAACCGATTAAGATCATCTTGTAATTTTTTCGAGAAATGTTATTTTGTTCAGCTAGCTTGTTCCTACTGTTTCAAAAATAAAAAAGTGCAAGTATATCTTTTAAGAGTAAATCAACCATCACCTAAGACCAAAACTGTCTAACTACAAAAGAAAACGTAGCTCTATCCTTATGAATCCAACATTTTGCCCCACACTATATAAGCAGTTACTCACTCTATTCTCGGGGTTGTCTATAATAACATAGACAAGGAAGATGCCTTGCTGCCTCGCGCGTCTAACCGCCCTTATCATCGTCGTCTCCCCCTCCGCAAATATATTTCTTCCATCGCCAACAATCACCAACAACTTAGCATTAGGCGCGTCACTCCTGACCGCTTGCTCTTCAAACATCACAGTGCAGAAGTCGAGTAACTGTGCAATCTTTGTCTTTGTCTGTTCGAATCGTAGTTGTTCCAGAATCTTCGCACCGGAATGTTCTGAGAATTGTTCGGTGAAGGGGTGGAGTAGGTTGGGCTTCTCGCCGAAACTGAGGACCGCTAGTTCACCGGATTCGAGGAGGTTTAGAGCCTGTGAGGAAATAATCAAAAATAAATAAAAAAACATCTACAAACCTTTAAAAGCGTTCAATCATATTAGATAAATATCCTTAGACATTTCACACATCGTCATCTAATCCCAAAGCCTCTTTTGAGTTCTCTTTTTTGCCACCATCAGTTTTTATAGCTCGACTCTTACCTGAGAAACCAAAGCTAAGCTCTCAAAAGCGAGCTCCTTGCTCCTATTATCCGCCATAGAGCTGGAATCGTCCACGGCTATAGCGATCTTGTACTCGCGCTTGGCCGGCTTGGTGCGTCGCAGCCAGATGCGATCCTTTCTGAAGTGAGACGCGATGTACGGGATCACGCGACGCATGTTGATTGCGCGACCGGTACGGAAATCACCTAAGGAAATAAATATTGAATTGATTGAGTGTTCCTTTGTTGTCACTAAATCATTGGGAATATGATTGATCTCTCAGTAGCCATCTGAGCAACAGGGCCATAATGTTATCTTTACTAAAGTAGAAAGAAGAGAGAATGTCAGAAGCTGATGGTCACGTTGCCCCGAGGTTTCATAATTTCACTGACTGCTGCCAGAGTGAACGCCACACGCCGCTCGACACGTTGCCTAGTGGACGGGTAGTCATGAACTCACCAGCTCGCCTCGAGCTGAGTGTAGGCTCCAGCACAAGTCTTAGTCTCTCGCAGAGCGCCCGCGCCGCGCCGCCCGACTGCTGCCAGAGTGAACGCCACACACCGCTCGACACGTTGCCTAGTGGACGGGTAGTCAATGAACTCACCAGCTCGCCTCGAGCTGAGTGTAGGCTCCAGCACAAGTCTTAGTCTCTCGCAGAGCGCCCGCGCCGCGCCGCCCGACTGCTGCCAGAGTGAACGCCACACGCCGCTCGACACGTTGCCTAGTGGACGGGTAGTCAATGAACTCACCAGCTCGCCTCGAGCTGAGTGTAGGCTCCAGCACAAGTCTTAGTCTCTCGCAGAGCGCCCGCGCCGCGCCGCCCGACTGCTGCCAGAGTGAACGCCACACGCCGCTCGACACGTTGCCTAGTGGACGGGTAGTCAATGAACTCACCAGCTCGCCTCGAGCTGAGTGTAGGCTCCAGCACAAGTCTTAGTCTCTCGCAGAGCGCCCGCGCCGCGCCGCCCGACTGCTGCCAGAGTGAACGCCACACACCGCTCGACACGTTGTCTAGTGGACGGGTAGTCAATGAACTCACCAGCTCGCCTCGAGCTGAGTGTAGGCTCCAGCACAAGTCTTAGTCTCTCGCAGAGCGCCCGCGCCGCGCCGCCCGACTGCTGCCAGAGTGAACGCCACACGCCGCTCGACACGTTGCCTAGTGGACGGGTAGTCAATGAACTCACCAGCTCGCCTCGAGCTGAGTGTAGGCTCCAGCACAAGTCTTAGTCTCTCGCAGAGCGCCCGCGCCGCGCCGCCCGACTGCTGCCAGAGTGAACGCCACACACCGCTCGACACGTTGCCTAGTGGACGGGTGGTCAGCCATTCACGAATACTCATGTATTGCTCTACTGACATGTCTTCTGTTTGATGTGGAGTTTCGTCTAACCTGTTAATAGGATGAAGTAAACATTAACATTGTTAGAAATAGAAGTTTCATAATCCTTTAAGAATGAGGGTAGAGAAATACACGTAAAAATAGGCGTAGTTATAATAGTTTTGTTTAATTCTTTAGAAAACATTAGAAATATGTAGCATGATGTCCTTAAAAGTGTATAGGTAATCGTAATCATAAAAAGCATTTACTTTTACACGATTGTTAAAACTCTGTAAAGGTTCGCGCACATTATGCCGGGCCGCAGCGGGGCGGAGCGGGCCGCAGCGCAACGCAAAATGTTTACCTAGCACATTAGTGACGGGCCGGGTCACAGTGCATTGACGGATTTTGAGTTCAGTGTACTGCCAGAATTTGCATGCAACTGTGCAATTTGCATATAACCATTCCGCTAGCTATAGCACATTATGCCGGGCCGCAGCGGGGCGGGGCGGGCCGCATCGCACGGACGAGAATCCGCCTCGCATTAATGCGGCCCGGCACAGTGTGCGATAATTCATACAAATTGTATTAAAGCGATTTGAGCGGATTTTTGCGCTCCGCCCCGACACGCTGCGGCCCGGCATAGTGTGCTCGAACCTTAAGGCCACATTATAATACATAGTAAAGATATGTTTAACCATCTTATTACCATACTTATCTCTATTTCCCCTTCACACTCTTTGAAATCATAGATTAGTACTAATACAACTTACCTAGTATGATATGTAGTATCTCTTCCTCTGGGCACAGTTTCAGTGTCAACTCTCTCTCCGTCCACTTCGATGGCCGTCTCTCCCGCCGGCTCGTCTGAACCATCCTTCTTGTTGCCGGACTTCTCCTTATCTTTCTCTGTTCCCTCTTTCATTTTCTCTGGTTTAAGTTCCTCTGATTTTTCCACCTGAAAATAATAGTTTTTTAGACTTAGATCTTGCCTCTATAGCGACAACCGAAATCATGTCACTGAGTATTCTTAGTAAAAAGCATCGCCTCAGTCGCAAGCTCGCCGTGCGACGAGGCGGTGCGAGGTGGCTCTAATGAGCTATGACCTTTAAAAAGTAAAAAACAGATGCAAGTAATGTACATCCAAACTTACTTGTATATTGTCTTCATCGACATCCATAGCTACTTGTTCATCTTCCTTCATTTCTTCGCCTTCTTCGTCCTCCTGTTGGATGGTTGGCTGCTGTTCGGCTTGCTCTTTAGTGGCTGCATCTATCGCCTAGAAAAGATCACAATTTAAAATAAGAGCTACCAATAATTTTCCAAATCACCCTTGATCGATATAATTGTTAACATAAATCACTGTTCATCGAAACTCTGTACAAAGCAATTTTGTTTTGCCGGTTGTTTTTACTTATAGCTTGGTTCAATGTCAATCAAACTCAATCAATATCTACACTGTAACTAACCTGCACATCGTCTTTTTTAGCCTGCTTCACATGTTGGAAGGCATCGGCGTCTTTATCTTGGTTTTCATCGCCACCTCCGTCCTGTGCATTCTCATCCTCACGCTCAACGTTCAGAGTCTTTTGTTTATGCTTCTTTTCATTTATGTCACCTGTGAAGATCAAATAAATGTATTTCTTATACTTTCGCTATCACAGTAAAATTCATACTTTTTTCACGATGTGGGTTACAAGTTTACAACTGTGGTCGCGGGCTAACTGTAGGGAAATAATATAAAAAAAGTAAATGACGTGATAAAAACCTGATTTGTTGCTTAAAAGTAACAATTTATGTACTCAAATTCGATACCTAGATAGAAGAACTGTTTGGCAGTTGGTGGGAGCGGCTTGCTTCTCTCTCCTGTGATCTTTACTTAGTATCTATGGCTTTGTGTGAGCTATATGAATAACTTACCTAATGTCCGTTCCTGATCGGTCATTCCCGGTTTGTTCTCGTGTTTCTTTTGTTTCTGTTGCGTTGTGTCAGAGCGACTTGCGGCTTGCTTCTCTCCCCGATGACCTTTATCACTCTTGTCTAGTTCCGAACGGCCGGTGGATTGTTTGTCTTCGCCTACTTGCTCTTGAGCTTGCTCCTGTTAACATTCGTGAAAAAGAAGTGAAAAAATCGTCAAGAAAAGTGCATGCGTCAATGAGAAAAGTGTGAAAGATGCCTCAGATTATTTAAAATATACAGGTATAATCACAGAGGTTGATTATTAAAAATAATATAAACTTCACTGTCGTTTAGAAATTCAGCGGATACAAAACAACTACAAATAAAAAAATATGAGAGCACAGTGGTCGTATTTTAAAAATACATTTACAAATAGTAAGAGCATGGACGATCATAGGTGACTTGACTTGCGATCCGAAGGTGGATGAAGAGCATCTGCATCAATTGACATTTCATTTCTAAAATTTACATTTATCACGGGCTCTAAACAAAGAAAAACATCGTGAGGAAACGAATTAGCTTCTAGTAGCGCAGATGGGCAACCTGTCGCGTATGGTATGCCAACTTTTACAAAATGTATATTTGCACAGTTATACCACAGATTACATAAGAACAGATACCTCATCTCGAATGGAGTCATTTCAATATTTGAGATGAGGTACCAGTGGCTATACTCACAAAAGGAGCGGCATCTTCATCCTTAGCCTGTTCAGCATTAGTCTCCACATTATCATTAGTTCCTTGATCCATCTCAGCATTTTCAGCCTTATCGTCTGTAGCGTCATCGCTCGAAGGATTAGCTTGAGGATTAGCTTCGTGACTCTTCTCTTCAACTTTGTCCTCATCTGTTATATTTTCTTTGTTCTTTGGTAGTTCTTCGTTCTTGGGTTCGTCCGTTTCGTTTTCTTCGGTTTGAGGGTCATTGTCTATGTCGCCGTCTTTGCCTTCTTCTGGGTTTTGTTCTTCGTCTGTTTTGTCTGGTTGTTCGTCTTCTTTGTCCTAAAATTTTGCATGATTAAAGTATATTGATAAAATTGTAATGTTAGTATGTGTTTGAAATGAATTAGGTTTTCAATAACAAGACAAGTTATTGAGCATATAATGCATTCATATGACTAATCTAGTAAACTTTTTAATTTAACCCGTAAAGTTCGTATGTTCGTTCAAAAAACAATTCTATAATGTTATCTTATCCTATCTAATTCAACATTTCATTTTCATGTCAAAAAATCATTTTTTTAGTACCAACCTTTTCACCGCCTTCTTCATTGGCACCATCTTCCTGCCCTCCCTCGTCTTTAGTACCATCTGCGTGACCTTCCTCTTGATTACCATCCTCTTCATCACTAGACAGATCAATGATCTTATCATTTTTATCTTTCTTCTCCTTTTCCTCTTCTTCTTCGGGTATAGTTTCCTTCATAACGTCTATCTCAAACGGATTCTCTGATTCTGTTTCTCCATCCTGAAAATTTATAAAATTTTGTTGTATACGATATGTTTTTTTAGATAAATTATGCACTGTACCAACATGTACCTATTAATTGACGACATAATAAAAAACAAACTATTTCATTCCAATGGCTAGTTTTCTAGATAACTCTGTAAATGTTACCTGATCATCGTTATCTTCGCCGTCCACGTCCATATTCTCCGGCATCTCGAAGTCCTCAGGCTCTGGTAATGGCTGCTGGTTACCGTGGTACGGATCAACCTGTAATAATACTACCATTTTAGTCATTAATTCACTACTATTTCTAACGCTCAGTTCATATAACCAACTTACGGATGGCTTTAGGACTTTCGTCATAGCAACGTTGTTATAACTTCGGCGTTATGAATAGAAATGGAGACATACGAAATTGAAATTTTCCATAAAATATAATAATAAGTAATAATAGTAAATAAATATCCTTGGACATTCCACACAGCGTCATCTGGTCCCAAGCTAAGCAACTTAATGCTTGTGTTATGGTAACCAGATGACTGATAAAATACATAGATATTTTTTTTGTAAATACATACATATTATAGATAGAAAACACCCAGACACGGAACAAATATCTGCAGATCATACAAAAATATCTTTGCCACTTGTATGTAAAATGGCAAATGGAAAGACCCTATTTATATTACCTACATTTAAAATACTTACATGATCATCATCAACCTCAGGCTCATTCATTTCATTGATATCTTTCTTCTCCTTCTTATCCTTTCCGTCGCTGCCATCGTCAGTGCCCTGTTCTTTTTCCTTAGCAGCCATCTCTTTCTCTCCCGTGCTCTCGCCCGGCCCTGTATCGTCTTTCTCTTTCTTTTCGCTTTCATCAGGCTCTTCGTCTTCATCGCCCCAGATTTGTTGGTCTAATCTGAAACACGAATAAGCATTATATACTCAAAATCAAGGATATTTACCGTGATTTGTAGATGGTAAGGTAGTTTTATATTTTTGTAGTGTTAAGCCACACTTAGGCATTTCATTTATAAATAAGAAATCTTACTAAAGGTTTGTACATAATAAATATCCCTACATATTTAAGTGTTTATAATTTTCAAAACCATGACAGTTTAAAAAGTTTTTTCTAAATGAACTCATGATGCTTATTCTGAGTGCATACTTTCATTGTATTGGTTAGTATCTTACTTTTCAGCAGCATTATCAGTATCTCCCATTTGCTTATCAGCGTTATCTTCATCGTCATCCTCGTCTGAATTGTCACCATCTGAAATAAATTCCCTTCATTTAACTCCTGTATATAATATAATAAGCCCTCATTACTATTGTCTATTGTCCTAGGCTATTGGCTATTGTCTAACTTATCGCGAAATCTAGGTTTATCGCCATCACATCGACCTACCAGTCAAACTGTCAAATATGACACTAAACATGGCTGTACTGTCAAATCTGACTTTTCGACTTCCCGTCATATTTCAAACGTCATGCCTGAAAATCTTAACGATACTATCTTGACTATATTGTAATCCTACCTTTTTTCTCAACATCTTGTAAATGCGAGTCGAAGTCATCCGTCATATTGACTCCCTTCTCTTCTTCTTTGCAATCTCTTTCCTCTTCCTTCTTCTCTTCGCCGGGACGATGCGCATCGTCAAGTTGATCCTGTAGAATAAACGTACAATTACTTACGTAAGTTCCGTATAAGGCTTATTTGAGAATAATTAATGAAAACAAAATAAAATGTGACAAAAGTTATAATGAATTTTGTGATAAGAAACAATTATTTCATGTCACGTTGACAGATTTCTTTAGAGTTTGATCAGTTATTCGACTAAATATGAAATGCCAAATGATAAATTAAAGGCACATGTATTAAGAAATATTCAAAGTTGCCTCTACGCTCACTTGATGTACAAAGGACGTTTTTGATCCATACTAATATTATAAAAGGGAAAGTGTGTGTGTGTGTCTGTCTGTCTGTCTGTCTGTTTGTCCGTCTTTCACGGCAAAACGGGGCGACGCATTGACGTGATTTTTTGTGGGATGATAGTTGAAGGGATGGCAAGTGAAGTGACATAGGCTTCATTTTATCCCGATATTCCTGCGGAAACGGGACTTACGCTGGTGAAACCGCGAGCGCAGCTAGTTAATTATAATCAAATCATACTAGCATTACACGGACACTGGCAGAATTGTAACATACAAAAGTCACAGTAGACATACAAAAGGAGTGAAGTGAAGTAAAGTGAAATGATACAATAAAACGGCCTTTTTAGCCTGCCTAGTTCAACACGACTCTGATAAGAAAGTTATCTCTTCGTAAATACCTGGTTCTCAATCCTCTCAGACACATCCTTCTGACCGTCGCCTTCTCCTAAACCAGTTCCACTGGACAGCTTGCCGGGACCACCGTCTCCGTCGCCTTCTTCCATGTCCAGGTCTGATGGCTTGCAGAAACTATAGCGGCATGGGTTTTAGAGGCAATTTATTCGGAAGGAGATATTTTACTGGCACTTTTATTCAAATAATATTCAAGCTTTTTTTACAAATTATCATTCAAAATAACCCATTCCCGCTTCATTTTATTGCGTACTAGTCATCGTATAGAACGTGATAAAACATTTATGTTGGAATACTTTAAATTGACATGGTTTTTTGCTAATGTACAGTCAGCAAGAAAATGGTCATTTTACACAAAAACTTTTTTATGATGCCAATCGATAAATAATTCTTATTAGAAACAAATTTTCGAATATACTATTTCTATAAGTTTTTTTAAATGTAACTTACCCTTTCGTAGCCAGATCGGAGAATATCTTCAGTAGAACGGACAGCATTTTACAAGACACTCTATGCACCGCCACTTTTTGCGTAACAAAGTATTGCACGAACAAAACTGCTTGTTCCAATATCGGTACTAATCTCATCATAGCACTCCTCACTGTCTCTATATCATTACTCTTCACGGCTAAAAACTGCACGTAATTTACTAACAACTTGCGAACTTTAGACACTAATGTATCAAGTTGCAACGTTCTAGTATCACTTGTTATTTTATCCTGCAACAATTCCTTGAGATGCTTGTCTTCTAAAATATCTTTAGCTTCTTCTGGAACCTTTTCTCCGTTGTTTATAAAGTCGTCAATCGCATTGAATACTTTTAAGTTCTCATTTTCTTGAGGTAAGTGTTTCTTGTATACAGATTGAACGACCAATAGCAGTGTCGCTATTAGATCTTCGGTTTGACCAATCAGCTCGTCGCGTGATGTTTCCATTGAAATGTCATTGTTGTCGTTCAGTTTATCAAACTCTTTCATAGTTTCTTTCAAGTATGCGGATAATTCGACTACACTTCTTAACAGAGGGTGATTCGGTTCAGAATTGATAAGCGTTTTGAATCTTATTTGGTATTCGTTTACTATTCTGTCTACATCCGAGACTATAAGTTCTAGATCGCTTCTAGAATCTTCGACCGTATCAATATGACTTTGCGAGATGAATGGCACGTCTTGTTTGAAGCCTAACTTCTGAGGCATAGTGTTAGCTGCTTTTTGTAAAGCGTTCTTTTGTTTACCGACATCAGATATCAGGGTAGTTATTTCTTTGTTCAGATCCTTCCATTCCTCGCTGTTTTTGAAGCAGCGAACGATTTTAGAATCTGATACTACAGCGTCGAAATCCGGTTCGAGATCAGAGCCTATACTTTTCTCTGGGCAAGATTTCAGTACGAGATTGAATTGTTCAAGAACAATGCCCGCGTTGGCGTAGCATTCGGTGAGTATTTCGAATTTCTGCTGAACTGCGGGTATGTTCGACTCTGTTTCGTCTACTTCTAACGCGTTCATAAGATTCGTTGTTAGATTACGAAGATCGCAAAGACGCCGGGAGTATTTTGATATAGATTTCTTTTGCGTGTTGGTCAGTTGCTGAAAAAATACACGTATGTTTTACAAACGTCTTAAAAGTAATTTAGGGCATCCAGACTTAATCTTGGCAGTAAGAAATACTACTATTAATGTGAATCTCATAATATTATTATTTTATAACCAATTATGTCATCATGACTGTAACATATTAGGTGACGTTCTCCCTAATTAAATTTAGATGTATTAAATTACCAACCCTATTTAAAATTACCACGATATAAAGATAACAATTCCTTACCAGTAACTGAGCGGCGAATCCTTTACACCTCTCGATGTTCTGAACGCCGAGATCTTGATGCGGCGATTGTAGCGCGGCGGACAATAACCTGTGTCGTGCTATGTTCTTTTGGAAGTACTTCTCACAGCCCGACCATAGCATTGATAGGGAGGCGTCACACCGTCTAGAATAACATTTTGCAGTCATAAATCTATACAATTAATTGGTGACATTTTGCAGAAAGGCCAGGTCAGAAGTACCCTAAACCGGCGAGCATGTATGAAGAATGTAATGAGAGTGAGTGAGGCGAAAGAGTTATGTCAGGATCGTAGCAAATGGAGATCCGTGGTCTCTGCCTACCCCCATGGGAAAGAGGCGTGTTTATATGTATGAATCTATACAAATTAATATAATCGAACTGTCTGTAAAGTGATTACAGCTTTATATAAAATGCAAGTGAAATTATTTGATACACAACTATGAATATTGTCTGTTTAGTAATCTAGGAAACGTATGGGCGCAGCTAGTCTCCAAATAACACTTAGATAATGTGTGAAAATTACTTTTATATTATTTTTATTTTATAAATCATAAATTATTTTTTGTGAAATTGCAGGGTTCACTGCCAATTTCAATGGTTCATTGAGAGTATAATATACTGGAATATCCTTTGTATTATCACACTACCTAAGTATATATCCTTTATCTTACTGATCTTTAAATACATACCTAGATTTCAGATACCCCATTGCCGCATCCAAATCAACAGGCGGTATAGTAAAGTCATGGATCTCGCCGCTCGAAGCCGCTAGTATCACAAGTCCCGTGCGATAGTTAAGACCCATCTTAGACAGATACTTGAAAAGATCGGCGAGAGCTTTGCGCTTCTGTTGTACTATGTTCTTCGCTTGGGACGTTTGCTTTTCTTTAGGGAGGGCTGTGTCAACCTGGAAATAATGAAGGTTAGAATGAATCTTTACATAACGCAATACGTTTATGGAAGCGTTTGCGGCCTATAAACTCTATCACCAAAGCCAATAGCTCTTTCGAACTAGCATGTAGGTAGATACTAGCTTATTTCACAAAATTTGCTCGCTTCGCTCGTTCGAATGACTGACTACAGCCAGTTAAAAAAAGCCACAGAATACAATTTTGTCAGGTCTCTTTAAAACGGCGCGTCATTACATAACCTTTTCAAATTAATTATAGTGATCATCTTACAGATGTATTTTCTATAAGTTTAAAACCCTGCAAATGATTGTTTTTTATGTCTCCGAACTTTAACCTACCAGTAAAACTTACCTCTAAAGATCCTAAATGCGTGCTAGTCTCAATAACCATAGTCACGAAGTCATCTAAAGCCTGAACCAGCGCTGGATACCCAGAGTTTGTGATAGTATCCTTGCATAACATCTTAGCTTTGTTAAGTAGATTGCTAACTTTAGTTATGAGACTTCCTTCAGGTATATTCGGGCAGGGTTGCTCGGCTTCGTCTAAATATTTCTGTTGGGAAAATATAGTTTAGTATTGTGTTCTGAAGATGAAGAATTTTACACTGAATTACTTTTTACAACATAACGATAGTGCTTGTAAGCATAGTCGAGTATGATACGAATTATTTCATTTTGGATAAAAATTGTTATGCCTACAAACTAACTATATGACCATACTTTTAGTTACAAATATAGAACATAAATATAATAGTTTATGCTATATTAATCAACACTTAATTAATACCTCCTCCTTATTAATTACATAACAAATACTAAATACTATACTCAATAATAAAAATATATAAATACAGCAAGTAAACCAAGAAATGAAAATACTTTTTGATATTCTCATGCTACATATAATTAAATTCCATAATTAATACAATAAATGATTTATCTACAAAACAATATGCAATGTTTTCTACAAAAAATACAATAAAACACACACAAATCTAACAAGTAATTCGTTATCTAAGGCTATACTACAGGCATTAGTTTAGTAAGAAAATATTGTACTACCTGTAGCTGCTGTGGATTAAAAGAAAGGAGAAAATTAGTTTCAAGAAATAGAATAGATTTTAGTAGCTACCCATCTATGTCTAAGACCCAAAGATCGAGGCTCGTATTTAGAATTCACACTGCGTGGATAGTGTCTCAAGCAGTCGGATTTATCGTAGTTTTCACAGGGAACTGCCAAAAACCCGATAGTACTTGTGAGAAGACTCAAGCTTGGGTGCAGACTCTAAATATGCGCCTTAGTTTATTATAAACAAAGGAAGATCACGACTATACAGACAACCGTGAAGTTGTGTGAAATGTCCAAAGATATTTATTTTATTTATTTTAGTTAGATGTTATTCACACATTCATGCAATTTCGATTGATTAGAAATAATAGCAGATGATAAAAGTTTGAATAGTGATTTTATTGTTTTATCACTACCATCAAAAATGGACACAAATCACAAGACGAACACGAGAACACAATGTATAAGTCGCGCCACGTAAAAAGAACGTTGAGGGGAACGAGAGTGGGTATGTTTGCGCATGGTCACCTATTTTCATGCTAATTTGGGACACAACGCTTAGTCAGCTTGCAGCGCATTTCATTATACTATGTATTCTACTAATTATATTTTAACCGCATCAAATGTTCTATGTGCCTGTATGTTTTTATATGTTCACCGATTATCCGTCCATAGTGGACAGATTTACCGCCAGTCACAATAACCTATCTATTTTTGATTGATTTTTATGATTGCCCGTAACTCAAATATCTACCCACAGTACGCAAAATTAAAGTTGAGACTGTCCGTTAGAAGTGAGAATAAGTACATACCTTGATGTTCCTAGCGAGTACGATATGATTGGTCGGGTCGATCATATAGGCGCCGCCGGCGGGCGCGCTCGCCGTTGCTCGCTTCGGTCTGTCCCATATACCGACGTGTTCTGTTGATTCTGATCCACTGTCCACCAGGCAGTTTCTTACGCTTTCTTTTAGAACGTTCTAGAAAAACAGCATAGAAATCGATTTATTTGTTCAGGAGCTCTTCCTATATCCAGGATGTAGGCTATCCTGATACCAAATTTCAAATTAGTCCAGCCGTTTGAGCGTGATGGAGTAACAAAGACACACACTCAAACCATTCACCATTAAAACTATTATACTGTGATTTACTGACCTCAAATTCCTTCGTATGCTTATGTAGTGCCTTATGTGCTTTATCCACAGTATCCTTCACACTCCAATAGCTAAGGTCGCGATCCCAAGAGCAAATCTTCACGAAATCACGAAGTTTCTTTTCAATGGGCGCGCGTTTCTCTTTTATATGAGAAGCGACTTGCGCGCTAAACTGGGAGTAGTAGTTGTATGTGTTCCATAGGATTGAGATGAGGTCATCTGAAAGTTTTTTTATAAGCAGTGGCTTAATTTTGTAACTCGGTGTATTTCTTGATAGTAACTAATAAATTAGGCGCAGCCGGTAGGATGATTCTATTTATAAACATTTTGATTGATAATGAGTGTTATTTAATAAAATAATTATGGAATAATCTTTAGAAGAGATCAAGTTTGGTTTATCAAGCTACCTTGAAATTAGTAATATACAATAAGCGGGCACTATTTAATAACTATAGTGTAGAGGTACTCAAGCAAAACATAGTAAAAACGTCTATAAAATTCGACATCACATACCTACTCAGAAATCTAAACAGTTTGACAAACGAACACTATTTATCCTTTTTACGTTAGATTTAATTATGTAGCTGGCGCAGCCGGTAGGATGATCAACAGTACATTTCCTAGCTAATATGATATAAGGATAAGTTACACACACTAAAATATACTACTATCACATACCCCGTCGATAACTCGGTCCAAAATGCACCAAATGACAATGATACACATAGATAATATCCAGCCTCACTTCATATTCAGCAAGATTGGATGATTCCATAAAGTTCTTCAGAGCTTCAGTGACTTTCGCGGCCTCATTGTCGTTGTCAGAGATCTCAGCTTGTAAGTGATCGTTTATCACTGAGTATATGAAGAACCAGTACTTATGAGCTTCGGATTGTTTTCTAAAAATAATAGATTGTACATACATTAAGAATGAGGCTTCGAGAAATATTTAGGAAGACTGTGAAACAGAACTATGTAATTTCTACAATTACCTAGTTTTGTTCGCAAAATATGTACCAAGAATGAGAGACACCTTTTACGTACCGGCTGTTTTAGTAGATGAAATAGGTATTAACTCAAAACCACTAAGATCTCTAAAAATCACGTACCTTACCATATTAAAATTAAAAAATGCGAAAATAATTCAGTAATGATATCACGCTTAAACCACGGTTTAAATCTTGAGAAAGGACATAAGCTAAATTTCGTTCGGTTAAGCAGGGAGCAGCTAGTTTAAAATAAACAAACATACCTCTGGTACAAATTGTTAAGGCACTCCTTCCAATGAGCCATTTCCAGTTTCCTCCAGTTTATAATCTGCTGTCCGACAGCCAAAGACATGTCGATCATATTGTTTCCCTTGTGTGAGTTCTTGTTCCACTCCTCAATCTTATCCCGGAGTAGTTCCAAGCCGGTCAGGAACCGGGACACGGGACTTGTGACTGGGAAGTTGAGGATTCTGTTGATTATTATCATGATCTGGAAGGGATAAAAGTTTTTTTTATTATGTACAAGAACTTATCACATAACTTAAGTACGACTTTACTGATTTTAAGATAATAGTTTTTATTGTAAAGCTCTCGTCTTTATTATTTTTCACATTTTTGTACTCATTTATTATTAGTTTACTAAATAAAAGACGTTTTTAAAGATTGGAATTACATATTTTATTGATATATTCGTTTGCTCGCACGTCACAAAAGCTTTAAAAAGAAACACGTACCTCTTTCAAAGTAGGGAAGTCAGGCCAATGTTCCAATAACTCATTCGTGGCATTTTTCACATCATGTAGAAGTGGTACGCACTGCCTCGTCTCAGAAACCCAAGGCGACCTGTAGAAGTCAACCTTGTTGTTCGAATCTGAAAACCCAATGGAAATCCTCATAAGTGTTCTCTATTTCTTGAGCAGAAAAGAGGAAAGAGTATGAAAATAGTTTAGCCAATCACAACAGACAAAATATAACATGGCGTTAGTATTAGCCAATCAGAGATCTCAGCACTAGGCTTACTGTTACCGGTATACGAAAATGTCTATTTGGGGACGTATTTAACCAAATACTGGTTTGTACGGACACTTAGTGACCGAGACTTGCAGAACTTTAATGGTTTGACAAATTAGTATTTTGTACACGGATAACGGTAAAGGATTTTCCTGTAAAACAATTAATGATTTATCAATTTTGTAGGACAACATACGGACAACATACCGTTCCCATCAATTTTATTCTTGATCTGTGTAATCAGTACCATCAAACTAGGCGTTATGCTCCCCTCAACATCAGCATCCAACGCTTCCCAAGCACTATGTATAATCCGACTAAATATCGGATACCGTTGCAAGAACGAGCTTACAACATCATTGCCGACCATCTTCTTTTTGCTGGGTAACCATTCCGCTGACGTCATAGTCCTTACAAAGTTTGAATGCCATTTGTAGACTAAAGACACATCGTCGTTGGATATGAGTAGTTTGAGTTTGTTTGTCTCTGGTTTTTGTGATTTTTTAACTGGTATTTGTTCTAGAGAAGGCGGTTTAAACTCGCCGAAATCGTTTTCAGAGTAAGAGGGGAACATCTCTTGTATTTCTTCAATAGCGATCGCTTCTTCATCCTCGTCTTCGCATTTAGATCTGAAAAGATAAAAAATATTTAGAAAACCCTCCAACAGACGGTCTCTCGACTTATTTTCGGGTCCACACGAACTTTTTCGAGTTTTTTTAGTTAAAAAAATACATTTTAATACTTCTCTTGCGTATTATTGACTGAGCGACATTGAAATTTAGCACTTAAAACATCTGTTTCTCATGTGTTACTATCTTGTTTTGTATCTTTTTGAAAAATATACATTCTTTAAACCACTATTAATTAAATCACATAGATACTTACTTTGTGACATACAAAGCTTCATCGTCCTGTTTTTTCTTCTCAATATCGCGTTGTTGGTTCTCCCAAGTTATGTATAGCTTGTTCAATGTGACTAGCATCGCTTCCGCGCTCGGTTTGTCGATGGCATCCTTCGCAACGCAATGCATTTTGAGCTCTGTGAGGTTCATCTTAAGGATTCTACAAAAACACAAATTAGAAGTAAATACGACTGGCTTATTCGGTTAATAGAATCTTTACTTTAGAACAGTATCGCAGTACGTCCAATCCGAATCCGTGAAAATGGTTATGTACTAGATCCGGCTTTCGTTAGCCGATTTATTTCCGTCATAGCGCGTAAATAAATAGTCGTCGTAGTGTGAAACCGATTTAAATCTATTTTGTGTTTCAATCCTGATATAAGAAAAACAAATGGCAACTCACTCCAGACACTCAACTTCAGCTATATATCCATCATCTTTCTCCATTATATTCCTTTTTACCAAACTAGTGAAATTCGAATTCACGAATCGATTCAAATACGCCTCTCTGTAATTCCTTTTGGGAATCTCTATTGGATACTGAATAAGGTACTTCACTTCCCTCAAAATCGATCCTTGATCGATCTTAGCGATCATTTCTCTTATCAAATCAGAGGCAGATGTTACGCTGTACATTATTTGCGCTAAAGAGCACTGTATCGGTTTTGCAATGTCTGGAAAAGCGTCTGAATAATTCGCGATTTTCTTGTAAAACGCGTCGACGGAGTAAAACCAAGAGAGTGATTCTTTCACAACTCTGATTGAGTTGGATACAATATTCTTGTTGTCAATGTCATGTTCTATGTACTCATACATAGATGTACAAGTTTTCACCAAATTTAGATATATATCGTGGATTGTTTTTGATGATAGTAGTGATTTTGTGAAGTGTTTGCAGTCCTGTAAAAGAATAAGAATTGATTACTAAACGTGACTTGATATTTCGACCTTGTTCAATTAAGACGATACATTGTGAAATAGACCCTTAGAATTATTATAAAAAATACTTTCTGTTTATAACTTGACAGTGGTTCACAATCCTTTAGGCATTTCAACGTTGAAACTTACGATAGTTCAATTACTTACGTTAACAAGATTCCTATAAGCGGGCTCCTGCGGCCTAAAAGTATTCCCCAAAGCATACTTCTCCGCTGACTCAGCAGTTTGCTTCATCAAATCCAACAGTATCTTACAATGAGGATGCACTTTCTTCAAACCATCATCATGGTACAAATGTTTCTCAACATCAGACGGCATTTCAATTTCCTTGTGGCTTGTTACAGTACCAGTAACGAGACCTTGAAAGTAGTAGTTACCGAGTAAAGCTTCGCATGTATCAATGTCTTCTGCGATATTTCGTCTTTTAAGTTCGTATCGCTCGACTTGGTCTATACGATTCACTTCAGCCATCACTCTGGCGAATAATATGCTGCTCATAAGCGATAGTTTCACGGTTAGAATCTTTACTTTCAGCTTATTTACTTCATTGTTTTTCAATTCTTTCTGTAGGTTTTTATAATACTTTTCCGCTTTGGCCACGTTTTTTACGTAATCAGAGCTGTCTTTGAAATAGAGATTTAGTAGCTCTATGTGGTCTGTTGGTAGATTTTCTGTGGTTGCTAGTTTTTGGGTGACGATAGAAATAAGGCAGCTTATCAGTCGGTCGTATTTCTTCATTTCGAAATTAGCGTCGAGTTTACTGTAACGGAAATTATGAATAAAATAATTTATTGCAGTTAAGTAAGGTTCATGATGTGAACAGTAATAATAAATAAAAAGATTAACTCACATTTTCTGAACAGCGGATGAATCGACGATGGCAATGTTCTTCCAGATTACATTCAAAATTGTGCCCAATTGCTTTGAGTAATTGGCTGTATTTTCTAACGACACTGTTTCGTATGCTAGGAGATGACGAGACCCTAAAAATTTCACAAACTTAAAACAACTGATTATAGCAATTTCCATTGGATTTACAGATTTATTTGAGCTAAATCATAAACCCGTGCTAAATTAATGTCACCATCAAACTATACAGAATGTGCCAAAATTTTGAGTCTTGTGTATTTTTTTTAAACAAAACAACGATTGTATAACATCAAAACTTTCTAACTACAAAATAAAAGTTAATAGTGACCGACTTAAAATATTGCTCCCACCCTATAATATTACCAAAGATTCACATACCTTCTTTCTCAGTAACAGTGAACTTCTGTACATAGTACGGCATTAGCGGTACATTCCTCGATAATCTCTTGGAATTGGACACTATATCCTCAATTGCGCCTTCTGGTAAAGGCTTGTCTAATGCCAGGAATGGTAGTGGATAGGACGCCGGTGAACTGATGACAGTTTTATAGAATTCCTCCCAGAACTTCAATGGGACTGATGATACTCTGAGGGAAAAGTTGTAGTCTTATAATTTTATAGTGTTACTTATTTGATTTATAATTGACAATTCCTCGACGGGATTTGAACCTGGCGAGTTACAAACAATGGTTCTTTAGTAAAGCTTCCTTCGACCCCTCGGCCACGATATCCTAGGGTCGATGCCAGAAACTATCAGTTGGATACTACTTCGGTTAAAGCACCTATTAACTCCATTACAGGGATTCTAGAAGACTTAGAAGTAAGTACCTATTATGATATTTACCTTAGATTATTGTTGTTTTCTTTCACAAGTATCAACACCACTTCCAGCAGATTGAGGAATGCTGGTGGGAATCCTTTGCAGAGTCTGCAAAACTGCACGAAACTCGTTAGAACTGTTACATCGATTTTAACCTGTTTCTCTTCGAGTATCGCCGATATGATATCATGGAAGTCAGTTTGCAATAAGTTCAAAACTCGTTGTATAACATACGAAGTGAATGGTAGTAACATAGCGTCTGATACCGTTTTGTTCGTCACGAGAGCTCTTGGTAATTTTTCCTCAATAAGATTTAGTTTGTTTGCATCGGGAACGTCGAAGGCTAAACTGACGTCGGTCACTGACGCGCTATTGGTTGTCAGTTTATTCAACTGTTTGTTCAAAGGTTGGGCTCTGGTCAACGAAATGTTTCTGTAAACAGCTGTTCGGCGAACATTCTGTTTGTATTCTTCTTCGTTTTCAAACAATTTCGGTTGCCCATACATCTTTTTCAACTTCTTACCGAGCTTCATCAACTTCGACGCGCCTTGATCTTCTTGATTTGTCATTCCGTAAACTTGGCTGTAGAAGTCGTCTGCTTCTTTTCGGTCAGATAATTTGAATATTTCTCCCATCATGTGTTTCTGTAGCCATTTGCAGATGACATTGAGCTCAATAATGTTACTTTCGTTGAGATAAGCACGTTTCTTTGCAGGGTCGAACGTGACTGTTGATTTACAAGCGAGTTTCAAGAATCTAGTTCGATAGTTGAAAAGCTGTAGAATCTTGCAAGCTGTCACATCGTCAAGTTCAGTTGCATTTGATATAGTCCGAACAACGTGTAGGTCAACCAATTTCAGAAATTGCTCACAGTATTTCAGTATTGGGTATTCGACGTATTCCTCAATCGCAGTTCCCGATAGTACTTTTTTAGAATAATGAAACACAGAATGCTGTTCCTCTGGTATATGCAACTTCGACGCCATTTTTCCCAATTGATAGAACATCAATACATCTTCGATATTCATCGCTTTCACCTCTTCCGCATTTAACTTGTACGTCTCGGGGTAAAATCTTTTGAAGCTTTCCATTCTTCCATTGTTTTTAGTTAAATAAGTATGAATTTCTTCATTCAACTTACCACACACCATTTTTATTCTGGCCGGATTTTCCAGTTTCATATCTAAAGTTCTGAAGAGAACATCGCGTAAAATCTCTGGGCATTTTTGGTAGCCGGTGTAAAGACTATAAATATGGTAAAAACTCTCAGTTCGTTGAAAAACGCTCATTTCACGTATAACAGGGAATGCAATTTGTCTCGCTAACACATGAGCAGAATCCATGCAAAGTCCTTTGATTGTTAGCGTGTGAGCTGACTCTTTGATGTCTGGAATGGTTATCACTCTAAGATTTTCTTGTAGCATCTTAAGCATGTTATTTTTGTGTTCTGCAAGTGAAGTCGTGACGTCTGATACGAAGTCGGATCCGGTCCTAGGTTTGATGTACACATCTGAGAAACTGTTAATAAGAGCTGTGCTTACGGGTATGCCTCTAAGAAGCTGTTGCCATATGAGATGCGACGCTTGCAATAGATGATTCAATGATGGTTTTTCTAAACCTGAAATAAATTGTTAATATTAGAAGATACAATAATGATACCCTATTAATGGTAGCGATAGCTCTCTCTGAGAAGGAAGAACTAAAGTAATTACGATTACAAAAATATGAGCGTTTACTTCGGTCTTGTAATATAATGTAAGGCAGCAAGGAAACGTGTCAATATTTCTATTGTTGTGGGATAAAATATCACTCGGCTGGAGATTTAAATTTTATAAATATTCAAAAATGGAGCCGTGGAAGCAACCATGAAAAAATGGAATTCAACAATAAGAGTAAATAATATTACCTTGAACATAGCTCGCCATCAACTCATGACATGAGATGCATAGATCATGGTATTCAGGAACCAGCCCACACGAAGCTATCAACGCTCTCAAGTCGAAGCTTGTCATAGATTCAGACAAAGCGGTCTCAGAATCATCTCTCAACAGGAATATTTCCACACCTCTGTTCCTCATAGCTCGTGAAATCTCTCCATACTTCGGATCCATTGTGAAAAACACTCTAAAGTTTGGATGAGGTCTTATATCACTTATATCCCCCCTTTCGGGGATACTGAGTACTCCATTAGGCTCTAAAAGAGCGTTAAGTCTGTCCAAAACAGCTGCTGAGGTTAAATTGACATTGTCCAAAAGTAGCCAAGATCCTTCGACCAAAGTCTTAACGAGCAATGAGTCAACCCATTCGAATTTACCTCCAGCATTCACTGATGTCGCCTTAGAAGCTCTTGCTTTCAATTGCGTTAAATCTGTTGTTATTTCTTCTAGTTTCATTCTGATTTCACTCAAAGGTTCGTTGCGGCTGGCTACCAACTTACAATGATTCAAAAGAAACTCTATCTTTTCGTTGAATAAGATCATATCGTTACCTACCGGTTGGAGCCATTTAGACTCGAATAATTTAGTCAAAAGTTTACAAGACCTCCATTCATGCGGCTCGGTTTTAAGCCAAGTATTTCTGACGGTTTGCATAGTCAGCATATTAATCTTTTCAAACAAGTTCTCTAGAGTTCTATTATAATCGACTTGTTCAAACCCACCGAGTAAGTCTGACACATCCATAGCTGATGTTACCGGCACCACTTGAAGGTCATTGCCCGTTAAATCTGAGAGTACTTGGACGATGCTGCTTTTGCCTGTAGCTGTCGGTCCTACAAGGATAGTAAGCCAATTCATTTTAGTGCATTGCGCAATCGCCTTCAAGCTAGGCATCTGGTTTCTAAGTAGCATCAAGTTTATTTCGTGTGAGCGCTGCTTTTTCAGCGTTTTCTCAGCATTTCTTTGTATTTTCACGTCTCCAATGGTCACCTCTAAATCATTTAACAGGAATTGAGGAGTGCTATCGCTCCTTGGGTATTCGGGAAGGAATATTTCATCGTATGTTTTGATCATTTGTTCTTTATCTGTGACTGTCCTCATTCGGTTAACGTACAACATATCTACGAATTTCCCAGGAGATAGCTCAATATTTTCATTTTGGTCTTGAATGAGTGCTTCACACCATCTCTGTATATCTCTCAAGTTCATTTCCCAAGGGGACCCTTTGTGCGCCCAAGATTGTAGCTCTATAATCTCGTGTGCAATTTTACAGTTGAATCTTACTATTCTATGTAGAATATCTTTAGGAATGTTTGAATATTGCGACTCTACTATGTAAATCAGATCGTCTTTTGTCAGTGTGTCAATGTAGACTTGAGTGAATCTGTTTAGGAAAGAGACGGGTAATCCTCTGCGTGCGCCGCCTTGTTTCAGCGGATTTTGACAAGCAAATAGTTTGGTCTGCTCTTTTACTTTGAAAGTCCTTCCCAATTCTGGTATGAAGACTTCACCACGATGATCTAAGCACGCGTTGAGACCTTCTAAAACTGGCTGCGGTGCCAAGTTGAGTTCGTCAAGAAGGATCCAGTGGCCATTTTGAAGAGCGTTGAGAAAAGCTCCCTGTTTGAATGCAAATGTGCCATCTTCTGTGGGCAAGTCAGTGCCAAACAAATCTGTTATATCCTGAAACACAATCAAACGATACAACCCAAATTTCTATTCACTCATGCATTTTAGTATTCTCTTTTCAAACTATAGAAGAAGGCACGCACAATCGATCTGAGAAAAGTCTACCGTATTTACTGGTTTGATCCTTTTTCAAAAATAAATTATATAAACAAAAGTTACTTACAGTTTGGTCGCTCAAGTTGATTCGAACAACTTTGTGTCCTGACGATTTTGCTAGTGCTGTCACTAAGCTCGTCTTTCCGACTCCTGGATTCCCCTCCAAAAGTATAGGTTTGTTCAGCTGAAGACCACGCAAAAGCCTCAGACTATTGGCTCCAGTTGTAGGCGCAGTGAACGTAAACCTTTCCTCTTTAGATATATCACTATTCTGTCCAACTTCGATATAAAAAGGTTTTATTCCAAACTTCGTTTCGTCGCTTTCAGCTGTAAATGTTGTCTGTTTGTTGCTTAACATTTCTCGCAGTTTATCACTGTAATCGTTTCCGTTCATCTTGATTTGGTTGAGAAGGAAGTTGATGGCAGTCGTGCGCAGTACTACAAGTGTGTGGGAATCTATATGCCCAGTCAAAGCCGTGCCAAAGCAGTCTAAGAACGTCATACAAGCCCCATGGACGTAAGCTTCAGGAGTATCCAAAAGGCTTTTAGATACTGCAGCGTTTATAAACTGCACCCACGACAGCAAATCTCTAATACTGAAGGGGAATTTGTTTGTTACTTCAGAGTTCTTCAACCAATCTGTGAAGTCCAAAATTGAGCTGCCGATACCAGAGCTTCCGTCTTCCTGGTTACCCAAGGAAATTCCATGACTAACACTCTTTTCAAGGACCTTTAGCAGATCATCTCGTGATGTGACGCTATCGCACCATATCTCTGTGAACCTGTTTCGTAATGCCGGTGAAAGTTCTTTCTTTCCAAAATCACCTCCCGGGTTCATTGTGCCGATGAAATGGAAGTTACTTTGAGCTGTTATGACAACTATATCTGAGTTGTCTTCCATTCCACGTTCTGCCAATACCAGCTGCCTTTCAGGCTCTAGGAGAGAATTCAATCTTTCTAAAACACTGTCATCTGCTAAGGAGATTTCGTCAGCTAGAAACATATCTCCGGACTCCATCGCTTTGATCAAAGGTCCATCGACCCATTCGAACAGTCTTCCATCGTTATTGTATTGCCGGACCGGTCTCAGTCCTCCAAGGAAATCAGAGCTTTCTGTATGCATGTGACAGTTGACCGACATTAGCTGACGTTTCTTCAAAGCCGCTAAGACTTGACATATCGTAGTTTTTCCACAACCAGTCTCACCAACTAGTAAGACAGGTTCGTTGAAAGTGAACGCTTTGGCGATAAGAACAGCAAGTCTTCGCATATTGTACGTCCATACAACGTGGGAGAATTCTTCCAACTGATTGTTTAGGATTGTTTCAAGAATGTGTTTTGTAACTGGAGATGTTGCTTGATGCAGACTGAAAAGGTTATCAGGGTTGACTGTTCGTTTTATATTCTTGAGTATAACTTCTTCGATGATACTTCTTTCATCGGTCTTTCTCACTTTTCCAGCTAGCACTAGGTACCCTTCATCAGCAATATGTTGATCCCAATCGTAGAATTTATCGTCTGTTAAAGATTCTTTAGACACGTGTTTGTATCGCTGTCCCCACCTGAATAAGTCTCTCAAAGTAATAAAGCCGTCTTTCCCTTGCACGGCTGCGGAACCTCGCCGTCTGATTTGCAAGTCCGCCATAACCTTGATCATTTTCTTGCTATACGCGGGAGGGACATGGCATCTTTGGTGCAAGATCGTCTCGAGTTCATTCTTCGGTATCTCATCGAAGTGAAGCTCCACGAATCTGTTCCTAAAAGCTCTGGACAACATTTTCCTACCCCCGTACAATCCAGGTGGGTTTTGGGTGGCAAACAACATGAAGTTGGGATGCGCTCTGATGACCTCTTGCGTTTCTGGGATGAACAACTCTCGGTTATCATCAAGGACTCTGTTCAAGGCTTCGAGCACGTCACTTGGGGCTAAGTTCAGTTCGTCTAGGATGATCCAGTATCCTTTTCTCATAGCTTCGACCAAGACTCCCTCTTTGAAGACAAGTCTGCCACTAGCATCAGTGGCGTAAGACCCTATGTATTCCTGCAGATCGGTATGTTCGTGGTTATTTATTCTGACGCAGTAGTTGCCTGAAGTTTTGGCTATGTAAGTGATCAGAGATGTCTTTCCTACTGAAGTATCACCCTGTAGTAAAACAGGCAGACGGCCTAGAGATATAATTCTTGATATATCCCGCAAGTTCTTTCTAACAGTCTGTGTAAGGATGTATCCTTCTGGAATGACAATTTCTAACTGCCCTTGAGGGATCCAGTGTCCTTCGAACAGAAGATAGTTCTGGTTGGTAGATTGGGGTTCAGGAATCAGTTGGTTTAACACCGATTTTATGTTTCTCTTTCCAATGACAGCCCTACGACAAAAAGTGACAGTCAAAAGAAATGAATACTTAGAACCCAAACAATATAGCAAATTAAAGTCATTTTAATTGATTGAACTTTTTATAATTCTATTTCATTTCATTTTTTTACTAACTAACAAGAATGAAAACCCTTATTCATTCCTTCCTAATTATTTTATCAGGCATTTTTTTCAGATATCTTTAAAATCTTAAAAGTATAAATTAGCACTGTTATACCAACATGACTATTAAACTTGTTTACTTGTGAACCCTAATAAAAAAAGAAATGTGACTTACTTGGCAATCATAGCCTCGACCACGGGATGTGAAGAACTGTCCAGTTGTGTAAGGAAAGATAAGCAAAACGCCTCGTATAGAGACCTCGCTACCGTCCCACACTTCGCCTTGGCCGCCGCTGTTAGTGCCCGACACAATGTTCTCAGGGAGTAGTGAGGGGTGTTGCCTAAAACAAGCAATGTTTTAGTAGGAGAAAGACTTTACTTCAAATTATCAAGTTATTTACATGTCAGTAAGGGAAGGCTGTACTTTACAATTTACATGTAATTGGTATGTATATTTTGAACTATTACTTTATTTCTACACGATAAATTATGTTTAATTATTGGACAAAAAAATATTATCATGCTTCCAGTAACATAGATGAGAAAAATCTAACAATTTTGCATTGTTGAGACAAGATTGTTGTTGACAGAACAATAAACTAAAAAACAGTAAATACCTGATCCATCAACTAGTGACAACTTAGCCTCCTTCCTGATAGTCGCGTAAAAACTGTACATTGCTTCCAAAGTAGCTCCACTCAAGTTCATGTGATACAAATAATCACCAATCAGCTGGATCAAATCATTTCTCTCAGTCAGCTCATCAATAAAGAACTCTGTGAATCTATTTCTCAAACCGACTGGTAGATCTTTCTTCCCCACGTCAGTCGCGGGGTTCATACAAGCGAATAGAGTAAAACCTGGATGTCTTTTAATAGGAACTCTATCGCCCTTTTCAAGAAGATCAATACTTTCATTTTTGTCTTCTAATAGACCTGCTAAGCATTCTAAAATCTCAGCTGAGGCCAAGTTTATCTCATCTAATAGCACCCAATGTCCTTCCTGCATAGCTTTCACTAAAGACCCCTCTATGAAGGCGAACGTCAACCGTGAAGCCGCTTTGACCTGTTTATCTAACTTTTCTAGTTTACGCTCCAACGCACTCCACTCTTTAATATCTTCATTGTCCTTAGTCAGCCTTATTATACCAGCCTTGACACTTTTCTTCATTAGAATAACTAGATCACTCCATTTTTCAGTCTCATAACACGTCTCGATATGCCCCAAAAACTTTGCATTCCTCTCTACATTGAATAAGTCTTTGAAGAGTTTCTCGTAGTGCTCTTTTATTGGTCGTATTACGTATTTCATATTGACGGGTTTGTAGCCGCCTAGCAAATCAGCCGAGTCGGATTGTTGGTTCATGTTGATAACTATAAGTTTATGACCAGTCTGCCTTGCTAGATATTGTACTGATGAAGTCTTTCCTGTACCCGTTTCTCCTACTAATAAGACTGGTTCGTTTGACATCACACAGCAAGCGATTCGTTCAAGCAAGCATGCTGATTGTCGAGTAAAAGAAAACACTACTTCCTTGTTATCAAAATCGATTGATTCCAAGCTCTTTTCTACTCTAGGGACCCTTGCTCTTCCTACTTCTAAATGCGCAGCGGTCAATGCCACGTTAGGTTTGTAGTGTCTGCAGTAGAATTCTGATTTCGTATCAACTATTCCTAGACACGTGCCGACTTTCTTCGATAGTTCTAGTCTATCCTCTGGAGAAGATGCAGAGCATGTGAAGATATCCAGAGCATCTTGGAGTACCTTTAATGCTGACTCAGGACTAGAAACGTCAAAGCCTTGAACAGATCTCGAGCACCATTTCATGAGGTCTCTAGTCGAGATCAGTCTAGACCCCCTCATAATGTTGACTTTCTCTACAGCTGTTTCTGTAGCTTGTAAAGATGTGTCGTGACTTCCAACAGAGAACATCATGAATACTTCCATGATCCTAGGAATTATTGTCCTCAGTTGAGGATAAACTTTTTGTATGACCTCAGAGAGTTCAGATCGAGACAGTGGCTCGACGTTGATTTGCGTCAAATGTTTTTGGAGAAGCGTACTTGAGTTGGACATTTTCTTTTGGAATCCATAGTTTGTTGTGATTGTTCTGGAAAGAAAACCCTAATTTACCAATAGTTTACGAACATTTCGACGGTACTGAGCGTTAAAATAAAATATGATAGTGAAACCAAAAGGCCGCCATTTTTCATTTCATCTCTTTCATTAGACAGACTTCGGTCTAATGAAAGACTTCTAACTTTAGAGAATGAGCTGAGAGAGGGATATCGCCGGCCGATTCAAAATGGCGGCGTTTTGATTTATTCTCATTTTGACGGCAAAGTAGGAGTGAAACGCAAATCGGATCATATTTGATCGTATCTATTTAATACTAACCTTTGCGTCACAAAGAGCTGAAAACCAGGTGTGACTGGAAGTGAATCGCTGTAACCAGGAACGCAGAGCGTGTTCCGTTCTAGTAGCGAACTGAGGGTGGATGCCACATCTAGCGTAGCGCAATCTATGTCTTCTAAAAGCAGCCAATGACCGTTTTGTACAGCCTAGAAATAAAAATGTTATAGTCAACGCAGCTTAAGCTCTCTGTATTTCAAATAGGTACTTTAAATGATACACAATTTTTTTTTTGGTAGGTTACTTGACCATATTAATATAAAAATGAGTTACAATTTAAATTAAGACAGTTGTTTGCACAAGTGTACAGACTATTTATTTATAATTTGTATCAAGGACTTCTTTATTTTTTATTGTACCATTGTATAATGCTGTAGATGACTTATAATGATCCTACTAATATTATAAACTAGCTGCGCCCCGCGGTTTCACCCGCGTAAGTCCCGTTCCCGCGGGAATATCGGGATAAAATGAAGCATATGTGTTAATCCAGGGTATCACCTATCTACATACCAAATTTCAACCAAATCGGTCTAGCCGTTTTTGCGTGAAAGAATAACAAACATACATACATTCTCACAAACTTTCACATTTATAATATTAGTAGGATAGTAGGATAGTAGGAAGTAGGATAGTAGGATAGGATAGTAGGAAGTAGGAAGTAGGATGTGAAAGTTTGTAACTATGAAATAGATGTATCTTTAAACTCTTTCACGCTCAAACCCCTTACTAATAAACTATGTACTTACCTGTGTCAAAACTCCCGCCCGCCATATAAACTCGCCAGGTATATCGGTACACTGATGGCTACCCAGAAGCATTCTAGCATCGGTCTGATCTCCCAATTGGACCTTCTTGAAGGCTATTCCTTTACGTCCTGTTATTGCTGCCAGATGTTCGACTAGAGATGTCTTGCCTGAACCTACTGGACCCAATAGAGAAAGGGCCTTGCCTGGAATAAATTTATGTAACTTATCAATGCTGATCACATAGTGAAAATTCGTACAGACTTGAAACATCACATTCTGGGACAGGAAAAAATAAATAGTGGCCATAAAGCAGGTACTTCTCTAATCTTTTTAACTTTAAAAAAACTTAATTCTCACCTGAAGCGACAGCCAACGCCAAACTTCTCAAATTATTGACCGTAGACGTAACAGGTACCAAATTTCCTTTCAGTACTTTACCATTCACATATAAAGGCAGTAGAATACCATCTATGTTCACCACAGCTCTGCTCAAGTCTTTATCTTTCACTACTTCACCTATATTGTGAACTTTTACTGGTCTTTTACCATCGGAGCTTGTCTCTCTTGGTTGGAGTCCCATGTTTTGACTGAGAACCCTTCCTTGAATTTCGGTCATGTTTGCTATGATAACCATACATTCTTTCACCATCCTGTAAAATATTTTATGTGACAATTCTCATGTAAAAATGGTTCATTAATGATGTTTTTTAAAAAATAATCTCTAAGTAATCTTTGACTATCAGTGAAATTAGACTTACCATTTTGTATCCAAATGTGTATTTTGACTGAAGGTACTGACAAATCCACTCCAGTCCCATTTATTAGCTAGTTCATTTGGCAGTCTCCTCAGTAAATGATAACAGCATTCCGCTATTTGATAATAAGAAGCGCTGTCATGATCTTCCGCAAGCTTAAGTTTCTTTTGCTCCACTTTATATCCCAGTTCTCTTGATAGAAATGTGTCAAATGGTGACACATTGTTTATTTCAAAGTAGTTTAAGGTGTACCTGTGTTAAAAATAGATTTGTATGCTTTAGAGTGGTTTATCTTAATGTTAATTATTTTTTATTATTTTACTAAAATTGATAAAAATAAGTCTTATGTTATACTTAATAGCAAAATGTCTGTTGCCTATAAATAATATTAACATTTCAATTGTTTATTTAGTGAGTTTAACTCTCAATATTTGCACTCTATAATGATCTTGTGTTGGCTGTAATAAATAAATAAATAAATATCTTGAATATGTAAGAAGCAATCCATATGAAGTATACATACTTCACTGTTTTTCTCACAACTTCACAGTACACAGAGCATGATAGTAATTGTGTAGTAATTACCCAAAATTATGAAAAATTATTAAAAGAACTTTCAAATACTTACTGCTTTATATCCGGGTGGTCACATAGACAGGACAAAATAATAGAGTTTTTAACATGTCTCGTCTTTTCTGCCTCACTACATTCTTCTAGTGTTGAATGTGTAAATACTGGTTCGAGAGGTATCTTGGTTGCCACAATCGCAAGAAGTATGTTAGAGAGGTAATGTTTAAAGATTTCTGCATCAGAAACATTTGTTAGGTATCTGGCCAATGCTCTGATTACATCTTTAACCTTGATGCGATTTGATGCAAGGGATTCCTGAAAAGATAATAAAATATGAATTGTTAAAATCAAATAATACATTATTGTATAAACAAAATTTGTTTGCACAAAAAACTATTACTTAGATATTTATTTTTATTGAATCAAGCCTATGCCAGACAAAAGCTGCCTAAGACGCTGGAAGCATTGCTGCGATGAATAGCAATGCTACGATGAATGGCAATGCTGATCCTTTGAGCCAAATAAGTGCTAGCCCTCAGATCACATGGTTATGTTAATGTGAAGTTAGGTTGGAATGTGAAATACCTGATTGGAACAATGTGACAGAAAATTCAAAGAAAATTTTATTATGATTGTGTTAAATAATGAAATACCACTGTCATCTTTGGGCTCTACATTGGCAATATACGGTTAGAATCATGCTAAAATCCTAAATGTAACATGTTTTACGGGAAGTATATTGCACGTGAATTGAAAACATTGACTTTGTTTTCTTACCTCAAGCTCTTTGCACGTAGTTTTAAGATTAGTAGTAGATGTTTGACTCCGTACATCTTTTAAACTCAAAAGAGACATTTTGCTTCTTCATAGATGAAGAAATTCACTAAAATACAGCTAAAAACAATCGTACAGCCGGCCGCACGTTGTTGATCGACGTGCAATGCAAAGCAAATACGTAGTGATTATATTCTCTTTGAGCAAATTACAATCTTTCACGAAACACCGCAAGAAACACGTGTGAATGACACTGACAGCGAAATGACATAACATGACACTTGACTGCGCCAGCTCTACTCAAAGAGGATGGAAGTTACCGTTACAGCTACTCACCAATAGATGTCATTACATTACTATACACCACTGTCTGTGCCATTTTCAATGAGGAAGCAGTAAAATGGAAAAATTCTTCACTACACGCTTGATATTTGCTTTCACCGATAGTTTGGAGCAATGATTGCACAAAAGACACAGCAGACAAATTGTGGACTCTTCCATTCCATCCCTGCGGCCTGCGGGTTATACCTTCAGTTATACAAAAGTACTCTGTGGTTATAACCAAAAAAAGGTAAAGACCAAAACAATGTCAATGTCAACCAACATGGCAGTCATTGTCACACAATATGTGAACATATTGTCATTCATTTTTGTTAATTTGTCATCTCAGCTCAGCCAAAATTGTTGAAGTTGTAATATTTACTTTGTTTTGTTTTGTCTAAGTTGTGTTGTGATGATTTAATTTGTACTGATTAACCGTAATTTGTTCTGTGCCAAATAACTCCAATTCATTTCGTGCTCAGTACTAATTATTTTGCCGTGTTTTCCATGAAAATATCTTGAGCGCCACCGGCTTGCATAGACTGAAGTAATGGATAATTCACTAAATTCCGATATATTTGGCGATGAATGTGATGATACTGATGACCAGGCTGCAAATATACCGAACGTATCCTTTTTAAAAAATCCTACGATTAAAGATCACTCATTTACATTTTACAATAGTCCCTACAAAATATTTTGAGAATAAATTATACCTAAATATATCCAGTTTCCCGGCTTTAACTGACAAGACTGAGGCATCTGTGATAAAAACTTCGTTACAAGACTTTAGCCACTTGCCAAACTTACCTAAGAAGATAATAACTATCAATTAAATGTAACTACTTAACTACCTAAGGTGTCTTAGGGTAAGATCGGACAAGGGGTAAGTCCGTACAAGTCGCATAACTACTAAATTTGGCAATATTTTACAATTATGGCAACATTGCCTTTTGTGCCATTTTGTTATGCACCCCCCTACATCCTGCGACTGACGCTAGGCCCAGTCGAACGCGAGTAATCATCGTTCTAGCAAAAGATGGGAAAAAAATGAAAAAGGAGACGATCCGATCTTTCACTTCAAACTTTCAACAAGCATTTTGGTAAGTAGTTTTCATGATTTTTGAAGTTTCGCGGCTTTATCACTATGAGTGTAGTTAAATTTATTGATTAATATTATACATTCACGTCTAAGACGTTTGTGAACAGAGATCCGATCTTTAGCCTCGGAAATTTCAGTAGGTTTTTTTTTTTTTTTAAATTCCGTTTTCTATCTAGCAAGCTGCCGGTCCGGGCATTTAGCCAGAGTTTGGTTTTTGCGTCTGTGCGCAACGACATTTTATGGAAGCAGCCCAGTGGCTGATCCATATAGATTATGTTCCGCTTCATATGTAAGCTAGATGAGGTCCTGGGGGGTTTTCCTCCTCAGTCTACCGACAGACGTTGCCTTCCTCATGAGGCCAACGGCAAGGTTGTTCGGGTGTTGCTCCATGCGCTTGGAGTATGCATGGAGCTTGTTCATTATGTCCTGCTTGACCGTTGGTATCTCCAAGTCCCGGTGCAGCTGGATGTTGGTGACGTACCAGGGTGCGTTTGTTATCATCCGAAGAGTTTTTGATTGAAAGCGTTGAATTATTTCAATATTTGACTTGGCTGCTGTACCCCATAGTTCTGCCCCATATGACCATATTGGTTTCAGGATGCATTTGTAAAGTAGTAGCTTATTTTCTAAGGATAGTTTAGATTTCCGAGATATAAGCCAGAAAAGCTTCCTGAGCTGCAGGCCAAGTGCCTTTCTTTTTGTGAAGATATGCTTTCTCCATGTAAGACGCCTGTCTAGGTAAATACCAAGATACCGCACATCTTCACACTGTGGGATTTTTATGTTGTTCAGTTCAACTGAGGGGCAGGTTCCATGTCTTAGAGCAAAGGTTACATGAACTGATTTGGTCTCGTTTGCTTTGATGCGCCAGTCTTTGAGCCATGTTGAGATATTGGAAATTTCAGTAGGTGAAGTTCGGACTATGATCATCCGGTAATTTTTTCGGTTTAATTTCCCCGTGAATTATTTAATGTATTTGCAAATTCCTATGTTAGTTGATCAACTTGTTCATTTTATTACCATTTTTTACTAATTTTAATTGGATAACTAGTTAAAAAGTCAGAGTTTCAGACATGCAGGGGTAAGATCGGCATAGAGGCAAAATTTTTTTACAAAATCCAAGCTAAAACTCAAAGTTGTGAAGGGATTCAATCCATTTTTTACTATGTTTTTACTAGGATAAGTCCGAATGTTTTCTAGTGATAGAGCTTATTCTATCTGTTCCAGGGGTGGTTTTATTAGATAGTCCGGTCTTACTCTCACACGGTCCGATCTTTCCCTGGCCATTTTGAAAAATTGTGCTCTTTTCTATCATTCATAAAACATCGACCGTTGGGTTTACCTAAAAACTAAATATAAGAAATGAAACCTCTGTATTTTTGCACTTGTTGACACCCTATTGCGTTAGGAAAGAATAACCAGAGGCGATACAAAAAAATATTTTCAAACACTCGATTGGTTTTCTGAAAACTAGTCCGATCTTACCCTAAGACACCTTATATTATTGATGCATAGTCCATAAATTTTTGGGCAAAGAGAAATATACCTAATATTTAGTTACATAACTAAATGTTGATTAAGTTAACATATTGTCAATTATTCTCCTTAATTTATTATCAGAAGGTCCAGACCTATTACAAATCTTTACTAGCCTCAACAAAAGACTCACTTGCTACTTATGAAGTTGAAATCCAGAAGACCATATTTCCTACATTTTTTGCTACTGTATTGGAAGACAGTTGGTCTTGCATTACTTGTGTAAGTAAAACCTATAAATAAATAATCTTAAAACAATACACACAAAGCGCACCTTTTACCCGAGCTGCCTACATCACGACTTGGCCATAGAATATAAACGCACGGGTGTACTAATGAAGCTACCGGGATAAAATATAGCCTATAACCACCCAGACAGTCCATTTTACACGCACGTGAAAGAATTTTTGAAATTTTTGAGGAGATTACCTCCGTCAAACAAACAAACAAATTTTACCTCTATAATATTAGTATAGATAAGTAGGTAGTTATGATAATTTCTCAGTTACACTGTGATATTTACAGTCTATTAATTCACTTGTATTACGGGTATCATGTGCAATAACAAAGAGGCAGACAGATCACCAGCTGGATTTGAGGATGACATTGTAAATGTGGTTGGAAAAGCCTTGAATTCCTATTCACACAGAACTCAGTAGTGTTATAGAGAGAGCTGGAGATGAGGAGATTCATCATCATCAATTTATTGAAGTCCATGCTGGACAAGCCTCTCCCAAAATACACCATAGCCTAGACAGGGAGGCTAGTTATAAACTTATAAAGTTTTTTCTCTGATTTCAGAGCCTTGAAGGTTTAATTAAAGGATTATTATCAGAATCAACAGTTGAAATACACAAAATAATTGTCTATTTAGATGACTCTGTGTATTTACTTGGAATGTTGTCACAGCTATACAAGAGTTTGATCACTTCTGTGTCTATGTCATGTTGCACAATGAAAACTCTTCCAAAGCAAACAGGAATGATTATCTTGTCTGTGTTTGGACATTGTAAAGACAGGTGGGGATCTGTGTATTTACTGTTAGCAACCCATTCTAGCATTTCACGGGTGTACTAAAGAAACCCGGGATTTTAGGGGTTTAAAATAAAATCTATGGTAATTGGAAAAGTATATTCTATGCATTGGTGAAGAATTTCTGAAATTGGTTCCTCTACAAACAAATAAACCAACTCTTAGTATAGTATAGATGAATGCTACTAATACAAGACCTAAGTGGATGTCATAAACTTAGGGAGACCTATGCCCAGCAGTAGACAAAGTTCCTAGAAAATAATATTTTACTAACTACTACTAATATAGTTACCCGAACCTAGAATAGATGAATAAGTTCAGACAAATAATTACCATTTGTATACACACACACATTTTATTATTTAATCTTGTAATATTATTTAATCTACAATGGTGATTATTTAATCTCCAGCACTTTATTTTTACATACTTATTTCAGTGAAAATATTTATGGAGATCATTTGAAAAGTGTTGAGAAACAGCTTAAAGATTTGTTCCGAATCTGCCACGAACTTCAACTCACATACTTGCTGATATTGGATAAGCATTTTATATTCGACTTTGATGAAGATGAAGATAAAGCCATTTTGGTGGAAGGCAAGTTGAATTACTTATTAAAATCATTAACTGGCAGCTATGTCTATGATATCTTATATGTGTGCTACTAAGTACTAACACATATTTTGTACATAATGTGTTGTAGTGATAGGTACTCTATATGAGTGACTGTGAGAGTGACTTTCTATAAAAATTCAAAACAATCATACTGAGATATTGTAAATATTCAATACCCATTTCGTAAAGATCAGCTCAACTTTTCAGAGTTGATAGAGTCACTAAAAATGATTATGTTCACAAACAACAATTTCCGCCATTACAGGAAACGGATATAAAGGGCAAAAAGTAAAAAATTAAAATATTTTGTGTTTTTATGAAAATAACTTTTAATTACAGCCTTTCAGATCAACCTACGCATCGGTAAAGTAGTACACTCACTCGATGTCAAAACTATGGCGGAGCAATGGAAAGCTTACTCTGCTTTATGTGAGAAATATTCCACTTACATCGGAGACACAGATGTCTTTGTGGACTGCTCACAGGTTCTCTGTGATCTTGTGAAGGAGAATGTTGAAACTGCGATTGAGGTATTACTACAAACACGACCTTACCTAAGTATAGATCGCGCCACGTAAAAAGAATGCTGAGGGGAAAAGCTGCGCAATAGGCGATTTGATGAGTCTTAGGTCCGATTGGTGGAGGGGTGACGCTGCGCACTTCACACCATTGATTTAGCGCGTGCTATTGGTTCGTGAAATCGTGAGCGAGTGACCGAGACACCCGAAACATCCCGTTCCCTGCATTGTTCTTTTTACGTGTCGTGACGTATAGTTAATCTTATAAGATTGATTGATTTATTATACTAACCGTAATAAAAAATTCGTAAATCGAGGTTCAAATTGCTTTGGGACGATTTTTTTTGATTATTTTGATTGCTGCGAGTTTCACCTCATATCTTGAAATCATGATTTACTTTATTTTCAGCCAAGTCAAGATGATAAGGTGATTATAAGATCACTAAAAGTATCAAGTTTTACAATAAAGATTCTGCTCAAAATATGCAATATATTCAAACAATCCTTGAATAAGGACTACAGTTACATCATAGCCCTGATCAAATACATAAAAATGTAAGTATATATACTGGGTCGATACTTGTAGTACATTAGCAGCACGTCCCGGCTTTGCACGGGTGTACTAATGAAGCTACCGGGATAAAATATAGCCTATAACCATCGCGACAGTCCATTCTACACATTTGTAAAGTATTATATTTAAAATCATATATTATTTTTAAAATCGGCTGAGTAATTTCGGAGATTACCTCCGTCAAACATACACACAAACAAACTCTACCTCTTGATAATATTAGTATAGAGTATAGATTACATACAACACGGCTTGGTGAGTACCCTGCTTTAAATGTAGCAGGTACTTAGTTCATAAATATTAGTTAGACTCTATTTTAACGCAAATTTCATGTATTACAGCAATTACGCCAACCTTGAAAAGTCATCCATCACGCTGATGACCACCCCTAGGTAATCCATCGGGATAACTTGGTTCAATCCACAATGCAATTGTTTTCTACCGATGGAAGAATAATTAGAAATGCAATACGCAAATTTCATGTATTACAGCAATTACGCCAACCTTGAAAAGTCATCCATCACGCTGACCACTCTAATGAATAGCCATCTCGTGCTGCCTTCCGACGCTCTACTCAAAGAACTATTGTTTGATGAAGACTTTGTTATTGTAAGTTATTCCAATCTTACATAAAATTCTCACGCTTCTTTTTGTAGGGGTTGGCAAGTTAACACAAATGTCCATTTGCTAAAGTATATTTAAACATTATTTCACTTTCATATACATTATTATCTGTGCTTATACGAACTTACTCATTTAAAAATATTTGTTTTAGTGTCTCGTCAACTCCGTTTCATCACTCAATTGCGAAGAGAAAAGTGATGAAAATGTATTATGCCTAATGCTCATAATTACTTCAGCCATAATATGCGCAACACAAGGAAGAAGACAGAACGGATTGAAAACAAAACTTGTTTCCTGTGTTTATAATCTTCTGACGTACTGTAAGTGATCGTTTTTATCAGTTGGCTATTTAGGTTTTAAAGGTAACGTTACCTTCTGCAAAATGTGGACCAAATTTGCATTCGAATATACCTCCGATTACCCCCTTAATATCCTTTGATATTTTAAATTTCTAAGAGCTGAGAGAATGTCTAACGCGCTTTGTAGATACAAACAAAGTATATGGCGATCAAATTCACTTTGTCCAACAAATAACATAAATGGAATCGCGATAAATATAATGTACCTAAGTATTGTCATATTTTCAGCTCACTCTTGCTTTCTTCAACGCAATGAAAATAGCCGATTCGAACACATACTTACTCATACGGCAGCGCTAGCAATTACAATGACAAATGAGGAATTCAATGCTTTAGAGAAGAATATGGTCGAGGCTATTCTGAGCACTGACTGTATTAGTGCATTGTTTTCGTCTAACTTGTGGGTGATTTTGGCTAAGTAAGTTAATTCTTCCTATTTTATGTAAAACGCAGTTTTTACTTGGTACACTGTGTGTTTTTAATAGTAAATGGTTAGTTAGTGAAATCGAGGAATTTATCGTTTCGGCAAAATTTGAATAAGGTCTAGAAAAACATACGAAAAAACTAGGTTTTCTTCTGACCTGAGAAATGACTTTACTTTAAAAGTATTTACTTACCAAATACATAATTTCATTTGATTCATTGAATTTACATTTCTCACATGTTCAACTTTTCTTTCAGTTTCATCAGTCCACAATTACTCTTCAACCAATTAATCTGGCTATGCACTATGTATAAAAAACTGGATAGCCGTAAAGAGTTCTATACAAGTCCTCAAAACATCCACTTGAGTTTTACAATAAGTAGACTCTTTAAGGCGATGAATGATGAAGACAAGTTGAAGTTTTGCAAACAATTTCGTATTCACGATGAAGATAATGTGGCGTTGTGGACCGCGTTACGGATACGGAACCTGCCGATGGAATCGCAGACGTATTCGGAAGACGTTATAGCGGAGAAGCTTCGAACGGTTTATGGAAAGTTGGCGGAAACTGATTGTCCAGATTTATTGGTAAACAGAACGATTATAGTGTTTGCACTGAAATGCTTCAAAACTTGTTGAATTTTTAAAACATTTATTAGTTTTTTTATAAATTATTACGAGTTACGTCGCGGACTGCTGAGTTGAACTAAAACATCGTGCGTGAATCCCGGTCATGCCACATTATTTAAACATTTCTTTTATGATTTCCTTTTCCCGAAAATATCGTGAGCAAAACAGAATGAAAAATATTTTGTCTTGAAATAGGATGTCTTTATTCACACTAAGAAGAAAGAAAGAAAGAAAGAAAGAAAAAGCATTTATTTATGACAACACACAAAACACAAAAAACATCTTAATAAATACTGGTTAGTAGGTACCTACATGTTGTGTCACAAATAGGCGTCCAACTCAGCATGTGTTGGTTTGCGCAAGACAAGAAAGTAATAAATTCCATAAAACAGTGTCACAATGGGCAACCTTTACGCTGAAAGCGATCTCTTCCAGGTTTCTTTGGATTTGAAATAGTTTTCTCTCAAGACTTAGGTACTCATTTTGAATTTTAATTTCAGATACGTACAACCAACTTAGCTGCAACTTGCAACTTCAAAACCAGTAGAGGTATCGATGATCAGCTGGTAAAGGCGTGGTCAAGAGCTTGCCAGAATCAGACTATAGTGCATGGACTTGGCAGTAATACTGTGTGGTTCTACGATTATATACGAGCGCTGGTAAAGCTTACCGATTCTTTGGTGAATAGACTGAAGGAAAGGAGCTCTAACTTTGTCAAGGTAAATAAATTAATAATTAAATAAAATTCAATAAAAGTCCCATTTTGTAAGTGCTATAAAACAACTACATAGTTGTATGCTATGTTAATCGTATTTATGAAAAGTAAATTCTAAAATTATGGTAATTTTCATGAACTAAAATACTTACGTAAGAATTTCTTAGATACATATTATCCAAAAAACCCTTTTACTAAAATAATTAAAAACCTAATTCTTAGTGTGTTGTTTTTTACAGGTGCTTCACGTTATATCTGGTCTTACAAAAACTGGTGATGCCGAAATGAAACTCATAATAACCAATATACTCTGCAAACTCGCTACCTGTCAGATCAACGAACATAAAAACCTCATAGATTCCTACTTCAATGATGCATTTACGAGTCTTGTTCAAACCTCTGATGATATTGTACGGATCAACTTACTCAGAACTTTAAAAATGCACAATAACTCTTATCTAGACAATATAGTTACTAATATTGTAAAAGAAAATTCTTTGCAAGAAATATGGCAAAATTTGAACGTAAAACATGCTGCCAAAAATTTTTTAAGTGATTGTAAGTACACACATAAATGCCTTGATAACAAATCTAAAGTTATAAGCGTCCAGGAATTGAAAGAAGCTAATCTAGACGATTTTTACTTCGATTCTGGAGGTTCAGAAATGCTGGTTGATATTGAAGAACCGAGCAGTAAAAGAGGAAAACCGAATACGCACGAAGTTGATAGTATCATTAATAATTTAGAAGAAAATGTTTCTGTGCTTGTTAATCAAACTTTTTATACGCCTGAACAAGTGATGAGAATTCAAAATGTGTGCCAAAAGTTGAATAATATAAGTCATTGAGTTTTAATTCAGTGTTGTTATTGCTACTTGCCATTGAGCAAGTTTACTTTAACTTCAAAGTATCTCTATGTAACTATAACTTTCTCTAGATCTGGAATGGGCTTATTCCATTAATATTTGGATGGAACTGTTTTACGAAACTTTCAGATACATGGGATATATAAATATGTAGTTGAATCCATAGAAAATAAAACAAAATATATTTCACATTTATATTTATTGTTGTGTTAAAAAATCTATACAAATAAGTGAAATATGATAATAATAACTATCCATAATAGGCTGGTACCGACTGCCGTATCAACTACATTTCCGAAAAGTATGGGAGCCAAGTAAAGTTATAATATGAAGAGATCGATAGTCTAAGTGGAACACGTGTGATCACTTAGCATGGACTATAATAACCCAGTGGAAATATTATTGAAGTCAAAGAACAATAGATTTTAAAACTTGTGGGAAATTAATTATTTGTTATTATTAAAATAAATTTGATTAGGTTAATATTTCCCATGCTAAGCCAACAGGAGTAAGATACCAGCCGAAGAGTAAATTAAAAATAGATTAAAATGATACTCGGAGGTATTATGACCTTAGTACACTTGTCAAACATCATACCTAATATCAGTCGCTCTTTGAAGTTTAGTATTCACATCGAACCTCAAACACATTCGCTTGGTATACTTGTACATGAATGCAAACCATTTAGTAGTGTAACACAGCAACAATTACTAAATAAACCCTAGTTAAATACTATCTATCCTAACACGCATCTTTCAGCTTATTCTAGGCATCAATATCGATCTTTTCTCATAATTGTGATGGCGCCTTATACGACCTTAAATTGTCTAATAAAAATAATATAATGAATAAACAATAATAATTACTTAGCGGGTAAACACTGCAAACTTAGCGATTACGATAAGCAAAAAGCCTTTATATAATAAAGCGTTTTTATACAGCTACGACTTAAATAAGAATAACATACAAAATAAATTAGAGTAAAATACGGGAGAGTAAATAAGGGCATTGGAATATCTTACTGAGAATGAAATCTATCAACTTTGTATAAGTAATACTTGTCATACGCATAGAGTGAACACCTAATTTTTATACAAAAAATATTACTTTTGTAAGTTTAGTTTCTATACAACGCCAGTGCTCTATCCACAGTGCATTGAAAGTACAGTTTCTCAACGAGTATTTGCTTATATTGGGGCGAATGGGCGGGCCGAGGTATAAAATATGAAACATCTGGTAGGTACATGATAAATGTAGCATTCCTTCCCACCCGAATAACGGAAAGCAATTACTCGTTATCAGATTGTAGCGTGTTGTGACGTACAAAATGCATGAGGCACCGTTGTAGACAATAATTCAAAAGTTTAATTTTACTTTGTGCGATACATTGTATTTTTATTGTGAATTTGAACATTAATTTTAAACGTCTACGTTTTGTAATCGATTGAATTGGAATGATCGAGTCAATGAACCTTCCTGCATACTGATACTCATATTCAACATTATAATATCACTCAATAGCCAACATAACCAACCTACATTCTGTACTATATACAAGTAAAATATTGGGAAATATCAATTTACAAAAACCACACAAACGTTGCACTGATTGTTTAATTTCAATCATCAATTTAAACGTATCAAGCTTACATCAACAGCTACTCATTTCTTTAAATGTTCTGAGGATGGGGAAATCTTTCTATTCGTTTAAAAAGCACCTGATTTGTATTGTATATTTGATTAATAGATATTGCACAATAATCCTGTGATATTGGCCATAAGAATATTCTAACTGTAACTTTTAAAATATAATTCTATGTATAACGTATGGGTTTACAATATTACTTAGAAACTTAGGCCAACTATATTCTTAACAGTAAAGAGTTGAATACACAGTAATTGTCTATAGATACAAGTTCATTAATCTGCTTAAAACTTTTACTTAAAACTAAAAATATTGGCACTAAAATTATATCAGTTTTGCGATTGAGTTGCATGAAAGTACTTAAATTGAGCACGAGAGTAGTTAGTAAAGAAAATACCAAAATTATGCGATACCTAATCAATATTGTAAGGAGATATTAATTATGACTCGTTTCCATTCGCTTTTCGAAAATTCTACATCGATTAAATAAATTCTAACGTCTACATACCCTCAGAACAATTAATGTATATAAATTCAGTTCTTTATTAGGATTATTTGGCATCTATCACCAATATCGTTAACTACATTAACATTGTATACGAAGGTGAAAATACCTAATCGATTACTGCGTCTCTTTAAACTTAAATCCTTACAAGACATGCTCGTCGCATGTATATTTTGGATCCCTGCCGAGCCTAAAGTTCCTCCTGTCCACTTCGCACTGCATCAATCACACGCTACACACTACACCATAGCGCCACTCACATTCCGATACGTGGGGAATTCACAAATAGCCTCAACCTCAAACATAACCAATTATCTCGTCACTATAATATAATGTGTCGTAAAATCGATTCAGCAAAGCTTACTGCAAAATTATCGAATGCGGTCGACGGGCATCAAACGAAAAGCAGATTCATTAAGATATGTCATACATGTCAAAAATAAACTAAAGGCGCTATCTCACACGCAAACTCTTCTCTCGACTCAACGACCACCAACGGTCATACTTAGGGCCTTATGATTACTGAAAAACTGTAACAGTTAACCTATTGTACGCTAAATATATTTAGAAAAATTGTAGAAATTCTAACTAAACTTATTACCGATCGAAGAGAAATCGTAACGTCAACGTCGCTGTCAAATATGGGAAATGCTACACCTTGATCTTAAACGGTGAGTCAGAGCCGAACACCTACTGGTGAGGCTTTACAAATGGGAATGTAACAATCGAGGCTTAAAAAATTAGCGATATAGCATTCACACGAGTTGATTTTAATTGATCAAGTGCTTAATCGGGAGCTTTAAGAAACGTCTAAATAAACTTTCAATTAAATACGCCTATTTGAAGAGCAGCAAAATATTGATCAACTAAAAACAATTCATGTGACAACGCTTTGTTTCTACAAAGGCGATTATAATTGCTCCATTCAAGCGAGCAACTTGCCTGACATTTTGACACTATGAAGCAATTTAAGAGTCGCAATGCAAATTGCTTGAATAAATTATCCTTGTAGGAGCATCTTACGTAGGTTTCCTAATTGCCGTCAAAATTGGGATGTTAAAATAATGATCCGTCAATGTCAAGAGATACAAATCGTCTTATTGATAACCTTAAAAATCAAGGTACCTATTTATTAGGCGACCACTCTTCCCGGCCGTTTCAATAAGAAAGATACAATAGAATGGGAGTAATAGGGATGAGGCGAGGGCCATTTTGGTGACTACACGTTTCTACTATCCAATTGATAGACCTATGCCTGTCGCAGCATTACAAAGATGTAAAATGTTGCAAAAAATACGACATGATCTGCAGCAGACATAGCTAGTGGATAATGGGAATAGGATAATGAATAATTCATCCTAATTATAAAACGATTGTACGAAATATGCGATGTATTGTATTGAACACGGCTAAAAATCTTTGTTACGTCACTTCACATGTAACAGTGATTTTAGACGCGACAAATATCTTTGAGCTCGGTATGAATTTACATTACATTTCAACCACACATCCTGCAGTGGAGATTACGACAGAACATCAACTTGTCATAAGCACTGCTGGATTAAATTAATAAAGATAATGTGTCACAACAAACTTGTTGATATTTTTACGTGTGGCATTCTTAGGACACTATTTCATTCAGTCTACAGCTAACCGTCGACATTTCATTAATCAGACGATATTCAAAACAGAATCTATAGCCTCTGAAAGCTGGATAGCTGTAAACCAAACGTCACATATACCAAATACAAATAACATCGCATCAATCATACATTAGTGAGATCCCTGCGAAATGTGCCACGTTCTCGCGTAGTGGCGTGTCGTAAGACATTACGGTGTTCTGTAGTTCCGTGGCGCGTGATGCTGACACGTCGGCCGCGCAAGACTCTGATGCCCTTGGTGATGCACGTTCGCTTGATGCAAGCCAGTTTGATGCAAGCCTGCTTGATGCAAACTGGATTGATGCAAGCTGGCTTGATGCATGATACTCGCCTGGTGCGCTGCCTGCATTTGCCCGATGGTCGTGGAGTGTGACATCGGATGCATTTGCAGGTATTGCATCGAGGCGCTGTTGTGCATCAGCAGTTCAGGCGGCATATGGTACAGTCCTGGCGTCTGTGGACAAAGGGTTCAACATTTAGTTTGATGCAAAAAAAAATCAAAACTTAGATAGATAGATGACTCGTTAAAGTAGCGGTTCGCTTCGAGTCAGAGTCAAGATACCGCGGCCCTCACTTGACTTTAGGCAATGTATAATGGTGTCTCCTGTCTAGGTCTCACTCATGAACTGATATACATTCTAAAGTCAAGTAACTATCGCGGTCTACTGTCTCGGTCGTAAGACAGATTTTGCCGCAGACTATTAATGGATGTATTATGCATAGACATAATTAAATATTGCAACATAATTAGAAGTGGTAATCTTAACAAGGCTTCACAAGCTTGTACTATTTATAACGCAGCATAAATCACGATAAATACTTTTTTGATTTTGTATTTCTTTTAGTTGAACTAAGACATTAGTAAAAATACCTTTGAACTAGAAAACTTTGTAAATATAACTGTGAATATTTACACAACTATATTTTGCAGGTGCTTTATGTACTCATATCAAATAAAATAAATCTGTCTCTATGTATGCACAGCTTACTAATCCTTTGTCCGTGTGACACGAATGTGCAGATGTATGGACAAAACAAGCGTATTTTCATTGTTGTCGGTACAATGCGGCGCACTGTTTGCCAATAAAAAGGAAACAAGATATAAGCATGTGAATCGAGTCGTTTCCTTCTATTCTAGTTCCTGTTCAAATCATTTTTTTTCATTGTTCTCTTTGTAATTGTTTTGATTTGTAATGTTTCTGACACGCTTTCATTGAGTTGACCTTTTATTTTTTTAATATAAGTAATGAATTACAAGGAACTAAGTTTAATTGCACAGAGATCTCAGATGATTAGCAGTAAGATTATCCTATCCTACTTATAATGGATGTTTGTTACTCTTTCACGCGAAAACTATTGAACGGATTTGGCTAAAACTTGGAATTCAACGTATGGATGTCCGTAGGTCCATCACCATAGCATCTTTGTTTTTACAACATAAAATGTATGAAACTTTTTGACATATTCTAACAACGTTGCTATGGCGAAAGGAGTATGGACATTCGTAAGTTGGTAAGCTGTAGAGTATACAAAATTCTTCTTTATCTTGGTATGACTGAGAGAGGTATATACAGCGTTCTCTCTCATCGAGTGTACTTACAAAGTTGTCTGCGCGATGCTTGTGCGCGTGGCGGTGGGGCGGCAGGGAGGGCCGGGCTCAGTAGGCGGACGCCTCCTTGTACTCAGAGTTGTCCATCGTGAAGAAGTCCTCCAGCTTCCACTGCAGCGTCTCGAACGTTGGTCGCTTCAGCGGGTCCTGTACACAACATTCACGTTACGAAGCGATCGATGGATCGTCGATGTTAAGCAAAACATTAGGGGAGCGGGAAAGTAAGCGCTAATTGGTCAATGCAAGGTCACGGACAAATGACAAAATAGAAATGTTGACGGGTCACTTCACGTCTTTATTGTTCGAACGTTAGGGGCGTGGCTTGTTATAAGCGCTAAATCGCTCATGTGTGAACTAAAAGCGTTCCTCCTTTATTAGGTGTCTACTGGGTATGACGTCAATGACGTGAAGTACCTACCTTATGCCAACATTCGAGCATGATCTCGTAGAGCGGCGCGGGGCAGTTCTGCGGACACGGCATGCGGTAGCCATGTTCCACTTGATGGAGTACCTCCGCGTTTGTCATACCTGAGGACACACATGTATTTAGAACATTGCACATACATTCGCCGCTCTGGTGTCGCCAATAAAAATAAACTTTTAATTAAATATGTTGTTTTTTTACACATATACACGAATACAGAAACTAAACTTATACAACATACATTACATAGTATCACTCGTGGTAATATGATATTTACATAACTGTACAAATTACAATTTAGAACCAATTGAGCCACCGAAGATCCTAATCTATACATATTCTCTATTTTTTTTTCTCTAATTCTATTATCAGAGATCAAGGCAAAAGCTCTGCAAATTATTCCGTAATGGAGTGTTTGTATAGTTAAAATGTAAATAAATGTCCAGTTACTAAAATTAAACAAAGTTGAGTCAAAGACCCGAGTCATTTTGAGGTTAATGAAACAATTATACAGCTTTAAGTTAAGCGCCGGATGAGTGCGATGTTGTAAACAAAACTGCATCTCGATTACAAATCCACTAAATTTACAGTTTCACACTATTCTCATAGAAAGTGAAGCAAAGTAGACGACCGTGAAAGATAACAGTCACACGTACTCTCATTTTCTATACGTAGTGACGTCACGATCGCAAGGTCGTGGGAAGACGCGCTGTTCGAATTAATTAGAAAAGATGCAAACTCCGGAAAGTAGCAAGGGTATGCACTTTTACGTAGGTGGTGCAATGTCCCGGCGAAATTGCGATAGTACTCCTACTATTCCTTCCTACATACTTACTACATTTACCTACATACTTACTACTTCCTACATTTTATGTATGGTTTTTTAGATCACGACTATCATTTCGCAAAGTACTACAGCCTATATTACTCACTGACAATGTTGCTTCAAATAGAAAATATTTTTTTCAATATTGGCAGTAGTTTTTGAGATTTTCCGTCGTAAAAATATTTTTTTTTCTTCTTTATAATATTAATATAGAAGTATAGATCAACTAGTTCTCACGCGATGTTTTATTTAATTGTTCGGAGATGAGTCTTGATTTTTGGATCGTGTTATTTTTGTATTGTAAACTACTTATATGTTTATTTCTTACTACATACTTATATGTTTGATTAAAACACAAATATCCTCTTCAAACAAGACTTTTAAAAACTTTTGCATTTATAATTTGGTAGGTGGTTTTTAATTACTGGTATTTGGCATGTGGTCTGCAGTATTTGTAAAGTACCTAGTTTCTATTTAGTTCTATCACTACCAAGAATCTCCATTTGTGGAGATTGATTTAAGAGCAAAGTAGATAAATGACACACAAGTCACGGTAGATAGAAGAATTTACATTATTAATCGGTAGAAAATTAAGATGAAATCTCCGTATGATCTATTTTCAACAAAGTCGCTTTGCGCCGTATGTTCGTATATTATTTTAAAATACGAACGGATTTTAATTTTTTATATTTGATGTGGTTTTAATTATTAGACAGAGCGATTAAAAAGAACAGTTTAAATGTTATACTTAATACATAATTATAGTAGAAAAAATTCTCGAGCGAATACGGAGCAGTTAGTACGAGTATGTAACGTACCTATATTCCCTTTTGTCGAAGGCAATAAAATCATGTCTTTCCGATTTGTGTTGCTACCTACTGAAATTTAGTTTAATAGCGAGTGGGTGTGGATAAGGTAATCTGCTAAATTGGCTTGAATTGGTGGATCAGGCTTAATTGTACAAACGTCGCTCCTAAAACACTATCTTGATGAAATTGTTTTGCCTTTGGTTACAACTACAACAAAGATTGATTGATTTTTATGAGGAAAGTTGGGTTTACCAATTGCACCGAGATTCGATTTGAGTAGAAAAATACTAAGAAAACCGCGCAATTTACCTACGCTTCTTAGAATTTGTACTTGAAATGGGAGTGTTTTTAAATAGAATTGTATTTCATTCGATATGGTTCCTCGTCACGTTTCTTGAAGCATTGTTTTTTGACATTGCATTTGAATAGTATTGTTACAATATTGTTGCGCTTGCGGTCAAACCTAACTTTTAAGATTTCATGGACTATATAAATAACCTGTAAATAACTTGAAGGAATGAATAAATATGACTTATGTATGAATATTATACTATCTAGTTTATAACATCATTTACGGCACTCTTGAAATCGACAGTTTCACATTGCCGTTGAATTTCGGAGATATGCCGTCAAGTGTAGCTACCCTGAGGGTTATAAAACCTTCTTAATAAAACTTTTTAAACTATCATGGTTTTCAATATTATAAACACTTGAAGCGGGATATTTACCATGATTTGTAGATTTATGAGTTTCCCGATTATTCGGCACAATTGCATGTGCCATGATCACGGTTACAAACTAGACTTAACTCATAAATCTACAAATCATGGTAAATATCCCGTATCAAGTGTTTAATAAAACCTTCTTACCTGGATAAGGTATTCGTCCATAAGTGACGAGCTCAGTGAGAAGGATTCCGAATGACCAGACATCAGACTTGATGGAGAACTTGCTGTAGTTCGCGGCTTCGGGCGCTGTCCACTTGATGGGGAAACGCGCGCCCACTCGCGCTTCATACTCGTCCTCCTGTTAATGGAAACATTTATTTACATAATTTAAAAATGTATTTGGATATTACCTCTACTCCCTATGATATCATCAAAGAGGATCTAAAAGTTAGGTAAAGATCTGAAAGAAATGTCTAACACTCCCTGGGATACAGACAGACGTGTTCTTATTTCATTTTGAGTTAAAAATGTTTGCTTACATCTTTAAATGAAAATGAAATAAGAGTTTTAACTTGCTTTGGAAATATGTAAGTGGTAATCAATAAATATTCTCAATGTCACACAGCGTCATCTAGTCCCAAGTTAAGCAATTGCTTAGCTTAAGAGACAGGCTATAGAATCACCTAGCATGTAAGATGCAGTCGAAGTTATCTTTGAGGTCCTTTAGAAATAAATGTATTTATTTCTTTCTTGCAAAGTAAAAACAATAATAAATGTTGCAATTCAATTACATAGTTGTTAGAGAAAAAAGAAAGATTTTTGCTCACTGTAACAAAAGAAAAAACAAAGCTAATATTTTAAATTGGCAATATGCAATTGGTTTTCACATTATAAGATAATATTTAAAAGTCAAAGATAAAAAATCGCGCACTCAATTTACCTGGTTCTTTCATTGACAAACGAGATGACCCGAATGAATCAACATTAACGCAAAATCGCGTATCGCAATCGAGGTATGAAATACCGTTACATTCTGATTTAAATGTACAACTCATTTGCAAAGGAATCGTTCTGTCGGATTGCATTTACATGCTTATTGAGTTTATGAGAAAGTATAATTTATAATTGTTTAAGAGTTCACGTGTAATGCAAATCATTTATTCACGTGTGCGTCGGTTAATTCCTGCGACAACTATAACTGTTAAATCCATAGCATAATAAATCTAAAGCCATGGAAATATAGTTAAATTTCCTAGTCTAAGTTGCAGTGTATGAGTCACTAGAATAATTAGTTTAAAGAACGTATTATAGATTCAATTCGACTCGCGATTGTAAAGGAAATAAAAAAGTTTTACGGAATTATTATTATGAGTAAGTAGTGTAATGTAGGTAAGCAAATAAGTACTGTATAATCTCACTTAATAGTACTGTATCGTGTAATAAAAATATTGCTTAACTTAATAAATTCAATGGCTTGTATTCAGAGTTTAAACTCAAGCGTGAATGGTGTCTCAAGCGGTTCATTTGTCAGAGAACTGTAAAAATATAATAAGTAGTTCAAGAAATACTACCGAACGGAATCGGCTGAATAGAGCTCCATGACCTGGAATACTACATAGGTTACTTTTTGTCCGGCTACCACGCAAGCAAAGAATAAAATTATTAAATCAGTTCTATATTTATCGGTGTCGAACCTTCTCACTAATTAAATTAATAACCATTAAATACGTTTAAAGTTATTTATTGAATTACTTAAAGAGCAATAACTAGACCGCATTTAAAGGCCATTGTTCTACACCAGCTGATTACTGGGATGACTCAGAAGAAAGCCACAAGTTTATTTATTTGTGGTCTTACCTCAGAAACTGACTTATTTCCTACGTTCTTTTTTTGGCTGGATTTTTACACATGAGCTCTATTTAGCTTGTAAATGGATCGCCGTAAAAAAATCTGGAGTCGGCATCATTTTTTTACGTGTCGGACGTGCTGCTAGTTTTAAATAAAACCATTTGTAAAACAATCCTAGTTTCTTCTACCTTTGTCGATTTGTCATCCCACACGACCCTATTCTTAATGTTATTCTTACCTTGATAAGCCTCACGAGGCCGAATTTGGTAATTTTCACGATAATAGCCTCGATCAGGTTCCTAAAAGTCAAGTCTCGTAGGTCTTTGTTGACGCATTGCTTTTAATGACTAACAGTAGTTTGTTAGTCTTTTACATTCATGACGACCTCTGTGGCGCAGTTGGGCGAACGCCCGGCTGAGACGCCGAGGTTGCGGGTTCGATCCCCGCTACGGGACAAATGTTTGTATGTTCTGCAGATATTGGTTCCGTGTCTGGGTGTTTTCTATCTATAATATGTTTTATAAAAAAAAATGTATCTATGTATTATATCAGTCATCTGGTTACCATAACAGTTAATTGCAGTCAGCGTTAAGGACGATCACTTGTATTATCGCGTTCGAATCCTGCCGGAGTCGTAACTTTAATTAATATTTTTCAATTTTTCTAATGAAATACCTGTGTGGTTTAACACGAAAATAAAAACTATAGATTAGTGTTACCTTGATTAGCCTAGCGAGGCCAAAGTCAGCAATCTTCACGATATTAGCCTCAGCGACCAGCACGTTCCTGGCGGCCAGGTCGCGATGTATGTAGTTCTGAGACTCCAGGTAAGCCATACCGGCCGCGATTTGAGCCGCCATATCGATCAACTGTTGAAGTTTCAGCCCACGCCCTTTGCCTGTACAACAAATATTTTGATTAAATTCCTTTTAAAAGTTTTGTGAAGGGAGCGGTTCGCGACAGAGACAAGCGACGTTTGTGCTAAAAAAAAAATTAAAATCTTCTGCCTTAATTTTTTTGTATTAGGTGCAAGTTTTATATCAGTAAGAGACTCAGACGCGTAGTACAGTGACTTCATTAATTCATTAGGCATGTTTGATTCAGTGTTGCAACCGCAGTGTTATGGTGCTCCCACACTGCTGTTACAAAATGTTTTTAAACATTTTTGAACACTAAAACATTTACTAACAAATGTTGTCAATTGTTACATTTTGTTAGGAACTGTTATATGTTATAAGTGCTCCTACACTGATGGAAAGTGTTTACTACTGTTTACTACCCCGCCGTCACCTGTATAAAATGTTTACAAACAAAATTTTGTTCAAAAATGTTAATTAACATTTACTAACATGAAAACATTTTTTAACTTTTGTGATTAAATGTTAGCTAACAAATGTTTACTAACGTTACTTAACATTATATAACAGCAGTGTGGGAGCACCATTACCTTGACAGTATTTCATAATAATGAACAATTATTATTATGTCACATATTTATGTTAATCTAGATTACTCTGCAAATTGTTAGCAACTTGAGATTCTACATAAGATTACTCAATAATAATAACTTACAGTATAGTACGTGTTTGTTTGAAGTTTGTTCTTAGATCACTTTATCTCAAACTAGCAGTACGTCCCGGCTTTGCACAGGTGTACTAATGAAACTACCAGCTAACCATCGGTGGAAGAATTCTTGCAATCCGCGGAGTAGTTTCAGAGATAACCTCCGTCAAACAAGCAAACAAACCAACATTACCTCTTTATAATATTATTATGGAAGTTTAGACAAAAATAAGAACCGCAATATTCTCGCATTATGTGTGAGGTTAAAATATTTTGCACGTTTCAATAATATACCTAATCAACTTTATGATCATAACCATTATACTCGTAAATCGTTACCTTGCGTTTAAATCCTTTATTCTCAAAGTGACATGCAAAACTACATGTTGCATTGAAACATGATGGCCACGCGGCCCCGATCCGGGCTACTGACCTAAGACTAAGAAAGACACGATAATTGACATACCTTGTAAGTAATCCAGCAAAGATCCGTGTTTCATCAGTTCTGTGATAATATAAATAGGCTCTTCTAGAGTGCATACAGCGTAGAGTTGAATGAGTTTGCTGTGTCGCAGTTTCTTCATGATCTGCGCTTCTGCCAAGAAGTCTTTGGGGTCCATAGTGCCTGACTTGAGAGTTTTCACCGCGACTGGCGTGGTGTTGTTCCAAAGTCCCTCCCATACTTCCCCGAACTGTCCGTGGCCGAGCTTTCTGACGAACTTCAGTGAAGTGCGGTCGATCTCCCATTGGTCACGGGTTCTGTGCGAGAGGCCTTCAGTCACCGGCTTCTCAATCTGCAATAATACAGTTACTGTGCAATTTTCCGCTTGTAATATGCAATTTGACGTAATGTTTGACGCATGTAATGTGTAAATGAAAAGGGATTTATTTTTAGATTGGCCTACTTATCTAAACACGTATACAGTTACGTTTACTTTATGTTAATAGAACATTTCTACTGCATTTATAATACTAGAAATGTAAATGTTCCGATTCGATATAATATGAAGTAACTTGGTACAGGCTGTTACAATCGCACTTTACGACTGAGAAATAACCAGTGATATAACATCAAACAGTAGCTTATTAATTTTATTATAACAATATGCATAATAGAATACTATTGTTATTAGATAAATTTGTCATAAAAACAGCAATAACGAGAATGATATTTATGGTGTATTCTGGTAAATTACGTTACTTATGCAATGGTAATCGATAACTTACTACACGTTGTACATAATATAGAGAGCATGCATTGTTATAAATAAGTAGGTAAGTACAGTGCATGTAGGTGTTACGTGGATAACAATGATCGTTCTGGCAGACTGACGGGCGGCCATCAGGGTTGCGGCGAGTTTGCAACATATCAGATCTCTGATTCAATTAGGGATCGCGCAAGGCAAAAGACATCACTTGCACAAAACGCTGCAATTTCAGAGCGATTTATTAAGACCAGGCAGAAATCAACCCATTAACTCTATTTTTTGTAGTGTAGTTTAGTTCAGGAGTAGAGACATAATAATATTATGGTATGCGTTGTTTCAGATAAGAGAAAGACAGATTTGGTTGCATTTAGTGTTGTAGAATATCTGCAACAAATTGCTATAGTCAAGCAGCATCATTTAAGTAGACTTGAGAACGGTCCTGAAGATCGAAATGAAATGTGAAAGAACATTTTTGCTTTTTATTTTACAAAACCGTGTGGAATTCTCATTGCACTCATGCCTCTCACACATTGATGTCAATTTTTATTCACGCCACGTTGTAACATGAAACCTACTGTTGGTGGGCACGGACCACGACGACTCGTCTGGTTTGCACGTCACGGTTTGCCGATCCGACATATACTCACAATAAACTAATCAATCATAATCAATCCGTTGCGAGATGCATGCCAGATTGGAATGTCACACAAGGAAGTAAGTTAAAACTGTAACGAGGGATTTCCCATACTTAAAATACCGTGCACTCATTTAAACTATTACATAAGACTGCTGCATGATATACTTAAAGGTATTTTCTGTTGATTTTTTTGTTTCTTAACTGCTGATAAAGGTTTAGGATTCAGTTTCCTTGTATCTACACGGAAACAACAATTCTGCTAAATATTTGCAAAACAAATTGCAATAAAGACCGTTAACTAAACCAAGGTGAAACGAATCTAGGAATACCTTGTTTTATTTATTCATATAATAAACATATAAAATTTAACCAATATATCGTCATGCTTTGTATGAGACGTTTGATGTAACAAGGTTTGCAGGAAAGTGCAAATTGTTTTACAATCGATGCTACTGAATCGAATATGTCTGGGTAGTCTGTACTTTGAATGAAGTGAAAAGGCATCTTAAGATCTCCTACTTATTGAAGGACCCTACTTGAGATCTCGCAATAACCTTACTTGGAGAAAACAAAATAAACAAGCCTGTTGTGTATGACTAATGACTAGTCATGGTCATCTAATGTGCATGAGTAGATGCTACTATTATACGCCAATAATTTTGGTTCCTGATAGTTACGGTCGAAGAACAATGTCCGAAGAAATCGCGCGTAATAAGTCTAGTAAATGTCAAAGTTGTGTCTTAACTCGATAGATAGACAATGTATAAAAGGTTTGGTTTTACAGATGCTAAAGGTTTCATGAGCAACAGCGATGCAATCGTGGCCGCCTCTGTAACCGCATTCTCGTTGAGAAATAGTGAGTGTAAACAAACGTAAAGAAACAATGAAATCCCACAATATTCCGATAAAGCGGGAGAGTGAAGGGGCATAGTCATATGCTAAATGATAAACTGCAAATTGTTACGTCGCTAGACGTAGGTTAAATAAACAAACTTTTTTGCTGTTAAACGTTGAATGACGCGAAACACGTAATACTACGCTCTCTTGCTTTTTGTTGAATTTAATTTCGCAGACAGCTAATATATTAATAAAAAATGATGTGTTTATTAAATGCCATGTGAAACGTAACATGAATAGGATCTAATTAACTATACTGTGATGTCTAATAAATAACATAAATGGTATTTGCGCTTGGTTGATTTTCATTCCCGCGAAGGTTTTCAAAGTTCACCAACCTTGAACTTCACGATATACGCGTGTCCTCTAACGTGATACCTCTACAGCTAAATTAGAAGTGCATCGAGCCAGAACACCTGGTTGTTTAATAATATGAATCCACAGCTGCATCACAGCATCTCTAAATAGTAAAGTCGCTTACCGCCGTCTGCACGCTTAGTTCTTTTAAACTACACAACAAATTATAGTTCGATTTTCATCAATTGACTGAGCCTAAGCGGTTCGATAGATAGAATAAAGTGAAAGACTTAAATATTTCAGCAATGTATTAAGTAAAATCAAATACATTTTATAGGGGAAAATAGAGTTACGAATCACGACAAAGTGTGACGTAGACATGAACAACTAACTCATTAGTGTAATAATGACAATAATTGCAAGGACAATCAAACGAACAATAGCCCATTTATGAATTCGCTTTACATAAATAGAAGGTAAAAAGATTAATTATGCTATTATAATACTATCATTTAATTATTGGAAAATTTTATTATGCTCCAGAAAGCAATAGCTTTAAGATCTATAAAGTTTTTACGTAAATAAAACTAAGGTCTCTCTCTATATTTATTTGATCTTGCTTGAACAACCTATGCCATTTCTTAACGAGACTGATTTGTTGAGACGTGGTACTTGTACTTTGTTGAGATAGAGTAGGCCTGAGATTTCCTATTTGGAAGTAAGTTAATTTATCAAAATAGTTTCAAGGTTCCATAAGAATTAGAAATAATATAAAAACAAAAAAAAAAAAAATTATGTATTTAAATTCAGATACCTACATTAAGTACCTTATAAAAATGGTAAACAAGTAAAAAAATACCGAAATATAAGTTCAAATAAATTCTACTATTTCAGCAGTCGCGTAGTAAATATGCATGCAGACATCTTCTAACATAAGTTAATAGCCCTTTCAAGAGGGATCATTTGACTAACTTTAATGAGTTTGTTTTGAACGTTCAATATAATAATAAAATGTTGAATATTCATAAAAAGTATTTGTCTTGAAACGATGAAATATACGAAGACAAAGGTTCCATGTCAAAAACCTCGAGAAGAATGATGCGCAAGGCCCGTGACGAAAGTGAGGCCTTGTTGAGAGCATCTCAAAACGAATGGTTATCTGAAGGCTAAGTGAGTCTCAACTAATTAAATAGTGAGTCAATTCACACAACTATCTAACAGTAAAACACAATTAGAGCACATATCACATACGTCCGTTAAGGAGGTCATCAGAAAGGAATTCATAAAGATAACGTTTAACAATATAATGCATTGACGAAGGAATGGAAATTGCACTTATAATATATGCTACTGACGCAAATCTCAACTACATCTACAATCTTAAAATGAAGTAACGAACAAGTATACGTTTAATGAAACTAGTTTCCGTATTTCGAATGGGACAAAGACAGTAAATTTAAATATTAATAGCGCTGAATATCTCGAGTAAGAGCGATACGGCTCTTTGTCCAGGAAAGGAATCCTTCGGTGAATTTAAAGTATCCTAAGGCTGGTTCAATGCCTCGCAATATTTCTCATGAGGCACACAAAGGTTCACCGTCGAAAACCATAAATTTTATCGTCGTCCAGATATTGAATTCTGCAATTTATGCTCCAGCGTAATAACATAACATATTTTTTTTGATCTCGTGGCCTTGATTCGACGTAACAGCATTTTGATTTTGTGATTGTGGCACCTAACTGTAAATGTTACGTTCAATCATAACTTTATTATCAATCATAGATAGTAGAAGGCCGGGTTCAAGTTTAGCTATTATGCGTTTACATTGGTGTTGTGATGAGTCATTTGGTGAATGTTTTAATAGGTGGTATTCGAATGAACGCTGACCGTGTATGGGTGAGGAATGCACAATTGTGTGATGGCAGAGTTGTGGAGTCACTGACCTGTACGCAGGGTTTGCTCAGGGAGACGCAGAGGCCGTCGGCATCCTTGCTGTAATGTTCGACGAGCTCCTGCAGAGTACGGAAGGTGGTGCGACGGGCGATGAAGAATCCACCCTCGTCAAGTTGTCTAATGCGGTAATGCTTCACTGTGTCACCATCTCGTACTGTCGATTAAAATATCCAGATTAGAGAAAGTAATTGCTGAGATTTATAGTAGAACGTAAAATAAACTTAAACTGCTTATTTTTATATATCGCTATTCCATTACATATATCAAGCGAGACCGGACTAGATGTGTGTGAAACCCAGACAGACAAATAGGAACGCATTAGTCTTTCCGCAATAAGATTTGCTAAGTAGGAGGAATGGCTCCACGAATTCATTATATTTAATGGTGTGCAACACAAAATGCCGAGAAAGAAAGTTTTATTCGTGGAAGCTACGGTCTCACTCAACATGTCTCAGTCGCTAAGTAATCAAGGACATAGATTCAAGATTTTACAGAGCCAACACTCGAAATCATATTTACATGTCTTCTCGAATTCTAATCTGAGTTAAGAACGATGTAGCCGTTCCGAGAATCGCTTCGTCAGTCTCTTGACAGTTCTTAGATTATACTCTGTGATGAAGGTTTATGGTAAAGACCCGACATTTCATTTACACACATTCATTTGTAGGTCAAGTTCTGCTTCTTACACATTGATCTTATTATTTAAATCCCGTTGCGCGGTAACTTATGTAACTGTTTAGATTCAAATGTGTAAGTATGGGTGATTCATCCGTGCGGTTCACATAAACATTGCACGGGGCAGTCACAATAGCAAGATTTATTAAGTGTAGAGCTATTTACACAGGAGGTTATCAGTTGTAGTCGATTGCTGCTGTACATAAACTGAACGTGTTGTATTTATAAATATTCACGATAAGACCTTACTCAATTGTGCTTTATTTAGATTTAGCACTTAATAACTAACACGCTTAAATACTGAAACGCTACCTAATTGGTGCAATCTATGAAAGAAAGAAAGAAAGAAAGAAAGAAAGAAAATAGTTTATTTAGACACACACAATTAGGAAGAAATACATAAAAAGGACTAGACGGACAAAGCAAGTAAGTAGTTAGATAAGTACAAAAAAAAGAAATAATCAGAAACACAAAAAAAGAAATAATAGCCCTTCCTGGGACTACCAGCCGTAGTGTTGTGTGTAGCTAAAAAGGACCAATCTCAGCGTACCTCTACTTCTCTATGCAATAATAAAGAAGTAGCGCTGGTTTTCAGATTGGACCAGTTGCTGTAGGTAAAAACAGAGAATAGAGCGAAAACACGAATAATTTTATATATATTATTAGAATAAATAAATACAAAATAAATAATAATAAATAACAATGATGACAAGTACTTAAATTATGTGTGTTTATAGAATAAAAAAAAAAAAAAAAATGATGTGCTAGGTCTTAATACAGATTACCTTATAATATTAAAAATAAAAATCGATACTTATGTCAAAATCAATATCAGCATGCTGACACTGACTTTGACGTGACAGTTCATTACAATGAATGTGCCACGTATTATCACGTGGACAAGGGAGGGAAACATGGCGTATGAAACTGTTGACTTGGCAATTTCGCAAAGCATGCGCATTTCGTTATATCCTGGTACTAGGTTATAGAACCAAGCTCAGGAGATGAATGTGTGAAATGATTGTGTCAGTGCAGGAAGAGGATGTGCCTGCCTAAATAGCCTATTGGACAAATAACCGTAAGGTGAGCAAGATAAAAAACCTACTTCTTACTTCTTTCATACCTACATCCCCCCATACATTATAAAGTTATGACATTATTTGACGTTTGTCTACAGTTATACAAATTCGTTACGGGTAAGAGCGTCTCAAATGGTTAATACACACTTAATAGGTACTTAAGTATCGGTTCAGTACACAGGCGTATGCATATATCAGTTAATCTTAAATCAATTATTAAATAGCGATGTTGTTTGAAAATATAGCACAATTTACCTGATTGTAAACATGACCTTTGTCAGAAAATTTAATTGTTTTCAACCAATCATTCGATTCAAATTGAAAACACATTTGGCATTTTATTATAAACACAAAGCATACGGATGGTACTCGAAAACCTTAATATTATTATGTTCTTTGTGAAATAGCCTTCATAAATTATTACATTAACACGAATATTTACAAAGCAATATTACGATGTTCAAGCTTTGATGATACATCATAATGGGACGAGGTGTCTAATATTGCTTGTGGTAGGCTTTGAAGGCTAAATTGCATGAGAAAAATTTAAAAATCTTAATAAAAGTCATGACACCGGCAGGATTCGAACCTGCGTCGATACAAGCGATCTGTGGCGCAGTGGGCAAAAGCCCGCCTGAGACACGGAGGTTGCGGGTTCAATCCTCGCAACGGGGATAATGTTTGCATGATCTGCAAATATTTGTCTCGTGTCTGGGTGTTTTCTATGTATAATATGTATGTATTTACAAAAAAAAATATATCTATGTAGTACTTATATCAGTCATCTGGGGGGCTAAAATGGCCGTTCAAGCATTTCTGCTAGCAATTCATAAAGTGCATTTATTTCATGGATTGTTTAGCGTTTTCTCCAAAATATGATAGAATGGCTCATATTGATCCGTTTTACCAAATTTTGGTGAAAATGCTAAACATTAATGCACTTTATGAATTGCTAGCAGAAATGCTCGAAGCGGCCTTTTTAACCCCCCTGGTCATCATAACACAAGCATTAAATTGCTTAGCTTGAAACTAGATGACACTGTGAAATGTCCAAGGATACTTATTTATTTAAATTAATACTAAAAGCATAATCAACTCATCAAGTCTTTAATACGCTTAGCAATAATTTGGTGTGGTTACGTTATTCATACAAAAACGTGACTGAAATAATACAACTTTTTTCTTGATTATAGCAGTACAATTGAATTCATAATTTGTAACATGCGCAATGACAACAGTGGAAGTTTTTTTATAATTTATGTTTGGCTAACTCGTGTCCCCGTCAGTAAAATTCCATATCTCTATCACAGAAGTAATCATCTAAGAATTTCTACAAGAAAAATAATAACCAACCATTGATCGAGTTATTACTGAATTAATAAAGATTGTCCTCATATTGTGATATACTTAATGGAATACATTAAATATTGACGCACATATTATATTTTATACTAATAACTTAGGATAATAATCACTTGGGTTAACCACGAATAATTTTAGATTTTATGTTTTATCATATAAATAGCCTGAGGCTTAATTCAAGCTAGATCTAAGTCATAGCAGAAAGAAACCAAAAGTCATGAATGCTTGGCTCTAGCAAAGTACCTAATATGCTGAAAGATTTCATTCATTTCCTAGAGCATCTTCACGTATGCCAATGTACTGGCAAAGAAATGTTAATAATAACCTAAGCTAGTCCTCATTGAATTCACAAACAATACTAATTAGTAGGTATTAAGTCACGTTAGCTATATTTTGTTCCCACGGGCAGCCAGAGCCACCTCTCGTGGACTTAGAAAAACTGGAACCGGTCTAAGAATCTTCTCAACTATGTTTGAATGCGTTTCTAATAGAAGGTTTAAGTTATCCTGTAGCCGTACGTCTTGATTGTGGTGAATCATCGGCTTGTAATTAAAGCTATTTTGGTTTTATCGATCTTCGGGATCAGCAAAAATACTTGAGAGAACTACTATGTAATTTTACTATCTTAAATTAGTAAATAGCATCTCATATTGCTGTATTAAAAACATAAAATATTAACAGAAAGTTCGTGCGTTACATGGGCTGTTGCTACGCATTGGGACGTACCTGGCAGGTCTGTTGAAGCTGACCCTTGTCATGATGTGAATATAAGTCATGTTTCTGACACAGTCCGTTATTTGATGCTTACCTGATAAAGAGAAGTCGTTGTGACGACTCTCCGAGTCGCGGATAAGGAAAGCGCCATGCTCGTTTTCTGGAAGGAGCAGTTTCTTTTCTGCTTCAATTCGTTTTATTTTGCGGAAGTACCATCTGTAACAAACGGAAGACAACAATAAAAAAATTATTCATTAATTTTTATAAGTACTGTAATCATTTTTTTGACAAAATATCTGCTAGTAGTCGCTGCGTTTTGTGTGTAAATATTAAAATTTTGTAAGTTATTATTTATAAAACAATTTTAAGATATGCAGGCAGCATAATAATACGATTGTCGATGAGACCGGTGTCACTCTCGTTTAAACATAAGGGCACAGAAAGTGTCTCGTCGGTGACTCAACGACGAACAAGTTACCTATTCAGCATTCATTTGACGTGTTTAGTCAGACGCTTGCTGGCAATATAGGAGACTAGTTTTAGTAGGCACATTGAACGGTGTGAAGTGTAAACTTATGAATCATTTCACAGACGTGTTAGTCCTCTCGTCGGTTTCAGTTAAATAGAAAGTTTGAAAACATCGTTATGTTAGATATCTATAGGTCTGCAGATAAATGATTCAGAAACATGCTGTGTTGCAAAACAATACTGTAGTTTTGACATCAGAATTTGTTGCACAAAATCCTGAACGACAGACGAGCGAGGTCATCTTGTTTTTGATTCATTAATCGTGGTAATGTAGGAGTTTATTAGAGCTACCTAATGCAAATCTAGATTGTTAGTGATACGTAGTCAAAGTTATACTTTGAATTTTGAGTCTTTAGAGGAAGTGCTTATAGTTTAAGGCAGCTCGAGTCGTGAACATTAGACATGTTTTTGATAACTTTATCTCCTTAAAAAACAGCTTGTTAGAAGTTAATCTTAGCAAATTATTTTGTAGATTTGTTAGAAACTGCAACGATTAATGATTTATCACATTTAATTAAATAAAACGTGACAAATTCAATTTCCGAAGACATTGTCTTACTAATTGATTGAACAGATACAGCGGCCCGATTTCAAACGATTTCCAAGATTGCTTAACTTGCATGGTTTCCATTTTTTCAATAGTTCCTCGATGTCTAAAGGAGAAATCTTAAGAGCACAAGGCTCGATAACGTCATGGCTCAGATACTTAGATTGACTAACAATTTCATCGTGTTCGTGACGATAAAACTATTATTGAGAATTGATTACCATTGTTCATCGCTGATTCTACGTAAAAAGCACGAATGGACCCTTAGACTATTATTAAAGAAACGACCGCCCGGACGATGATATAAGATTAACACGGTACAAGATAGCAGTAACAGTTATAATTCAATTGAGTCTAAATACCAGTATTAATTTCTGTTGCACGCTTTAACTGGGTAAAATATTTTTCAATTAGGTTGACTCTGTCAAGGAAAAACTACTGAACTGATTTGGTAACTTCCTGCAATAACACATTAGCTATTTTAAAACGGGTAAGTACCACGCGGGTAAAGCCGTAAACCGATACTAGTGAGAATATAATACGACCTACAAAATCTATGCCTACTTATGCTTGCCAGCACTAAAATGATAGTTGAATGAAACGTTATTATGAAAGCATTTAGAAACAACAAAAATTATGCAATTAAAAGGCCATATCTTGCGATGACCTACATGAAATCGTGCAATAAATGATATATTCAAATGATTTTATTTTAACCCCTCTGAAGAAGTCATTATTCTCATTTAGAAATCTTGCATAAAATCTTAATCTGATATATTTAGAAATTTATAATGCAGGGCTTAAAATATATGAACATCATGATGCAAGGGACGTATGATGAGAAACCATTTAAACTTCATGTCATGTCATGAGGAATGGACAGTGCTGCAAGAGTCATAAAAATGAAGCATGAAAAGGGCGCATGATATGGACTTGTTACTATGAACACCTTCGGCGAGACCTCGTCACGCACTAAGGACATTCAAAGGGTCATAGATCGGTTACTGGCAGATACCTGAAGGTCTAATAGTGTTAAACGTATAAGGAATTGATTTCAGCCGTTTTAACGATACGGTAATAACCATAAGCGTTGAGGAGATTCTCATTTCAACGGACACTATGAAGCTTGCGATAAGCATTACTAGTTCATAAATGACAACAGTGATGGTACCAAGGTAACTGATAATACAATGGTAGCCTGTTTCGTAGAAGACTTTTGAAGTATCAATAAAATATGTGTTAATTGTAAATTCCTCATCTCTTAAATGTTATGCAATGTCCGGTAAGCTCACTTAAATATCAAACATCATTTGTCCAAATAAGGCAATTTATCAGACGTTAAATAAAGCCATAGGCCAATAACCCACAAATAAGCAGGCAATCCGTGTCTGCTAGATAATCGACCTTGGCCTCCTTACCATTGGAGGAGAGAAATCGTCATCCGAGTTATTGATACATTTGCATAGTAAATATTAGAAGCTATACAAACAACTAAATATGAATCGAAAATTATAAAGCATCTGAACTAATATTGAAATCAAACAAAGTGAAAACTGGTAGGTATAATGTGTGTTGTCTCTATAGAATACTAGGCTAATTAATACAGAACTTAGAATACAGAGACGACAAGAATAGATATATTAGACCAAAGACAGTGAAATCGATACTATTGAGACAAGTATATAAGAATAAAAAATATAGGTAGCAAATGAGATACTCACAAAAATGTTTTCAAACAAGTTTGTTGGACGCTTTATTTGTTTTAAGACCACAGATTTGTTGAAAGTGCAAACATAATATTGGAGACGTGAATAGTTTTATTGTCTAGTCAGTACCTATATTTCTAATAAGTAAAAGTGTTTTATTTTAGAGATAGGTGTAAGATTCGGTGGTATGGAAAGAGATGACGGAGCTTTTTGAAGTAAATGTTTCTTGGTAAAAAAATAAGGTCACACAAACGAATGTGTTATATAATTGTGATTTATGAATTATAAGCTATATGAATTAATGAAATACCAATGTAGATGAGCGTGGTAACGGAAACGGATATTCCTAATAATATACGTTTCTTACATAATGAAATACCTGACACGACAAGATGCGTGTATGTTTACATCATACATTTATAATTATGTTTTTCTATTGGCAGTTAGTGATACCTGTAATAGGTTTAAGTTAACGTTTAAGTAGGTAGAGTCAGTCATGTTAAATTATATGTTGCTTAGTATAATTTATAATATTTACTAGCTTTTATACATTTCCTTTACGATTTATATAATATGCAATGCCTCATTTAGGTATTAGAGCTACAATATTTTCCTTTAAACACAAATTTATTCCGAATCCATAATATAATTAAATTTTCATTGTTTAAAATAAGAATCATAAAATCATGCCATGCTATCCGTAACGATAGTTAATTATAAAAACCTTTGACACCATTCGTTACTTATAGTTAACGTAATAAAGGAGAATTAGTTACGTGACTTTCGCTAAGAGAGTTTTATAATAACGAGTTAAGCTGAAGCGTCGGTCATCAACCTTCGCGCGGCGATGTAGCCTCTACTTTTTTGCTAAGCCGCGCCAGGCTTCGGGATGCTAGCAAGATGGCTAATCTAATTATAGGGTCTCCCTCTTGAGATGGCCAAGTGCTTGCCTTAAACTCCTAGACTAGTTTTTCTTCGCAGAAGATAGATACCGTTTTGATAGCATCATTTATAGCTCAGAGTTTATTTTCAACATCCTGAATAGAGCGACTGGAAATAGACAGGCGACAGGCTTAACAAGCGAGATCTAAGCTAACCATGGGTTGAATTGAATAGCTGTCTTTAGTAACGAACGATGTAACTAAGTGGTCTTTTGTGTAGTATTCGTTCAATTATAGATTACCTGTTATTTGTAAGAAAATTACAGGGCAAGGAATGAATGTACTTTGTAGTTGAAAAATAAAGTGTGCAAGTACACGTGTGTTTCGTCTCGGACGTTTAGCTGAGTAGATCGATAATAGTCAATGCGTGTTGTGTATAAGACAAGTGGCAAGTAAATTGGATTTTGTCCTGCAATAACCGTCCTATCTCGCATTGTGGTACGAGTTAATACCGTGGGAGTATCCTGACTGATTGCTCTTGTTTTATAACATCGATATTCACTATAGACTAGACTCACATTCATTCACATCGATATACTATAGGCTGTATAGGAGACACTTTAGACTTTAAATACTTTTGATTAGTGCAGTAAAAATGAAAGTTAGGAAAGAAGCAGTAGTTTTAGGAAAACATTTGACATTAGATGAACTAGAAACCGCATTTGAGATAATTGTTGCAACGGTATTTTTACAAGCAATATAGGTTTTTCCGTTACTTACGTACAGACAAACACGGACAGATAACAATCATACAAAACGCGACATCTAATGAATTTGAAATAAGGATTTCCTATTATTGTCAATAAGACAAAAACTGTGCACATTTCGGTGCTACGTTGGAATTTAATCCATTTTCTATAAATAGTACGGAAACACTCATGTAGAATAATAACAATGGTTAGGCAAACCCGGTTATCTGCTCAAACAAATTAATATATCGTTCGAGTTGATAGGAAATGTTGTGAGATAATTTGGCAATCCCGTAGCGTAGCAAAAACTATTAGCACGTTGACAATGAATCGTTAAATGTTACGGCCTCCTGTTTAACAGTTATGGTTATGATGAGCCGTGCGAAACGTAAAACAACTGGTGGCAAGTACTGCGAATTGCTATCAATTGATGCCCAGACTCTATACAGGGAGTTATGACGAAGCATCATAACAATGCTATTCATCTGAGATTGAGTTGTAATAAACGGCCAGGTGGTTTCCATAATTTTATTTGGGTAAAATAAAGGTTGGATCGTGTGCTAAAACTGGCTGTAACTGTTGGTGTAGTTAGACATTCGAAAACGGTTCGCATGAAAACATCCGCACGAGCAATAATTATCGCTGGAGGTCGGCGCGGGAGCAGCGAGCGCAAAAAGGAAAAATAAATCATAAAACCAGTTGTATTGTTCTTTGGCGAAAGACGATTTGAAGAGATGTGATAAGAAACGAGCCATTTTCATTGATTTTCCAACACGTGGCGTTTGTTCAACAAAACTGAACATTTGAATTGCAAATTAATTGTTCAATAAACGGAGCATTACATTACAATACACAGCTAGACCAACTCCAACTATTGCAAAACATACCTCTTGCAGCTGTTAGCAATTTATTACAAGCTCCATAATACATCATTTGGCTAGAAAGTGAAGTTGCAGAAAAAAAACGAAGAACCTAATTTTGAACGCTACGAAGCTGAGACGTCACGAAACGGAACCTAAGTCGTTCGACAGTGAAAGTGAACACGAAATAATTGATGTTATTTAAACAATTTCTGATATTTTAGTCAATTTCGTGCAAATTACAGTTCAGTTTATAACAAGGTATTCTGCAACATTGCGTACAATTAGCATGCAAGGGAGTCAAAGGAGTACGATCGATAGTATTGTTGGATTGACAAATAAATAATAAGGAAAACTGCAGTTACTTTTCATTCCAGTTGCGTCCTTTTTCAGATTCAAGGGCTGAATCTGAATGCATGTTTTCGTTTGAAGTAAACGTCTGGCAGGGTGGCATCACGAATCGCTAACATTTACAGAAAGCATAGTCTAGCTAATCTGTATACATTCAAATGCAATTATTATAAGTATAACACACATCAACTACTGAACGTTGTAATGAATAAAATTTAATAAAAATGGAAGAAAACCCCGCAAGCATATGAATATGTAATTAAATGATTGTTGTTTATGATAGATAAGAAACAATTTTATCATGGGAATAACTCGTGTACTACTTACTAATACTTATCTGATTCTACAACATATTAGGGGTGAATAGTACGAAATCATAATCTAGATTATTCAAATTAAATGTTTCAGATGTATTTCTTTTGCGATGACATCGTAGCATTACACATTGTAAAATTAAAAGTAGTCACGCGGGATATCATTCGATGATTCATATTCGTATTAAAAACAAAATACATTGTTATACATTTAGATTTGGACTATTGGAGTAGAAAATACACAATAATCATAATTTAGAATATTATTATATAATTACAACTAAATAGTTGTATTTCTTAACATGACCATAATAATTTAACTACAATTTGAAAACAGTTCGTAAATAATAAATATATGATCACGACTGTATCCCAGGGAGCGGTATACATTTCCTTCAAATCTTGATATTTTTCTTTAGATCCTTTGAAGATGTCTGATGGGGTGATCAGAGGTATGTCCAAATACATATTTGGTAAATGCCCACATTTTGCAGAAGTTAACTTTCTATAGTTCGTTCAATGGTTAAATTAAATGCAAAAAGATACGTGAGAAACTATGAGTGGCTAACTCTAGTGACAAGAGTTTTTTAGGCCGCCTAGAGGCCTACAAAACATTTAGCTACTAAGACTACTTGTTTCTTCTTAAGAAAGTATGTGGTCTTTCGGTACAATAGTAATGTTGATGTATTCCAAGCATAACATTTATGTTTTCAGAAATGTAGCCGGGTTTTACCAACAAACGTCATTGGAACTTGTAAAATATTTTGGAATTATCGCATTATTCAAGTTCTACACATAAGTATATGCTAAGCAGCTAGTATGTACGTACAAAGTCATACGAAACAAAGATACAAGTTATTTATGCCGAAATATTAATCAGAAGCGCACAGGAAGCGCATACATACACGAACAAAGGTACGCCAAAAAATTCAAATCACAGCTCGCTTCCGATCAATCGGTTGTTGTCGTGTCGTCACCTTCACGGTACTTCCTGAGGCAGTTCCCAACCGCCGAAGTGCGGAGAGGAAGACATCGAGACCGGTGCAGCGACCGACCGCGCAACCGTAGCCTTGGACGCGAGCTCCCTGCATTCTAATCGGACGGCCTTGCGGAAGCGCGTGCTTCGGGCTTGCTCTCGTAACACAGCACCTTATCAACAATGCTTCACAAAAGTCCTAAACTGAACTATTTCTACGCACGCGCGCATTGTGCGAACCATCTGTGAAGAAGGTGCTACCGATATTTAAAGAGACGCACAATGCGAATATTATCAAGCAAGCCGTCTCGGTTGTCCTTCCAACAAATATGGGGATTTTAGGTCGTGAGTTCTGGTAGCAAGTTTGCATGTAAAGTGTAAGTCAACACTAGTCATTGGGAGAATGATTAGCACAAAGCTGTGGTTCGCCGCAAACCGTCGTGAGGTGGGATGGGAACTGGTAACCAGTTCCACTTGCTGAACGGGTCAGCTTTGGTAAGTAGACCGATGTGGATGTTGCATAGATAGGCACGCATCCAAAACATGAGAAATACAAATAAAGCTCAAACAGCTAGAGTATCGTATGAAAATAAAATTGTTAGTGTATCGTTTCGGTGGGTTAATAATTTTATCATTAAATAGGAATTAATTTGAAGTTTTATTTAGCTAGCTCAGATAAAGTGTTAAATGTATCTAAATCCTTAACTTGAAATCGTAAAGATTTTGACCTTTCGTGACTATTGTACCAATTTGACCGGTTCGTTAGTAGGTCGTAAAAGCTTTTCCTAGAAATTATTACAAGCGACAAACAATCCATCAGTGAAAAGACCGGACACGAGTATTTCCTATGTACATAATATCCATAATTAAGTGGGTGAAAAATTAAATTAAATTTTACTTACGACATGGTGTTCAGTTTCATGTAGGTGTCAAGCGGTAAAGATTCAACATTTTTGTTGTGTATGTTTGTTCCAGATAGTCTTCGGGCAGTTCTCATCCAACTACCCCTTTGTCTTCTAAAACCTTTATCGTTTTTAAGAAGCTGTATGTGTCGTTTCACAATATCATGCCATTTCCATTTCACAGTAGCAGGAGAATCACTGGCAGCATCTTCTTTGCATATTTGGAGACCATCACTGAATCTCCTCATATTTTGTAAATAAACTTCGTTGGACTTTGGAGGGAGACTTTTTCTCCTTTCGTCGGCAATTATCATATCTTGTGAATTTTGTTCAGCTATCCACTTTGATATGAAATCATTTTTATCACAGTCATGCGTAATCACTGGCTCTTCTTTGGGAGGTGGCGGTATCCAATCCAAACTAACCCACTGACTAGATTTAGGTTTTGATTTAAATATGACATCAACTTCATCATCGCAATCCGAAGAGGCAATGGAACATACTGATGTCTTCTTTTTAGGAAATCGTGAGCGAACTGATCGTCCAGTGGGTGTCAACTCAGGACTCACAGCTCCCTCAATGATATCATCTTTTCTAACATCCTGCAAACTCTTTATACTGTCTATATTAACATAAGAGTTTTCGGAGCATGAAGAATCAAGGCTAAATCTTGGGGTACTTCTATTTACTAATCTGGATCTGACTGTTACTTCTTCGTTTGAACATTCGTTGATACCACCACCTGTTTCACGTTCGTTTGTCAAAGAAATTCGTCGTTCATTGGAGATTTGATTTTCCATTTCGATTATTTTCGCCATGCTAGGGAAAGTACAATCTTTTTCCAGTTCAGCTATGCTTGTTAATTTCTGATGACATTCTTTGTCTATTTCTTTGTTGTCTATGACAGTAGAGACTGAATTATCTTCGTTTAGTTCAATTATCCTTGTTATTCTTTGTGGAAATTCAGTATCGGCATCGAATGAAACGGGAGAAGGTGATTTATCATTTTCAAATTCAATAATTCTAGTTATTCGTTGCAGGGGCTCTTTTTCACATTCTGTACTATTTGTATTATTTAAGTCATCTAAGTCTATGATTCTAGTTATTTTTTGTGGATACATTTCAGGTGATTTTATATTGTCTTTTTCCTTGCAAATTAAATTATTATCAGATTCTCTTATTTCTAAAATATCTGTAGAACTTAGAAATGACTTACAATCTAATTCTTTTAAATATCTTTTGGTTGATGAAGGTATGTCACAGTCGTCCAATGTTATCCTTTCTTCTCGAGAGTTGCTGCGGCTTTTCGCCTTTTGTAACGCACTTTCAGAAAGGAAAACACAAGGGACTTCGACTTGCATTGACATTTTTCTTTGTCTTGTAGAGTTTTCCTTCTCTTGGTTAATGTCATTGTCGACATCTTCAGGAATTTCTGTATGCGGTAATACAATGGGAGTTCCTGCTACCATACGCAAAAAATCTGTAACGGCGGCAATGTGCGCTCCAGTTACAGCACCTTGTAATTTAACGCCTGACACTTGATGAGGCACTAGTTGATTATCGCGAACACACCAAACTACGGGCAAAGCCCCTTCTGACACCATCGTCGGGTCAGTGTCAATATGTAGTCCTTATAGTTTTTGTTTGAATCTGAATGATATAAAACAATCAATAACTGTCACAGCACCAGGAGTTCACTGATTCATTTCCGGGCTATGTCCTGCACTTTGTTAAGAAATGAAATAGATGTAAGCGAGCACAAAAGTTTGTTGTCGAGACGGCGGCATAGCGCGATTGGCGCGAGCGGTACGGAGCGGGCGAGCGTGCGCGTCCGCCGGAGGTCGCGCGAGATAAGACGGTGAGAGCCGCACGCGCACCACGGAGCCCGCGCGCCCCGCCACCTCCCGTCAACACTCACCTTCGATCATACATCAATTCTCATCCGATGCACTCCTCGGGCGAATTATGTAACGGTAAGGATGACCTATTTACCATTTTATCACAAGTCATCTTAATTATATCCAATGAAACTGTCAGAACCGGCAAAATGTTTGTTACCTTTGATGAATATTGGGTGAGATAATACAGTTTCGTTTATTGACATAATTCCTTCGTCAGCCAGTCTTACACGACATGTCAGCGTAAATCACGTTTGTAACTCTAGCTAGACCGAAGCTGATGCCAATTGTTTCTCGTCTTGCAATCTTCATTATATTTGCATAAAATATGCGAGTACTGGAATCCAAGTAGGTTCGTTCTGTTGACGTAACCAATCCGAAAGAAAATTAGTAAAACATTCGTCGATCGCGGACGTCTTTAATAGTCGTTAACGACAATTTAGATTCTTTGTGATTAATAACTTGTTACTGTAGTCCACGAAGATTGAAAGTTCTTGGATGCAGCTCGAGTAGAGGAGCGATTGTGAGTTGTAAGCGAAGTGAGTTAAGAATCGTAAGTCACCCTATGTGACGTCGGGTCATCCTGTCGAGTACAGTTAGTCGGCTTTGTGCTGGCCCTATTCGTGTCAGGCAGGACAGTTCATCACTCAGCTCGGCCGCTGGCTCAGCCGATGCAATACTGCATGCTTTGTGCTTGCTTTTGTGTAAGTGAACTCATTTTTACTGGCTGAGTCAATATTTACTGCAATTTCTACCTATTTTCAAACGGTTTTTTATACTAAAAACGTGAATAAAAGAATATTTTTATGTGCTCGTTTAAAAATAACAGTAGGTGTTCTAAAGCAGGTTTTGAAATCCCTAACAAAAGATCTGCAGTAGTGTCTACTGTGGGGATAGTCGTGTTTGTTGTTTAGTTGCAGAACAGTCATAATTTGTGAGATGATCTCACGGTAACTAGACAGTAACGTGTATGACAGTCGTATGATACACGAATTTGCACGAAATGTCATAGAAAGAACGTACATTGTGACCTTAATAATCAATATTGCCTGTTCAAGTGATATGAAGAAAATAAAATATACGATGACTGGTTTGAACTTATAAATAAATATCCTTGGACATTCCACACAGTGTCATCTAGTTCCAAGCTAAGCAACTTAATGCTTATGTTATGGTAACCAGATGACTGATATAATACATAGATAATTTTTTTTGTAAATACATACATATTATAGAATAGAAAACACGATATTACTTGTAGTTTGGTAAATAAATATAAAAGTTGCGCGTGCGTAAGCGTAATTTATACAATTTTTCCGTTTTTTAACTGGAACTCGAGTCTGCTGTATTTTTTCCATGAATGCAATATTAATTTTAAAATGACATTAACAAAGAGCCTCGCTACGTTTCTAAGAAATTATGGCTAACTATGACGCACAAATCACGCACGATTCTAAGCTATAGACTGGGAAATAATCTAGTTAAATTAGGTTTGAACTGATGCAATCTAAAGGGTGTTATCAGGTATCGATAAAAAGTTAAAATGAAAATTAATCACGGTGAACTACGCGCGATGGCGCTAATAATTAGAAAATCTAAGTCAAATCTAATTTTAGTTTTAATATTTTTGTCATAGTGTTAAACCACACTTGGTATTTCATCGGTGCATTAACCGATTTAATGATAGTTTCGACCCCGGAAGGACAAGACCCCGTGACCGAGTGGTGAGGCATCCCGCGTTTAGGGAAATTAAGCTCATTGTACAAATATTATTCAAAATTCAATTCAATTCAAAATATCTTTATTGTGGACACAGTTTGCGACACAAATATAAATGGGTTTACAGTAAGTACAGCATCCAACAATCGGCGGTCTTATCGCACACGGCGATTTCTTCCAGACAACCGGAAACTGAACCGGAAACTATTAAGGTTTACTAGTATTTCATTTTGTTTTGTACAATAAACTATTATCATTAATTCAATAGTAAAGTTTTATGATTACCAGCAAATAAGTGTTCAATTCATTTGCTTGGTTTAAATAACATATTTTAATTACGTCGACCTAATAAAATAGCTATAAAAACAATGAAGGGTTAAATTGGATACTAGTTTTAACATATAAGTGAACTTGTAACACCGCAAATGCCATTGCACAGTTAGGAACGGCGCCGTCGGAGTTTGCGATGCGGCACCCGTAACTGGGACGACGGGCAAATCAAGTATTAATTACCCATACGACGCCTAATGAGCCCTTTATGTGATGATGGCTCTGCATTCATCAATTACGATTTCATGGAGTATACAATTATGGGAGAGAGAGACAGCAACAAATGAAGAAGAGCATGAAGAATCACCATAGCATCATATGCGCTCATTACAAATTACGAATAAATCCTACTTCCTACTAAGTCATATTATAAACGCGAAAGTTTTTATGGATTTGGATAGATGTTTTTTACTCTTTCACGCGAACTATTGAACAGGCTAAAACTTGACATAAGTAGAAGAACGAGGCGGTACCGACCACGCAAGCGAAACCGCGTGTGTAGGCTTGTTTATTTATTTTTTTTATTGAAGAAACCAACAGCTAATAAATACGTGTGCGGCAGGATGTAGCAAAATCTTGCGAGTAAATTACAGTCAAAAAATTATTATACAACTACAACCATTGACTTAAAAGTTTGATGACAAGTTGAACATGATTATGTATGTGGAAGCGCATTGACGGCGATGAAGCAAACGACCTCTGATATCGATAACCAAACACTCTCGAATCATATTCGAAGAATCGCTTTCGGTTAACATTGGGGAAGTCCAATAAGGAAAAATAAATGCAACATCTTAGAATCGTAACAACGAAAAGTGTTACGCGCGTACAGACGTACAAATTAATTATAAATATAAACAAAGGAAATAGATATTAAAGAATGTCATGCAAATCAATGAACGCTTAAAAATTACAAGCTGCAGAATATTTTAAGCTCTCAGCGTTAATAATATTATAAGTCCTAATGGAATAATTGCACTTAAAACTACAATTAACTACACTATCTATACAAAACGACAAACTTAATACTTAGTTTACTTCGAAAAAAATGCAACTTAAAAAACACGAACATTAAACAAATACCTGTAAGGTGAAAAGTGTTTACAATTGAAATCTAGGACTCACGTAGAGAGTTGTGCATGAGTATCGAATGTTGTTATATCTAGCGAGCGACTAATGCAAAATTGAATATTAAATAGCACTTGCGAGAACGCTATGGTTTAGCCTTCGGGTACCAGCATGTTAAAACTTTTCCTTTTCACAGGGAGCTAATAATAAGTAAAAATAGTGATAATAGGAAAAGTAACCTTTAATGTTTCCAAAACCAAATATGTTCTTTGACCACCTTCAACTGATTATTAATAAAAAACTCTACTAAAAGAGATTTGGAAGAACTTGCAAAGCAGAAGCGGCTACTTGTAAACAGCATGAGGTAAATTACATCGATACATCAAGTACAAAGTGTAACGCCTGCCATGGATAGCACAGTTCGAGGAAGCAAGCGGTCGGTCAGACGATGTCGGCAGTAAAGAAATAATTGAACCTAGGTAGAATCACTCCGCCAGATCCAATCTGAAAACCAAAGCTACTACCGAATTGTTTTGAAGTTGTCTCTCGCTGAAATTAAACCACAGAGCTCAATACCCCACGGGAAGGCCTAATCGTATTCATGTATTTGTAGGTAGGTCTTTACCATCTATTTATTTTGAACTACTTGTTCTGTTTTATATTGCAACTATGTTTTTAGTTCTTTTCCAATTTGTTTATTTTTTGTTGTTTGTATTTTTGTGTGCTATAAATATTTCATTCTTATTAGGTATTCTCTGAACTTCGAAGACACATGCATGGACATGTGTGTACACAAGTCAGACCTTATTATATTGGTATTAAATTACACACTAACTAGGTAATGTATGACAGCTCAATTAAATTAGCATAAACAAGGAGAATGCATCGTAGTCCGAGTAAAGATAAATTTACACCATCAGATAAGATCGAGCTTAGCAATGCAGATAAAAGTCAAAAAGCATATTCAACCAGATCTTGTACATCACTATAACGCGTTTTAAAAGCTAGGTTATTCTAGTCCTAGTTTCAGCTGACAAGCTATATTTCAATGCACTTAGAGCTTAATTTGCATTGAAGTTGAAATTGAAGTGAAACAGCCCTGACGCCGGTAGCGAGATCACGGCGCCAGATGATGGCGCCTGGTCGGCCAATTCGAGACGCACGATTTTTTTCTCGACATCATAAAATTATTACTGTACCATACCAGCTCAACACGTAAATAAACCCAGCCGTAATAAGACTACCGTTTGATTACCACATTGTGTTAATTGCCTTGGACATTCTTCAAGGCTTTGTTGAACCAAAACACATGTCTGGGGAAACATTGTACAGTTTTTATCTTCAAGGTGTTCCATTTAAAAAAATAATCATTGAATGATTTATTTTATTTGTCGACTTCATTTAAGTACTTACTAAAACATATATGCAAATTGTTTTTTATTTATTACTTTTAACGTATTTACCGGATTGCACCAGCCGTGGGCGCGGGAAGAAATAAATTAAATTACATAATTAATTTCGTTATAATCATACCAAGATTGTAGTCTATACTAATCTATACTACTAATAATATAAAGAGGTAAAATTTGTTTGTTTGTTTGACGGAGGTAATCTCCGAATTCAAAAATTCTTTCAACGATGTGTAGAATAGACTTTCTAGGTGGTTATAGGCTATGTTTTATCCCGGTACTTTAATTAGGACACCCGTGCAAAGCCGGGACGTGCTGCTAGTGTTTTACAAAACCAGAAAATTCAAGCTAGCAATGGCTTAGTTAACGATTTTCCTCATAATTTTCACAACAAGGAAATCAACCTAAACAAATAAACCCATCCAGTCTGTATGTGTAGTTAACATACATAATCCTTGTCTATGTATGCATCTTCCATGCATCTTTTAAAGCCAACACAACTGACAATTATTTTAGAGGTATTCCATAAAGCCCAACAATAGCCAAAATAAATAAACTTTTATGAGAACTAGATGAATGAGGTAGCATGTCAAAATGTAGTACCTCAACAAAATCAGGTAGCAGACTGATAGTTTCAAAGTAAAGCAGCAATAACATGACAGTTCGTGTTCACGAGGCTATAAACGCTCAAAAAATATCAGAGATTCACGGCCAACAAAAAGGGTGGAAGTTTTCGATAATAATTTCAGTGTAATTAACACTAATGTGCAATTTAATTTGCTTGTCGCAACCATCACGAAGGTACGTCAATCTGCAGATTACGGTTTAAGAGTGTTCTAGACGCGGGCGTAGAAAGTTGCTTGCGGCGCGACTCAACGGCGCCCGCGTGTGTCCTGCGATCCGCATTCTCCCTTCCATGATTTAAAATAAAACAAAAAAAATATAAAAGCGACCATCGTAAAATACAGTGTATCGCGAAGTAATGACTTTAGAAAATGGTATTCAGAATAGATACGGACTTCTGCAAAAAGATGCAGCGCATAATTGAATGCCACCTCTGCAAAAAACCTTTTTTCTAAAATGGCTCGGATGAAACTTTTAAATTAGCGGAAAATACGTACCAATTTCAGCTGGTACTTACTACCTGAAATTGGGCATTGAGAATAAGGCAATTCATGACGTAATTCCAAACAACAATGGTAATCTTGTGAACAAAAAATTCGTTCAGGTTGCAAGAGTCGCAGCAGAAGATAATAGTGTTGATAATTTTACTGGTCGCAAAAGCAATACAAACAGTTAAGAGTTTTAGCAACTCTAAATATTTTTGTCATTATCATTTCACTAACATTGTTACTTTTTACTATAAACAAATAAGATGCTATAATACCAAACCAACATAAACGACATTCTAATAGATGTTTTTTTCGCATACAAATTTTACGAGCTTTGGCGAAATATAAATACGAATTAAATTAAATTAAAAGCTACCTTCCTACTTACTTTCAGACTGTGAACTGTGTTTTAAAAATGTTTTGGCACGAGAATGACAGTTATAGGAGGTTAATTGAAATTGTCCACGTCTTCGTATTTTTAAATAATCTCTCTCGTTTTAATAACATTCTCATTGTTCGCATAGGGTTTTGGGATATTAGAATAATCCAGAGCAACATGCCCAATAATTTTATATCTTGTATCAATATGAAATAAGGTTAAAACCAATCCATCTAAAAAGCAATAAGCCCTTTTAACATGTTCATATATAAAACGTAAGTATTAGAATTAGGTAAATGCAAAAAGAAGCTATCATCTCAATTATTTGGTTTCAGATCAGGATATAATAAAAACCAGTCACGTTAAACTGACTACAGTGTCAGTGTTATATGAAACTCGATAGTAAAATGTAATGAGATGTCAAGAATCTGCTACTGTTTGAACAAGCTAACTATAGAAAAGTAAATTAAAAAGTCTTGAGCCAAACAGAAACCTTCACCTAAATATAGGAATGATTACAAAGGAATGTCACGAAGTGGCAGTTGTTTAGATAATTGTATACAAGCAATCGCATCTGCGGTCGGCGGCGAGCGTTCGGGTCGACGAACGACCTAGCTCGTCGCGACTTCGCGAGGCAGTTTCCTCCACGGATCTGCACCCGTTCCGACTACCATTACGTTTTGTTGTTTTACTTTAAATTTTTATAAAAAGCCTTAATATTTTCTTCATGATTTATACTGAAGCATTACGAACGGCAGTCTCTATAAAATGAATGAAATGAAGATATATAGTATAATAATGTTGGTTTGATTGTATAGGGACGTCGTTCCGCACCGCGCGTTTTCGTCAGCGCGATCTAGAATCGGGTCATTGTTATTTGTCTCGGTAGCATTATTAGTACACCCGTGCAAAGCCGGGACGTGCTGCTAGTTTGACATAAAACAAAGCCAGGCATAGATAGATTATTGAGATTGGCAGGTAGACTTACGTGTAGGGAATTGTTTTGGAACAGGCAATAGAGTCAACTAGTTTTTAAGACTGTACGTTTTTGAGCGATCCTTGAGGTCCTACGAAATAAACATATTTTTCTTTCTTTCTTTCTTACCTAGCACGTAAACCTTCCTTTTAGCAGAATCGCTTATATCCATGACGAAGGCCCATATCCACAGATTTCATTTCCGGCAATGTTTTCTTTCACAGTTCGAAATTCTTGTACTCCAATATTTTTTAGTAAACGAAAGTGACTTACTCGTTTAAAATGTGTTACGTGTTTAAAATGTTATATGAATGTAGTAAAAAGTTAAATAAAAATATCATGGTCAGATAAAACAATATTGTGAATCTGATCTTGCTCAGCCAACGTACATATTGTATGTATTGCTTTAAAGCATTGTGGTAGCTCTATTGTCGTAGATCCCCATTACTGTTCATAATTGTTTATTATACTCGTAGTAGATGCGTGTATATGCATTGCAATATAATATTATTTACGCTTTATTAATTTTCTTCTGTTGATGTACTCTTAATTCTATAATCTCTAGATTGAAAAGACATTTTTTTAGATTTGTATTGATCATTTATTTGGTAGATTTTTTTTGAGAATTAACCTTTATAATATCATGGTCTTTGATAATATCATGGTTATTGGTTATCAAACATTGTAAACATCAGAAATGGGATTTCAGTATAGAATACTGAAACGCTTATTAAATATTTAAAGCCGTATAACAAATAAGGAAGTTTTTTTTAGTTTTGTACCATGTATTAAGAACCACTTACTTCAGTTAACGTTTCAGTATACGGGCCTTAGTGTGGTCACGTGTGTGGTAGGACAACGGCTGCCTACTAGTGTGTTGACACAGAACTATATTATTAAGCAAATTTAAGACAATAAGAATAGATGAATTGAAAGATGTTTACCTGGGCAAATTAATTATCCTGTCTTATCCATAACCAACTAGTATCCTGGCATTGAAAGATAGGTATTTTGTAATGGCAATTTGCTCATTCGACAGCTGCAGAGCTATTGACAACAACGCTTCATGCTTCATGGAATGTTGTTTTGTAAATGCTGCGGCCACACATATCGCGATAACGCGAAGATTTGCGTTGTCGCGACACGTCTGGCCAATAATTCGTCCTGTCGCGAATCATCTTCGCGAATACGAAAGCACTTCGCGCCGCTGTCGGTAAAATGCGGGACATCAAAGGGTTTTCATTTCATTTCTAGGGTTTTCATTGCGGGACATCGCGAAGTTTTTGTAGTCTGGCCAAGAACTTCGTCGTTTTAGTTTTATCGCGACAACGCGAACATGAATCTTCGCTGTCAAGTGTGGCCGAAGGGTAAGAGTAATTACAATGAAAGGTTTTCATCATTATCATCAAGTGCAGCCCGTTTCATCCCACTTTTGAGTTTGAGCTTTGGAGTAGTCTCTCCCATGATTATCTATCATGCAAGATACGAGGAAAATTTGTGAGCGGATTCACACTAGAGTATGGATGGTTCAGTTTTCATTTAAACCTGCCAAAAAACTTATTACGATACTTGAGTGCATAGCCTGAATGCCCATGACTAATGTGACGATACCTAGGGATTAAACCTGAGTCAATAAAAGGGCCGGGAAGTTTTTCCCATTTACAATCAGACCCATGAATATCACAATACTTTAAATGAACAGTGTATAAATTAAATAGAGCCTAACACTTAATGTACGTGCAGCTACCAGTTTTAGTGACAAGTGGTATAACTCTCACTTACGGCTGTCGCATCACATCTCATGTGCACAAAACGCTCCATTACCGACGAATTGGCACCGGCAAAAAATATCATTTTCGCTGTACGTCTACGTTCATACGTTTCTAATCACGTCATTATCTGGGTCAGCGGAAATTTACGATGAGAGCGATTTACTGAAAGCCTTTTACATCATCATCAGTCCGACAGCACCTGGCACTACCAGGATCTAAACTCTACGCGCTGTACGACGTCAGCTAATTGGGGGATTTTTTGCAAATGATTATGCGACGTTGATTTGTTTTTGAATCATTTGAAAAATAAGATATGATGCAACGTCACATTCAATTTCAATTTGTAATCTTAATTAGCAGTCAACTTAGTGACATTAAGGAGATAGTAAGACATTAATTGACGCATTTGATAATGTATTTGCATGAGTATTAAACCGGGAACAGGAGAAAGTATTCGGTCAAAACTACATAGAGAAAACACTGCATCCGAAAATGATGAATAATATCAGCGTGGGCGAACTCCACGGTGCAGCGATAATTGAAAGTGCCATTACATGCACACTCTGCTGTACTAAAAAGAATGTGTGTCAAGTTGTTTTCACGGTCTTGGCACTAGTACTATACAGTATCGACCATGACTTAGGCGGGGAATTGAGCGCGTGGGTGTTTGCAAGTCAGTTGCTGTTCGGCAATTGCCGCTCTCCATTAGGCTACCGTCCCGTCGCTAATAACTACTATCACACACCATCATATTACAACTAAACGTAGATTTCCTCACTATTTTCTAGGAACATATTCCGCTTAGTATGCTTACTGTACCTAATTACTCTCACATGCTATTTGCATATCGCAAGAATAATCACAGGCGACACAAGGCGTTGAAATAGCCAACAGCTCTGCTGGTCTAATTTGCGGTAATAACAGTAAGTAGGTTAGCACTACTCTTTAGGGAGTTATCTATGGCACGCACGCGACATTACGCAGCGCTCAAATGCAAGGGAAACGTTCTCCGGCTATTCTGTAATCTGCCCAACTTTACCGTTTCAGTTTCGTCATATCTGGACACTTTCTAAAGAAACTGCAATATGCAAGTAATAAACGGCAGGCAAGACGCTGCCTGGCTTCCAGTGGAAACATGCGATAATAAGGTATAATTGCTCACCAACTCTGTGCCTATATTTAGCTGCAAATACTCTGGAACTAGCTGCGCATGCGACTAGTGCAATTACGTAAAGCGGTTGAGCCATTTCTAATCTAAAAATAATCGTAGGCTGTGCAGACATTGGCGCCACTAGGATCGTACGAGAAAGTAAAGACAATTATTTTTAATTCCAGCAAGTTCAACTATAAGGGCAAATAAAGAAAATTTAAAGTTTTACAAAAAGCACATAGAGTGTATTCTGAATATTTAAAGTATTTGGTTTGCAAGAACTTAACAGCTTGTACTAATAGTTAGGCTATCTATCCAGTTATAGTCAGTCACATCTGCCAATATTTTATCACTACACCGTTCAATGGAGCGCCAAATCATAACAGTTAGGAGTTATAATTATCCATATCGTCAATAGTACCTATTTATCTGTTAGTTTCATGTTGGTTCAGAGGATTGCGAATTATGTATGATAAATACATATTTCGCGTCAACGTTGCATATCCGTGACGAGAACTAATACATCATTGGCGCCAGGCTCTGGTTAACCGTCGTCGTCTGCGCGTGCGCTGCGAATTTTCCCCACGACTCGGACCATTAGGGAAGCTATCATTAACGTGGCGACAGTGCTGATCATTCGTTCTAACCGGCTTGCTTCGACTATTCCAATACTTACGAGTAAATTACATTTTAATTATCACGTAATCCGAAACTAACGATCATTTTTCCTATTGCACCACGGTATTTATATTTACCTTTGATAAATATGAAAGCATTATAAACATACGAGAATATACAATATATTGAAATGCGTTTATCGTGTTATGGAGATGCAGTAGCGCATGTGATGAACACAAGGTGCGACACATCGTCTATGACCTTAATTGCGTGTACGATGTCGGTCACTGCTCTCTCTTAAATCAAACTCGCGAGCCCTAGAACCCTACTTCTGAACGCAAATAATAGGATGATCGGCTCTATGTGAACTAAGTTGTTGAAAATTATGCAATGAAGCCATTGAACTCATCTTTGTTTGTGTACGAATGATAGTATAATTCAAACAGGGATATGTTAATTTGTTGTACTGTTACTTTGAAAGGTAAAGTTAGCTGTTGTGGTTTATGATTAAGCTGAATGATGTAAGAAGCGCATCCGGCGATCCGAGTGGTTCTGTTAATTTAAAATTTACTATAGCCCGGTGTGTTGACACGTTGGAGGGGTTTATGTTAAAGAGCGTAGTAGGCGAAGGCACACCCGAGTATCCATTTAAAACCACAATTTATGTCTAGTGAGTGTAGGTTTACAGCGTCGCGGCATCGTGTGAGGGACGGGGGCAGGCCGGTGAACTCAACGCATCCTGTCTCCGGCGGTGATGTCGGCCAGACGTCTCAACTAGGAAATGTGGGTTTTTAGAAGCCGTTACTGGCACACCCCGGCTCATTCATCATCAAGCAGGGCTGGGTCAATTGGACATCGACTCTGCCATGCCGCCAATGGAAACCGAATACCGACAACTAAGGAGGACCTTGTTCTAGCCTATTCCAAACGAATTAACCTCCTCGTTTTGTATGATGGAGGCATCATATTTAACAGAGTTATTTAAAATTTCACAACAATGTTTACATCAAGTACAAACAAGAAATATGCATTGGATTAACATAATATGCGGGTAATAAACCTTACATTTACCCACATGACATTTTGCACTAAACTGCGAGGACACGAATTTATAATTTTCTATATTTAAGGACCTAAATGCCTTTATGCAAAACCACAATGAATGACCATCCATATCTATAAAGATAAGTTGATGTACAAACACAAATTGTGGAAATAGTAATGTCGATTCGGCTGTAGTTGGTTGTTAGATGTGGATTGTTCTTGATCAGAATGCATTGTTAGACATCGCGGGCGTCGGATTCACAGAACCAGCTAACTTCCTGTAGTTCAGGCATGCGCCATGAATAAACACAATCTTCCACCCTGACCGTTACCACCATAAATAAATAACTAGTTCAACAGTAACATTACCATTGAATAACTAGGTGTGCTTTCCTATGAGAACCAAATTAAAGAAATACATATCTGAAAAAAAGACCATCATGTTAATTGCATTTGCAAGTCGATAAGTAGTTAGGACCTTTAACATTGTTTTCAGAGTTTCATTCAAGTCATCAAGTTTACCGTTAAGTAAGCTGTTGGGAATGGCTATTAGTCTGCCTTCGGAGCAATAGCGGCGTGACGTTCACAAACTAAAGGACCCCGCCTTTTAATATTTGCCATACAATTTGCGTGTTTGCCTAGGAACCGTTTCCCAGTACGCTCACTGCTTTTACGAGGATGTCATTAAATATTGTTTGTTGAAGTAGCAGAGATTCAATACGACTGTATGAAGAGGTAATGTATCGGTGGTTTGGCTGGTATTGTTTAAACTCCATCGGTAGTTTAACAGTAGTGTCGGCTGCAGCTGACCTCCTTTGTGTGGCCAGTGTGCAGCAGTTCGTGCGGAACGCGATGCAGTTTTAATTACCGAGGTTGTCTTTAGCCGCCTTGATTGTCATAAAACAAGTAAACCACAACCGTATAAAACACCAGTTTATGCAAGGCTCGAACCGCAATTTTTGCAAAATCAATAGAGTTGACGAAACTATTGAGATGTAACATTTTGTTAAGCAATGTTCTTATGATGAATTGTTTATGCTAATTAATTTTTTTAAAGGATTTGTCCATGTTTTACATTTTAATCAGCACTTTCCGGCTAGATGCCTGACTGAACGTGTTTTTGAATTGCAAAATGGCGTTTTGCTGGAAAATTTTAAACTTCGTATTGTGAATTCTTAGATGATTGATGTCCGTCCTTCACGAGTGAATAACAACAAAGGGGTATCGGATGGAGTGGAACGGGCACACACACTGGCACAAATGACAAAGAATCACAGCAATATCACGGTTGTGGTTTTGTATGAGTATCGTGTCGTTAATAGGAGGAAACCAGCTACCGGATGGATTTAGAGTTGGTTCTGTAAATACATGCTGCTTATCATGAATTTCCTCAATGACTCAATGGTGATGTTGCACTAACCACAAAGTAATACTCCAATTGTCTTTGATTTTATTTTTGATTAAACTACATAAGAAATGAGCATGCTTTTGACCCTCTTTTATTTGTTCACAGTTTATACGTTTTTTATAAGGTAGATTATAATGATTAACTTCCACCAGAGGTCATCGTTATAATGAATACCTCATGAATAAATTTGTCGAAACTTATTCAATCTTTGTAACAGCATGTTAACTTTAGTGTTATTGATTGCATAAGGATGATTTACGGCATTTGATAGCATACAAAAATAAATTAAAATTTGGAGACAGTGGCGCGGCGGCGCCAGTCGGAAGTGCATTATTGATGTCTGTCCTATAAAAATATTGAACAAGTACTGACACATGGGAAAACGAAAGTTCGTGCAAATCTTTGAGGTTGAAAACAAATAAAACTGATAAGTAGATTGATTAAGTACTTACAATATTTTTTTTTTACAAATATGTATGTAGATAATTATCATGTGTTATAAGATCAATCGGAAGGAAGGTGTATTATGCAGATTGCTATACTCGTAATACATCACGAGATAGGCACTACCAGTACGCAGCAGTAGATACCTACTTTCGCTTGCAAATTTTCTAGTACACCGACTCCACAGTCTAGTTACGCAATAGTCAGAAGCGTAGTAAACACTTGTAATTATTATTGTAATAGCGTTCTAATCTAACGAGGGGCAAACGTTTGGGGCGTGGTGTGAAAGCGCGATAGATTTGAACCGTTTTCTGAGAAGTGGTAACCGACTTCGTCATTTTTAGAGTCATGTGTACCGTCACTTTAAACGTACTGTTTTTACTTGCCTCGTCTCCAAAAGGTCGACTTTTACGTTCGTACGAAACCCGCCAAGTTTTAATTTCAATTACAGAGTACCAGGGGTTTCGATTGCTTCATGAATCAACTTCGTGAAGAATAGTAGTCGTATCAATGAAGTTTTACATGGACTTATTACTGATTGCTATTTAAAGAAATCCAACTAAAAATTATGTTAGTAGGTCGTTTAACCGGCTGCGGGTGACACGTGGAAATTTCGACCTGACCTAAGAAATAATTAATAAGAAAAGCCTATCAACATTTACGTAATTTCATGGGCACCGCCTGTTTCAACTTAAAGAGATTGTTAAGTTATGTTAGTGTGTATTGAAGACCCTTGGTTGTTCGCAAATAAATATTTCTCGCTTAGACAGGTGATCAATCTGCTTGAAGGATGCACGCCTATGGTTATAATTAACCAGTAATTAGGATCTAAGTACGTAACAAAGATAATTGCATTCGAACTAGGACAGAGCCGTGACACGGCATCTACGGATGTTTACTACGGTGAAAGATAAATAATCTTCACACTGAAAATAATTCTTAGATAATTTTCTTTGTTACGAATTCATCAATTAATCGAAAGACCAGTTACAATGCTAACGAATCTGTCAATTTTAGCAGCTTGTAAAACAATTTTGCAACGACCAAATAAATAGATGTATGAATATATGTATATGCAAATGTGAAAGCTTATGTTGATATTTGTTTGTCCTACTCATGTGGACACCGCGCGGTCGATATATTATCCGATCTTGATAGGTATTGGATTTGGAAAACTTATTCGACCTATACCTAATATAAATACATACTTAAATAAATTAAATATGATCACAACTGTTTTCAGGATCGATAGATATTTTTTTAAGATGTCTAGGCAGTTTTGTTTGAGATCCTTTGAAACATCTAAAGTGGTAATCCGAATATTACTTACTTAATATGGTACTGTACATGCCTACATTTTTCTGGAATTTCCTTACGAGACAGGTTGCAAGCCCATCGACGCTGTTAGAAAGATAAATTCCTCACGATGTTTTTCTTCACCACTTAGATGTCGTGTTATAAAAATTCAAATAAGACAGTAAGTAGTAGTGTTTAGTTTACCCAATATGATAAGTATTTTATCGCGTTTTCAAGTCAATAGATCCCACAACATTATGTTGCCTATTATCGGTGTAAGTGCTTGTATTGCCAGCATTCCAATATGCTTTCACTTCATGTCTGGTGATACTGTCTCTTTCTTTTAGAAAAATGCACACACTCAGCTCTACAATTATCATTATGTGAAGAATGTTTTTTTTTAACATTGAATAGTGTCAGTTATTATTCATTGTCTCAATAACCCATTTCTTTGATTTTGGTTACTGTGGGTAGATATTTAACATTAATACTTAATACAAAACAAGTTTGTAAAAAAAAAAAAAATAAGGACTCATTTACTTACGTAAGTAGGTACTTCAATTCTTTAGAAATTGTTTTTCTTGGGAAAGCTACACTTGGCTTTGATAAAACCTCAGGTGAAATTATCAATTGTTTAGCCCTAGTGTAACAGACACATGGACAGACAGATAAACAGACAGACAGACAATTCAATAGGGGTACATAATAGGATACCGTTTTCACCCTATTGTTGCTGAACCTCAAAAATGATAGCTAGATGTTATTACTTTATGTGACATTATGACACACAACACACATGCGACACATGCCCAATCATAAATATTTTTAAATAATTAAATAGCGCTGCTCACTAAATTAAAAATCCACTAACAAGTTGGTACAGCTTATTAAACAATCTTAGCAATAGATGTTGATCATAAAACTTTCATATCTACATTACTAAAGTTGTATTTGCATAATTAATGTTATGAGTTGAGGAAATTATTAAGACTGGATTAATCTAAATTAATGCTACAAGGTCATTTTATTTTACAATCTTATTAAATCAGACAACTTAAAATACCTAGAATTTGTTACTGTTGAATCAGAATTGTGGAATGAGTACCTAATAATAAGTAAAATTACACCAGTTCTTTATTTGGCTACGTAAGTACACTATTGGAGATTTATATTTTATTTTATCGGACAATATTGTGAAGGTTGTAAGAGAGCAATGGATCGGGCTGGCACAACACCCCCAAGAGTGGTGTGATAGAGAAGAGGCCTTTATCTAGCAATGGGTGTTCCCGGCTGAGTAGATATATAATTAAAGTGTTAATTATGGCACAAACTTAGGAAAGCCTGTACCTAGCAGTGGGTGAAGTCGGGTGGATGATCATTAAAGTAAAAGTGTACATATTAAACTGCTTTAAGGTTCTAGTTAAGACCATTTAAGGTTATTTTCCCGCAAACTGATAAAAATTCAAACTATGCTCTTTCGATCTATATTGAACATTATTTTTAAACTTGTGAACACATACTGAGTGACTATAAGAGTCATGATAACATAAAACCATGATCTCGAGCTACAGAAGTGTGAGATTGTTTATTCTACATTGAGTTCTACAAAATGCTCAGAGAGGAGTCTGCTAAAATATTTTTATAACTTCCATTTAAATTGCTGCTTTAAACTGCAGCTTTTTATGTTGCTATAAAACATTAAGGAAATAATCACAACATCAGCTATAAAACATTTGAAAAAGAGATTTTACCAGACTGATAGATGATAATGATATGGTTTGATGAAAACAAAAAACACTGTAGTTAAGATATAGAATGATAGAATAGTTTGTGTATTTATATTTTACAACTAGTTAGTTCTAGCACAATGCACCTTAGAACAAAGCAGTAGTTAGATCTCTATACACCTGACTGCATCATATCCTGTTCTACTAGTTAACACATGTAAAGGAAAAGAAATCGTGCAGGAACCGTTCACTATTGAAATGATTGCATAAAAACAGATATGATTACTCACGGTTCGGCCTCTATGGACTGCAAGCGTGCGACATAGTTCGACGGAATGTAACCTTCTTGTTTAGTTTTCTTGCTCCTTGCCAGCCACCAGTCTCCCTGGGTATCGTTCAGAATCTCCAGGTGCTCACCCTTTCTAAAGCTAAGGTCTTCATCGGTCCTTGCATCGTAATCATACAACGCTACGAATATTCGGGTGGGAGGGACCTCACTTGTATCAGTGCCTTGATTCACCGTCGATCTTATTGGGTCAGGAGGAGGCGTAGGCACTGGAGATTGGAACGGTCTAGGGTCCTCTTCGTGAGGGTTGGTTCTCTCATTTTTGTTTTTGGAATCCTTTTCCCCAGTGCTACTAAAACAGTTCCCCATTTTCTCTTTACAAGGTGAGACTGGTACCACTAGACTTTTGTAAAATCACACACTCGTAAGAACCCAAACGATAGTCCAGAGTCTTTACAACTATAAACATTGTATTTTTTCACATAAATGTCAGTTTATTGAACAGGATATTGGGATTTCAACGTAAACAAAGATTGAAAATTCCCGTACGGCGGCCATCACTGTAGTCGGCCATTTTGAAGCACCATAGACTAAAAGACAAAGAAGTATTTCCAGTCAAAACATCAAATATTTTAATAGCTTTGTTAAATATTTTAGAAAATTAATATTTTTTTATTATGATATTAACAAGCTATGTATATTTTTCCAAATAGAAATAACTAGGTACTTATTTACAAGTAAATACTTAATTTTTTGGCTCCAGAGATGTAACGCCATCTATTGACTAGCGGCAAAAATACAAAAGTGGTAGCGAAACTTGCGCCATCTAGTTAGTTTAATGTTCGCTATATGCTCCACCATCATTAGGATAATTTTATTACAACTCAGACAATTTAGTTTAGTAGGAGTCTAATAGGTGGCGTTGGTCAGAAAAAATAAATGACCTGTTTTGCGTTTTTATTTTACAAGACAACTGTGCTAAAGTGTAGGTAATGTGTGCTTCTACTTACACCTAACCGTCTAGTTAACAGTAGGGAAAGTATAGTTACTTACCTAATTAAAGGAAAAAAACTCTTTTTATTAAGTATAATGAACTGGATTCACCCCAAAGCTGCAAACACTTACCTATATAGTTCTTAGGTAGTACTCTTTACATACTTCACAGTCGTCCTCCTCCAAAATAAATAAACTAGTCTAAGCAAATATTTGGTTGGTAAGTACTTAAGTACATATTTAATTAAAATACCTACGGTCTCTTAACTAAAGCTTTGTATTTTTAGGGGTCTACTAGGTCGGTAGTTTTATTAAAATACAGCAAGTGCCGAAGTATAATTATACAGGGTGATCCGCCTGTTTAAGCTGACCCACTAACGACCTGTAAACAAACGCCACTAACTGGGTGTTGTTGGTGTACTTGGTAGAAATAGGTATACTCGTATTGTCATCGAATACTTCCTCATACATTCTTCATTCCTTTGTATTATACCTTCTTACTAATATCAAGCTAATGATGTAGGTGGAAGGAAAGGGACTTTGTTGTGTTAGCTACCTGTAGTGCCATACTTATCTGGACCGGTGAGAGGAGCACTGTTGTAGTTGTTTTTTTATTCGTTATTTTAGCAATGAAATTGTGTTAGAAGCCTTTCGTCCGCCAGTGTCGCACTACACTTAAGGTAGGGTTGGAGTGATTACGGCATGCGGCAATCGAAAATTCGACTGAATGATTTTAGAACGTAAAGATAGGACTGGAAACATAAAAGGGACAGTTTGGTTGACAATTAACAAAGCTGCGTCAGAATGGCAATCTATTATTTAGAGGTAGATACCTATGCCTAAGTACAATAAATACTTAGGTACCTACCAATCTATACCTAAGAAAACCTTTTGTGCCTAGGAAAGTTGAGGATGTTTACTACCTACAGCTTATGTGCTACAGCATCAGACGCAGAAGCTAATTTTTCCACCTAAACAGCCAGAGGGCTGAAACGAGTCCGCCTTCCATCTCTATTCTGTGCTAACAAGTTGTTTCATTGTGCAACATAATTTAATTGGTTTAATGGCACCGCGCCAACATAAATTAACATGAATGGCGTCACTAGCTCATATTTAACCTTCTTTTTTGATCACGGTGACCTGCGTCGGTAGGAAGCCACGCTTCCTTTCTTGTGAATAATGTGTTATTTGGTTAGCTATATTTTGACATGGGTATTTATAGCGAAATTGTACCCGTATCAAAACGTAGCGCGTAGACATATTGCTACGCACTATCACCACGCGTAGCAATCTGTCTACGCCAAGCTCTACAATTGTCTACAAATTGTTATACGCGGAACAACGTTCGCGTTAGGTAATATTTTGATAATGATGAGCCTATAATAGGTAATTAACTAACTTACGCTACTAAATGTTAGCTTCTTCCCTACTACATTTACGTACTACTATAGACATCTAATTAGAACTCGTCTATGGTACTTACTACTTTCTGTTTGATTTATTTACCTATGTGGTGTCCGCTTACACAAGAAGTGGACATGTTTTACAAGAAAAAGGAAACCCTTTTTCTTGTAATTCAATACACACTTCTTGTCTCTATAATATTTTATAGAGGAAGAAAACATTTCTCTGATAATAGCAGAGTAAAAAGCCCTTGATAATTAAGTAATAGGTACCACAGATTACATGTAATACCTAATTAATTTTAATTGATTTGTATTGTTCCTGCAAAACTTGTAACATGACATCTCATAAAATAATTATTTATGATGCAGTAGGTTATTCGTAATGTGCACTCAACTAAGTGCATATTATTTTTATTAAATTTCTTTTTTGTACCTAATCTATTATTTTTAAACTAATTATATTTCTATCTATCATAAATTAAAAATGACATCAGAGTGTCAGCGAATGGTTAAACTTTTCAGTGGTCCAATAGGATCCCGTGAAGAACGACCTTCACCGAGCTGTTTATTTGATGAAACATATTTTATATGAAATTTTATATGTTAATTGTTACATTGCATGTGGGTTGCCTAGTAAAAATCAGTCCAGTATATGATTAATTCATACTTAAAAATAATTATTTTTTTGAATTTTGCACCGGCTTGTTTATTAAATAAACTCGATACCAATCGAAAGTATGAAGCCCAGAGAATATGAAAACGTTGGGTTGCCTATTCTTTTCCGGTCACAACTTAGGGTTGCCAGGTATCAAAAGGTCCATCGAAAATAGCATTTTGCACCGGTCTGTTTATTAAATGAAAGTTAATTTAAAATAAAGATTATTTCATTACGAACACGATGGTATAGGGTTGCCTGCGCAAAATCAGTCCAGAGTTACGGTTGTCGAATTTTGAAAAGTCAAATCCAGGAGTGGTGAAAACGTACATGACAAGATTTCTCTGAAACTACAAGTGCTACAAAGGTGAAATTTTGCATATAGGTTTCTGTAATGACGTAAATGCGTGTTAAGAACGGATTTTTCTATCAAAGGTCAACTCGAGGTCAGAGGTCTCTTTTTTCATAACTTTTGTATTGTGACAACTAGATCGTTGAAATTTGGAGTGTAGATTTTTAACATAAAATAAACGTACACCTGTTTCAAGATTTTTGAAAATTTTAACCCTAAAGGTCAATAAGGCAGAGTCAAAGTTGGTTAAAATTTTGAACTTTCATGATTTCTTTGGTGTTGGAAGAGTTTCAAAGTTGAAATTTGGCATGTTAGTTTCTTTTCGGACATAGGTACCTTTTATGAATAAACTTTTAAATAAAAGGTCAAATTCAAGGTCTAAATGTAAATTAAAAAAAAAACATGATTGATATTTCAACGCATCTCTGAACCCATAAGTGCTACAGAGTTGAAATTTTGCATGTTGGTTCCTTTTATGAAACGGAAACTCTCACTTAGAACAGATTTTTTGATCAAAGGACTATTCGAGGTCAAAAGTCAACTTTTTTATAACTTCTGTATGGTGAGAGTTGGAACGTCAAAATATTGAGTGTAGATTTTTGACTTAAAACAAACGAACACCTGTTTCAGGATTTTCCAAAATTTTGACCCTAAAGGTCAATTTGGCCGAGTCAAAGTTGGGTGGTAAAACTGGTCCATAACTGGTGCCCCTGTATTAAAAAAAAACCTACTTGCAAAGTTTCATCATTATAACTTTTCAATTTCCAAAGATTTCTAAAAAGGTCAAAAACACCCAACTTTGACCCCACCAAATTGACCCTTAGGGTAAAAAATTTTAAAAATCCTGAAATAGGTGTTAGTTTATTTAAACTTAAGAATCTACTCTCCAAATTTTGACCTTCCAGCTGTTACCATACATAAGTTATGAAAAAATAGACCTCTGACCTCGAGTTGACCTTTGATAGAAAAATCCGTTCTTAACACGCATTTACGTCATTACAGAAACCTATATGCAAAATTTCACCTTTGTAGCACTGGTAGTTTCAGAGAAATCTTGTCATGTACGTTTTCACCACTCCTGGATTTGACTTTTCAAAATTCGACAACCGTAACTCTGGACTGATTTTGCGCAGGCAACCCTATACCATCGTGTTCGTAATGAAATAATCTTTATTTTAAATTAACTTTCATTTAATAAACAGACCGGTGCAAAATGCTATTTTCGATGGACCTTTTGATACCTGGCAACCCTAAGTTGTGACCGGAAAAGAATAGGCAACCCAACGTTTTCATATTCTCTGGGCTTCATACTTTCGATTGGTATCGAGTTTATTTAATAAACAAGCCGGTGCAAAATTCAAAAAAATAATTATTTTTAAGTATGAATTATTCATATACTGGACTGATTTTTACTAGGCAACCCACATGCAATGTAACATTTAACATATAAAATTTCATATAAAATATGTTTCATCAAATAAACAGCTCGGTGAAGGTCGTTCTTCAAGGGATCTTAGACCACAATCTAAACACCTTATGTTGGAGCATGGGCAGTCCCCAAGCGTTTTTTGTTTGTCAACCAAATAGTTTGAGATTTTCAGACGCTTCTTTTGTTGTGTCAAACTACCGAAGTCGCCTAATTTGATATCTGTTTTAAAAAAGATTTCCAGTTTTTTATCTTTTTATGAGGATTCTCAGCCACATTGTGGGCTGGGGAAAATACGAAAAAAATCGATATCCGAACGAGAACTCAAGTCTGAGTGCAGATTGTCGTATTCAATCTGCACTCAGACTTGAGTTCTCGTCGAGTACGAAACGTAGATAAACAATACATTTCCTTTTAATTGTCCTCGTTGGGATTTGCGGTATTTGGGAAGAACTTGATGAATGTTAATTAGAAAACATTGCTGTTTTCCTGTTATTTTATGAGTATTTCTTTACGTAAATGAATCCAGTAAATATACCTAAAGTGATTATTTAACCTGCTCTACTTATTAGCTGGGTAAGTAGGTAACCGCTAAAATTAATATAGGTTGGTACTCAAAAGTTTATGTGATAATGAGAAAGTTTTAATGTTTGTATGGCTGTAATGGCTTTGAATGAGACGGATGGACGGATTTGAATGAGATTTGGTAAATGAATACCTTTTATCCTGTATTAAAAGATAATTATGCTGGTTTTAATCCTAGTATTCAAACGCGGGAACGGGAGCTTAAAACAGCAGGGCGTAGCTAGTGATAAATAAATGATTATAGCAATTCTCTAAATCTTGATTAAGATTTCCACGATGTTCCTATCTGAGTCTACCTACCTACCTACTTTCTCATATTTCGCAAGCTTTGACAAATAAAGGATTCGATTGCCGGGTACCTCGTTATCCCGAATTAGGAGAGAGTCTGCTTTCAAAAGGCCTAGTACGAAATTACAGCTCCTTTTTAGCTTATTATTATGATTTTTTTTTTGCTTGTCTACTACCTACTAATCTATATCTATACTATCTACATAAATAATTTGTTTGTTTGTTTGTTGTTTGACGGAGGTAATCTCCGAAACTACTCAACCGATTTAAAAAATTCTTTCACGGTTGTGAAGAATGGACTGTCCGGGTGGTTATAAGCTATATTTTATCACGGAAGCTTCATTAGTACACCCATGCGAAGCCGGCACGTGCTGCTAGTACTATAGATAGTAAATATATTTATAAATATTAACGGGACTTAATCGCGTATTGAAATTATAATTATTTACCTCGACGACGACGTTTCGATGACTAGGTATCTACTTATAGATAGTATTATCCAGACGTTGCACCGGTTGCTAAAAAACAATTCCTTAAAGCAAACGCACTCATTCAAGATCGGCAGAGAAAAAGAGCTTCCAAAAGTGAGTCCATTTTACCTACCTGTTTCAAAGACAAAAAGAGGTTGCGTAGCACCTGTTCCGATTTCCCATTTTCCCATGAAGGTCTTCACCGTTAAACATTTATTTTTAAGAAGCTTTAACAATTTCAAATTATACTGTCGCAATGATATCAAAACAAAGAAAAATTTGGTCCCTTTTTTGAAATAAAATTATTGTATCTCTGTCGGTAGGATCTCAATAATAAATGTCAGGGCTCCGAAGATTGACTGAAAATAAGTATATTTACGTAGGCGGCTAAAAAAGAAATTCTGAAACGAAATAAAAATTAGATATATGTAAATCATAGATGAATCTTGACTTTCAATCTGAGTTTACGTTTCGTAAAAAAAATACTATCATATTCATTCATATTTTTTAACTAGAACTAAAAACATCTGTCCCCAAGTAATTTTGAGGCCGCTTAAAGGCCTATCTAGGACTACCTATATACTGTTTGCAAAGGTCCTTAGGTGGCTCAATTGATCCTGTAAATAAATGTAATTTGTTAGAACCTAAATAAACATTAAAATCGTTAATAGATCATGAAGACAAAATATAAACAGGCTTCATTTTATGGTCTCTACACTACGCCCTAGACCTCTAACATTTTTACTTGAAATGCCATTCCAAATCAATAATCCGATAACTTCTAACCCGCAGGACATTCAACAAACAACATAAGGCTTTTATTCGAGCTTGTTCGTCAAGCTGGTACCAATCACAGATAAAGACGATAAAGGATAGATCAGTCACAAGTGAACGAGCAACAAGCGAATTGGCTCAGTTCAGTTCGAACCTCCGCCCGGCCGCGCCAACCACGGAGCCGATTTACCGCGAGAATAAACTCTACCAAACATTGTTTTGCTAACCAAACAAGCATAAACCCAAAAACTCCTAGTATTTGATAACAGCCGTCGGATTACTTTCGTGAGTACGTTAAACAGTTTTATCTAAAACTTCACGGTCTGTTAACATTGAAATTTGCAGATTCGGAATTGCGTTTCGTTGTGTAAACAAACGATTGAGTTGGAAAAATAAAGTTTGGCGGTTGTAACTGCTGATGTTTGATTGAACTAATTTGTTTTTCTTATTAATTTCAACAAACTATGTTTGTGATTAGTTTATGATGCGTGTAAACTATACGAGGTAAGAAAAATTATGATTAATTTTAACTTAACTATTTTTATTTATATTGTAATCAATGTTTTAAAATACACAAAAGGCTCTGCCCAAGCTTTTTGTACAAAACGAATAAATATTAATAATATGTAATATGATATGACGTGTCTCTACATTGTTGACGGGAGAAAAATACCCTATTTAGATCCACCCTATTTTAGATGTCTAGCCAGATGTTCCAGTCTCAAACGCCTCTATGCTCAAACGTGACAAACTAAGTTCTGACGTGAACTGTACCTAGGTACCTACGCGGATACATCAAAAGAACTTTTAATCAAAACAAACAGTTCTCGATCTCATTTTATTATGTAATCAAAAATTCTTACTTACGATAGATATCTGTAAACTTTTGTAGACATTTGCAATAAGCCGTCTGTCTGAAAATGAAACAAGTATTTTTGATTACTTACCTATTCTATTAGTAAACCTAGGTACCTATCGACTTCACAATGTAATATAGATAGGTACCTACCTACCAGCCTCATTCTTTGAGTTTACTGAGGTACTTTTTTCCTGGTGTAAACAATATTGGACCTGAAATTCATACACTGAAAACGAAAACCTGTATTTTAGGTTAATTACCATTATCATCGCTTAATGGAGTGTTTGCCTTATCAATGAGAGCAAAGAAAATTTAAGGTACATTTTCCTTAGTATACCACCCTATACTTCTTTCTTGAAGCGAGCTAATAGGAAGAAAAATAAACACACGTGGTCGTCAAAAAAATTGTCTTTCTCGTGATTGGCTAGATTTTCAAATCAATTGTCAATTGTCAAATCTAGCCAATCCGAGAATAGACAATTTTATTCAATTCTACCAGTTTATTGCAGCCAGTGTCTTGGGCACGTTTCCGTCGGGCAGTGGTTTGGAACAGTTGAGCATATAGACTGGTGGTGGTCCTTAGGTGGCTCAACGGGTTCTAATTGTATTTTGTACAGTTACCTATGTAAATATGGATTAAGTACCTAGTAGTTTATGTAAAAAAATTTAGGTATCCTACCTAGGTTACTAACTTAGCTACCTACTTCACAACAACTATAAAACTGTCTGTTGTGCGTTTGTTGCTGACTGTACAATTCAAAAAGTTTTATCAAACTGCAGGACACTTTATTTTTGCGAGAAAACCAAAGAGGTTCAGTTCGTCAGGGACATTTTCCATTTATGAGAATTGTGGGTCCTGATTACTATTTGGGGATTTGGGACAGACGAAAAATATTCAACTTTCATGCAAATAAAATATGAAAAAATAAAATAAAATTAAGTATGGTCACGACTGAACCGATTCCCAAGGTGTGGTAGACAAATTCAAATCTTTTGGGCATTTTTAGATACTCAGCTAAGTGGCTGCCATTTTCAAAGTATCTAAAAAATAAATATAGAATACAATTCAGGAATTGTATTCTATTTTTTTTTTGGGTTCTAAGTAATAGCATCCGCGGTACCTATAAAATGCTATAGGTATAAATAACACATGTTTTTTCTTATCTGCTGATTATAATTTATGTAACTATTCCGTGTTTCATTAATGTTTTGAACTTTTAACCAGTAAGTAAACTTTAGTCTTTAGGTATAGTAGCTGAACACCTGGTGCAGATAAAATACATGTGTATTGATAACTAGTTTTAATATAATTAAACCGGTTACAAGAATCATCTATCAGCATAATATAAACATGAAAATTAATGGCGCCATGCAAAATATATGAGACTATCAGCCCGTCCCGGCTTTGTACGGGTAAATTATACCATATGTTAATTCGGAAAATCTATTCTAGAATACATCGGTGAAAGATTTATGTGATTCGGATAAGTACTTTCGGAGATTACCCTCTATAAACAATCAAACCAACTTTACCTCTTTATAATATTAATAAAGAAAAATAAATCCGTAATATGATCGCGAGAGCACGTGTTTAATATCAATTTGACGATAAAATTCAATGCTTAGCTAAAATTAAATGTTTTTATGCTGTGATAAAAACATCCACAACATTGGCCTTATGAAATTACAAAGAGAATTATGTTTTGAAATCTTCGTAAAATACCCATAGTTGCCTTGAGCTAATCTAGTCTATTTTACATTATTTTTCAGATGTTTTCCTTTTAACCCCTGACTTATAGGATGTTATAAGTTTGTAGTTGTCTTACACAGATAGTACCTATTCATATTTATGCATTAGGTATGTCTTTTCTCATCTTGAATAACAAAAAAAAGTAATTCTAGTAACTAAAAGTAATGTTAGAATTATGGTACGGTCCATCGACATAACACCTACCCTGTGTCTATACACCTATACACCTAATAAAGGGTGAACGCTTTCAGTTATCACATTAGATTCAAAGATCTTATAGGTAATCCACACCCCTTACGTTTATTAATCATTCGTTTGTTCGTTCGTTCGTATGAGCAAGTGGCCAACTCTGGTTAATCATTGCAAAAACTTTTGAATCGATTTGGTAAGTTTTGGGATAAGTGTTCCTGTGGGAAATGAAGACGAAGAGGCCTGAGTTTTTAGTTTCTGTCAATTAATTTAGATACTACTCCCTGGAAAATACAGTCGAGTGGAAATAAATTATGGAAATATATATAATCGGAAAATACTGGAAACCACTTTTGCAATAATTGCTGAGCGTTTTGAATTTTATCACGTCCAAAGCAATCCATTTGGCTTAGGACGTTTCTTAATTCATTACTTAGCACCACTTAGCGCCTGAAGCCAACAGTGACTTTCAAATACCCACACTGAACCCTAGTTGAGTGTTCTGTTTTAAATGATTTTATTTAAATGTTTAATATAAGTTCTCTTTTACATAAAATATGAGCCGAGTTATCTTAGTAAGATGTTGCTTCGACTCATAAGTCGAAAGTCAATAGTTCGAATCTCGTCTGTAAATTAAAGTTTTGTTAAACAAATAGTTAAAAGCTTTAAGATCAAAATTACAATTTTAAGATAGTTAAGTAATGCCAATTTTTATAAGGTTACTTTCGAAATTAAACTCTGTCTAGTTATATCATAACGCTGCCAAAACCAAAACGCAACTTACTGTACTGACATTAAATATCACAAAAGTAAATTAGTTTGTCATCATTACCTATTTGCAAAAAGACAGTGTCTGAATGGTTAAAAACCCTTAACTACCAAGATACTGAAAACCTGCTAATCACCGTCAAATGATATCATAGCGCCTTCTTGTTCTTGTTTTTCCTTGTTTTTTTTCTAATCTAGTTCTATCTTAGTTAATAACTTAGCTTACAAACATTGGTTTTCCTAGGTCTAGTTTTAGTTACTACCTGTATTATTTCTCCTTAACACTTGTACTGAACACCTATCTGTACCTACTGCTTGTGTAAATGTAGTACCTATTATATGTACTTGTATGATGTGGAGTGGGGGCTCTGGTGACCTGTACCACAGGTTTTAATAAAACCTATTTCAGGCATCAGACTCGCACAAAACATACCTAACACCACGAAACTGTGTAACATTTATTGATAAGCTCATTTTGTAATAGGTATAGTTTTTTGAGAGAAAAATAAACAAATTGAAATTGAAATTACCAACAAAATAGGTACTTAGTTTAAATAAATAGGTACTTTACTAACATTGTCTCAGTCTCTTGTTCTAGAATTTCCTAGAAAACAAAGTTTTTTTTATATCGCCCTGTGCAGATGATCTGAAATACGAAGCGCGTAGGCAATAAAACGTGAACTAATAAGTAGAGAGCAATAAATATCTGAAAAGGAGGAATTTCGTGTTATTATGAATAAAGATCATATTATCATTTTTCTAGAGAAGAATTTACTGTTACTACTGTCGGCCCTTTAGCTACTTTTATTTGTTTTGAAGTTAGAATTTTTTGATGTCTAGGTACGTTTGAAGGCTGGTAAATCTGCAGGCTGGCATACCTGCTAAGAGAAAATACCCCACTATTCTAAGACATAGATATGCGCTTAATTGAATGCACAACAAAGAATTGCCCTGCATGTGTTCAAATGCTATGCATAGACTTTATCAAGAGTCAAGGAGAGTTTTTTTCACTAATCAAATAGTAACTCAGTTTGGTCACTTCTCGCGCGAGGTGTGACCATCCATTATCAAGATAATCCAGATGGACGGAAACATTTTTGGTAACAAAATAGTTTCCTGAGTAATTCTAAGTAAGTAGTTTCTTTTGCATTAATAAATAATCTAACTAGATAGGTACCTAATGGTAGGTAATTAGGATAGCTCAACAATACCTAATACGCACAACGCATAAGCAATACTTACTTATTAATTAGGTATATTTCTTTAGAAATATTATAACGTTAAACATTAATATATACATTAGGTATTAAGTATCAATACTTATTATATTTCTATTTAGTACTTATATTATTATATTTCTTATTTCTTAGTTTTAATAATACCTAACGTAACTCACAATAACTAGGCTTGCTATTGTAATACCGTATTACGCATAATCTGACGGGGAATATGCACATAATTCCGATCCGTGTCATGACGTCGGGAGACTGTAGAGAACGTCATCTTACCTCAGACAAAATAATTTTATACCTACGTATACAGAGTTTATTGTTATCAATTAAATATATAATAAAAAGCAAAAGTAAATAGATGAAAGATCAAACAAGTGTATCAAACAGAGATACCTATAGAGAGATATCTAACTAAGGTAAAGATTGATTAAATCGTGTACTTATGAGAACGGCTCTGACATCTGTAACGGTTTTAACACTTTTTTCAATAGCGTTTTCGCAAAACCTGCCTTAAACTATAATTTATCTGAGTTAAATCTGCCAGCCTGCAATGAAACTTATGCTATTGGCAAAGCCATTATATGTGAGAGACAAATACATAAGTTACTCAAAGCTACAGACATTAACAAATCAGCGGGTACTGACAATATTCCTCCAATCTTTATACATAACTGCGCGAACTGCCTAGTGGAACCTCTTAAAATTATATTTGATAGATCTTTAGCTGAGGGAACCTTCCCAGCAAAATGGAAGGAAGCTAACGTTGTACCAATACATAAAAAATCATCAAAATCTAAAATAGAAAATTACAGACCGATCTCTATCCTAAATACCTTTAGTAAAATTTTTGAAAAAATTGTTTACGACCAAATATATGCCACAATAGTGAATGGGGTTAGCCAGAATCAGCATGGTTTTCTGAGACGTAGGTCTACAATCACTAACTTGACAGAGTTCGTCCAATTCGTTCTTAGCAGTATGGAGGGTGGAGGACAGGTTGATGTGATCTACACAGACTTTGAAAAAGCATTTGATCGCGTGGATCACATCATCCTCCTAGCGAAGCTGGAGCAACTAGGAATCCATGGAGACCTTTTACGATGGGTGAAATCATACCTTACGAATCGGTCACAGGCAGTGGTGCTTGGTGGTTTCAGGTCTAATTTTGTAGAAATTCCTTCTGGTATACCTCAAGGGTCCCACTTAGGGCCTCTTTTATATAACGCATACTTATTTGACATATATAAATGTTTTACGTCTTGCAGTCATCTTCTGTACGCAGATGATAAAAAGATTTTTTGTAAAATTAACAATGCTAATGACTCCTTAAGCCTTCAAAATACCTTGAATACCTTAGCTAATTATTACTCTATAAATAAAATATCTGTAAACGTTAACAAATGTCAACAAATATCATTTACTCGTAAAAGAAAGCCTTTCGAATTCACTTATACTCTTAATAATTTGGCAATTGAAAAAGTAAACCTAATAAAAGACCTGGGAGTTATTTTGGATAGCAAACTCTCAATGATCGAGCATGTAGACTACATTGCGGACAGGGCCTATAAAAACCTTGGATTCGTCATTCGTACCTGTAAACCATTTTCTGATCTCGCTTGCATTAAAACAGTATATTACGCCTACGTCCGCAGTGTACTCGAGTATGCCAGCAGTATTTGGTCACCTCATTATATCATTCATAAACATAAAATAGAAAGAACTCAGAAAAAATTCACGAAACACCTCAATTACAAAAAGCATGTACTCTGTAGTAATTATATAGAAAATTGCAAATCTCACTCACTCATGACCTTGGAGGATAGACGAACGTTATTGGACAGTATGCTCTTGTATAATATAGTCAATAATAACTTGGACTCCCCGGCTTTACTCGCACTCGTTAAATTTTGTGCACCAACTAGGCGAACGCGTCACACACCACTCTTTATGCTCCCTCATCTAAGCACTAATTATGCTGTGAACGCACCAATAAATCGAATAACTTCTGTATATAATAAGCGATTCTCGAGTTTAGACATCTTTAACTGTAGTAAAAGTAAATTCAAAAAATCTATTGTGGACATCTTATTATCAGGATAAAATTACATACATAAAAATACATATACGTAAATATACATATAGGTATATATATATATATATATATATATATATATATAAATATATTATTTTCAGGATATAAATATTTACATACTTACCATTATAACAATTACTATGCACACATACTCAAAAACACACACACTTACCAAATATACTCAACTTGCACTATTCATAGTATTCATACATCTTCAAACATACACACAACACACATACACACACTAGCATACCATACCTATATTTACACATAATTATTACACTCATCAGCCTACCTATATTAAATATCACGTAAATCATAGCCCTTCTAATGTGTAGATACGAGTACCTACTCAATTAGGTAACAATACAAGAAAAGGTTTTGGACAGATAAGTGTTACATAATACAAAGTTTTGTAGGATTAAGTTGTTATCTTATATGTAATATCAAGAGAAACCTATTATTGGCTGTATCTATCATATCTTATAATTAAGTTTACCTGTTTTACTTTTGTAGCTGTTGGTTTCTTCAATAAAATAAAATAAATAAAAAATAAAATAAATTGACGCCGTGCGAACAAAACTGCTACTAGCTAGGTATTAATAATATTCATATAGGTACTTGTGCAAGCTAGTTGTAAAGAAAATCTAGATAGTAGGTACCTAACTATCTAGATTTTCTTAACAGCTAACTTGCACCGGAAGCCTCTATAGTTTATAAACTTCCGAGGACCTAATGCAAAGCACAAAACGCTAATATGCACATAATGAAGTGAAGTCGTGTGCGATGCGTCGAGCACGTCACGATCTTACCTCGAATAGAATCATTTCGTACGTGAGCCTATTGTTAACAATTTAAGTATTTCTAATCCATTTTACGCTGTGAATAATGATATCTCGATTTTTGATATGAAATTAAACACCTTATTTCAAGTGTGCTGTGTGAAGGAGTACTGAGCCTACGGTTATATCCGACCTTTGAAAATGGTTTAGATTTAATAGAAGTTCTATACCTAGGGCATAGGGCTTTATGAGTTTTGCTTGACTGCACCGAGTTGTATTTTATCAGTGCTAGTACCTATCTAATTCAAAATTACTGAGTAAAGAAAAAAAATGCCTAAATAATTATATTACTTTCCTTGAGGATGAATATTAGGTTAAGAAGTTTAAACAAAAAACTAACTTATCTGTATGAGTAGGTAGTTACCCTATAAAATAAACGGAAAAATCCATTGGAGCCTTGTTTCTCATAAATAATTGACTTAAAGCTCGATCGGCTGTTGAGTTTGCTGCCATTTATTTCATTGACAGGAAAAGGAAAAGTGACAGGAAAACAACATTCTCTGAAGTTTCACGAATTTGGTAGATGAATGTGACGACCGTGTTTCTGACCAATTTTTGGTGTTTTATTGAGAGAAACTGAAATTTTAACTTATGTTATGGTGGAGAACGTTTTGACTTGTAAAGTACCTACACTTTTCGCAAATGTGAAATGAAGATGGTCAAATATGGTCACTGCTGTATACAAAGATTGAAAGGGTAGACAAATTTTTTGAGTTCTTTTTTAGGCATTTTAGATGCCTAAAAGCTTAATGATGTAAGATTTAATGAATTGTCACTAGTCTTTTTCTTCGTAAAATTCGAAATAGCAATAATTTAATTATGTTGTGGAAGGGCAAAAAAGTGTTTCAGATTACGGAATGACAAAAGGGTTGTTTGGTAAAGTGACCCTTCTTTTTACCAGCCGATCTAATTATATACTTATTTGAAATATTAAACCCTCAAATTTTTTCATGAACATTCCTTCTATTTAATATCTTAATTTGTGTTTATAAATTATTATTTTTCGCTTATCCTATGTTTTACCTAATGATTATTTCTACTAATCTTGACAACAATAAAAAGCAGGCACATACTTAACCGTTATCCTATATTTATCCTGTGTTAGCTACTTTGGTACTTATTTTGATGGTATTTTACAGCTGCTGGATAATATGAATTAAATTTGCTTTGTCACTTACCAAGTAATTAGTTTTAGTAGGTACCTACATACGTATGAGCATGTGCGCTCTCCCACACTAAACAACGATGCGATAAAAGCTATCTGATAATCGATTATGTTAAATGAAAGTTGTGAAGGAATTGCACTGTTTTACAGGATTTCAAAACATAATCTATATATTATCATAAAGAAATTGGGAACGTAATGCATTCGGCACAGTGCAAGTTATGAGCTTACTAAGTTATTTAGCAAGCTCATAACTTGCACTGCAGGGCCGATTTAGATGTTTCTATGTTTGTGGTAATAAATTAGAAATAGCAAATGAAAAGTAGTTAGGTAGGTCTAAAATCGAAATTCGAACACAGCTTTTTATAAATTATATGACCGGGTATTTATCACGTTACCTTTTTATTATTTATCCCGACGTTAACAACAAAGCTTGTTAGTCAAATACAACACTGTTTTGAGCCTGACTTTCACAAACAAACCCTCGGTGACCGATCACCAGAAGCGGTGAAAGATGTCGATAATCATTTATCAATGTCACTATCGCCAGATACAGTCACTTCTGGCTAGCCCTCCGTCTTCATCATCAACCGATTGGCGATGTTCTTTCTATATCTACCTATAGTAGATACTAATTTTATAAAGAGGTAATTAATGTTGGTTTGTTTGTATCTACAGGTATGTACAGGTAATCTCTGAAATGCTCAGCCGATTTTAAAAATTCTTTCACAGAGGTGTAGAATGGGAGGTAATTTCCAAAACTTCTCAGCCGATTTAAAAAATTGTTTCACCGAGGTGTAGAATGGACCGTCGTCGGTCCGGATGGTTAGTAGTTTCATTTACACACCAGTAAAGCCGGAACGTGCTGCTAGTCTTGTACAAAACAAAAACTGATTTTGTTGTCCTTATTATGGTGCGCTGTGGGAGCATTTTGGTACTTACCATTTTAAAATAATATTGGTAATTAAAACTTGAAGCCCAAAGGGACACATTCTTAGAGCGCGGAACTACCCTTCTATATGGATGTCTATCTACGTTTTATAGGACACTAAGGTAAAAATAGATCAACAAAACAACTTCATAGCTTTTAAATGAAAACTATAAACTACCCTTGCACTTTATGTAGGTGCTCACCTATGTTTATGGTACTTATCGGTATTAAATAAATAAATAATAATTGTAAAAAATAAGAAAATGATTTCTATAAGTATTAAAACTCGCCAGTATTATTTTGATTTTGCAACATGAAACTTTGGTAGCCTACTTTTTAATACTTAGTTTTTTTTTTGATTCCATTTAGAAACAAGGTTTTTAGGAAACGCTCCTGTGTGGATGTGGAAAAATTTTTTAGATAGATAGATAGATAAACACTTTATTGTACACAAAAGAAAACACATTACAACTAAGAAATAAAAGTACAATGGGCGGCCTTATAGTTAAAGGCTATCTCTTCCAGGCAACCTTTGGATGGACTGGATAGTGACACAGAGAGAAAGGGCAGTGTACAAAAATAAAAAAGCTTTAAAACACAAGAAAAAAAAAACACAATCAAAAATCTTATCTTTAATCATGAAACTTTCCATGCTACGGCAACCAGAGAGTTTGAAATTTTAATTACTTACCTATTAGTTAAAATGTCCACGAAGTGGAAGAAGAAAAACAACACCATTTCTACCAGTGAGACAGTTGAGATAAATAACACAATTTATTTAATTAAATTTCCTCAGAATAAGTTTAAGCATCATCCTATGAATTTTAAATGGAAAATAATTTCATAATAAAGAAATTAAATTAAAGTAATAATTTCAGTTTTTATGTAGGTAAATACAATTTAATCATTTAAATTCAAAGTTTATGAGCTGCAGTAGATTAATTGTCCAGCCTAAACAATTTTATTTATTTAAGCTTTTGAAATTTTTTGCAACGGAATGTTTTAAAGAGTGTCATGTTATCATGTATCTTTTCAAAGCATCACATTCGTTGAATTGAGAACATTTTTTCTACTGAAATAGCGAGCCGGATCCATCATCATCTGTCAATCAGAATCAGAAGTGAACTCTCCACCTAAAAAAAACAAAAGAGTTGCGCCATACTGTGTTGACAAATATAACTTCCAAACAAACAGATGAAAAATATCACGTTAGAAAACTACAAGTGAGTTTGACTCTGACCTAGATAATGCGGAATGCTGGTGTATTAATTTACATCGACTTTGTTATCTTTGCGTTTCTGTAACCTTATGATGATTAGGTTTGATGATTTTTTTTTGATGAATAAAAATTCATTCCGATTGTTTTTCATAGTAATTATACGTACAAGCGACGGCCTCTGTGGCATAGTGGGGTAAGGTCCGCCTGAGACGTGAAGGTTGCGGGTTAGATCTCCGCCATGTTACAAAGGTTTGGATGATTTGCAGATTTTAGTTCCTGCTCTGAGTGAATTCTATCTTAATGTGCATAAAGTTTAAAAAAAATACACCGTAATGTCCAAGGATATTTTGTTTATCGTTATATTTTCAGATGTTTTCAATAAAAACATTTTACTATTAGCTCTATGCGCATAAAATTACGTAAAAGAATAATATCTGCTCTACTGAAAACGAATACAAAACAGTTAAACAAAAGATTTTCTAAGCATTGATTTTAACCCATCAACAACACTTCATAAACAGATGCCGATTACAAAACATTGTTGTTGTATTTTGGAGTAGAATGTTACAAGTTCTACGAAAATAAACATTTTAATTAATAGGATAGGTAGGAATAGACTTACACGTATTTAAAAAAAATTGCATTAGGAAACAAATGATATTTATCACGATATATTAATTTCGTAACGACGTTAGGTATATAAAAGTATCGTAACGTGTTCTGATCACAAAAGTTTAAAAAGACAATTCCATTCTATTTTTAGGTCCGGGTGACGACGATGAAAAAACCATTCTTCGATTTGCATAGACCCACGAAGCTTATCTACATTCAGTTGAGACGCCACTGCACTAAGTGATGAACAAAGGAACCATTCAATCATGTTAGCGGACAATGACACACGCCACGAACACGCGAGTAATGGCACGTATGATTACTTTGAAGAACCGAGCATTATATCGGTGTTAAAGCATCGAGGGACAAATCACAGCGCGAACATTAGTGAGGTTCTACGAGTCCTCGAGGATTGGAGGAATAAATACAACATTTCTGTCGTGAAAGAATGCGAACGATCGGATTACTGCTCCGGGGACTTCAGAGATTTAATACTCGCGTACAATAATATTCATGGATATATCAGTTTATTGGTAAGAATTTCTGATCTCGATGGGATAAATTCCATTCGTGTAAATTGAATTTGGAGGAAACTTAGTATCTACGAATTGAATATTAGATTACTGGGGCTGTTCAAATCGATTAATCAATTCAGTCAATCAATTTGTCTGCGACAAGCGACATTGTTCGCCAAATAATGATTAAAATATTAAATTGCTTAAATTTTAAACTGAGTTACCAACGTCAAATAACATTTTAACGTAGTTTGAAATATTTTACTACATTAAGTTCGAGAATGGATGCCATCTACCAAGCTCAACTAAAGCTAAGAACACCCTCCTATCTAGTTGTTAAAGAGCAGAAAGACACTTACATTACAAGTTGTGTGTATATTAAGTAACGTATATAAAATAGAAAAGTAATCTGTCAATTAAAATTCTATCCGAAATTTATAAAATAAAGATCTGACGAGAATCTTTGCAGACAGATCAAACAGAAATGCACCTCGGAAGTGCAGTAAATTGAAATTTTTTTTAGAAATCAATATCGTTTAAAAAATGATTTTTGATGTCTAAATAGAAAATAACTCTTCACTTTAAAATATTTCTGCCAGATCTGCCTATTTGGCAGCCTAGCAAATGCGCTGAATGTGGCAGTACTGACGCGCCGTGACCTGGCGTCAGCGCCCATCAACCGACTGCTGAAGTGGCTGGCTGTGGCCGATGTCTTCGTCATGATGGAGTACGTGCCGTTCGCCATTTATAGATATCTGGTAAGTTTATTTATGTATGAGTATCTTTCGGTGTTTATTAACAAAAGTATTACTCGACAATTAGATGTCAGGTAGAGTCAACATTTATTAAAAAACAATAGCATTATTATTCGCTATTTGATGATATAGCGTCATATTTTTCAGTTTATCAGGAATTTTTGCTGTTTGAAACCACGGATAAAAACAAAGTTTTTTGAACTAAACGGTTAATTAGATCTTGGTGGACTTCACTTTCCACAGCTGAAATCTTTCACTGAAATTTTTATAATATGGTTTCCCAGTTGTTCCCAGGCCAGCAAGACCGACCGTTCTCCTGGGCGGTCTACCTGCTGTTCCACAGTCACTTCACTCAGATACTCCACACGGCGTCCATACTGCTGACACTATCTCTTGCTATATGGCGATATATAGCCATCAAGTAAGTTTACGGCCAATCTCAAAAACCAATCTATTGTTGGTTTTGCTTACTGTCGGTAGATATTTAACATTACTTCCATACTAAATGTGTCAAATACCTACCGACAGTAAGAAAAACCAGATATAGATCGGTTATTGAGATGAGCCATTAGTATTCCTAATCGCCTATCCTGACTCGCCCGCGGTTCACTCGCGAAGCCGTGAACAACGTAGTAGTAGGAGGGTAGGAGTGTAGATTCCATTCGCATATTCTTCATGGCTTTGTCGACGTTTGTTGTCTGAATTTTTCCAGGACAGAGAAACGTGAAGTGTGAAATTGCGAATAGTGATCAACTCAACCATTCACGAAAAAGTTAAAAGTTCTTGCAGAAAGTTAAACTCCCTCCATTTTTATTCAATTTTAAAATGCTGCTAAAGTTCAGCATTGAAATAAGTTGTACGTTGTTAAATTTTATTCTCAAATGCAATTTTTCTTTTATACTAGGTACCTATGTATACTATAATGACACTTTTGTTAAGGTTCACTGGTATGTGTGCTATATTCGGAACAAATCAGCTGTTTTTGATAGTTTACTGTGTCAGATTATCATATCAAACTTAAAAAATTAGTCAAACTTATGTAGGTATTTACTTGAGTTTGTCCATTGCAGGTACCCTTCATATAGCCTTACACTGTGCACAGACCGCCGCTGTACAATCGCCATCTTCCTGAGTTTTGTGCTGCCACCTATACTTTGCATACCTTCATATTTCGTAAGTACACAAAATACTTTTTTTGTTACCTCTTAAGACTGACTCTTAGGACTCTATGTTACTCTGAATGAATGACTTTGTCTTTGACTTTGTACAATCATCATCAAAACTCTTGAACAACAATCTCACACTTATAGCTTACCATAACTTTTTTATTACATAAACACGTAAAAATAAACGAATCCTCATCTGAATATACCTCTATCTTTTCATCTATGTTTACATAGATAAACTTCTGTTTTCTCTTTGTTGTGTGTAAGATTATTTACCTACTTACGTTTACGAGCTTCTTTGCGAGTTTTACAAGAAATTGCATTTGAAACTCGTTTGTAAGAGGCCATAATGATTGGCTTTTAAACCAAAAATGTTTTTACAAACAAATTAGATATTAATAACTGAAAATACTGTAAAAGCTTTATTTATGAGTCCCGTATAAGAACCGAAAACAAATTACTATTTTAAGAACGCTGATATTATAGCACTTAAAAATAGGTGGAGGGTGTACCTTTAAGAAGCCCCTCGTTAATTTTGAACTGCTCTGATTAATAAAGAAATTAAATAAAAGCATTTCACTAAGATACCTTCACAGTTTTGCCTCAAACTTATTACGTGAATGTACAGTTGCTAACAAAAGTTACTGTGCTTAAAGGTCATTTTGTTCCATTATTATATTAAGATGGTTGGTAATCTATAAAAGTAATTAAACAATCTGTACATTTCTCAACTGATCAAAGTGTAGACGTATTATTTTACTAAATTCTTAAAACATAAAATGAAAATACATAAAAAAAAACTTCGCGACTTAACAATCATCATTTCAAGAACCTGGAACCCCTCCTCGTGACTGTATCTCACTGCTTAAAGGCCTAACTTGAGGTTGAATGACAAATTGTTCGGCTAAATCAATTTGGCGCTCTCGTGATTGATAAAGGGCGGGATGTAGTAAAACAATGCAATTAGCGATGTTGCTGGCTTACGTCGGCTTTCGCATCACACCTTAAATTAATTGATTTCTACTCGGCCAAGTTACTTGCGACCGCAGGCTTGGCCTTTCCAATTTGTCTTTCAATTAGAATTTATTTCTTTGATTTCGGTTCCAATATAGCTTTTACAGGCTTTGAATAATTTTCTTGATAAAATATTATTTTGCTATGATTATAGTATACGTTTGAAGATCACGCGCTTGCTCTCAGTCATCTGTAAAATACTAAATTACATATACGTCAATGGAAACATGGAATAACGTAGGTTTATTTTGGAATACGTATTTTCTGCTAAATACGCACGAGTAGTTAAGCTTATGAGCATTGAAAAAGATATACGCGTTTATTTTTGATTTATTTGAAATTCCACAGAAAAATATTGATACTTAGAATACCTACTGAAATTACGACCGGTAGGGAACAAAAAAGGAACCTTGGTGGGATAATAACAGCTTTTTTATGTAAAATATCAGCTATTTGCGGACAGCGGATAACACAATTCTTATCCGCTATCTGCAAATATTTGACTTCTTTGATTTACCACGTCTCCTGAACTTAGTTTTGAACATCGAGTCCAAAACTACTATAAGAAGTAGTAAATCAAAGGAATAGCGATGATAAAAAAAATATTGTGTGTAATATTGGGTAAAGCAAATCAGGACAGGACCTGTTGCCAAGTGACAACGCTTCGTTTTATTTCATCAGCGTCAGGCTCAGTTTGGTGTTCCCTACAACTATAAAGTTGAGATTAGTAGGCCGTCATATGCGTAGAAAACCCTTCAGACTGTTACACAAAAATGTAAGTCGAGATTTTTTTAGTAGCAAACGTTGTATGACTCATTATAAGCATGTTAATAATGGTAAGCCGATTTTCTCACGTATAGGGAAAATTCCTCTCTTTCCTTAAGTATTAAGTAAATATTAAAGTAATCCGTAATTTATGTAACAAGCCATTAAAAAGACAATAGAGAGCCCTGGGTGTGGTTTTATCGTCCGAGTGAAAATTACGATAGTTATTTCTGTTATATTCGGTGGTCACGCTATCTTTCAATAACTGTTTTCTTTACAGGTTTTCACAATCCATAAAGATTTTGCTTTCGATAAGAACTTTATGCCATCAAGAGTTTATTACGTCGACTCGGATTTCGACGGGGCGCTGTATCAAGTCAACTTTTGGGTTCACGCCGTGCTGATTAAACTCTTGCCTTGTTTGATTCTGACAGTTATCAGTGCTTGGCTGATCAGGGCATTGTACAGAGTGAATTCTAAGAAGAAGGCGTTAAAAGGATATAGTGCTTGCGCAGTGGAAACTGTCAAGAATGGAAAAGGGAATATTTTTACTAGGAAGTCGACGAAACGATCTAAAGCTGAGAGGAGAACTGACAGGACAACGAAGATGCTGCTGGCTGTGCTGTTACTCTTTCTTCTGACTGAGTTCCCCCAAGGAATTTTAGGTTAGTAAACAAACGCAGTGAAATGTAAAACGAATTTGAAAAAGACTTTGGAAAGTAAAATTAACGTAAGTTTAATTAAACAATTTCAAAATATATTTCTGTTGCACAACAATACGATGACAAAAATGATCAAAAATCTGTAATTCACAAAAGCTTTATCGAAATCACATTATGGCTACCCACTTGTTGACTTGAAATAGATACATAATTTGCGTACCGCCCTATCCATTCACAAAATACAATTGAAAATCCGATTATCAAGAGGAATTTTACTATAGGTATTGATCCGATAATCGTATTGACTGAAATAGAGAATAAATTATTGTCATACTAAGTAGAGTCAGAAAAATAACGTTTTCAAGTATACAATACCTACATATTTCATATTTGTAGAAGTTGATTTTTGAAGAAAATCATTAGGTAAATAACTTTATATTTTAATAAACGAGGTTTATTAAAATATAAAGTTATTTATAAAAAAAAATATGATTTGACTAAATAAATTAGGTTTTTTTTTGCATTTTTGCCTTATTCACATAATATTATGTCGCTTGCTGATATTTCATTACGAAGGGCGCAGGGTCGCAGAGACATTCTTATTGATAAAATGATGCCACGAATAAAATATATATTAGCGGGTATTTATCGCACTTACCTTTAATAAAATCTAACCGTTTCGACTGGATTGCACAAGCCGTGGTCGCGGGCTGACCCTACATGTTTGAAGGGTCTTAAAATGCATAAAAATCTAAATAAGTATACCCGAAAAAACAGTAGTGGTCCATTTTTTAATTGTTTTATTTTTATGTTGCAGGCCTCCTAAGTGGTTTACTAGGCCGCTGCTTCTTCAAGCGCTGCTACGACTTATTTGGTGAGCTGATGGATGCACTGGCTCTACTCAATGGAGCCATCAACTTTGTCCTCTATTGCTCAATGTCACGTCAGTTCCGAACAACCTTCGGTCAGATGATGCGAAGCCAATGCAAGAAGGCGCCAAGAGCTACCTCGCATACTGAATTGCAGACTACTTATGTTTGAATTGGTCCTTCGGATATAGTTGAATCTCAATTGGTCTTTCATACCTGACGTTTAATTACTGTAAATAAGCAATTCCTTTACAGAATAATGTAATATGTAAGAAAAAAATTGAAACACCTTAAATGTTCTTCTTATTCACGAAAAGTTTTTAACTGTTAATTCCGTGAATATTGTGAAGCTATTATATTTTAGGTAATTTTCAATTATGGAAGGTCATAACCTAGCAATATAAATCCTAATTTAGGATCCTAAACATGCCATTTCATTCTAATATGATAATGTTCTATACGTGCGTGATTAGCTCCGAGCAACACATGAAAATCAACCAAACAGGCCGCCCGTGTCGGGCCGGATTTTTTTTACCTATAATAATATTTTGTACCAGCATGGACGAGTTCTAAAACCCACCGACTTTTGTTATAATCTATCTAGTTACGTATCTAAATAAGTAAATTAAAACGTCTAATCTTAATAGATCACCGGATTACAAAGAGCTAGATAGATAAATAGGTAGGCTCATTTAAGTGTTATTCTGCTTCCAATCGCAATACATCGAATATCTTTGAGGAAAGAATGGTGATGATGAAGACCTGCAATAAAAATGAACTAAAGAATGAAAGAAAATGCCATAATATTAATTACCTATAAATCCGATATCTGTGGAAATATTGAAGAAGGCAGGAGCTCACGTAGTTGAAGGACATTTTTCGCCAATAAAAGCAAAATTCAAGATAAAAAATATCATTAACTTTGCAAGAAAAGAAAATGTATTTTGAAAAGGTTTTAGCGATATTATAATTAAATTGTAATAAATATAGCCCTAACATATTTATACCTCGCAAAGGAAATGTAATTTACATAGCGCTTGCGAATATTACTGCTTTTGTTTAATTATGAAAAGCAGTATTGTTGTGGTGGTTTTGGTGGTCTTCCATTTGTAACAATTTGTGAATTAATTGTGTTAAATAGGTAACTTATTGAAATGCCCTGTTAATGATACGTTTTTTATAACAATTTGCGTGAAATGTCCAAGGATTTTTTTTTTATCTATAACTATTAAAGAAATTTTAGTAAAATTATGATTTAAAATGAAAAGGACCTGAAATATTATGTGGAATACAGTCCTTGGAATACAGTTAGTTTATTAAATTAATACAGCCGTAAATTACTCACTTAAAAATATTGTCGATTTAGATACCGACAATCTTCCGGAGAATCTACATCTGAGTATGGTCCCGTCTAGTACAACTCACGATAGTTTTGAAAGTGAAACAGTTAGTTTAGTCCAGTACCTTAGAAAACAGTCGTGATCATAAGTATTTTTTTCAATAGGTTAAAATACATTTTGCGGATTTGACAAAATGTTCTCCTTTGTCATATTCAAGCCTATTAAACATTTAGCACTCTTTTAGATAGGTACCAAATTGTTAAGCTGTAAAAGTAATAGAGATTAAGGTGTTATCTTTTACAGCGAGTCTTTATATCTATTTGTGGTTTTTTGTTATCACATGCCATGTATTACAGATTTTGCCACGATCAAATTCACATTTATGTAAAAATTATTAAGTGGCCGTAAGTAATAAAACATTTTATCACAGATATAAGGCGCAAAATATAATTCATAAGCAACATTAATTTCTTTATCTTTTTTAATACTTCGTGTAAATATTGAGTGAAATAGTACAACGATAGTTTAAGCAAATGATTTACAACAGTATCAACCTACATTTTAGTAAGTGTAGACGTGTAGAGGAAGAGCTGGTAAATCGTACAACTTTCTTAATGATTTAAAAAACATATTTTTTAAGACTTTCCCTTGGTGGTTCAATTTACCAGTCTTTCCCTTAATAGAAGTAATTTTATCTAAATCGTGAAAAAACTCTGGTATCGAAATAAAATCTTATAGTTAGATACGTGTTAGTTTATAAGTAGGTAGATAGTTTAAACTTATCTTATTCTAGACAATAATGTATGATTAAGAACTGTGCATACTCGAGTATACAATAATATAAATAATAATTGTTTATGCATTTACATTGTCTTGTTGCTTTATAATTCCAGAATATAGTTTCCGGGCATTCGAAGACGAAACCAATATTGACGTAGGTAATGTGTTTTCTGTAGATTCTGTTGATTGTATTTGCTGAATGAGATAATTGTTATTTAATATTTAAAATTAAACCTTAATAAGGAGTTAAAAAGGATCGTAATAGTCCACTAGTTCCTGAAGTTGTATTGTTTTTTTTCTGATAAAATACATTCTTAATGTTTTTAAATTGGAAATATGGAATGTCCCTAAATGTCGCGCCTCATTTTGATTTCCAAGCAGAAATAACGTTTTAATTTGATTTTGATAACAAAAGAAAATTATAACTTGGACGTGATTTTTACTCTCAGCAAATCTTGACAGCCAGAAATTCTTATTTTTTAAAACACAAAGCACGAGTCGCGAATCTTTTAATTTTATGTGAAAAGTAGACAATTTCCCTACAAAATTTATGAGAACTGTGTCCCATCAAACTGATGTGCCTTACTTTAGAAGAAGGTTATTTATTGGCCAATAAACAGTCAATGGTGGTGGGACTGTGATGCATGAGCGAATGGTGAATTAGCATTTGAATATCATTCAATTCTGGAAAATCGTTTGCCGTCTGTTTAGTTTTTAGGGGTGCTCAACTTTAATAAATGCACGTGTCAAAACATTATTATTGTTGACACTATAGCTAAGAATCGTGATTTGTTAAATATAAGTAAGTTCGTAATAACTTAGTACTGAAAAACTTTGGACACGGAGTTTAAAGGCCGCCTAAAGGCAGCATACCTAAAGCGTGGTTTAAAGGCATTATTCACCGGTACCGTAATCTTTAAATACTTTTATTGTAATAATCCCCTCCAGCCAGAATTAAACATGTGGGGAAAACGCCAACACTTATTGTCTTCAACACACACAGCGATTACTTCTGAGGGGATGATTGAAAACATCTTAGCAAGCTACGCCACGAGCGCTTCATAGTGTGTGTTCTTTAGTTAATTTACACCAGCGATTAACCGAACTGTCCCCAACTTACTCTTTGGCATATTATAGGATTTTTCTCCTCTAATTCAGCGGGTTTCCGAAAAACCTAAAATATATTCTTATGTAGGTACGTCAACTGTAATCAATGTAACATACCTCTGTAAAATCTCTACCCGGTGCCGGTAAGTAAATGACGGTATTAGTATCCGAGGAAATCAAAGCTTTGGACAGATGTCGGTCAAGGAAATGTTTTAGCTTTATCTAGGATCTTGCAGAGTTGAACTCAGAAGAAAGGTTACCTATAAATTTCTTAAGATAAGATGTGAGCTGTATGTTAGACCAGATGTGGGCGAAAAGGGCAACAGATTAGGTCCCGGATAGATGACGGCCACGTGGAAGTCTATAATGATTACTAATCTAAAATTATGATGATGATGACAACATCTGAAAAATCTTTATTTTAAGTAATTTCAATATCGATATTAGACACCTAATCCGTCTCTGACCCAATCCAAAGCCTAGCTCTTTATCCACTATTCTGTTTTCCGCTGAATGAGCGCGAAGCTTTATTACGACTACCCTCATGCGTTGTTAAACTCGTACTAAAGGTCCCCAGGGATCGAAATCTTATTCAAATCTAGAGGACGTTCTGTTTTGATGAGGACACAACTATTGCGAACACAATGAACTAAATTGTGTTACCTACCTACAAATCCTATAATCAATTTGTAATACTGAACGGGTTTCGCTGAAACTTGGAATATACATAGTTTATAACCTCGAATAACACATAGGCTTTTTATCAAGTTCAGCTACCACGCGGTCGAAACTGCAGGCTAGTAAGCTACCTTGTAGTAAATTCTCTTTTTAGTCATTTCTCTTGTTAATTTCAATAAGAGCATAGACCGTGGACCAGTTTACTGCGTCAGCCTTACCTACTCATGTGTACATTAGAATGATTAATTGCTCCTTTATTCCCGCTGAATCGATTTTATGCAATACGGGTTTGTATAGTCGGTACAGACGATGGAGTTTTCAATGGAATCAATTTAAATTATGTTCTTATAATTTCACTGTGAGACACAAGGAGTAATTATTATTCTAGTTCCATACTGTGCTCTAGTCAAATTAAATAATCGACGTCATTATATCTATAGATACTATCTATACCTACTAATATTATAACAAGATAATGTAGTTTGTTTGACGGAGGTAATCTCCGAAACTACTCAGTAGATTTCAGAAATTCTTTCACCAATCGATGTGTAGAATGGACTGTTGGGATAGTTAATCTAAATACTATATTGTATCCCGGTAGTATTGGTACACCCGTGCAAAGCTGGGACAGAGAGAAACAAAAAATAGTGCCTACCAAAATGATTAAACGAATTCTACATAATGGTACATGACGTTTTCTACAATAGGTTGATGTAGCCGGCGGCGCAAACAGTATGAAGGTAGGTATGTACCTTAAGGTCTAACCTGGGGTGTAACCTTTACAGGTAGAACATCAGATAGGCAGTTAATTACTAAACCTAGGTATTTGGTAAGCGCTTTCTAATTACTTATTTATGGTATCTATACATGGGTTTGTTTACCGGAATGCCCGAGCTGATATAAATCAAGCTTATTTAGTAAAACTCATTAGACCTACCGTAGATTTTGAGAAATTACGGTTCGCCAAAACAAAAGTAATTAATATAAAAGCTATGAATAAATTTAATCAAGTGACAAAATTAAAATAGTGAGACCTGTCGCCTTATTTTCCAAATAACCATGTCTTAACCAATACGGCAGGTCACGGCGTGGTTATTTTGAAAAAATCTATGGATTTCAGAAAGCTAGATAACGTGCAATCTCTTACCGCGCGTTTTCATGAAAACATGAAACATATTTTAACAAAGCATAGGTACATGGGCATATTATGAGTGTTACCTATTTGGACAGAATTTCATCCTGACCGACCTAGCTGAGGCAGAAATCGCTCATTTCTACTTACTACATACAAGTGAAAACTTAGTTAGAAAAAAAGAGGAAAAAAAATAGTTAATTCCTGATTCTATGTAACTGTCATAGGTACTGAAACTGAATAGCCGTGTCTCTTTGAAACTTGTAATGGGTAAAATGATTCGACATATCTCTTTACAAATTTCCAATAGCAATGCTATTGGAAATTCTATTACTGCTATTATAGCATTTCTCAAACGAAGAGTCACAAAAACATTTTTGATTTACAGAATGGACAAGATAACGTATGTTGGGTCATCTAGTAAATTTTTGTCGTTTGTTTGTTCGTTTTATGAAATTCTTTTGTCCCGAAATTTTGTCTTTCATTCGTTCTTTTCAATTATATAAATTTATTGTTTTAACAATAAAAAACATTCCCACATGTTTAGTGTTTACTCATTGAAGAAAGATCTCTGGGTTTTATTCATATTATAATTTTAAATTCTTTCTAACCAACTGTGAGTTATTAAAACGTGAATTTTTATGTGAATATGGTTGTTTGTTACTCTTTCACTGAAAAAGAAGTTATTAAATAGATTCGACTAAACTGTGTCGGTAACCATATGTAAGTACATATTATTATGTACTCGGTTGTTAATTTTTGAAGGGTTCGTAATAATTAATTCATTTTGGTAAGTAATATACCTATCGTTATACAAGACATGTCATATAGAGTGCCGTCCGGAGTTCTTCAACAGCGCAGTTGTTTTTGGTGCTAGCAGTTACATTGTAACTGCGAAACTATCAAGAGCGAAATATAACACTTTCTAAAAATACTCTTTTAAAGGATTGTCATAAATCTGTTGTATTTAAAAGTACAACAGACCGAAGCTGGCTAATAAATAATGATTAGCGTGAACGCGTGGGTTGGCGACATGAAAAATGACACCAAAATACAAGGGTGATTTACGCTACCCGCTTTGATGATAAACATGTTGATTGGGGGCATTGCATTGTAATAATTTATAAGTTGTTTCCATGATAAGTAATATATTTAGCTAGAAGCTGTAGTAAACACTTTTATAGCTGCAATGGTGTCCAAACTATGTTTCTACAATAGCGAACAATGAGATATCACGTTGTGAAGTATGTTCTAAAAGAAAAGTTTATGAAATAATGCAAGGGACTTACCTAAAAATTTTTTTAAGAAATATTGCAACTCTTAAATACTTTTTTGGAAATACTGCGGCTCGTAAAACACGCTCTATGAAATACTGTGGCTTCTAAGGTTATTTTTACAATTCCCTTGGCCTAGTGGTGGTGGGTGATATTTACAATTTACTGCCGAGCGTATCAGTCTGTTATCTCATGTAAGTTACTGTAAATGCTACCCGGCGGGTCACCCAGGATATAATTACGACTCTTATTCGCTAGGGTTTTTACGCTTAATTTCACGTTGGGTACGATCATTTACTACATTTAAGTCTCGGAAGCCTTAAGAATCTAGAGTAGGTAATCTTATACTCTTATATCCAGCGGAAGGGTTTGTTTATTTGTACGCGTTAATTTTTGGAACTAACTAGCAGATTTTAATACCTATTAGGTAGTTTCGCATCTGATGGCTTGTTTTTGAATAAGCGTAGGCTGTTCAAAACCAAATGAAAGGCGAGTAAAACCGCGAAGCACGTCCATTATCCTCGCTTCTTTGGAGGAGAGCGCTGACTCCACTACTCAGTTTTCAACTTTTGTGGTAGTCAACGTTCCTTATTGTTCCCTATTTCATGTAATTTGTTCCAAAATAAATTATTTGATTTTTGATTTTTTGATTTGATTATTATTAACGATTTTTTTAAATTACAATGTATTATGTCAGGAGGTTTAATCTTCAGACTTCTTAGTAGGCTTTTATACAAAGTAGGTAGTCTAAAGTCCCTTGTGTCTTAAGAAGCTACCTCACAGAATATTTGCCTGTAATTTAATATTATAGATTCGGGCTTTACATTGCAGAAGTTTCTAACTGATGAGCATTCGCGTCTAGATTAGATAACATTTGAGTATCAACAAATAAAAATTTAACAAATTGCAACGCTACAGGCTATTTTTTACTTTAATACTCGGTTCTTCCTTTTGACTTTTTTCTGTAATGATACATTACAGGTGAATGGTCTCTGAGGGGGCACCTTTAAGCAGGGTACTCAGGTGAGTACCTTTATCATTAGCATGGTAATGTTTCAGATACTGTATCAAGTGAGTACATTGGTGTGGACGAACTGTACCCGACGAGCCTATGTACTCACTTGATGTGACAGTATCTGATTGCTTGCTACACGCTGTTGGCGTTCAAGTACGGTCGAATTAAGCAGTCTCAGGTCTCAAGGTGCGGTCTGACTACAGCACACGGAAAAGTTACACACGTGTGTCAAGCTTAGCTTTGCAAAAAAATGGCCGTGATTGCCCACTGCAATCACGCACACGCTACGCATGTTACGATGAACCCACGGCCACGCAGCTAAAATTCCCGTGCACAGCATTCGCCGCAGTAGGACCGCACCTTAAAGGCAATGAAGATAAAATATAGCGGCATAATTCTTTTTATCTGTGCCCTAGAGACCAGATAATATCAGCTCGAGAGACGACTCCGTTGTAACTTATTTAGCATAAACATGTTACAGACTAACTGAGGCAGTATTTTCTTGCAAGACATCTTCACTTCAACCTACTTCAATAGAGTCACCTAGCTTTTATAAGACTGTACATTTTTAAGTGATTCTTGAGGTACTACAGAAATAAACATTATTTTTCTTTCTTTCTTTCCACGATGAAATGAAAGTCTATACTAATATTATAAAGAGGTAAAGTTGTTTGTTCGTTTGATAGGGGTAATCTCCAAACTAACAAAGTATCTATAGACAGCCTAGATAGAACTAGCATTTCTCTATTAAAGTATTTAAGATAGAAATAAATACATTGGAGCAATAAACTTGGTTAATTCTCCAGAATAATGTAGACAGTTAAACATCTCTACGCATGCAGAAATTGCAGGATTTGCAATTGTATAATAGGTTTCAGTCTGAGGTAAAGAATAGCAGAGAAGTTATACAATTTGTAAGCGTTTGCATATTGACACGTACTTGTACTTAGAAATGAAACTGGTAAAAAAATAATTTACTAAGTTCGTTTAGTCGTATGAGTAAGTGGCATAATGATTAAAACCATGATAGGTTAAAAAAGTATTTGTTTCTATAGCGTTAGCGGTTGTAGATAAGTACCTACTATGTCTATCTAGAGGAACAAGTCCTAATTACGTCCTAACCATTTCTTCTCAGCAAGTCATAGAAGAGAAGTCACATCTATACACTTGTTCTTTTTACTGTAAATTTGTTCCGAAGCAAGCGAAATGGTAGAGTGTGCTACAAATTCTAGTAATTTGCGTCAAAATTGTTTACTACACCGGGTTCAACATTAGCGCCGGATGCAGACAGAATAAACAACGGAAATATCTGACATTTGTATACTAATGCTGGATGGTTAGATTTGTGGGAAAAGTGGTATGACTACACTGTAACGTAAATATGTTAATATTGATGGAACTTTGTAACATCTAGTCCCAAACGAAAAGACTTTTGTTGATTTCGCTGTTTGGTATTGATTTATTATGTTAATGTTTTGGAACGCATACGACTTACGTTGTCCTCAAGTTCAATGAATATTCTCTCCAATAGTATCTCGCTACACATACTTTATCAATAGCGCGGGGACAGACTTAAAGTAGGCGCAGCGCAAAAAATCGAGTCCCAAGACGCGGCTTTACAATCGCAGAAATTATTGTTTCGATTAGGTTTTTCAATTTTCCACAAAAGTACCTAACTAAAAACTTTCAGTTGTTTTAAGTACCTATTTACATAACTACGGGTCTTATTCATATTTGGTTTACTAAACTTATTTTAACTAAAGCTCATACGAAATTATTCGAAATATCCTTTCGCTGATTGATCTTTTAAGCTTTATGAACATTTCAGTGTTGATTAGCCGTCTGTTAAATTATTAGGTAATTGACTTATAATTAATTTCAGCTGAAAATTTCCAACAAGTTGCTAAAGTTTTTTAATGCTAATAATCGTTTATTGGCGTTGGCATAAATTAGATTCTTTCAGCGAATATTTACTTTGAGAAACGAATTCATTTTGACATGAAACTTTATAAAGTTAACCTCTTTTTATTATGAAATACTATTAGCCGAAAAGTTTTATTTTCTGACATAACAAAGGTAATAGAACCTGTTCTTGTATTATTAAACACTGTAAAGAAAAACAATATAGGTAGTTTTAGAGACTGTAGGTACCTCTGAAACAAAGATCACACAGTCAAAGTTCTTTTACAAAATATCCACTCTTGAATAATGTATTTATTTACAAAATAAATGTATTTAAATAATGTAGATATCAGACATTTTAGTTGCAGTTTGTTTGACCTTCAAGCTTGAAATTGTCATCGGTCCACAAACTATTTCCAATCCAAAACAATTCATCGTAACGTAATACCAAACACTTTCCTTGAGTATCTTATTCAATTTATTTCCTTGCAGTTTTCGCTACCGTACGGTCATACAATTCATGGATCGTAAAGAAGACAGTAATCACCTAATAAATCACCGGTCTCAAGTACCGGTGTTTATAAGAAACATCTGACGTTTATAGTGGAGGAAGGTACAACTAACATTTATTGCAACAAAGAAAACGAAGCAGGTACATTCTAAGGAAATAGAAGACCATTATCTCTTAAAGTCGTTCAGGATCTATTGAATTTGTATAAATGGGGAGTTAAAATCTTAAAAGAATTTGGTGCACCTTGGGACCTATAGTCATGAAAAGAAAAAAAAAATATGGGGCACTCATTATTGAAGTCCAGACTCGGAAACAAGATACCTATTCTATCGAAAACTATAAGACTCTTAATGAAACAAGATACGAAAACAGGGGATAATTTGATTGTTTACTTACGGATTGTAATTTGTAGGTAAGTTACGCCCTTTTCATTTCTGACAGTAGTTTTACGAATGTGATAACCATTTACAAGGTGGATGAAAACAGTTTACGAGAAACTATGTATATTTTTCTTTCAGCTGCCTTTGTCAGTTTGATGGATTCTGGCAAAGAATGGGAAGGATTAATTTTGATTTGGACTGTTTGGTTGGGCTATTTAATCAGGATTAGACTGGTTCCTGCTGGGTGGTCTATGTGCTACATTAATCTGTATTTAGTACCCTAAAAATTACAACATAGTAATATTATTACCTACCTACTATGTAGCAAGCTTTATAGTAGATAGTGAAACGTTCTTATAAGGTCGTCGAAGTGAACGGTCACACTTTGTTTAGGTGGCAAGTGGCACAACAGCAGAATGTCGATTCTTGACGACTTTCAAAACGTTCCGCGGTAAGAGATTGCACGTTATCAACACAATGTACAATAAGTATGTATGTATTTAGGTCATGAACTAAACGTAAATTTGACAAAAGCAAATTGCGCTAAAAGGCAGCAAATGTTCGTACCTCAGAGCAATTATCTTCCTTCAGAAGGAGACGACATTGTCAATTTTTGACATGCTTTCCCCGCAGCCAAGGTCCTTGGACCAACAATCATTCTCCATATGTAAAACCCCGCGCGCCGCTGGTTACGCGTCATTTGTCAATCACGGTACACGCGGAAGGATATAAGTATAAAATGTCAAATTGCAGAGTTTTCGCATATCCTAAAATATTGGAAACTTTCAGGTTACAAAAGGATGATGTGACTTTCCATCTGCAAGTATTCATTCCTCTAAATATTAACAATTTATGCACTAAATTTGAATAAAACTAAAATTTATATAATGTTGCCAACAAATCGTAACAGATTCCATTTTAGCGTATTTTGCTATGCCGCCGAGTTGGCCAAGTGGATTGCTACTTCGACTTTGATCCGAAAGGCGTAGGATTGAATCCGCACTATTCCATCACTCATATTCATGCTACCTATTTATTTTGTTATCTAGCACAAATCCCGAATTATGAAAAATAATACTCTTAGTGGCATATTATATTTATATTTTATTCTTTTTTTTAATTTGAAAAGTAGCTGTTCTATCTTCTGTTGCTTGGTCAATATTTGCAAGTCGGTTTAATTAAACGAATTAAAGTTCCTAGAATTTTTTGTATTTCCTCGTACTCGTTATAATAGATAGAAGCATTATATTTCTGCATTGAGTAAAAAAACAAACAAATAGGTAGGTAGGTAGGTACACAAAACACCTACATACCTACCTACTTCAAAACTAGTAGATAGTGCTTACCTCGGAAGAAAGACTTTTCAATGCACTTGAAAAAAAATATTTGCAAATCATCCCGTGCATCGAAAAATGTGCATATAACAAAATACTACTTTTTATCTAGATTTATCATTATCGGTGCACAATAAATTAGGTATCTATACCACCCCTATACCTCCAACTTACTAATTATATACCTACGTAAGCTTTCAGAACGTTAAGTAGGTAGTTAAACTTCTGGCTGTTAAACTTCTGTTAAAATCATAGGTAAACTTTATTAAAAAAATATTTACCATCCTCACAATATCGCGGAAATAGGTATTTTTAGTTGGACACACTGCTTGTCACTGCAGCGAAATTAGTGAAGGGACAGTTCAAAATAACTTATCGATATTGACTTACAGCCCAGTCGGATTAGCTCACCAGTAGAGGGGTAACCTGAAATTGATTAAAGGACGATTTTTTTTCCGCCAATGATTGTATAGGTGTTGTTTATAGCTTAATCGAAAAACTCAACCAATCCGACTAGAACATTAGATTTTTACAAAAATGAATAAGAACCAAAATTGTTGTGATTTTATACAACTTTGGACCTCTCAATTTTCATCGTATTATCAACATTTACATAAATAACTTCAAAAAACAAGATAAAAAATAATTTCGCCTGTATTTCGATTATTTACGAATTAAGCTAAAATTAAAGAAACAAAGATATAATTTTTTCCTTTGGCTACCACGTAAAACCACGCCAAAAGACGCTGTGATGACAGAAAAGGCTTAAATATTGATTTAAGTATAAAAAAAATCAGAAAAAAGAGGGTTCAAAGCCAGTTTTGAATTTTTCGTTACAGAATTTCTGGATTCGGTCACCCCGCTAAGGCCCGCCATAGAAGCTATGCAATAGCTTAAAATCAAATCAATTTGTGATTTAATTTGTCAATAACATTAAAATTTGTCATACAACCAATACCTACCGTATTGGCCGCACTCATCGTTCTCTTCTCTTGTTTCTATTTTTACAACCTACCTTAAATTACTTTAAAATGTGTGTTTTTTGCGGGGCCGCAGCACACACATAAACCTACGGCGCTACGGAAGACCAGCGCTGCGACAGATTCTCTGGTTTCTGTTGCAGCAATACGCTGAGTAGTTGCCAATTTTGTCAATGTCCTACTTATTTTAATGTGTCTTATGTGTAACGCGTTTTTGACAAAATAAATATTTTTCTTTCTTTCTTTTCTTTCTTTCTTTCTTTCATCGATAATAAACTATCGATAGCTTCAAGCACTATGATTTTTACACAAAAATTGACATTTACTTATTGACAGACAGTTCCACGTCCCCCGCAGAAAATGACCTTCTTAGCGTCATAGAAAATAAAACTGATGGCTCCTCCCCTTACTGCTTCCTCTATGGTTCGTACCGAGCCATTTTGTGACCGCCAACGAAAGAGGTTTGTTGAAAAAAGGTTGCACCCTCATTATTTAGTCCGGTGTACAACGACAGTACAAAACATAGCTTAAAGACAAGTAAAGGTGAAACTATATAGGTAGGTTTAGAATTTCAACACCATTGTATACTTTTTTGATAAATTGATAAAGGAGAAATCCTTCATCAATTTATCAAAATTTCATTTAATTTTTGAAATAAACCAAAAACAACTAGAAATTGTTACTAAAAATCCTGAAAATATCTAAGAAAGCTCTTTAGCATTTATTAGGCAGGAAACTTTTAGGAGTTAGTATACAATGCATTTTAAAACGCCAGTTTTGGCAAAATGCACAAGCACTGTGGCGCCAAAATAAAATACTATATAGGTTAAGTTGTTCTTTAGGCACGGATTAGGTACCTACATAATATTTTGGGCTAAGGTGCACCCACAGTTTTGAAATATTAAAAATATTTTTCAAATTAAAGTCTTTTTGTCAATTTAATAAAAAAAAATATTTGGTGCAATATGCACAATATGGGGTACAAAATTACAAATGCAGCATGACAGAACTAGGTACGAAAAAAATACGTTTTTTACTAGGTACTTACACAGACTACGACACATACCTACTTTTGTTCGAGTCTCTAAGCATTCACATGTTTCTGATAAGTCGGTAGTTCCCTAATGCCTATAAACTTCACTTATTCAGAGCAGTCGTAAAAAAAAGTAAATTTTCTACATTATTTACTTTATTCAATATGATTACCAAATCTGGATCTATATTTAAAGAGCCAAAATATTCTTACATGCAATACGGCAAAAACGGCTAATCTTTTACTGCAATTGACTTATACCTAACTAATTTGCTAAAGTAAGTAGTTTGAAAATAATCGATCTAACAAGCTCATATAACCATCCGTTATTAATGTGAACTTTGTCTGAGGATGATAAATTGCAAGGCACTGTCGAGTGGGCTTCGAGTGGCATGAAGCGCTGAATCGGGCGCAAGCAAGGACATATCCAATGGATAAACCATGTAAGTAGGTATCTGTACTAATATTATAAAGAGGTAGGTAATGTTGGTTTGTGTGTGTTTCTAGTCTTTTTATAAATTCTTTTTAACAATTATTATTAGGTGGCTCAACTGCTTCTATTCATATTTTAAAGTTTTTAGTTTCTGTAAATAAATGCCAGCATTGATTAGTCTATCTACATATACTTATCATCGATCTAGAACGTGAAAGCACTGAGGGACAGATAGAGAAGTTTCCTGTGGAATCATAACAATATTCTATCGCCTGAAATCGTTTCCCGCTATGGCTCAGTACAGTCGTAGATTTTGGCCGGGCGCCCGTAAAACATCACTGTTCCGTTCTGAAGCAGCAAGTGAAAACTTACCGATGGATTTGTGTTTAAAATAACTTTTGGGACACCACATCGTGGAATTTGAGGTCAGTTTGTAAGAGAGATATATGTATGTTGAGAAAGTTCTGAACATTTTGTAATGTTTATGTTTGTTGTTTACTACGAGAAAACGTGGAAGTTTTATTTTCTTCTTGTGGTAAAAGTTTATTTTGTTTGCTATTTTTGCTTTTATCTATTAAAAGTAGGTACTTACATTAACCCAACGAATATTAAAACTGTTTTGTATAACAAACAAAATACAATGTTGTGATTTGTGAAGGATTTGTTTTATGTTTGTAAGTAAAAATATATTAAATTGCTTTAAAAATTATTTGATTCTAAAAACTCAGGGTAGTTTTATTCTGTTTTGTGTGTTCATACTTCTACGAAAAAAATATTATGATATGTCTATAGATCTATAATAATATTATGAAGCTTTATCGTCTTGTATGGAAAGCTGTGTCTGCTATCTACGCACTTCGGATTATCCTATTCCTGTTGAAAACAATGCACCCATGGTGGGTGACGAACTGCAACTTACTTCGTTATTTACTCCTTAAAGACGAACGAGACGAACTGCACTAAATCCGTCATAATAATTAAAATCATAAGAAGGTATTATTCAATTTGACTCATATCAATTTGATTGTCACTCCATCTGTCATCTGTTCTTCTCGCCATTTCAGGTGACATGTGTCTAGTCGCCATTAAATATGTAGCGTCTAGTACGAATATTTGGTTTTCTTCCGAAGCACATAATTTGTGCTTTCTGCATAATATCTTTCATGCGTCTAGTTTTTTGTTCTTTTTTCGAATGGAACACAAATGTCATCAGTGATCTTAATGGCTTGTGTTCAAAATCTTCAGTCGTTAAATAAAATTACGCCATGTTTTATGATTGTCTACGATTTATGGAAACGTTGATATTATTTTCCATTTCCCGGTAATATTACTGTTTAGATAACTTATAAAGACAAACGGGATCTTGGAAAATGGATCTTGATGATACTAAAAACTCCTTCACATCTTTACTAGATGTAAATGCAAATTGAGTTTAATACAGCGTCAGTAGGTTTTTAATGCAGCGTCTTTTGCCTAGGCTTAACCGGGACACTATGTGCCTGGAACATTGTTGACTCTCTATGTAAAAATAAGAAGAATGCTAGGAAGTAGAATATGATATTAGTAGGATTGGACCGTTGGTACGAGTAAGTACTAAGTATATATATTTTTAGGTGAGTTCGCGGAAAACTTCGTCGCTAAATCGATTTTGATATATTTTTGTTGGAAAGATTATATTTCAAGAAACATCTTATTTTTTTTTTGAGAGTGCAGAAGGTTCTCAGACGGCTCTCCTAACATGGAATTGAAGTCGTTTTAAAATTTTTTTTTTGAAAAAAGTCTTTATAACATGTGGTTAGATAATGTATTTGTCATTTTTAGTCTGAAAGTAATGTCGAATATCTTAACACAGTAACCAGTCTCAATAGCCTATCATACTATCCTATCCTACTATCCTATCCTACTAATATTATAAATGTTAAAGTTTGTGAGAATGTGTGTAAGTTTGTTATTCTTTCACGCAAAAGCGGCTGGACCGATTTGGTTTAAATTTGGTATATAGATAGGTGATAACCTGGATTAACACATAGGCCTTATTCTTTTTATCCCGATATTCCCGCTGGAACAGGACTTACGCGGGTGAAACCGGCGCGCAGCTAGTCTCTCTATTGTAAACAACCGATAGGTTAGAGCGCGAGCGCTTTTGTTAATTGACATTATTTTCTCAGAATAAAATGTACGTATTAGCCGAAACAGTCGACTCATCCTAATCGAATATATAGGAAAATGGTAATTTCCGAAAAGGTTACCTTTGTGACCTTTAAGACTCTTTCAACCCCTGATTTGGCAACTTTTCAAAGCACGTTGTTTGTACTTTAGTCAACAATTTTCAAATAAAAAGTTTAATTTATCATCCCAGGAAGTTTTATCACGATCGTATCATAAAATAAACTGAGCAATAAGACACGAAGTTGTGTATAGTTCTTTTGAACATTCGTTAGGGGTTTTTATGGCAGTTATCAAATCCACGAAGTCTTTGACCTTTTATTAGTAAAACTTTACATCTTAATTGTTTTTATGTTTTTATCGTGGTCTCTCTTTCATCTTACCACGAAAAACTCGAATATATTTTTTTAGATTTAAATAATATAAGTACCGTAAAGTGGGGCTACTTGGAATCGCGGGGCTATTTGGAATTTTTTTAATTATAAGATTTGACTGCATGTATTTTTTTTCCTAGTCATGGTAGAATTTTTTCTTTAGAACATGGCAATACTACGTTTCAATGCCAATGTCACTATCGAATTTTGAAGTTGAAAGCTTTTCACAGAAAAAAGTTATTGCGTTTTGTTTGGAGGTGTTGCTGGCGGTGGAAAAAAGTAAGTGTAAAACTTTCTGTTGTAGACAGTTTATTTCAAAGTTACGAAAAGAATGAGTGAAATCATGCTAATCTGCATTTCACTGTGATTCTAATGGTGTATTTTATTTGATTATAGCTCGTTTTAAACATGTTATTTTTTGAGTTTTTCTGAAAGATGCGCTTTTTAGACCATTTTGGGGCTATTTGGAATTTAATTCCAAATAGCCCTTGCTATTACCAGATTTGGTTTCTGAAGCGATTTGGTCGCAGTTCCAAATAGCCCCGATCGGTTATTTTTTGGTCCGATTTAAGGGGAGGTGACATTATTATGATGTTTTTAGATAGTTATGTAGGTACCTATATATATATATGTATATATATATATAGTTTCATTAGTAGGTAGGTACATCCATGCAAAGCCGGGACGTGCTGCTCTGCTAGTAGGTACCTTGGTATGTAATTAAGTACTCAACTAAAATTATTGTAACAGTATTTGAACATGGTGCGTTTATATCAGCGCAAATACACAAATACAAGACGTGGCAAAAATTACTCATATATATATTATAGTTTCGAAGATTAGGTACCTTCGTCAAACAAACAAACTTCAGGTAGGTACCTCATAATAATATTAGTATAGATATAGATAAAAAATTATCACTGGGTAGGTAGGTACTTGCAATTTAATCAAAAATATAGAATGCCTCCCCTTAATTCCAAATAGCCCCTACTTTCACAGAGTGTGTTTCCAAAGCAATTTATATGGTGTTCCAAATAGGCCGAAAGTTTGGATTTATAAAATGTTGAATAATTTAGAACTTGAGATTTCGTGGGGTTTTAAATAAAATTAAAGCAAACGGTAAATCAGATATGGAAGAACAAATTCCCGTCTACCTTTCTGTATATCACTAGTCCAGTTTAGATGAATACAGCTCTAGAAATGTAGAGAAAACTGAAGTCAGATTTGTCTATTCCAAATAACCCCAACATGACTATATTTGGAATCGCACCTTTGAAGTGCTATATCTCTGTAAATATTAACAATACAGCTATACTGCAGCGATTACCCAATGGGCCTCGGTTAGATCTACCATATAAAAAACTATTCAAGTGTTATAATGCATTAGTTTTTGTGCAAAATCAGTTTTTGTTCAAAAACTGTTCCAAGTAGCCCCACTGTACGGTACCTAAAAGATAAAGACGAGCATTGAACAAAAAAATAAAGTACTCATAGATTTATCTCTATGAATCATGGTCAATATCCCTTTTAAGTGTTTGCAGTGTATGATTGCGCTTGCAATTAGTAGCTATTTTATAATTTCTGAATATTTAATAGCAATCTATAAATAATAATAATAACAAATAATAAATATCTTTGGACTTTCCACACATTATCTATGACCACATCATTTCAGTTATGTATTTATTTACCATCTTACACGAAAAACTAATATATTGTTGAATAAGTAGATCAACAACAATCAAAAGTATATTCGATTTCCTTTAATCTCTTTTATAAAATGCTACTATAGCCTATTAGAACACAATACGACTCACAAAACGGAATTGCTCAAAGCCCATCCTTTCTATTGAAAATGGGTAATTAATTCGAGTAGGGATCAATATTGACGTTGTTCAAAAGCTTGACCAAATAACCCACAAAATACTCCGTTTACGAACTTGCCGGTATTTAATCAGAAATTATTAGAGTTTAATTTTGATAAAAGTTACGGTATAATACGTTTACTGAACAAAACAGAGTTTAGTTTCATAGGAGAGTAAATTCTCGAAAGTTTTTAATGGAACCACCTAGGGAGTACATTCTTTCGGACGAAATAATATTTTTCGAAATCGCTCCACTATTGACTGAATAATTAGAGAACGTTTATAAAAAAAAACATTGGAGTTTCGTACATGTAGTTTCTGCAATCGTTTCGGAGTATTTACGAAGTTTCAAAAAATAAAAGCCTTTTTTTTTATATCCGTTATACGATATTGTATCTGTTTGTAATTGGATATCTGATGAAAATACCTAATATCTTATCTTGACCGGTGTCAAATGAATTCTCATATCGTGTTCGACAAAATAACTTCCACTGACCTCGTTACTATGAAAGAAATTTCATTGTGTGAGAAATGAGAAGGCTTTTATGGAATATGTTCACGAAAAGTTGGTTATCAACCTCAAAAGACGATGAATTGATTGATTCTTGTGGACACAAAAGCCTGAATTAGGTAATCCTTTGTTTGAGGAAGAAAAACACAATTCATGATTATGAAATATCATTAAGTTACTCAAAATATCAATAAGTGCTTGTGTATAATAACGTCTGGTTTCTAGTTTGACGATTTTATTTATTTTTTCAATGAATATTATTAAAATTACCTACAGTACCTGTATTTTTTAAATAGATCGTGTTTATCACGTAGTATTTACAAAACGCTCAAACAGTTTTATATACTTAAATAAAACTGTGTTTTATACCTACAAAAGGTTTGTTTTTGGTAAGACCAGAACACCCAAGGATTTATGAAGACATTATCGTTTCCTAAAATAGGTACCTATCTAGAAACCTAGACAAATATAGCGGAGAGTTTGATCAAAACAAAACAATAACATACCTTTGCCTTTACCTTTTTTTACCGTTACTTATTGATAAAGATGTTTATAGAAATTATACAAACAGACAGGCTTATTACCTATTTCGCGACAGCAAAGCGACAGCGATAAATGTTTTGTCGCGCTGTTATCACGCGGTCGAATGCTAGACGTCAAAATAAAACGGAGAAAAAGATGTCGAATTAACTATAGCTCAGTTAGTACGAATTAGCGATTTAGAAGCAAATTGCACTATTATGGCTGTCGCTTTGCTATCGCGAGGTAGGTTTTAATATAATTATTGTGCCGTATGTGATTACTGAATAGGTAATTTTACTTAAATTCTTCATAAACTGAACGCAAGGCAATTTATAAAGATGTACCTATAAAAATACTGAAATCCATCCAACGTATTTTCAAACAGAGCAGATATTTTGTTCATTAGACAATATTGTAAATATAGTTTAGATAGGTAGGTAACTAAAAGAAAAACGCCACTTTATCCCGGCTCAATATTAATTTAAAATATGAACTGAACAAGATTACATTTTACGACTATAAGTCAGAGAGAAAATATAATAAGCTAGTTTGTATAACCATAAATATTTACAACCACTGAATAATATATAAAATAAATCCAATCCCCTTCTTTCCTTGACATGTAAAAATCTAGCTTATTATAACGCACTATTCATGGAAATGTCTGAATAATTTGCTCATTTAAACATGTATCATTCACTCCTCAGTCAGATCTGTTTGTACTTAGATTAGAAACCCTATTTCATGAATAAGTAATAGCATCCAATAATCTGAATACATAAAGGTAACTAGTACTAGTAAGTACATTGATGTCCTAAATTACATTAGTTCAATCTAAATAAATAAATAATATATATCCCTGGACATTCTTTACTTCTATACTTCAACAGTCTGGCTGGAGACCCTGCAAACGTATTGTTCCAAAGCGGAAATTAAAATAACTTCTATGAACAAACTAAACAATAGGTTGGATAATTCAGATAACTAATGGTCGGGCCGCATATATGTACACATAAGGATATGAGTATATAATATACCTACTTGAAGGCATAAAATGTTTGTCCGCGGATAGCTTCGTCGTTCATAAACCGATTTTGATGAATCTGTTTTTGACACATTTTAAGGGGGGTCTCATAGGAAAATACTCTTCGAGCGTGCAGGAAATTGTATTTTCTCACAAACATTACATTGTTTTTTTAACGTTACAATGTACAATTTTTATGCAATCTTTTCGTTTGTCATATACTTATGATTTAATACAAAACTTTACTAACATTTAAATCTTTCTCAGATGTAACCAGTGATGATTCCAAACGCAACATGATCGACGACAACCCTGGCAATATCACACGGACTCTCACGAACCTCTTCGAGGAGATGCTTCTGGAGACAGAAGTCACTCATGAGAACCAGAGCAACCTGGACTTCTCTCAGTTCCTCTCAGCACTCCGGGAGCAGAACTCCAAGAACAGCTCCAATGAACTGGACTTTGGGATGTTGGTGAAGCTTGTTGATGGGTTTAGGAGCAAGCTGAACCTCACCAGGTCGCCGGAACAAGTCTGCAATAGTTATTGTGATGGAAACATCCGTGATGTTATATTGGCGTATAACAGCATACATGGATATTTGAGTCTTATTGTGAGTACCTACCTAAACCACTATAATATTATAAACGTGAAAGTTGTGTGGATGTTTTTTTTAACGCAAGAACTACTAGACGGATTTGGCGGAAATTAGGAATATACAACACAGCTTATGGCCTGGCCTGTATTGACACAAAATATGCTACTTTTTAAATATTTTACACTCAAAGGCGCAAGCGAAGCCGAATTTCGATTTGTTTATATTTTCTGGTGAAACGTAGTAATGTGGGGTGATATTTGACATTACTTTATGAATTACATTAATTCTAAATATAGTAAAAAACCTAAATCACTAATGAATATAGAAAGCTGTTACAGAATTAGGAGCTGACAGCATTCCCATCCCAGACGAAAACACATCAAAACATAATTCACTGTTGCCTCAACAACAATCACTTTCGCAAAACAAAGGGGGAACGCTGTGAATTTGAATTTGCTCAACGTTGGATTTTCTACTTCAGAACAAATGTGTAAATTATAGAGCCTACTCATATGTAAATTATAGAGCATACTACCTACTCACTTTCATTACATATGAGAAGAGAGAAGTACCTACAAGAATTATGAGATAAAATAACTTACCGAACTGAACCGAACCACGCGGTAGTCGTTCTGATCTAAGGGAAATCACGATTTCTCAAATTCTAAGGAACACGCCAAATGCTTATTTATCGGTGTGCGCAATTTGGAATTGAAATATGAAATAATTAAATGTCATCACATCTGTGAATATGGGTGCGGTAGACATATTATTATTTTCAGATCTTTTAAGCTTTCTAAGGGTCCAAACACCTACATATTTCGTACATGCCTACATTTTGCAAAAGTGAAAACTCTTTAAACGTTATCTGTGACGTTATTAAACAAAAAAAACCATATAAGCTATTGGAGAGAAAATTAGTTCCTTCACGATACTTTCTTTCACCGTCAATGAAACATTTTCGAAACAAAAATTCTGGATTCGAACCCAAGACCTGTAATGAAAGTCATGGCCAAACTCATTCGGCCAACACTCGATTTGCAGAAGTTTTAACTTTGCTTGGGCAAAAAGTATTTTAACACGAAAAATCCATTTGATATTAGTTTTTTTTTTTTTATTTATTTCCGTACGGATTTTTTTTAAATGAAAAACAAGTATGGAGTACAAATAAAAATAGGAAAGGGAAAAGGAAATGTTCTATCATCTGGTTTGGTTCCTAGTACTCAGCGAATGTAGCGTATTTGTGACTGTCACCTAATACCATTTACCGCCTTTGTCTGAATAAAATATCGCTCCGGGCTCGTAAGTGCAAAGCTTTGTTCGTATTACGCAAGAATGTATCATTCATTAAATACATCATAAATCTTGAAGACGTGTGGAATCTACCAATAATGTTGTGTTTATCATTATGTCATCCATATTTTATTGATAGACGCTGCATTTAAGAAAATAATGTTCATCGAAGGTCCAGGTCCAGGTTCATCAGATCCTCAACTTTTTTATGTAGGTACACTGTGAGTAAAGTCTTTTAAACATAGAATTATCTTGAAATCGATTTACTTTTGACGAAAAATATAGTTTTATCAAATTATAGTTTTATAATATCAATGAAAAAAGTCTCACAAAGTCTTTGAAAAATGCCGCGGACGGACGGACGGACAGACCGAAACTATAAGGGTTCCTTGTTTACTTCGGAACCCTAAAAAAGGAAGTGAAGTAACAAAATAAAAGTATACATTTTACCTCCCATCCAATTTCGACACGATAAAAATCTATTCAAACTCGCTATATAAAATGTATTATTAAAAATATTACACAAATATTAATACGACGTATTCGGTCTCGTCAAATCAACAAACGTTATATTTGAATTCAGTAAATATTACAGAATCTCAGTTTATTGTCTTTAGGTAGCTTATTTTTTATTAATAAAACTGAAAACACGTCCTGGCTTTGCACGGGTGTACTATTAAAATTAACGGGATAACATTTAGCCTGTAATCATCCCGACAGTCCATTCTCACCGGCCGGCAGTCGCACTATCCAACTATAAGATTATCGTAGGGAATCTAGAACCAGCCGCAAGGTGTTTTACCACCAGAGAGAGAGAGAGAGAGAGAGGGAGAGAGTAATATTATTGTAGATGAATATACCTACGTATTTGTTGCAGGTATGTTTCTTCGGCAGCCTTGCGAATGCACTGAACGTGGCCGTGCTGACGAGAAGAGACCTGGCCGCAGCGCCCATCAACCGCCTGCTGAAGTGGCTGGCGGTGGCCGATGTCTTCGTCATGATGGAGTATGTTCCCTTCGCCATTTATAGATACCTGGTAAGTATTAGATGTATGGGGTTAACTGTTGATAGGGATAATTCCAGGTATTATATGAGAGTTTTTAAAAAAGGGGGATTAAATCAGAACAACAGGTGAAGGCTGACTGACATTTAATTATAGTGTTCCTTACAGTTAAAACATACAATAGGTTTGCGAGGTTGCTAACATTATTTCATAAGGCGCTTGAGCCTGAACATGCCCCCGGGCGTTGAAAGACTTTCTTTCAACCAAGAACGTCATCTGCTTCCGGGAGTGGGCAAATTTTGCTGAATGACCTCCGAAACACGCTGCTCGATGTCTTCACGTCTGCAACTCGAACAATCCCATCCGTTCCAGGATGTACTGCGATGATGCGACCCAGTTTCCACTTCAATGGCGGCAAGTTATCCTCTTTGAGAAGGACAAGCTGATTCATCTTCAGACTTGTACCTTTGCTTGAGCGCCATTTGTTGCGAAGTTGAAGCTCTGAGATGTATTCTTTGCTCCACCGAGACCAGAAGTGCTGGCGGAGCTGTTCAATGCGTTGAAACCGGGTTAAGGACTGAGGAGCATCGTCTTGATAGTCTGGAGATGGCAGTGAGGTCAGTGGGCGGCCAATGATAAAATGACCGGGAGTTAACGGCATCAAATCGTCAGGATCCGAAGAAAGCGGCATCAATGGTCGGGAGTTCAGTATTGCCTCAATTTGAACAAGTGAAGTGTTTAGTTCTTCATACGTTAGATGACAATTTCCCAACACTCTGACTAAATGATGTTTTGTTGACTTCACCCCAGCTTCCGCAAGCCCAGCAAAGTGAGGAGAATACGCGGGAATAAAGTGAAAATTAATTCCTTCATTAGAAACCTCTGAAGAGATTGAATCACAGCTAGATCTAAGGAACTTCGATAGCTCATTGTATGCACCAGTAAACGAGGTACCATTATCTGTGTAAATATTTTTAGGCTTACCTCTTCTAGACACAAATCTACGTAATGCCATTATAAAGGTTTTGCTAGTCAAATCACCCACGAGCTCTAAATGAATTGATTTCGTCGTGAAACACACTAAAATGGCGATATAGACTTTAACTAATTTACATCCACGTCCTTGACGTGAGGCAGATAAAATAGGACCAGCGTAGTCCAAACCTACGTTTTCAAAGGGATATCCCACTACGAGGCGCTGAGACGGTAAATTACCCATGATAGGAGCTATCGTTTGTCCCTTCATTCGAGAACAAGTTACACATTGTCTATAAGAGTACCTAGCCAAACTGCGTCCTCCTATAGGCCAGTAGTTCTCTCTTATACTGGCTAGCATTAATTGAGGACCTGCATGCATCAATCTCTTATGTTCGTAAGCGAACAGCAATTTAGTAAATCGATGAGTGGACTGTAATAATATAGGATGCTTTTTTGCATAAGAAAAATTAGAGTTTTTTAAACGACCACCAACGCGCATTATTTTTTGATCATCTAAGAAGACGCTAAACTTGAGTAATGGGCTCTTCTTAGGCAACTCTTTGTTTTGAGTTAATAGGTGGTACTCGGGAAAGGATACAGCTTGAGACGTCTTAATAATTAAATTTAACGCAGCTTGTAACTCCTCATTACTGAGGTGACCAGAAATTACTTGATTTCTACACAGATTTATAAATCTTAACATAAATGCTACAGCGCGTTTTAGTCTCATGAAGTTAGAGAATCTCTCAAACTGTATAAGCGGATTTTCAGTTGACTGAATAAGTTCCGTAACTTGACCGTGTAAGGTGATATTAGGCTTCAGTTCAGGTAGTGTGTCGATAGTTTTAGAATATGACTTAGTAGGCCAACATGATGAGGGCTCTTTCAAAAAAGATGGCCCTGACCACCATTTGTCCAGATTGGGCAGAGAGGCAATCTCTACGCCACGGGATACGTAGTCTGCAGGATTATCGTCCGTGGGAACATGTCTCCATGAAGAATTTCCCGTTCTTTCTAAAATGTCTACGACTCTATTACGGACGAAAGGTTGCAACTTACTGGGCATGGTCTTCAACCATCCTAGAACTATGGTGGAATCGGTCCAGAAAACAGCGCGCGTAATATGTATCCTTAAGGATGCGACAGTTTTCTCATAAAGACGAGACCCCGTTAAAGCTCCACATAATTCGAGTCTAGGAATGGTTAATGGCTTTATTGTAGCAACTCGACTCTTAGCTATCAGTAGTCTGACCAAAACATCCCCGTTGATATCGACACTACGTACATAGACGCATGCACCATAGGCACGCTCTGAAGCATCTGAAAAAATGTGGAGTTCAATGTCTTGAGGTGAGGTGCATATGACACGCCTGGGAATCTGAATGCGATTTAATAATGGTAGATTAGCCATTATTTCAACCCACGCTTTGTCAATATCTTCAGGTAACGGATCGTCCCAAGATATTTTGTGCAACCATAATCTCTGAAGCAGTATCTTCATGACAACAACACAAGGTGCCAACAGTCCAAGTGGGTCAAAAATCTGTGCGATTGTCGAAAGTATATCGCGCTTTGATTTACTTCCAGTGATCGAGTCACCTATTGGAAAACAAAGCTGATCAGATTGTGGCAACCAGCCTAGACCCAATGTCTTACTTGGCTCTACTTCACCAATGTTTAAGTCTAGCGACGAGTTAGTCAATTCAGGTTCTGGAAGAATTTGAGGTTCGTTTGACTTCCACTTTCGCAAATGCATTTGCGCTGAAGCGAGTGTGGAAGTCACTTGATCACGTAGCTTAATGACCTCATTTTTATCATCACCGCCGGACAGCCAATCATCAACATAAAAGTCGTGGATGATTGCGTCGGCAACCTGTTTGTCGGAGCTTTCTAGGCCCAGTTGTTTCAGGCATCTCGTCGCTAGAAAGGGCGCGCTGGCAGTCCCGTAGGCCACGGTCCTCAACCGGTAGGCACTCAGTGGATTAGATGGATTACTCCGCCAGACAATCCGTTGCAGATATTGATCATTTGGATGGACAAGTATCTGTCGATACATTTTCTCGATATCTGCAACAAGAACATAAGCGTGTTGCCTGAAACGGAGTAATATTGACAGTAAATCGTCCTGTACCACCGGACCAACCATCTGTAATTGGTTGTAACTAACACTGGTGGTAGTGGGACTACTGGCATTGAACACCACTCTCAATTTTGTTGTGGTACTGCTCTCACGCAAAACACCGTGATGCGGTATATAATGAGCACTCGGAGATAACTCATTATGTTGAACCTTTGACATGTGGCCTAAAGATTCATACTCACCCATGAACTCTTTATACATTTTACTCAAAGTAGGTTGTTTATTAAGGCGTCGCTCTACAGATAAAAAACACTGCTTTGCTCGAGGCAAAGAATCACCTAATAAATTAGGTGTATGTTTTAAGGGAACACGCACGCAAAAGCGACCATCCTCTAAACGCGTCGTGTTCCGTACAAAATGTTCCTCACAGGCCTTTTCTTCCGAAGAGTAATGAGAACCTACACTCACCTCCTCGAGTTTCCAAAATCGGCTTAATTGACTGTGAAGATCATCATCATTATGAAAAGACTGACTTTCCGTAACCTTCATAAAACTACATTTGATTTGAGACGATGATACATGACCGCCTTGAATGGGGCCTGATACGAGCCAACCCAGCTTCGTATCACAGAGTATCGGTTGTCCGTCTCCTAACTTAATCCGTTGAGATCCCAAAATGTCCCAGAAGACATCAGCGCCGATTAATAAGTCCACGGGGGCGGGCGCATGAAAATGAGGATCTGCAAGGCAAATGTTTGAAGGGAGCCTTAAGTTGGACATATCCACCTGCTTAGTAGGTACATTATTCGTAATCGCAGGCAGAACAAAACAATTAATGTTTGTAGAATAACTTTCGTCCAACGATTTAATTTTAAAGTTGCATAATTTATTAATATTTGACGTGACATTATTTATACCTAACACTGAGTTATTTATAGGTTTATAGGGCAGTCCTAGCGTCTCATACAAACCTTGACTCATCAAACACGAAGTACTACCGCTGTCTAATAAAGCACGCACGATATGCGGGCGATTATTCCTGCAATTTACTTTAATTAATGCTGTTGACAATAACACATCCCCGTTATGCAACGGAGGCGGGGCTGTGACGCTCACCGACAGTGACATGTTTGCCGCCGTGGTGTGCGGTTGTTCTACCTGCGGCGAGGAGCCGGCCGCCGCCTGCGTATGCGCACTTGAACTTGAGCAACAGGCATGATTATCTGTAATGGTAGTGGAAACCGGTTTGTTATAATCAGAAATGTGTACCAGTGAGTGATGTTTGCGGCGACAGATTTTGCAGCCTTGTTTTTTGCATCTATTTGCGTAATGACCTGGGTTTAAACAATTATAACACACTTTAAATTCTGGTAACATTTTGAGACGTGATTCGTTGTTGAGTGCTAAGAACTGAGGGCAATTAATTAGGGAGTGATCACTACTACATTTTGGACAGGATTTAGGCATCATACTATTTTTGTGGTTGCTGCTATCTGAAACAGAAACCAACGCTTTGATGTTTGAGCTTACTTTGACCGGCTGACTCGAGGATTTCTTATTATGAGACATTTCAATTGTCTCGAGTAAGTCCGCACGGTTTCTCAAAAAGGTGACGAACACATCAAAAGTCGTCCTTTGATCTTTAGCTAATGATCCTTTATACTCTTCCCACTCACGATATGATTTAGTATCGAGTTTGTTGCCGATAATGTAAATGAGAAGTGTATCCCAGTGAGTCGTAGGTTCACCTAATGATTCCAATGAACGTAAGTTTTTATTGGTTTGATCTATAAGACGTTTCAAGCTAATAGCCGATTCCTTTGTGACTGAATCTAAATTAAATAATGCAGCTACGTGATTTTGTATTAGGAGCCGTTTATTATCATACCTATCGCATAATAACTGCCAGGCGACAGTATAGTTTTTTGACGAAAACTCTAACGACTGGATAACAACCGTAGCTGCGTCCTCTAGCGAAGACCTCAGGTAATGGAATTTATTTATATCATCTATATCGTCATTTCGGTGTATCAAACTTGAAAATGTGTCATGAAATTCCATCCAAGAACTATATGATCCGTTGAATTTTGGTAGCTTTATGGTAGGTAATTTAACAGGATTGTGACTAACAGAACGACGAGAACCTACTTCAGACTCGGTCTGTTCCTTCTTACAATCTTCTATCAACTTCTTTGCCTGCGAAAGTATTTTATAGTAAAAACTTTCAAAGTCGTTACGTTCGGACATTTGAGAAGATAACTCATCGGAATTACACTCTAAAGATAACTGTACCTCGTCATACTTGTCATACATGAGCTCCATTCGATTGATGCGCAGCTGTAATTCATTAATCTCAGCAGGATCCAACGAAGACAATGCAGTTATTGAGGTTATGTAAGTCGAAAATGTAGTCAACTGCCCTTTGTAACTGGCTCGTTTTCTGATTAGTTTTTCTAATCTTTCATCAGGCATTGCGAAAGCTGGTAGTAGTCAACCTGGAATTTATACAATAACTAGTTATTTACTTATAATAGCTAGGCAAAATAACCTACTTACTGTTTTTTCAATTATCTTTTAATTATATTACTTTCTTATCTTTTGACCATAAATGATTGTAAATAATTAGTTAATTTATCACTTTATCACTTTTTAACTTTATTAATTACCTATTTACTTTAATATTTAGCTAGAATTATGCACAGAATTGAAATTAGATCATGAAGATAACCAACTTACTTTACTTACAATTTTTAACAGATTAATTTTAATTTAGTGATGTTAATTCTTAATAAATACAATTATTGGAATCTTTACTTTGCCCTTATAATAATTTATTTAATATGTCAGCTGTAAATATAAACTTGATAGATAAAATCCACTGTATTGTTACTAACCTTTTGAGTTTCACTATTTTACAAATAATTAATACCTGAATGGAGTGTTGGGTCAGAAATTAATAGAAAAACACTTCTTTAAACGATTGTTGATGAACTCTGGCTTCAATCATGAAATAAATGCCGTATTTTAGGTCTTCCTTGAATATCCACGTGGAAGCCTCGACTGCCGTGGTCCAAAAACTCCGATTTTCTGTCTCCAATCTCCAATCCAATCTTCTTACTGGCAGAACTTGTTAGCAATAATAATCCGGTTCGATAGGGCCAATGATAGGGATAATTCCAGGTATTATAGAGAGAGTTTTCAAAAAGGGGATTAAATCAGAACAACAGGTGAAGGCTGACTGACATTTAATTATAGTGTTCCTTACAGTTAAAACATACAATAGGTTTGCGAGGTTGCTAACATTATTTCATAAGGCGCTTGAGCCTGAACAACTGTTAAGTCATATTAGTGATCCGAAAATTGTAATATATATAAAAAATATGTATAACTTGCTGCGCCTTGCCGTGAATAGGTTCCCGTGTGAATACCTACTGGGAGCTTGTGTATTAATCCAGGATATAAAACTATCCTGATACTAAATATCATTTAAATCTGTCATCTGTCATGCATAAATATTGTGCGAAATGTTCCTAGGGTGCGGTAGACATTTATTTTCAGATCTTTATAGTTTTTAGATCGAATGCAGATGTCTAAAGGGGGTATGTCCAAACACAATTCACATTTTGCATAAGTTACACAGGTACTCTACAGGTTGCAAGTATGATGCTTAAAATTGAAAGCAGCAAGTATCAACCTTATTAATTTGTAGTTATTTTACTAGTGTATAATTTAACTCTGATCCTAGAAATTGTCGTTAAGAGAATATTACATTACTTATAAACTGAAAATGTCAAATACCATTAATAAATAAAATAAATAAATATCCTTGGACATTCCACACAGTATCATCTAGTCCCAAGGTAAGCAATTTAATGCTTGTGTTATCTTTACATATTATTAAATGTAAGTGGACATCAGAGAGATCATAAGTGAAATAGTAATCCTCGTAATTTACACACAGACCCAAAATGATTTATTAGAGAAATGAAACCGTACTCAATTATTTATATCATAATCAACTGTTCAGCAAAGCTCTATTCATACAGTGTTTTTTTCTTGTCAATCACGTATTGAAAGAAGATGAACAACAAATTTAGCAGTTGTCTAAGCTATATTTGAGCATATCCATAACTAGGTTAGACTTTATTGATAGAGTTTTTACAGCGACAGGACTTAGAAGACGACTACGACTATGACTATGACGAATATGCCTACACAATGGGACAATAATTATGATGATACTTGTATTCCAAACCTTCGTCTCAGTATAATTAGTCACAAGAAAGGCATGCCATGTGAAGCCAATTTACGTATCTTAAATTGATCTGACAAATTTAATATTTTCTTCAGATATCACTTAAAAAATGTATTTAAAATTTTGAACTATTTTAATTACTTTTAATCTTTGTAACGAATTTGAATCAAATAAACAAAAACAAACAACAACAGGTAGACTTATAATAAATTCTGCACGAATTTTTTGTGATGTATTTACGATTGACTGAGCTTACCAAAGTTGCAAAGTAGAAATCTATTGACATTTATCATCCGATATTAAACTTAGTATTCTGATGATATTTGTAGTAGTATATACACAGGTATAGATTAGTCAAAATCTAATTTATAAATAATTTCTAAGTATAAAAAAAATCATACAAAAACAAAAATAACATGCACTAAATTGATAAAA